>JANAVB010003398.1:23718656-24108656 GCA_029216955.1 Iris pallida
GTACATTGTACATCTATTGACCGATCACGTACTTGCTACAGTTTTAAACACTACATGTACATCTGTCTCTATGACATATGTATCCTTGCCATGATAGATTGGGTGATGCCATGTTTCCAGTTATTTCTTTTTATGTTCATTTCCATGTTTCATATGCTAGTTTGCTAGATTCAGTACTTGCTTCCGTCCTGACAGGATAACGTTGTAGGTGTCCTTACTGAGGAGGAGTTACTCTGCGACTCATACTATGGAGTTTCTGCCGAGGACCCAGCTTTGCTTTATGAGGATGTTCCTGTGGGGAACCTCGCCTAGTTGTCTTTTGTTTACTTAGACTTTTGAGAGTAGACATGTATTAGACTATATCTTTTGTAACTGGACATGTATCCAGTTTTACTTTACAGTTCATTTGTACTTGGACATTTCACTATATACGACGGCTTTTGTGTTTGGAGCATTTATGATTCTTCTTCACTTATAGAACTGTTAGCACATTTAGTCTTATCCTGTTGTCTCTAGAACAGCTTACTATGTTTTATCTCAACGTAGGCTGGGCATGACTCGACCTGGCCCAACAATTTGGGTAGCGGGTCGTGACAATATTTATATAGGTTCATAATGCATACAAATATATATAGTTTAGATAGGTTCATATATGCATACATACATATATAGTTTAGATAGGTTCATATATGCATACATATATATTTTACATGTATTTATACATAGAGAAATAGAGAGGGGGGTTAAAGGAGGTAACATGTGTGTGTAGGAGAGTGAGTGAGGAAATGAATGTGTGTAGATATGTAAACTGTGAGTGAGACATAGGGTGAAATATGTGTGTGTTTAAAGTGTCATGTGTGGCTGTGTGTGTTGCATGTGTGGGGCAAGTAGAAGGCTGAAACTAGTGAAAGGGGTTGGTGTAATGGACCTAGGGGTCTCAGGCTTAACTTCAGGTTTTAGTTATGGGGGGTTTCAGTTTACAGGTGTTCAAGTGACAGTGAACTAATGTGCATAAAGAGGTGGCCTGTGTGTGTGAGCATGTGAACTAATCAACCAAACAGTGTGTGTGTGTTCATGGGAACTAAATCAACCAAACAGTGTGTGTGTGTGTGACATGTTTTTGAGGGAAAAATGTGAGGGTGTGACAGTAGATAGGAGATCCAATGTGTGTGTTAGAGGCTATGTGCAAGTGAGGAATTCAGTGAGTTCAATCTCAGATTTTCTGAATAACAAACTCAGTTCTCAGTCCCTATACCCATTTCAATTTACATGTAGTACAAAATCTCAGTCTTCATTTTAAGGAAAAGGAAATACTTAGAAATCTCAGGTTTGAATATCAAGGAAAAGGGAACATTTCTCAGGTTTTAAACTAAGTGACAGTGAAAAAAACTCTAGCAGTCCAAATAATCTAATTCGAACCCATTGCCCAACCTAAACCACAATTAATCATATACACTATCCCTTAAATATGCAGGTAAGTCCAGTTAGCCATTAACAACCCAAAAACATCAGTTTAAATGAAAAAATTTAAAATCCAGGAACATGAGTATCAGTCGGGTATCAAGCTAAATAGGAATTTGAGGATAACTCGATCAATTTCATAACAAAATGAATCCCTGACAACCCCAACATTATTCCCATAAGTAACAGCAACAAAACACATTTTAATTGCATAAATTATAGCATTCAATCATGAATCAAAATGTAAAAACAGAGAGCAAATCTCTCGGATACTGAACAGGTATCAGAATCAGGAATTTCCCTAATTACACATTGAAATAACAATTAATCTAATGGGATTATGGTTGGTAAGTAACAATAATAATGTTTTCGTATCATACCTAAGTATCGTGTCTAAAAACATTAGACACAAGTGTCCAAACAACACATGATCACAGACACGAGACAGTGCACGAAAAATCGTCGTGCACGCGTGCACGCACGTGTAACACGTGGCACACGACACGACACGACACGTGCTCGTGTCCACGTGTTCACCTAGGGTAGACCTAGGTCTGACACACACTGCACCATGTCCACGAGTCCCACAGACACGATACGACACGCGTATCAGTGGTGTCTGTGCACTCGTACAGCAGCCCGCGCGTGGCTTGTGCGACCAGTACGGGGGCGATTGTGCCACGCACACTCCACGAGGTGCTCCCAAATTTTGGGAGCACGGTCGCAGACATTGCCCCTAGGCTCACACAAAAAATTGTGTCTCGACGTTTCCTGTATCACGAGTTCTAGCCCCCGATAGGCAGGACACGGCCTACGGGCTCGTGCAGCGTGTCCACGTGCAAAAACATGACACAAAAGGACACAAAACACTTGGACACCTTCACAAATATTGACACACACATCAAGATCTACAAATCCATGTAATTACATTTCAAAAATACGAAAATTCATTCCTATGTGGCATTTCTACAAACACTTAGTATGCCTATCATGATACGTGTCCGATACGGACACGAAATGGACTCAAATTGTGCCCAAAACATGGGACAGCTAGGAAACCCTAAAACCTAACCTTATATGCAAAGAAATCAGGAAAAACTATGAGTTTAGATCATTTACCTATTGAGTATCAAAACTCAAGAAAAGCTTCAAAGAGGGGATTCCAAATGGCAACTCCAAATCTCCAAATTGTATGCAAACTGAGGTGCTCCTCCAAAATCAGTATATAAACATGAATTAGGTCCTATTGCAAAAGACTAGGACTAAAAAGGAGCTAAAATGAATTAATTAAGAATTTCTAAGGTTGGGGATTTACCTCCTTCCAAACTTGAGATCTATTCCTAGAGAGGCTAACCCTAAATGAAGGAGGCATTAAATAGGGGTGGGAAACCCTAGGTTGGCTGCCATGGGTGGGCTAGGATTGGTCTTGGGCTTAATTCATGGGCCTATGGCTTAAACACTAGGCTTTAAATTGCTAAGTCATAAGTCATTGACTTAAGTCACTAATCATGGACTAATTTCACTTAGGTAATACTTCCTACCTTAAAACTAATTCCTAATGACTAAAAGTAGGTTAACTAGAGTTAGACTAGGGTCACCAACTAGGGTTAGTTCTAGGTTAGTCTACAAGTCTCAACTAGTCATGACTAACACAACACATAGCAATTCCCATAAATCATAATAAATTCAAATAAATCATAAAATGGCCAAAATACCCTCTAGGCTAGAATGTACTAGTCAAACATCCTAATCACATGGCTAGGCTCTAAGGTTACACTAGTCAACACCAAAATCATAAGTCATAATTTAAAATAATTTTAAAATAATTAAAAATTACCAAAAATTATATTATCATTTAAATATCATAATTAAATAAATTAAAATACAAAATTTCAAAATTACCCTCATTTTAGAAACTTGGTGTTACACCAAGGCCGTGGTCTTCTCCATTCCTTCGAAGACGATTGCGCTTGGTTCATCTTGTCAATTCATGGATTGAGTCTTGTATATTTCTTTCATTAAGATAGTTGGTAGTGGACTTTGTCTTCACCCAACATATTGTATCAAGACTATTCATTTTATGATATCTTTTACTCTTTATTTTGTGGATGAGATTATTTAGTTGTGGTTTACTACATTTTACAGCTTATGTATACATACAAGGCCTATGTACTTCGTATGTATACAGCTGGCATCTCTACGTACTAAGTCCTACGTATATTGGGACTGGGGCGTTACATGTTTTTGTGGTGGCCCATACAGGTCAAGAAAAATTGTTTGGTTACTTTACCGTACCAAGCAAGCCTGCGTATAGGATTAGAGTCTAGGATCTCATCCACATACTTGACCTCCTCGATTCTATTTCGAATTCCTTGAATTGCATCTTGCTTGATTCCCTCAACCGTTAATTCTTATCCTTCTTTCGTGCTTGACGTTGGTTAGAAAGGTAATCCATACTAGGTAGACTTGGCCCATTGTCCTAACACCCTTAGTTTAACTCTTGTAAGTTGGGTAGAATGCCTTACGACCTAATCATCCTTGTGACCTTAACCAAGTCTTAAGCATGTAGACAATAGAACGACTGTATAGGCACCAACATAAGACATTACTAGGTTCTTAAGAAGTTTGAACTAGTTGCACTTCTTTCGATATTAATCGTGCCTATGTTTTACTATTTTTGACTATCCTATGCTGCTAGTTTAGCTTAAGTTTTGCAAGCTTATTCCCTTATCGAGCTTGATCATGACATGTTTTATTGGGTGCGCACCCACTAACATATTGTCTAATCAGAACCGGTGCATGATGGTCTAATCAACCTATTGCACTTTGGTTCGCTTTTATCTATCATTATACGTGGATGGGAACATAGTTAAAAACTTGTCCTCTAGGGTCCCATCCGCGACAGCCTTGACAATTCTTTTGAATTACTCCCTCGACTTTGAACCACATATTGATATTTGAAAACAACTTCTTTGGACTCATATTGGTTCTCATCTTTCACTTATTTAGACGAAGACTCGTACCTAATAGATAGACCCAAGTATCACCTCTAGTTGTCCCATCATCTATGGCCAAGCTAGTTAGCCATCGACCAAGCCACCTATAATCTCGTCTCAAGTTATTCGCCCTCAAACTATTACCTTGACCATCTAATCGTTTGGAACTTAGGAATGACTAGAAATGTTTTCTTAGTCGTACCCCTAAACCGAGGTGACTATCTTTTCCAAGGGACCACATGCCCTTGTTCTCAAATTATTTTACCTTCATTTTCAAAACTCTTGATCTTTTACTACGTTAGTTAGCGACCTCACCCATAACCATATCCATGATTACTTCGACATTATTTGAAATTGCGATTTTTTAATGCATGTTGCATTGAACGTCGTCTCCTTGCCTCGCCTGATGATAGGATCGTGTTCCATATCGATATACCCTTGTACCATCTCAACCCCCTACTTATTCTTAATTTCGAGGACGAAATTCTTGTAAGTTGGGAAGGATGTAAAACCCCTAAAATTCTACTATTTTTTACTTATTAAATTGATACTAATTTAAAATTTTGTATTGTACGTCGCGTAGTCGTATTGTACGTCGTGTGCGAAAGTTCATTTTTCGAATTTGCTCGACGAGTGCGAATATGTGCGAGCGTACAAAATTTTGAAAAATATTTTTATTTTTATGATTTCAAAATAATATACATAATAATTATTTTGTTAGCATTCCAAAATTTCCAAGTTTGTTATTTATTTACAAAGCCTTTCATTTATACAGCTATAATAATAAATAATTATTCTTATAAAATTTTATTTTAGAAAAATATATTTATGTAAATATTATTTGGTCATAGATAAATATTTTGTAATTAGTTATTAGTTTATTTTTAAATAATAATATAATTTTCGAAATTATTATTATTAGTATTTTTGGAAAATATATTTTTGAATTATTATGACAATTTAAATCTTAATTTGATTCCATGGATTTATTTAAATAATTAAAATAATACCTATAATTTGAAATTTGATTTTGATTTAGATTTGGATTGGATTTGAATTTGGATTTAAATTATTATTAGCTAATTATCTATTTGGATTTTAAATAAATACTAATGTTTATCTAACTGGGAATTTCCACATCCTATAAATAGGCAGGTACTCCTCCATAAATTCCACACATCCAAAAATTCTCTCCATAAATAAATTCCCAACCACCCGTGCATCGTGTCCGTGTACGTGCCCACTATCTTATTCCATATTTTACATTTACAAATTTCATCCTCCGTGCCGACAACCCGGCACGATACACCAAATCCCAATTCCTAAACCTAACCTAATCCTATACGAACCCTCCGTCCTCTGTCCGCCATCGTCCCCGGCCTTGCCGACCGAACCCAACCCTAGCGAGATACGACTGTCTTCCCCGACACCCATCCTCGGACCACCCCTGGATCCCCTTCCCCGACTCCCTCACTGCTTCCCCTCGCCTCCGCCAGGAACCAGCAATACCATCCCCGCCGTGGCCACCACGGCCTCCATCCGACCACATGCCCCGACCACCAATCCGCCCACCTACGGCCGCCTCCACCGACATATCAACCACCACGACACCAGGAAGATGAGAAAAATAAGAAGAAACCTAAACTAACCTGTCCTCCTCGAGCCGACCTAGCCACCGGCGCCGGTCGCCGATCGCATCCCCTCCGGTGAGCGAAGCCGCCTCCCTCCGTACAGCACCGCCCCCATCTTGCCATCCCTAAACCCCTTTCTCCGCCGGAGACGAGCCCCTTCCGCCCCAGACTCCGGCGCTCCTCCACCGGAAACCCCCTCCGCCATGCTCACCTGAACCCCCGCATCCGCCGAGCGCGTCCACCACTACGAGCGCCGCCAGCGAGAACCCCACACCACCGCGCCTCCCGCGCTTGGCCTCGCCCACCTCCGCCGAGACAGGAGCCGTCGAATTCCCTCTACTCCGTCTGTAGCCGGCCGAGACCGCCGTGTGCCCTAACTTCCTCCGCCTGGAAACCCTCGGCGCCGGCAGCTCACCCTCCGCTCGCACACCCCTTGCCGCCGCTCCGCTCAGCCCTTCTCTGATCTACCCCCTCTCCTCCGTCTTCTGCCTTCCGTACTCCCCCGAGACCCCGTCGACCGTCGTCGCTCACTCTCACCCGGCCACTGCTCTCTTTCCCCTTCCTCCTCACTACTGTGACTCGAACGACTCTCAGCTTCCCTTTTTCCCTCTCTCACCTCTCTCTCTCGTTAAATCACTAAATCCTATTCTCTCTCTTCCCCTCTCTTATTTTTTTCTACTCTAAAAACCACCTCTGAGGAGCAGCATTTACTCATGGGTGTTGTCCCTTACTTTTCCTTTTCTTTTCTTTTGAAGAGCAGCAGTCATTCGACTGCTGCAGTATACTTTTTGTGATTAGTTTTTTTTATTATTTTATTCTATTATTAACTATTAGTTATTTTGTTATTAGTAGTGTTTTGGTTATTTTCTTATTTAAATTATTATTTATTTAATTGTTTCTGTTGCTGTTTGATTCAGGTGTTTTTGTGTGTGTATATATTATTATTATTATCATCTTTATTATTATTATTATTATTATTACTATTAATTCTATTAGTATTTCTATTATCATTATTAGTATTATTATTATTTTTAATATTATTATTATTATTATTATACTTATTCTTATTCCTTCTTTTTGTTTCTGTACAACAACTGTAGTGTAGTACAATTATGAAAATAATTTACTACTGCTATTATTTTATAGAAGGGGATATGTCTTTTTTTATATATAGGAGGACTCTATATTAGTATGTTAAAAACATATTTTTAATTATAATGGTATTTTGTATTTAATTATCCTTATTATTTTTATTGTGTTCACTAATACCAAAAATTGTCATCTCGTTCTAGGTATGTCAAAATATTTTTTAGATATATTATCATATATTTGTGGTTAACTTAATTATGTCTTTTACCTAAAAACAATTTACAACATATTTACCTACAAATATTTCGACTTATGAAAACTAGTTTTAGGATTATAAATATTTTCTAAAACTCGTATATATAAATATTTATTTTCTTTGATTTTCTCCTATCCGTATCCAAGTCCTATTGTTCCTATTCCTTCGCCCATTTCGAGACTATCTTATGTCAACCCTAACTAATTTGACCCTTTTGGACCCAATGGAACTGTCCGTGCCACCACCCGAGGTCACCATGTATAGTTGTTGTACCAAAGTCGCAGTTTATGCCACCTTGATCATTGCATCACACCAGGCAGCTCACCAGGCGTCGCAACAGGCAAGTATACCTTGCTAATTAAACTGTCAAATTATTTATTTTCTGCAGTATTTATTTTGTTTCATATTATTAGTTTCCTTTGTTATAAACTGCGCGTCCAAGCCACACTTAGGTGCAAGCGACTTTATTAGTCGTTACTTTATTTTATGCATGTTGACTTAGTGTTAGCGGACTACCTTCTTGTTGGGGATATCCTTATATCTCCTTTGGCTGTGACACTCACACTACACGGTTTGAGACATGTTGTAGGGGCACGACTTATTGACTATCTATCTCTAAAGTTGTGTGACGGTAGATATTCGTAACTGCTATGATTAGGGTTTTAGAGACTCAAGCAGTTACAAAACTGGGCGAGCCATGGACATGACTTGAACAGTATGGGATATATTGGGGGAGGACAGTCGCTAGTGCGTATGGGAAGCCAAACAGGTAAACCACAGTCTCCGGATGGAACTGCGGCAATATTTTGCAGATGCCCTCTGACGTTTTAGACGTTACGGACGGATACAGATGACTGGATGCCAGTTACGTACACATAGCCTAAAATCCCACCCATGCGCATGAAAGTTGTCCTCTAAATTGCACATTAGGCGGTTAGAATCTCCTTTGCATATTTGTGTCTAGGATAGTCATTTATATATTATTTCATTTGACAGTTCATATTAGCTTGTTCTTCCTGTATCTTGCTATGTCCGTCTGAGGACCTGGTTTTTTCCCAGGTGTGTGTGTTCATGTCTTCCGCAGGTATCCTAGCCAAGGCCGTGGTCTTCTCCATTCCTTCGAAGACGATTGTGCTTGGTTCATCTTGTCATTTCATGGATCGAGTCTTGTATATTTCTTTTATTAAGATAGTTGGTAGTGGACTTTGTCTCCACCCAACATATTGTATCAAGACAATTCATTTTATGATATCTTTTACTCTTATTTTGTGGATGAGATTATTTAGTTGTGGTTTACTACATTTTACAGCTTATGTATACATACAAGGCCTATGTACTTCGTATGTATACAGCTGGCATGTCTACGTACTTAGTCCTACGTATATTGGGACTGGGGCGTTACACCCCTCCCTCCCTGACGCCAGCCCCCCACCCCCCGATCTACTATTCTAGCGCCCCCAATCTGGACCTGCCCCTCCCCCTCTCCGGACCTGCTGTGCAGCTCCCCAGACCTGCCCCCTCCCGGACCTGCTGTGCAGCGCCCCCGGACCTGCCCCACCCCCCGGAACTGCTGTGCAGTGCCCCGATTTTTTATTTTTTGCACCTTCTTTGGAAGTGCTTTCAAAAGTTTATTATTTTCGTACAGCACCTACTCGGAGTTCTGGAAATATCGATCATGCACGAAGTCACGGTCCAACTGGTTCTAATTGCTCATATGCCTGAAGAATTTCTGTGAGGAGGCCCCTTGTTGTTCCCCCCTAGTCTCTATAGTTGATGACATAGACACCCGAGATCAGGACACCCAGCAGTTAGCAGACGACGACGAAAACGACGACTAGGGATACAACACAACCTTCCTACTCACAGTTGAAGATGCTGTGGATTCTATCAGTGGTAAACTGACGGCAGAAGAGATGAAGGCCCTGGTTGATGAGATCTTATCAAAAAGATTAACTGAGGCAACCCCACAGGTGATCCATACTGATGTGGATCCGTTACCCTACAAAATGGAAAAGTTGGAGACAAAGTTGGAAGGAACGTCCAACTACTTGAAATGGTCGAGGCAGGCGATGCAGCCACGCTGAAGGGACGTGGCTTAGTTGGCTATGTCAATGGCCAAACGAAGGCGCCATCCGATCCCTCCTCAAAGGAGTTTTCTATCTAGGAGATTGTCAACAACGTCGTAGCTGGGTGGTTGACAGCCTCCTTGATCGACCAGGTGTCGGGCAATGTCGAGGCGATGGAGGCTACCGCTGATATTTGGCAGAGTTTGAAGGATATGTACTCAGGCTCGGGCAACCCTATGCGGATCTTTCAACTTCAGGATGAACTCGATAGGATAGCCCAAGATGATCGTACCATCTCTGAGTATGCGGCCCTGTTGAAGAAGTACTGGTCTGATCTGGATTACTATGATCCTCTTGGGATGAAAGATGCACAAGTCGAACCGGCATTTACGAAGTATTTTTAGACGTTCCTGGCTTATATTTTGCGATAGCGAATGATAAAGTTCCTGAAGGGGCTCAACCCTGTGTTTGAGCAGAGAAGGAATATTCTCCTGTCCCAACCCACGCTCCAGCCTTGGAGGAAGCTATAGCTGTCATGACACAGGAAGAAGCCCGATTGAAGTTGATGCCCAATAAGGGCTCCTTCCAGGGGGACCAAGCCGCGGTTGAAAAGTCTATCCTTGCTGCCTTCACTCAGCCTCCATCTGTGAGTGGTGTGTGCCACAACTGTGGTGACTCTGGACATTATATCAGATTTTGTCCAAAATCTCTGCGAAGTCAGTCTAGTGATCGCGGACGGGGACGTGGAGGACGTCGTGGTGGTAGAGGAGGATATGCTTATAGAAGGGGCAATTATTTTGGAGGACACAAAGCACATCTGGCGGAGGAAGGGGAGAAAATCAACTGGCAGAAATAACTCCGCTTGAGCGGGAGTTCCTTGCGAAGTTGCGAGGCACAAAGCTGGGTTCGACCGACAGTCATGTCACTTCTGGGGCGTCATCTACCTCGGGGGATCACATCACTTGCTTTGCCCAACCCAGCACAGGTATACCTGCACGTGCTCTTGCATCTGTCCATCAGCCAGGTTGGATTATGGACTCTGGGGAATCTCGCCATGTCACGGGGTCCCGTGGTGAGTTTCAGAACTATATTCACCTACCATTGCCAGAGAGTATTCAGACTGCTGATGGTACCTCCAGACCGGTAATGGATAAAGGCACTGTCGCATGCACCCCTTCCCTTACTCTCAACAATGTCTTACATGCTCCTTCTTTTCTTGTCAATCTTATATCTATTAGTGCCATTATCCTTGATCTAAACTGTATTGTTTCCTTTGACATCCCTAAGGTAACTTTTCAGGAGAAGGGGACAGGACGGCGACTAGGGACTGGCACATGGCATAAGGGGCTATGGTACTTGGACAGGACCGGACTGGACAAAGCATTGGCATCTCTAGTAGCAGACGCACAACCGGATGCTTCACGTAGCAGTATAGAAGACGAATTGCTCCTCCATCACCAACGTGTCGGGCATTCTTCCTTTAAAGTTATTAGTTGAATGTATCCGTCTTTATATCAAAAGGCTAATAAAGAGAAGTTATTTTGTAATGCTTGTGAGTTGGGAAAACATACCAGAAACTCGTATGTGAGCTCCGGAAATAGAAGTTCCACTGCATTTGACATGATACATTCGGACGTATGGGGCCCTTGTCCTACAACCGGTATTAGCGTTTTTCGATGGTTCGTCACTTTTATTGATTGTTATACTCGCGTGACTTGGGTCTACCTTATGAAGAATAAAAGCAACGTCTTTGAGGCATTTTGAGATTTTCATCGCCGGATAGAAACACAATCTAGCACTAGAATTAAGTGCTTACGGTCTGACAATGGGACGGAGTATACTAATATGAAGGTTGCTGAGTATTTATCCACTCATGGAATACTACACCAAACTTCATGTGCCTATACACCGGCATAAAATGGTGTAGCCGAACGGAAGAACAGACACCTGCTGGAGGTCGCACGGACGATGATGCTGGCTATGAATGTCCCAAAACACTTATGGGGACAAGCTGTCTTGACGGCCTCTTATCTTATCAACAGAATACCATCTCAGGTATTGGACTGGAAGACACCGTTGAAAATGCTTACTGGTGTAACCACTTACACAGTTCCACCGAAAGTATTTGGGTGTGTGTGTTTTGTCCAAGATAATAGGCCGGAAGTTGGTAAACTGGATCCTAGAGCGGTTAAATGTATCTTTGTCGGGTACACAGCGACTCAGAAGGGATATGCATGTTGGAGCCCGGTTGAGCGGAAACTGTTTGTAAGCATGGACGTTACATTCCGTGAACTGGAACCATATTATGGTTCAGATGAAGGTTCAGCGTTTGGTGACACACCTAACACGGAGGGTGTTAGACGTGAGGGGGAGAGAATAAGCCCAAACGTGGTAGTCGGATCGGTCCCATGCCCGGTCGTGGAGAACTGGACGAAAGGGGGAGATAGCAGTGACTCTGGTGAAGAAGACGATACATATGTTACGCAGGGGGAGAAGCCGTATCCAGTGTCAGTACCTACTGTACCAAGTCCAGTGCCTACCATACCAAGTCCCTCGTCTACTCCTGTCCCGGCTCTTGAAGATGTTGCCCCCGCACTGAATCATTATGATTCCGATGCGGATCTCTTTGACTCTGATGGTATGTCATCTCCACCACTTATTGCTCCTTTAAGGAGATCTTCTTGCATCAATGCGGGTAAGGCTCCTCGTCATTATGATGATTATGAACATGACATTACCAACTTCTTGTCTTATTCTAACATTTCTCTAAATTATCGAGCCTTCATTGCATCGTTAGACTCTACTTCTTTGCCAAAGTGTTAGCAGGAAGCAAAGAAAAATCCAAGGTGGAAAGCTGCAATGATGGAAGAACTTGGGGCACTAGAGAAAAATAAGACATGGGAGCTGGTTCCATTACCCAAAGGGAAGAAAGCTGTGGGATGCAAATGGGTGTACACAGTAAAGGAGACGCCAGAAGGAAAAGTAGAGCGGTACAAGGCGAGGTTGGTTGCAAAAGGATACACACAATCATATGACAATAACTATGATGAGACGTTTGTCCCAGTAGCAAAAATGAGCACGGTAAGAACTCTGGTCTCCATTGCAGCAAACTATGGGTGGAAGCTATACCAGTTAGATGTGAAAAATATCTTTCTCTATGGGGACCTGCGAGAAGAAGTATACAAAGAACCTCCGCCAGGGTGCTATGCGACAGAATCAGACGGAGAGACGTCGCATGGTAAAGTATGTAAACTAAAGAAGTCACTATACGGACTCAAGCAATCTCCTCGAGCCTGGTTTGACAGATTCAAAAAGGCTGTTACAGGCATGGGGTACCATCAAACAAATGCAGATCATACGGTCTTTCTCCAGCATACAAGAGGCCACATTACTATACTCGATGTATATGTGGATGATATAATAATCACTGGTGATGATGAAGTCGAGATTACTAAGCTGAAGTCAAAACTCGCGAAGGGGTTTGAGGTGAAGGATTTAGGAGCGATGAGGTATTTTCTGGGTATCGAGGTGTGTGACGGCGAACGAAAAATTGTTCTCTCACAGAGAAAATACGTACTAGATCTGCTAAAGGAGACATGGATGCTGGGATGCAAAGCAGCAGTAACTCCAATTGACCAGAAGTGCAAGCTGTGAGCAGAAGCAGGAGAGCCTGTTGATCGTGAAAGGTATCAAATGCTTGTAGGGAGATTGATTTATCTGGGGCACACTCGTCCGGATATCTCATTTTCGGTGAGTATAGTGAGCCGCTACATGCATGATCCAATAACGGGTCATATGGAAGCAGTATTTCAGATCTTGAGATATCTGAAAGGGACGGCAAAAAATGGACTATGGTTCAAGAAGAATGGACACATAGAAGTTGAGGGATACTGCGATGCAGACTGGACAAGCTGCATAGACGACAGAAGGTCTACCACGGGGTACTGTATTTTTGTAGGAGAAAACACAGTCTCATGGAGAAGCAAGAAACAGCAAGTGGTAGCACGGTCGACAGCTGAAGCAGAATACAGGACAATAGCTCTGGGAGTGTCAGAGTTGCTATGGGTAAGAGCACTGCTGACAGAGTTGAAGCTGGACAAGGGAGCACCATTACGTCTTTTGAGCGATAGTCAAGCTGCAATAAGTATAAATAACAATCCAGTTCAGCACGGCAGAACGAAGCACATTGAGATCGATTGATTCTTCATCAAAGAGAAGCTGGAACAAGGGATACTGAAGATTGACCATGTTCGCTCAGAAGAACAAGTTGCAGACTGTCTGACTAAGGGTCTTAGTTCCTTGAGTCTGTCAAAGCTATGTAACAAGATTGGGATGATTAATATCTATCGTCCATCTTGAGGGGAAGTGTTGAGAACTAATAAGGGACTTTAGTCCCACATCGGAAGTTGTACTGTGAAGAGAAGGTGTACTCTCTATAAGTAGTGGCAGGAGCCCATCAATAAAATCATCTGAGAAATTCCACTCATTTCAACTGGCAGCAATAGCAATACATTTATGAAGCGACTATGTTTTCAGTCTCTCTGTTAGATTGGCTAGCAACTATAGAGAAAAGGATATGCTATTTTTCATTGTACGGGTATCTGTCATATAGAACTCCATGACATTTCTTTTACGTGTTGGAGTATTTGTATCATGTCCTATATGATAATGCCGCCTCCCCGAGTATCTGATAATGCCGCCTCCTGAGTCTCTGAACCCTGCGTCAGGAGGCGTCCACCTATCCCTGCCTGTAACCGCCCGAGAGTTTGGTTGTAGAGTATGGCCGTCAGGAACTGCTAGCAAATTGTGGGCTCTTGTTGAGTATTGAACAAAGGAAGTCACTCTAAAAAAAAAACCCTCAAATTATACACGTTTCCGCAACAATGAGTGTTTTTCTAAATAGGCGAATGTGCAAATATCCATTTCCCAACTACAATCCAAACTAAATTAAAATTCTTAATGTTCATACATCCATTATAATAATAACGTCCAAAATAAATTGAGAAAAACTCAACTTTGCTTCTTTCTTTAATTGTTTATTTGGATTCTCTTCTCTACGGAAGTAGCAAAGGAGAAATTTATGAGAATAAAAATGAGCTAAACTTAAGCTGGATTAATATGTTTATGGAGTATAGTGGTCAATATTCTTAAATTGGACCCAGAATGATGTATAATTTTGATAAGGCAAAAACGTGGAATAAAAGGATTTAAAGTGTCTGAGCCCGGGTTCGAACCGGGGACCTTTAGTGTGTGAGACTAACGTGATGACCAACTACACCACCCAGACTTTTACAGTACAAATTAAACACGACCACTCATATAAACCTAACCAATCTTTTCAATGCCCACACCAAACTCACCCACCACGACCGCAAGCAATAACTGATCGCCACGTCGCCGCACGACGTGTCTTACTGTGGGCCCCACTTGCATATCTCAACGTATTAAAACTCGGAAGCATATCTGTTGTCCCATTTATTCCGTCCCAATTATGTCCCCCTCCCTATTACATATGGGTCATCATCCACTTATCTACTCCCATAGTCCACATGTAATTGGGGGGGGGGGAGGGGGGGAGGGGGGAGGAACAGAATTGGGACATGATAAAAATTATAATTAAAATTAAATTGTGTAATTTTTTGTGATTAAAATGTGTAAATACCTTCGATTCTATACATTTTTTGTGATTAAAATGTGTAATTTTTTTTATATTTTGAAAACAACAATTCTCCAACTTTGGCAATTTAACAATTAGAAGCAACTTTAAAAAAAATTATTATAATTATAATTTTTTAATATAATTTAGCTCCGATCTAACTTTGGGTCCGATCCATTAAACAATAGAAATAGTCCAACGAACAAATCGAATAAAACGAGTCGATTATTTGATTCGGCTCAGTTTGGGTTATGTTTAATTTCGATTTAATTTCAGTTCTAGACGTTTAGAATTTTGATTTATTTGATTTTGACTATTCTGATTCGGTCGAAACCGAGTTAGATCCAACGCTCATCTCTATTTGATTTCATGTTGGCTTAATATACACAGCAGACTCCTCTTTCTTTACAACATCCCTTTGCATTGTTCCCTTCAACACCTTTTGTTGCTATTTTCAATTGATTGGTAAGCTAAGAATGGAAGCTCTGCCGCTGAGACACAATTTGCCATATTGAATTTTAAACTAGATCAGTTCAACTTTTGTAAGTATTATGATTCGAAAAAGATTTTGTTGATACTTCCCTTATCGGAAAAGCAAAAGCAAGCCAATCACCTCTAAGTTGTGCTGTTACGAATATAGTGCATATTGCTCAACACACATGTAGGTAAACGTACATAAAAAATATTATTAATTTTTTAATATAAATTTATCGTTCCTAAAATTTGAATTCAGACAATCAAGAAAAATGACTCTCACCTTGATCACTTGAATTAGAGTTATTTAATTATAAGTAAATCATATTAGGTACTTAAATAATTAGTTAATTTTAAAAATAATAAAAATTAATAGAGTATTTACAAACGGTTTAGACGGTTCAATTTTGAGCTGTTTTCAAGCCACCTTATATTAGTAAATATTAGTCTTCTCTACATTATAAGGACCCTGTAAAAATACTAAAGAATATTTTTTTAACCATTAAAAAAAGTGATTCTTTTCTGACATTTTAAGGTTATGTTACTTCAATTTCTAAAAAATAGGACGGTCTAGATTTAAGAATGGAGTTTTCGTATTACTAACATATCGGGAGGTTAAATTTTTTGGAGCCTTCCGATTTTTGATGTCATGTGCAAAAGCTTGCACATGTTCAGAAACAGCTATATATGTGCGCGTGTGTTTTGGAAGCTAGTAATTCTACACTACGTTAGTGGGTCAGCTCCCTCTCAGAAATGCACGCGAGCCTGCAGTGGGGATGAATATGTATAAATTTCAATATTTAATAGTTAGCGATTCTCGTGATTTCGAAAACGCTACTATGTGTGTGCCTTGCAGATATGCGAGTGAATTTCGAGCTGGACAAGGATGTGCTAACTGGAGAAGCCGACCGACCGACGCTTGAAAAGCTAAAAATGTTTGGAGCCAAAACGGCTACGAAATTGTTCTATGGCTAGCTTAGTACTAGCTCACTACTAGCAAATGTTGATGTGGCGGAGAGAGGTAACTAAGTTTACATGTTTAGCTGGTTAACATTAACATTAATATTAAAAGTAACATTAACATTAATATTAGAATTAACATTAATATTAACTTTGACATTAACATTAAAATTAATATTAACATTAAATTAAAATTTGCATTAACATTAACATTAAATTAATGCTAAAATTAATATTAATTCAAATTAACATGAATATTAATACTAATATTAAAATTAAAATTAAAATTAAAATTAAAATTAATTAGCATTAATATTAATTTTAACATTAACACTAAAATTAATATTAACATTAAATTAAAATTAGCATTAGCATTAACATTAACTAAAAATTTGTTGGGAATTAATTTTTTGGGTTAAAATATGATATATCAGCTGCCATGTCACTTTTCATGTCAGATGCCACATAATGGGAGATGTCATCACCCAAAATTTTTGGGAGCCAATTAACATAAGAGAAATGTTTAAAAAAAAATTCAAAAGCTGTTGACCAGCTAAACCTGTAAACTTGGTTACCTCTTTCCGCCACATCAGCATTTGCTAGTAGTGAGCTAGTACTAAGTTAGCCATACAACAAGATTGAAACGGCTAGCAGTACTGTTGCAATGCATGTGATTCTGAAGCGAATGGAAGAATGTATTGCAAGGTTGGACAAACTTGAACAGTACAACATAAAGATACCTTCGGTTTTCAAGAGGATAAATTAGGGGCTGTTTGGTTGGGAGGGAGCGAGTGGAAAGTGGGGGTTTTGGACGAGAGATGCAGCAACTCCCTCGTCACTTTCACAGATCCGGTGTTTGGTTGCAAGTAGAAATTGAGAGGGAAGTGGGGAATCTCTGGTCCCCAACAGTGGCTTGTCCCCTCACCGAGTTACTCTCCACCTACACCTAAAAATGGGAGTAACTCCGGTGGAGCTCCTCGAGACTCTTCACTTTTGCATGCCAGTTGCTATTTGGAAGAGTCTTCTCGCTGCAGTCACCCCCTTCCTCCCGCGCTCGACAGTTGGAAAAAAATTTCGCAGAGGTAAAACTTTTCCCTTGTGTTCGAGGCTGTACATTTTTGGGAAAAATTTGGGAAAAATTAGGTCCCCGGATCTGTGCAAAATTTGTGAAAATTTTGGGAAAGATACTATCCTTGATTCTTCAGATCTGCTTGTTTGAAATAGAAATAGTAGTTGTCCGAAAATTACTATCCTTGATTCTTCAGATCTGCTTGTGAAAATTCGTTGTCAGAAATTTTTTGGGAAAATTAGTTTGGAAAAATAGTTCGGAAAATTAGTTCGAAAAATATTCCCAAAATTTTTCGAACACATCCGGGTTGTCAGAAAAATTGTAGATCGAAAAATTACTTGTCTGCAAATTTTGGGAAATATACTATCCTTGATTCATCAGATCCGGGTGTGAAAATTTTGGAAAAATTACTATCCTTGATTCATCAGTGCATATACGAAAAAATTTCTTTATTTTATATTGGGCTTAAATGGTGAGGAATAATAGGCTATATTTTCCAGATCGGGTTGTTTTCTTCCAGATCTATTTTTTTTTCATATCTGTGTATTTTACTCCAGATCTACGAACTTGAACAATATAAAATAAAGAATAAATACACGAGAATTGACTCTATATTTATGATTCATTGTTTTTTATTTTTATGTAGATGGATTTGTCGAATCCCAACGATCCATTACTTAATGCGGCAATCGCTAGTATAATAACAGTCATAACCATAATTATGACTCTAATTGAAATGGAGGACAATGACCGACGGGGCATTGCACGGGAACCCTCCCTAATTAGAGAACAGTGGAGGCAAGCACATATGTATCGAATTTTGACAGCCGGACCAAATAACTGTGTCCACTATCTAAGGATGAGTAAAGGTGCTTTCTACGGTCTCGCAAATATTCTTCGTTCCAATGGGTCACTGCACGATACGAGATATGTTTGTGTGGAGGAACAACTTGTCCTATTCCTGTACATGTTGGGACATAAGTCCAAAAATAGAGTATGTGGCATTGAATTTATTCGGTCTGGAGAAACAATTTCTAGGTATTTCAATAAAGTTCTAGGTGCAATTTCTACCATCCGAGAACGATTTGTGAGGCAACCCGGTTCCGAAACTCCATTGGAGATAAGGAATTCAGCGGATTGGTTCCCGTACTTTGAGGTAAACTAAAGTTATTTTAATAAAAGTCTTATGCTAATGTAATGTAGTAGTAGTAGACATTAACAATGCATTTTATTGAAATATAGGATTGTGTAGGGATGATAGATGGCACACACGTGCAGGCTACCCTCCCAGCCTCTATAGTAGCGAGGTTTAGGGGTAGAAAACAAGTAACACAAAATGTGTTAGCTGCTTGTACTCCTAACAAGATGTTCACATATATCCTCGCTGGTTGGGAAGGTAGTGCCAATGACATGACAGTTTTAAAGGATGCGCTCTCTAGGCCATCTCCACATGGCCTGAAGGTCATAACAGGTAAATAGTTTGAACCATTCACACATTTCTGTTTCCCTTTTTCACAAGTTGCTTTCGACATATAAGAATAAATTAATCTGCAAATTTTGTAGGAAAGTATTACTTGGTTGATGCTGGCTACACCACGATGTCTGGTTTTATTGCTCCTTATCGTGGAGTTAGGTACTACATCAATCCTAAGAAGGATCGTCACCCTAGCAATGCAAAGGAACTATTCAACTATAGGCATTCAAAGTTGCGTAGTAAAATCGAATGTGCCTTTGCTACGTTGAAGAACCGGTGGTGCATACTAGGGGAGAAAAAAATTCCACGACTTTCCTACCCAGGTTGATATTGTACTAGCATGTTGTGTTTTACACAACTACATTCTTGGAGTCGACCCTAAAGACGAGTTAGTTGTGGATGACCCGACTAACTTTGAAGGGGAAGACGTTGAAGAAAATTTATTCCAATATGAACAATACTCCCAGACTAGTACACAAGTCCAACGAACCGCCAAGAAGGCTTGGAAAGACATGCGTGATCAAATTGCACAACACATGTGGCATGATTACTCTACTTGAAATGGTAGGGTACAAGTATAATTTCAATGATTCGTGTACTTGTACTGTAAGATTAATGCCCTGACTGTTTCTTGTTTATTAAAGGGCTGTTTTCTGTTTATGTGTTGTTTTTGAATTAACAGTACGCTCTATTTCTATCTAGTTTTAGGTACATTTTAATTATGCAAATTGTTATCATTTCCCAACAACTTTCAATCTATAAGAATTGGTAAACATCAAGTTAAGTTTAATTGATTAGTTTAGGACTAGTTGTTGTAGTTATAGTAGGATTTGTTTTTGAAATGTATATATGTATGTGTGTTTTGGGTTAGATAGGCTGAACTAATAAGGGGTGTTTTGTGATGAAGAATTCAGGAAAATAGACAACTGCAGTAGCAGTAGGCATGCCTATGTACATGTGTCCAAGTATGTGGATGCACTGGGGTGAGTTGTGAGGATGTAGAATTGAGATTTCCTTATTTTAACTAGAAATATTCCTAAAAGATATCCTAGCCTAGAGTTTAGTAGATATTAGTCTAAGTATGGATACTAGACATAGGATATTGTGGGTTAAGGTAGTATTATTTGAATTTCATTGGTTGTTAGGCTTGGGCTTCCTTGGACCTAAGATAACACCAACTCAACACCCAAAATCAACACTAGGACTAGTAGTGACCTAAAATTTGACTTGTAGGCTAGTTGACCAAACTTTGACCTAGTTTGACTAGTCTGGTTGACCAAGTTGACCCAAGGTTGACTTTGACTTAGATTGACCCAAATCATGTAGAATTTGCATTGAAGGCTTTCCTTATGATATTTTAGACTTTATTATGACATGTGGTTGTTTTAAATAGGATCTTATTACTCCATTCCAGTCACTTTTCATCATCAGCAGTTCGGATTGCCAGACGAGTACATTCTCTGATCTTTTCATGCTTCTTTGGATATGTACTCTTGTTATAGACTAGTATACTTGATGCTGACACGACGTTCACACGGATTAGTACCCTCTGGATCTTTTCATACGATGTTATCCCCTCGGATACATCGAGTATGTCATGTTTATGTACTTTATCATGGGTCATCATGTACTCCATGTATTCCTATTTGTCTATGTGCACTCATATGTTATTCATGTACACTCATGACCATATGAGTTCCATGTATACAATAGTTGTTATCCATGTGCAATAACATAACATAATTTGATCCTTGTGTATTGGTCGGGGGCAGGGAGAGTGTAGTTGGTTATGTGATCATTATCCCCAGTAGTTATCCATGTGCATTCCATAGCTGTATCCATATGCAACCCAAGCTGTTTACATAACCAATTCATGCTCTAATTCACGTAGAAGGTTACATTCTTTATTTATCATATTATATCTCAGTTATATCTTCTCTCTGGTTGATTTCTCTTTACAGCGATTCATGTATAGTTTTCTATAGCTTGCTTTATATGTCCATTCCTGATATGAACTGTTGTGAGAGATATGTGCTCGTTCCGTCCTGACTAGGCATGTTGAAAATTTTACAGGTGATGATGAGGAGTACTGTCCTACTTATTACGGCATTGGCTTAGATGACACTGGCGACGTGGACCCACAGGAGGATCCCACAGTCGCTGAGGACTTGCCCATAGTCTAGCTGAGACTTAGTACTTTATTTGTATTTTCTGTTTGAGACTTTATGAGTTGTACTTGAGATTATTTCTGGTGGTTTACACCTAAACTTTTATTGTGACTCTCTTAAGATTCTTCTTCTATTCCATCTTAGTATTGTGATTGAGTTACGTATTATTTTACTCTCTATTCATAGTTTATTTAGATTGTGTTAGATATGGTGACTCAGGACAGCGTTCTACCGTCGACACTGCGGCGTAGGCTGGGCGTTCGTTACTTCTCGTGCCCTTACACTGGGTGCGGGTCGTGACAGAAGGTTAAGGTTAAACGAAGTGAAGTTAAGGAGGAAGTTGTAGTCAAAGGGTGTCCCATGGGCAATGTTATTTTCTTTGGTTGCCTTGTGTTACTTGCATCGATTATTGCGCTTGCTTATCTTATGTAAAAGCTATTACGAAGGAGACATAGTTTGCAACTGCTATTGTACTGGACCTTTGGAGACTATGATGATTAATCCAATCATGTTTCTGCTTTTGTACTGCTTGTTTGCAGGAATAGGCTCCCAATGAGGATTACAAGGGTGTGGTCGTGCTGAAAAGATAAAGTTGGTGGCCTCCTCCACCAATTTGGTGATGGATGTAGGTAGCCAACTTATACCTACACTGTAGACTATGATGAGGAAGGTGCAACCTTTGAGTCTACATAAAATTGGCAATGATGAGTCATGGTGAATCCTTTGAGCCAATTTAACTTTCAATTTCTTGTTTCTTGTTTGTCATTGTGGTTCACTTTTTTCAGGTTTATGACTTATACTTTTTTCTACATCCCTTTGACTTATATTCCTTTTTCAAAATGGGCTATGACGAGATTCACATGATACATCTTCTGATACATGTTCTTATATACATGTTGATACCTATTCGATGATGAGATTCTCAGGAAATGTTGGAAATGTGGGAAATGTTGGTTCCAGGAAAGATGAGATTCTCATGATACATGTTCTTATACATGTTCATATGTGGCCTATGGTGAGATCCTCAGGATACATGTTCTTATACATGTTCATATACATGTTATGATACATGTTCAGTGGCCTATGTTGGAAATGTTGGTTCCAGGAAAGATGGTTGGAAATTTTGGCAATGCGAAAATGTTGGTTGTAATACATGTTCAAGTTCAAAAATTCTGAGCCTATTTCAAACTTTACTTCACTTTTATTTGTTTTCATGCTTCAAGTTCAAAATTTTTTTGTTCAATTTGTTGGTTTTTTTTGTTCATTATGGTTTTTTGATTTCCCAGGTTTTCGATTTATACTTCTTCTTATGTGGCCTATGTTGGAAATGTTGATATGTGGCCATTGTTGATATGTGGCCTATGTTGGAAATTTTGAAAATGTTGGACATGCTATGGTGATAGATATTGGGCATGTTGATATGGGAATGTTGGTTCTGATATGTTGATATGGGAAATGTTGGACATGCTATGGTGATAGATATTTTTGCAATGTGTTGACATGGGAATGTTGGTTCTGATAGATATTGGACATGCTTCTTACTTTGGATTTTGTTTGTTATTTGCTTTCCATTTTGAGTATCATTTTGGAAATTTGTCAGATAATTGATAAAATGTGACTGCCTGGACAATTGGAAACCCCTGGCTGTTATTTTGCTACTTCGTTGTGACTGCAATTTAGATTTTGAGTTTTGAATATCTGATGCTAGTTCAGTTTTGGCTGGGAAGGGCTTCTGATACATTCGAAATGGGCTATGATGAGATTCTCAGGATACATGTTCTGATACATGGTCTTATACATCTGAAAATTTGGAAATTTGAGAGATAATTGATAAAATGTGACAATTTGGACAATTGGAAGTGCATGGCTGGGATACTACAAGCTCTGAGCCTGTTTTGATACATGGTCTTTTTCTTCTGATACATTGTCTTCTGATACATTATTGATATTTTTTTGATACCATGCTTTGGGGGCTATGCTTTGGTTTCCTGATACCATACTCCCAGCCTTGATATTTCTAAGTTTTAGTTCTACTCTGAGCCCATCATGCTATCCTGCCATGAATTATGAGTGTTTCAGTTTTCTGAGTTCTTTTGGTTCTCTCTGCATTTTTTAAGCTTCTGCTTCAATCTTACCTCATCATACATGGGGCTATGTGAGCTGTTGATGCCAAGAAGTAATTGGCACATTTCAAACATATAATGTTCCTGCAAAGAAGCTTGTGTTTCAATGACTTGTTTGTTTCTTGTTTGTTTCTTGCAAAGAAGCTTGTGTAGTAGACTAGTTTGTTTCTTGTTTGTTTCTTGCAAAGAAGCTTGTGTTTCAAAATGGGCTATGATGAGATTCTCAGGTTACATGGTTTTATACATCTGAAAATTTGTAAATTTGGCAGATAGTTGAAAATTTTGACAATTTTGACAATTGGAAACTCCATTGTCTTCTCATACAGGTTGCACATTCTGTTGGTTTCTGTTTGCTTTGGACAATTTGGCCAATTTTTTTCCACTAATGCTGGACCTTACTGTTGGCTTTACTTGCTTATCCACCTCATGTGCTTAAGATGGTTATGTATCTATCCTCTGAAATTTGCAGCATTCTTGGGAGTCATACTGGTGTTAAGTTTGTTTCAACTTCATTTCAAGAATAACTTGCTTTCAACTGTCTAACTATTTCGTATGCTACACTCTAAAATTCTTTTTTGTCTATATACTAGGAATATGAAAAAAGATAATATATTTAATAATATTAATTAATTTAATTTATATTATTCTATTTGACAAAATGGCTGTGAAACTTCAAAGTGTAATATTGATATAACTTAAATTACTTTTATTCTTTTAATATATACAAAACAAGAAGTTGGGGGTAACCATACCTAGGTTTACCATATCTCCAAAAAAATTTCACTTTCAACAATCCAAACAACCGAACTACTTTTTTTTTCAATTACAACAACCATCCAAATACCAAACAAATTTTTCTTCCACTTGCAGCAGACAAAAATTACTCCATCCAAACACATTTTGGAAAGTGCCACTTGTCGCAAGTCAACGAAAACTTATCTTGCTGCAAGTGCCACTTTCACACTTTCAAAGAGTTACATCTACCTAAACAGACCCAATAGAGTGCGTATTCTGCATTTTGTTGTACTCTATAAAGGGAAATATATGTTTGTCGTTTTGGAAATGATGATAGTCTATTTTTTTTGGTGTACCACTTCTCTGTAAGCAAAACGAGAATCACTGGCTTCAGATGGATACTGGAATTATATTTTATGTTTTTTTGGTGTCTATGTACATTTGCTTTCATGTTTTGCTGTTTAATGGGAATGCACCACAATAGGGTTGGTCATTCAATTTGTTTAGTTTCAACAATTCGAAATATTCAAAATTGAATAAACTAAAATTATAAAAAAATTTAAACTGAATCGAATGTAGTCGTAACCGAATAAAACCGATATAATTGGTTCAGTTAGATTGGACTATTTTTATTTTTTAATAAAAAGAATTCAAAGTTAAACTTGTGATTAAATTATACAAAAATATAAAATTTATAAAATTGGACTTGTTAAATTATCAAAGTTTAGCTTGCAAAAAAAAAACAAATATAATTGTACCACTTCTATCTACATTTGCTTCCATGTTTTGTTGTTTTTATGAGAATGCACCACAACAGGGGTGGTCATTTGTTCAGTTTCAACAATTCGAGATAGTCAAAACCGAATAAACTAAAATTATAAAAATTTCGAAACCGAACCGAAAGTAGTCGTAACCGAATAAAACCGATATAATTGGTTCGGTTAGATTGGACTATTTTTATTGTTTAATGAACATAATTCAAAGTTAAACTTGTGATTAAATTATACAAAAATATAAAATTTATAAAGTTAGACTTGTTAAATTATCAAAGTTTAGCTTGCAAAAAAAAACACATATAATTGTACCACTTCTATGTACATTTGCTTAAGTTTTGATGTTTTATGGGAATGCTCCACAATAGGGGTGGTCATTCGATTTGTTCAGTTTCAACAATTCGAGATAGTCAAAATCGAATAAACTAAAATTATAAAAATTTCTAAACCGAACCGAAAGTAGTCATAACCGAATAAAACCTATATAATTGGTTCGGTTAGATTGAATTATTTTTATTGTTTAATGGACAGAATTCAAAGTTAAATTTGTAATTAAATTATACAAAAATATAAATTTATAAAGATATAAATTTATAAAGTTAGACTTGTTGCAAAAAAAAAAAAATAATAATAATAATAATTGTACCACTTTTATGTACATTTGCTTTCATGTTTTGTTGTTTTATGGGAATGCTCCACAATAGAAGTGGTCATTCAATTTGTTCAGTTTCAATAATTCGAGATAGTCAAAACCGAATAAACTAAAATTATAAAAATTTCTAAAGCGAACCAAAAGTAGTCGTAACCGAATAAAACCGATATAATTGGTTCGGTTAAATTGGACTATTTTTATTGTTTAATGGACAGAATTCAAAGTTAAACTTGTGATTAAATTATACAAAAATATAAAATTCATAAAGTTGGACTTATTAAATTATCAAAATTTAGCTTGCAAAAAAAAACATATAATTGTACCACTTCTATGTACATTTGCTTTCATGTTTTGCCGTTTTATGGGAATGCACCACAATGGGGGTGGTCATTCTTTTGTTCAGTTACAACAATTCGAGATGGTCAAAACCGAATAAACTAGAATTATAAAAATTTCTAAACCGAACCAGTCGTAACCGAATAAAACCGATATAATTGATTCGGTTAGATTGGACTATTTTTGTTTTTTAATGGACAAAATTCAAAGCTAAACTTGTGATTAAATTATACAAAAATATAAATTTTATAGAGTTGGACTTGTTAAATTATCAAAGTTTAGCTTGCAAAAAAAATACACATATAATTGTTGTTTAAAAATATACACATTTTTTATCATAAAAAGTACATATTTATATAGTTTTATAATTCTTATTCGATTTCCAATTTTGAACTGGAATCAAAATAAAAAACGAATAATTTTTTTAGTATTTTTAAATAAATTTGAAATGATTTTTTTTAAACGGAACAAAATCTCTTATTTGGTTCATTCTTGGTCCAAAACTAAATAATGCTCCACCACAGTACTGGTGGTTGGGGAGGGCCTTGGTGGTGAAGTGGATTATAACCACATGGAATTGGTTGGAATACAAAATAAATTGTGTTTGCCCCTGCTACCCAATCATAGAATTTCTTAGCAAATGAGTTTATTGAAATACTCTATTTTTCTTTACTTGTGACTGCCAATAAGAGGATGAACCTGCAAATATATTAGCTGACCGAGACTCCAGCAACAGGAAACAATTAGGGGTGCAACTTGGGCAGACTAAATCCAACTATCCAAGTCCAATCGGATAAATCAGGGCCGACCCTGGCCCAGGACGGCTAGGGCGACCGTCCAGGACCCACGGATTATGAGCGGCCCAAAAATATTTGTTTAAAATAAATATGTTAATAATTTTGTATTTCAAATAGAACTTGTATGTACCATGGACTTTTTAACCATAAAGTTATTGTGGTATAGTGTTGGTACTTTAGATTGTATACTAAAGGTCCTAAGTTCAATTCTTGGTTGTAATTTATTTTTTTAATATTTGTACATTATATATATATATATATATATATATATATATATATATATATATATATATATATATATATATATATATATATATATATTGTTTCATAGTTTTTAAATAAAAAAGTTTAAACCCTAACCGTAACTCTACAACTCCTTCTTCTAAATCTCATGTTAGTTTGTATTTTGTAATGATTGTTACTTGACTGATATTTGATTATGTTTAATATTAATTTTGTTTAAAATTATTTTAGATATCATATTAGAGTCCGATAAATCCGATGGACTCGACCCAACCCGAGCTTCCTCCGAGCTCGGTCTTGGGCTTCATATGTTGAACCCGAGGTCGGGTTGGGCTTGGGCTTGGGCTCGAGTTAGGCTTGTCATTCATCGAGTTTGGCTCGGACTGAGCTCAAGTCTGACCTAACCCGCCCGAGTTGCACCCCTATTCAAGAGGAAGGGTTGCGGCGACGGTGCAGGTACGGGCAGAAGGGTAATTGAGGTTGGTCTCGACGATAAATACTATTCGCAGTCCGATCTCCATCATCTTCAAGTAGAGGACTTTAGCAAATTATGTGCTACGTACGAGTTTGTGCAAACTATAAAAAAGAAGAAGATGACTTTTGGGACAATACTATTTGATACACTATCTCGAAGAGTCCTAAAAGATTAATATTTGAGACAAATATTTATCTTGTAATAAAGTATATCATTATTTAGGACATATTTGTAAATGGACTCTTATAATATACCTTATTTAGGACTAAAATTTGGTTTCGTCCTAAAAACACATTGGCGGGAAGAAAGAAAAAAAAAATAGGCGGCAAAATTTTGATATGCCATGTCACTTTTTTAATTAATTAATTTTGAGTACTGTTTGGCCATTTTTGTTCTGAATTCATAAGAGATCTGAACCGTTCGATTTTAGGTTTATAATTTTTTAAAGTCATTCTCTCTCTCTCTCCATTCAAGTCAGTTTCTCGTCGGACTGCCCCGTCTTCACCAACTCCAAAGACACTCCAGACCTCGATTCTCCTTTCTATATTCTCTTTCGGCCGCGACGGCCCCACCATGTCTCCGTGGGGACACACGACGAGGGACTGCAACCAAGAGGTGGTGGTAGCGGGAGGTACGGAGGAAGGGGTAGTCGAAATTCATAAGTCGCGTTTTGTGGTGCATGCCTGCATTCTGATACGCATACAATTAGTACACATATATTAAATCGGTATCTTTTAATTAAATAAAATTATATGCTCTATTTTTCCTATTATGCGTTATGGGGCTTACTATGTTGTGTTTGGTTAGTAGTGGTTGTTGGATGTTGTCAGTTCATTGTCTGGTAGTAATTTAGTTCCTAGCAATTTTTAAATTTTTGTTATTTATGTGTAATATGCATGTTCATTTGGGTGTCTTCTTTGTAAGACATGGAAATGTGGAAAAATCAATAATGTGCTACTTTTCATGAAATGTTGGACACAATTTGTAATAACTTGAAAATCAATAAATGTGTTACCCATAAATAATATGTTATATTTGCTTATAAATTAATTACTTCAGGGTCCTAAATTTCAAGAAAATTTTAATATAAGATTGGGGGATAGCACAACCAGGCGTGTTCAAGTTTTGGAAGTTGATGGGAAGAAAGCTTTCGTGCATGTTGGTAATTCTTTCATACCTTAATTCTCTCCTAATGATATTTTTATTACAGTATGCATGTGTTCGGGTCGCAGTTCTCACTAAAAGCTTAAACTTCACGTGTTTACAAAACATATCATGGTTTGTTTCTTTGTCGTAGAGTTCTCTTAGTGCATTATATAAGTCTACTTTTATGTCTTAGCGTGATATGTATTTCACAAAGGGATGTTTTCAATCATTTTACTAGAGATTTTAACTCGGCGGGTTATGAACTGTTTGCAAATATCGATTATTTTATAATGCTAGGATGCAATTTCTTGTTCCTTTTAGCCCCCCTTTGGTTTTGGGTTCTATCGACCCATACTAGAATAGTATAGAAGCAACAGGTAGAGGCTGAATATATTTACCAATAACAGTAGTATCCACTTGCACATATTTAAGTGTTGTGACAACCATTGTTCTCATATTCTGATATATCAAAATTGCATAGACACTAGGCCTATTGGCACATATGCAAATATTGTGTACATCAAATATTTTGCGTTCTTGTTTGCGTAGACTGATGTTTTTGTAGTTGCATTGCTATCAATACAGAATCAGATTGTCCAAGTAGCATCTGTATTTCTTATAAGCTAGAGGAGAGTAGAACTCAAAGATGGAAGATATTTTCTTCGAATATTTCATCATATTAACTAATACTAATACCCTCTTTAATCCTGAAATTGTCATGATATGATATAATTTCTATGTTTTCATCGTGTATAGATCTTAAAATTTGATACCTAACAATATCATACATCATATCCCTATTCTCATAGCATATGTTGTCAAACTCTTAAGGTGCTATCAGGGCCGGACCTGAGCTAATGTGGGCCCATGGCGAAACTTCCATAATGGACCCCTATACATAATGTTAAAAAAGTATAAATAAAACAAAAATTTGTTGTAGTCAAGATTTGAACCAAGGACCTCCTACATACAAGTCTAGCATTATAACCACTACACCACAATGCTTTTTATTTAAAAAAAAGGGCACATGATGTATACTAGTTCTATTGTAGATAGTTTCATGTTGGTGCCACCCTTTCGTCATGGGACCCTGGACCGTCGCCCGGCCTGCCCTGGGCCAGGGCCGCCCATGGGTGCTATAGAGTTGGTAGCTTCAAAACAGAAATCAAACTTGATACTGAAAAATCATACTTGATATGTTCCTCAACATATCTCATTTATGCTGAGAGATCTTGATGGGAATTGCCACATACGATTGTGCATAATTTACTATGTTAATGTCCTTCTTTCATCACTTGTCGTATCTAACGAAGGGATGGGATAATCACGATAATAGGCCATGATTGGCTTCCATAGTTCTACTCTCATTGTTCCTTATATTATACCATAACCCTTCAATATTTTGGTATCCTAGCTAGTAGGTCACAATTAACTTGCTACAAGAATACTAGGTTCTAAAACATATGCCTATAGATAAATCTCTATACAAGAAATTATCTTCATATTGCTTCAGAATAACTAGCTAGTGAAGTTACATGAGAGATATTGCACTACACAAAGTATCCTAGTCAATGGGATACATTAGGATAACAGTGATGTGCTTTCTCCTTTCTAGAAAAATCATTTGGTTCCAATCTATGTTTCACTCTAGCCTTTACACTTGTAACTTTGTGTCGAAATCTTTCTTCGAGGCACAACTTACAAAGATTTTGGTGGGGAACAACTCAATCCCTCCCCCCCCCCCCCCCCCCCCCCCCCCCCCCCCATTCTTTTCTTTCCAAATTACTGAATACTAATTGTTATTGTGTATAGTGTCTAGGTTCATTTTTCTATAGGAATTTTGCAATCTTCTTATTAACATATTAGGTTCCTGGTATCGATTATCGAACAGTGAAAAAAGTAGTGGGGACTTTATAGCAAAGTGCCTTAAAAGACTAATGATTCTGGTTTCTAATTGTCTCTTATTTCAATTTGACTCTTAAGGTTACACAATTGTGATATCACATCTTAGTTCAATTCGGCTCGTTAAGTAAACTGGGTCTAGTTTGTAATTGTTCTTATTTTATTATTATTCTACAATAAACATGGGGGTGTTCGACATAACAAAAGGTTGACGAATTTTTTGCTTTATTGAACGTATAAGGTATCTGTGTACAAAGAAGGAATCCTAACAGGATATTCTAAGTACAGGGATAAGCGATTTCTGGAAAAGTGTGACGGTGGAGATCGAGCGCTGCAGCGGCTCCTTTACTCCGTTGACTAGGGTGAGTATTCGGTTATTCGGTTCCAACCGAACCGAATAACCGAAAACCGAATTGGACCGAAACCGAATAAGCAAAAACGAAACCGAACCGAATTGGTCAAACCGACCGAATTAAATCGGTTTCGGTTTTCGTTTATTTCGATTTTTGGGTTTTTTTGTGTTTTTTTTTGTTATATATATAATAACTAATATACTATATATATATATATATATAATATTTATATATATATATATATATATATATATAATCTATATATTATATATATAATTATATATAGAGGTATTAATTATATATATAGTATTAATTATTATATATATATATATTATAATATATATAATAATTAATACCTATATATAATATATTATAAATATTATCTATATATATATAATAATATCTATATATATATATAATATATATATATATATTATATAGATTATATGTATTAATTATAATTTATATTAATATATAGGTATATATAACATATATATATATATATATAATTAATATATATATATATAATATATATATATATATATTATCTATATATATATATATAATATATAATATATATATATATAAATCTATATATAGATATATATAGTATATTACCTATAACTAATACCTATATATATATATATATATATATATATATATATATTTAATATTATATATAATATATATATATATAAACTAAATTTTCTTATTCGGTTTCGGTTTTGGACCGAAACCGAAACCCAAAACCGTAACCGAAACCGAATAAATTTTTTTGTATTTTCAAAACCGAAACCGAACCGATTTTTTTTTTAAAACCGAACCGAATCTCTTATTCGGTTCGGTTCGATTCGGTATTCGGTTCAAAATCGAATAATGCTCACCCCTACCGTTGACGATCTGACGACGAATCAACCTTGCTATGGCTCTCTGGCACCTTTGATGGGACTCTGGGGTCACCGATCAAGAGGCTGTCTAGAGGAGAAGATCCTTGAAGATTGTTGGTTGGTTCTTTGGTTGATCAGTAGATGAGGGTGGTCGACTTTTCGTGGATAGAGATTGATGATCCTTTGAAGATTGTCGATTGTCAATTTTTCCTCTGTCGATCGATGCTTTGGTGGAAGAAGAACTCATATTTATAGAGAATCGAGCACAAATGCGATGTGCATTAGGGTTCCTAAGATATGAAAAATCTGTCGTCATTGCACGGTACGGGCTTCTGCAGCGCTGACACGTGGCGGACATCGAGATTCCCCTCAAACGAGATCTTTGGTGGTTATAAACATAACCGAAGGAGGTGACACGTGACGCGTGCCGATTTGCTTGCTCGGATACAGCCGAGTAAATCTTGGAATTTTATCCTAGATTTGGAGTCTAATTGATCCTCGTCTAAGATTTAAATCAATCTGATATGATATAAATCATGATTTAATCATAATCTTCTCTGCAAGAGGCAGTTTAAAACAAATCAATTAGGATGGACACATGCTTCCTGCGCCTCTGGTGAGGACTATGTACTGCTGTGCTTCTGGGGCGACGAGTAGACCGTGCTTCTGGAGACGACGGAACCTCTGTGCTTTCAGGCGACGAGTGGACTTGGCTTCCAATGACGACGAGACTTCTGTGCATATAGAGCAACTTATGAAGCTTTATTTCGGGATACCGGAGTCACTGTGCTGTAGGCGACAAGTAGGCTTGTGCTTCAGGTTGGCGAGGTTACTGTGCTTTTGGAGCGACAGGCTGACTTGCATTGGTTGCGATGGGAGTTCCTAAGTCTCTTGTAAAGAAGTGACTTTAGCTTCTGAACTGGAGCAGACGACTGCGCCGTGGGAATGGAGATGGTGTGAGCATATCACCATCCTGCGCCTAATGCGGATGCAGGTAAGTAGCTGCACCTCTGAACAGTGAAGGCGTTGGCTGCGAAGGGAAGGGTATGACACCCTTGCATGTCTAAGATTGGCGCAGGCAGGTAGCTGCGCCTCTGAAGTCAAGACACTGGCTTACGAAGTAAAAGAAGGGGAGGCAGTCCACCACCGTCTAGTTTTTGAGGTTGGCGTAGGCAGGTGGCTGCGCCTCTGGCTTGAAGGCTTTGGCTTTTTCAAAGTGCTGAGTAATTGATATGCTTCTGAGAGGCTGCGCCCACAAGAAAGTCAGAACACGCTTTGATGGAGATCAATCTTCCAGCGTGCGTGTCAAGAAGAAGGAAGGCTGCGCTTCGACGAAGACTGTATCCCTAGTAGATCTCTCTAGGCTCTGTCGAATCTGTACTAGATCCTTTGTAGAAGAACAGAATTAGTCTCTTATGTGTAGTCCTGTTGTGTCTATACTAGACTTTGGTAGACATGACAATAAATGAACTTCTCTCCATATCTTTTGTTTTGTCTTTTTAGCATTGAGTCTTAGTCTTTTGCATCTTCTGCGCTTTGGCGAAGGGATGTCTTCAGCTGAGATTTTTTTATTCTTCTACAAGACCTCCTTCAAAGTGTCCCAAACTTGAGTCAAGCTCGGGATACTTTGAACGGAAGCATGAACACGTGTCAGGGCTGTACGAGCTGGGTGATGGCTGGTGTCACGCCTAGCTCTTAGCATTAATTATCCTGAGTCATTGTTTCAGAGCATGGGCTCCTGATGGCTTTTTGATATTGGAGCCTTTTGCGTCTTTGCAGGGATCGTGAATCTCTTTAGCAAAAGAGGTTCAGAGTCACGTTCCTTCGGTCACTCGCAGTACTGTCATCTGACATGGAATGGAGCTTTAGCCTAACTTGTAAGCTCCCTTCTGACCGATGTCTGGCTCGTGCTTGGACCACGTGAACAGCCTATATAAAGGACTATCCCCTTCAAGAGAAGACTCAGCTGCTTCAACAATGGCCTTGTTTGCCGATGCTCGGCTCCTGACGACCCTGGAGTTTGCTTGAGGCGGCCGTCGGTGGCAAATATTTTCATCCAAAGAAGCTGTAGTAGAACTACTACTGGATCTCGAGATGTCCCCCGTCCGGGATTTCATGGGCGTCAATGGTGTCTCGAACCCTTGCTTCCTGAATTCGTATTGGTTGCCATGCCGACCGAGGAATGGCAAGGTCTGCTGCTGTCACGCCCCGCTCCCGTAGGAGCGATCCTCCTCGCTAAGGCGTGATGCCGCACGGGCCTAGGTTGCGCCCGTGCAAGGCCAAGTCCAGAAACGGCCGATTTGAGCTAGGCCACAGAGTCGCACAGAGTGTCCCCATTTGCAGCAGAAAGTAAATGAACACAAATTGAAGCGAATTCAAACTCTTTATTGATATTCAAGAATTTTACAAGCGGCGCTAGGCCGAGTTTACAAGTCGCTCAAGCTCTCTCTCTGAAACATAAAAGGCGTGCCAAGTGGCTTACAAGATGGAATGATTCATGGCGATGTTCTAATACATTATGTCCTGTATATGGTGCTCCAGCTCCTTGCAACGCTCCAAGGCTCGAGAGATAGCTTTGCGCCTTAGCACGTTCGAGGGAAGCTCCGCACCCGCCGACGTTTCCTGCTTCCTGCAAGCAGACTGTGGGGTTATCAGTACATTGTTATGTACTGGTGGGGAGGCTAGCTCGCCCACAATGCTATCATTACCAAACACGTTATATTTATTTTTGTGCCCGTCTATCATTCATTGTCTTTCTAATCTTGCCTTAGGATCAGTTTCATGGCATATTCCATAACCTATCTCGTGTTGCCGAATTCAAGTGTCGCATGAAAATACATGCACGACTTACCCATACTTACCGTCCGGCCTTTCCTGTCCAAAGTAAACCAAGTTAGTCAATAATTCATAAGGAATAACTTCACGTGTCTCATGTAAACTTTTAATATCAAGAGCGTGTCCCTGCCTCGGGTTCTAGCGCGTCGTAGGCGTGTGTTCTTTTAACTCGTTTGCATGAAGCACTCTTTGTTGTTTGGGGTGATACATTTCCAGCCGTTCGGTAGGCACTTGTTCATTTAACTTAGACTACTTTAATTTCAATGCAAGGACTTGCACGTGGATAGCCACCAGCAAAGTCCACTTAATCTATATGCACCGGTCGCTGGCATGACAAGCCATTTTGGACATTTCTCCTTGGTATTTCTCAACTTAGCGTAGGGTGATGGCTGGTACACCCCGTTAAGTCTCTTAAAATACCCTGTACTTACGTCTCCCGGTGCCCAAGCCCGCACCAGGCAGCCCGTAAGCTCCGACTTTTGATTCTGCCTAGGCCGGCCACGGTATACTCCACACAACGCCCGTGCCGCAGAATCCTTCCACTACCACGGCCACGGTATACTCCACACAACGCCCGTGCCGTTTGTCCACGACCATTTCGTATTATCTTGTCATTTAACTTAACGGCTATCTCCGAGCCGTAGGCTAACCCTTAGCCATAATGCGTTATCGACCAGGTTGGCGTCCGTGCAGCGCGGGTAGCGAGCCCCATTGCACGTGCCCGTCACACCTGTCGCTAACCATTCTTTCTTTTCTTATCTTTCATTCATTCTTTCTTTTCTTTCTTTCACTTGTCCGTTTGTTCATCGATTCATTCACGTATTCATTCTTTCATTCGTTGATTCATTCATTCACTTATTCGTTCATTTATTCATTCATACATTTTGCAACTCCTCGTGCGGGAGTCGCCTTGGCGATCCATCGGTCCCATAGTCTTTCAATGTTGCTAACTCTACTCGGAACGACTATGTCGATAGTCTTCCCGTTTCATTGTTGTAACCCATTCATTGTTTGATTGTTGAACGCATAGGGAACTTGAACGTAAGCTTGTGTCGTAGCACGAGCGTGGAGCGCGGTACGGGAGTTCTCATATTTTCCATATTTCTTTCCATATTCTATACAAGCATACAAGATGGGATTATTCCCTTAGCTAGGTGCGTTGACTCATTTATTAGCATGCACGGGGTTATCGCCTAACAATTTTTGTGATAGTGTCCGCATTGTTATGTGTCTAGGCTAAGCAAAGACGGGTTCATCGGAGCCACCCACCTTAGCGATGTCCGCATCGGCCGAACGATACTCCGAGCGCACCTTTGAAAGTCTAAGTCTGGATTTATCTTGACGGGCCAATGTAAGCCTTGCATCGATTCTTCATCAGGTCGATGCCAACTCTTCGGGTCGACGGCTCGTTTGAGTCGTTGCACTTGCCGTTTGAATCGGCGTTCCGCTAGGGCGGAGCGGGTCATTACATAATACACCACTCAAAATAAGTCTCGTCCTCGAGACTTCCTGAGTGCAGGTCATCCTACCATTCCTTAACCCGTGTCATCGTGTTTCTTAGACAATTCTAACGAACGGCTCTATCGTTCGATGGCATCGAACCACGCTCGGTTATCCTTCCAAGTTTTATGTCGCATGTGTTTGGTGAATTTATGACTTTTTTTACTCATGTTAGAGTTGATGGTACTTATTCAATTCAAGTGTTTCTTCATCTTGGTTGCTATTTCTTCGTGTCATGGGACTGAAATATTCGCACGAGGCACGTTGTAATTCGTCAAATGCGCGGGTCGTGGGCTGAGACAAACTTACTTTCGTTTATCTCGGTCATTGAAATGACCCGATTCGCTTCTCAAGCGTTCTTGTCCACGAAATCAGTATGATTTCTTCTTAGCGGGGTCGACCAGGTCTAAGTAATTTTCGTCCAATTCAAGACTAAGTATTGCACTATCGTCGAGCATATCTTCCTATCAATGGTTCAATTCGTTATACCAACTTTTACTTTCACGATATCGATTCCATATCACTCGCTTGTTTAGGGCCAATCTTGGTGTCGTTCACGCACACTCCGCTCACATGTTTCTTCGATTCCGAGCCACGCTCGTACTAGTATCGATCCCTTACTTAACGCAATTTCAAGATCTTTGACACTATTCCATTCCTCAAGTCTTGCTTGAACTCAATGTATCACTTGGCTGGATCGTGCACGCATTCCAAGCGTCCCCAAAATACATGGATTCAGCCAAGCCGCATGATCTAGAAATTTGTCATTCTCACTCAAGTCGCATCGTGCACATACTCAAGCGTCCCTGAAATATATGCATGTCAGCCGAATCTCGTGAGCAGGGTTTCTTATATTCGTGATTCATGCTATCCATCCATGCCAATCCTCAAGATCAATCTTTCGAGTGCTAACAATTTCAACAGGGTGTCTCGCCTAACCGCTAGGCTATTTCTTTTCGAGGCTAAGTCAATGTCAGGATTGGAATCATAGTTCCCCAACAATAATGCCAACTCTGACCCCAATCCTAGGGTCAAACCAAAGTCGGTAGTACGGGAGTTTCCTACCCAAGCTCGCGTCACTCAGATTTCTAAACATCGAGCACGATCACCTATTCGCATCAATGTATTCGTTGCGCATATTCGAATCCATTCAAATCACCCAATCGACATACTTCACATATCCATTCTAACCAATTCATGTATTCGATCACGAGGTCATCCAGCTCGACAATACGTTGCGTCCCAATCTCACGCGAGTCCGATTATCCACGGTGGTTCATGAATCACCATACAACGCTCCCATGGAATAATCATTCTCATCGGGGCGTAACTCTTGTTTGAGTTTAGACTAACTTATTCTCGATACGCGGATTGGACCTACTCAATCCTCAAGTTTAATCATCAAGCACACCAAGTCATTCTCAAGTTTACCTTCGCGTCAAACCACAAGTCGAAACAATCAAATTGCCACGCGATCCAAGTTCAATCACTCCCGCTGTATGAATCACCATATCAGCGCTCACGCGGAGGGATCGTCCTAATCCGGCGCGACGCATGTGCGAGGCTGGAGTTGCGCTCGCATAAGACATGAACGTCAACGTTGTGGTTGTCAACGAAGCAAACCCAAGCATTCTCATTTTCATCCAAGCCAAATCAATTCGACAGTCTGACCGTCATACGTTCAACTAGAAAATCCTCGGGCCAAGTCTATCTTTTCCTCGACACATTTTTAACATCCCAAGTATAGCATCCAACGGAACAATGACATTTGCACGATCGTCATTCGCCGAGTCAGAGTACCCCCGAGTTATCGCATATCGATCTTTGATACGCCTCAATACCATCGACGATATGCGTAACCTGACGATCTTCCTTTGCAACCGATTTCGAGTCGTGCGTTGATGTTGTTGTCCGAGTTGGATATTCCATAATTTCATTTAATATTCAAGATCAAGTTCAACTGCTATTCCTCAAGCTAGTTTTAAGATCGTTGTTCAAACTCAAGTCACAATTCATTTGAATCAATCTGAAATCGTACGCGCGATCATCTAAGTTTCCTCGATCAAGACCATTCATTTTCATTCATCGTTCCGAACCATTTTCTAACTCGCGTTGCCCAATGACAAGTTGTCCAGCGACATCTCGTTCGGGACTTTTGAAGTCACGACCAACTAAGCGTGACGCGTTCTAAGGCTTTGCGCGATCGTATCGCCTCGCCGACATACTCGTACGATCCGTAAATCCTTTAGTCTCGCTCGAACAATTTCTATGACGTCCATACACCACTCAGGGTTCGAGCCACTCGACTAGTCGTTGACACTCATTTTTATTCTTCTCCGAACCTATCGCATACACCACTCGGATTCAAGCCATACGATCTAGTCCTCAATCACGTTTGTGTCATACGCTAAGACATCCTTCAGATTCGTTCGACGAATCTCTAGCGTAATCGCTCACGTCGCCTCGACGTACTAAGTCGTTCGCACTAATCCTCAAAATCCAAGCCAATCTTTCGTGTACGCCTAAGCGTTAGTTTGATAGTGTTCCTATCGATATACACTCTAAGTATATCTCCGCACCCACCGTGAGGGTACGAGTACGTAACAGCGCCCAGCCTACGCCGCAGTGTCGGCGGTAGAACGCTGTTCTAGGTCATGAACTATAACTACATAATATGAATACTCTCCATAAGGAGGCCAACACAGAGGTACAACTCAATCACAATCTAAGGTAAAATGTAGCATGATGGAAATAGATAAGAAATCCTCAACTGAGTTACAGCAGAAAGAAATAACAAAGTCTCAACATCTCTAAAATATACAACTCTGAAAATAAGACAACAGCTAAACATGAAAAGAAAGGACAGTCTAAGCTATCTACACTATACAAGGTATCATCCTGAGCAGCTGCCTGAACCTCCCCAGGGGTCCAGGTCGCGAGTGTCAACTAGGCAAACTCCAAGTAAGGGTGCAGGGTTCCTCATCATCCTCTGTAAAATTTTCAACAGGTCCAGTCAGGACGGAAGCGAGCACAAAATATCTCACGCAGTTCATATCATGTTAGGAAATATAAAGCATGCAATAGAGTAAGGTACATGAAACGCTGAAAGAAGAATGTATATGAAAACAGCAGAGATTTGATAATGGAAAATATCTATATATGATAAATAAGAACTGTAAGTAACATGTGATTTAGAGCACAATATAGTTATGTAAACGGGTTAGGTTATACAATAAAATGGGACTCCTTTGTACGTGGGTGTACAATGGACATATACAATTTCTTATACAATAGGATTGATCACATAACCATTTTTACTCTCCCTCCCCAATCAATACACAAGAATCCAATTCAGTTACGTTACCTTATACAATGGCTTGTACAATGGCTTGTACAATGGCTCAATGTGATAATGAGAGTACAATATGCACAATGAGTGTACAATGATAAGGGTATTCAATAAATACAATATGTAAGTGAAACGCACATCACAATATGTATTTAGTGAATACAAGGAGATAACATATCAGAAGAAGATCCGTATAGTACCAATCCGTGATAACAACGTGTCAGCATCAAGTACAGTAATCTAGAGCAAGAATGTAAATCTAGACAAGTATGAAACGGTCAGAGAATGTACTCGTCTCGTATCCGAATGTCTGAAGTAAATGTACTGTCCGAGATGAGGTACCTTACTCCTAGTTAGAGCAACACAAGTCAAGATGTATACAGGGGATGATAATAGTAATCTATAATGCATCTGCATGCTGTCTAGGTCAAACTAGACTAAAGTCAACACTTGGTCAACTCTAGTCAACCACACTAGTCAACTAGGTCAAGTCCTAGCCCAAACAAATCTAATAAGTCTCACTAGGCCTAACCAAGCCTAGGCTAGCAGTCACACACCAATCACAAGGCTATACAAGCCAACACAAGTCACACATCAAGATACATCACTATCATGCATATTCGATATTATATATATATATATATATATATATATATATATATATATATATATATATATATATATATATATAAGAGAAATGAACTAACATGTAAAGCTATGTGTGTGTGTGAACATGGAGGTGTACATGAAAAGAGAAATCAACACTAGTTATGAGTTTACACTACACATGGCACAAAGCTAACCCATCTACATTACACATGTATTATACTTAACATGCATGGCTACAAGTATATATCTATATACATTAGAGTAGAGACTATTTAAGTTATAACTAACATGCATCTATACTTTACATAAATCTATATATGTTATAGCAATCATTTAGAGAAGGGTTACATGGCATGGTGGTTGATATAGAGTGGGGTGTCCTTGTGCAGAGGGTGAAGTTCATTCTCAGTTTAGTTCCACATTTACATATAAACTAAAGTGACCTATCCCATAAACTGATGTAACTAACCACATAAATTGAACCATGTTATCTGAAATCTGCCATTAAGCCAACATCCCATATGCATACAGCTCATGCATTGTCTAATACTGAAATTAACTACCATTTCGAATTAAGGGGTTGAAGGTTAACATTACATTCATAGACATTCCACTATATTGAAAACTGAAATTGGCTTGGCAATAGAAAAAGGAAGGTATATATGCTTATATGGACAGTTCAGTGTTCGAACAACCTAAAATGAACTAACATTCAATCTAAATATCAGCTATGCATTGGTTCAATGTCTACATATGAAATCTGATATTGTATTTACAATATTTATATATTATGCATTCATATATATCATTACATATATACCTTGCATTTATATCTAGCATTCATTATATACTTTCATGCATGCACTGTATATCATTCTTTCATTCATGCATTGCTTACATATATTACATTAATTGCATTCCTACATGCTTGCATTCAACCATATATACATTAATGTAAAGAGGATATATATCATATATATCATTTCATTCATCTAACATATCATGCATTACATACTCTATATGCATTTAATATCCATATTACATAGGCTCATAGGTTACACAAAATGCATATATCATATAGTCACTCTTTACTTAAAACCAATACTGTACCAATTGGGCATTCACTAAATTCTAGGATTAAAGTATGTTGTAGTACTTCATGTTAGCTTTCCGAAACTTCAAACGGATCGTATTTTCGTGTCCGGAAGCTCCCGAAATCGCAAAAATACCGAAACGCGTTCGTCTTTCGTACAGCTGACACTCAAATAATTCTACAAAAAGTTACAGAAAGAATTTGGCTTATTAAAATATATATTTGGAAAGCTAACTTCGATACGGTTCTTTTAAAAAAAAAGGGAGATAAATCGGAGTTTTAAGCTAAAAGTTATGACATTTCTAAGTTGCTATTGCTACTAAAAACGTGGATAAAAATTATGACGAATTTGGGTAGTTTGAGACAAAAGAACACAAGTATATAACATAATATATCAAGAACTCACTCTCTACACTAATATATATATATATATATATATATGAGACACTATAGAATACATCTCCAATACAAAAATATGAGATTAAACATGTAATAATTCATTCATACATAACAACAACACATAGTGTGTCAAAATTTGGGATTTTCCCACATGGACACAACCACAACACAAAGGACACTCCTATGACCTCCAAATGGACACGAAATGGACACAAATGGAGATACAACCATGGGGGTCATTCCTATGGGTTCAAAATAGACCTATATGCATGAGAAAATGAAAAGGAGAAGGGATTTATACCTCCCGGTAGATCGAATCGAAAAAAACGCCTTCCCAGAGCGACACCGACACGTAGAGATTCCAAAAGGACACGAACGAGCTCCGAATCCTCCCAAACTTGGGTAGCTTCCTCCTTGGCTAGAATGGAGAAGGAAAGAAGAAGATTTGGTGGCGAAATGGAAGGATTTGGTGGAGAAATTATTAGGGATTGCTCTCTAGAAATTTGGGGAAGAACAAGAGAGAGAGTGTGGATGAGAATAATGAAATGAACTTGAGCCTATCCTCTCCCAAAGTAGCTGGCCATATGGGGCTAATTGTCCTATTATGGTAAGGTCCAAAATGCCCCCACTAACCTATTCTATTAGTATTAGGAAAGGGCTAATTGGTTGGGGCTAAATTAGTCATTCTAAAGTCTCTAATCACACTAACCTTATCCATAATAATTAGTCTAACCTCTAACTAAAATATTTCTATCATGTGGGCCATGGCTAACTAATGTGTGGGTCCACTAAAGTTAATACTACCCCCGGGTCCCCGTTTCAAGTCGGATTGAGCTGAAATTCGAACCCGACTCAAATAACCCCAAAACAATATCATAAATAATAAAATAAATTTCAAAAATATTTCAAAAATACAAAATGACAAAAATACCCCTGTTTCTGAAAACTGGGGGTGACAAACTCCTCGAAATTAAAACCAAACAATAGTAAAATGTCAAAATCACAAGTCATAATTTTAAATAGTTTAAAAATGATTAAAAATCACCAAAATCATAATATAAAATAATTATCAATAAATAATAATTATAATTACAAAATTTCAAAATTACCCTCATCTGGAAAATTGGGTGTTACAATCCTACCCACCTTATAAAAATTTCGTCCTCGAAATTAAGATGATCGCACCCCCTTCTAGGTCAAACATAGTCAAGGGTCAATCACTAGTCAATTTCTCAACATCCAAGTACTTGGTCGTCAACTGGTCAACTTCTTAGGGTTTTACCTATGATAGCTATTTAGGTGTTGGCAACTAGAATTTAGCAAAAGAGAAACTCTATAATAGACTAGCTCTTAACTTCCCAATCCTATCAAGTCACATATAACTAAATACCTACAAGCTAAGCACACGAATACCAAATACCACACATATATATATATATATATATATATATATATATATATATATATATATATATATATATATATATATATATGCTAAAGAACAACAACCCATCACATATATCCTAAGTATATCATCTATATATACATGACTGATCAACCAAGGGTTAAGGCAGACTAAACTTATAAGGGTCTGAAACAATGCTTAGAACTAGGCTAAGGATGAATGGTCTGAATCAAGGGGACATGGTATCTAGTGAAGGGTCTGCACACTGCCTATAAAGGTGATTAACACAAAGGAACTCAACACGAAGGGAACTTAACTAAAATGGAAAACTGAACCAAGTATACGCTAAACAACATGTTTATAACCCTATACAACAATGGCCTATAGATACCAACTAACCTATATCCCATATGCCAATATCATCTGCAATCTATCTATGCAAATAGACCTCTCGGTCTTAGGTGAAACTACAACTATACTCAAAGGCGGGCTCTGGTCATGGGTGCCTCATTGGAAAAGGTAAGGGAAAGTAGTAATAATCATCAAGAATGTAAGGCATACTAACATCCTATGTGTAACTGGTTGGTATTATAGATAACAGGAGAATTATCTGCAATGGGTTACTATTCTAACACCAATGCTAACTATCACCTCTAGGGTACAGACACTCTACAAGTTATCATACCATTATACTATGAAGGAACTACCTATGAATAAGCTCTACAAAACTAAATATTCCTACTCCTAAGTCATTTATAACAATCAAAAGGGTATGATGTTTAAACCTTCTCAAGATACAATCTGTTAATCATATGCGTCTGTCCAAAATCATGTTGTCCAGAGTCTTCATCATGCTAGTGAGCAAGTCTACGATAATCACAGAGTCCTTGACTAAGGTACGTATCTCTAGGTTCATGGTATTTAAAATTTTCGTACTGCCGTATGCGACGGCGAAAATCTTAAATTCCCATACCAGAGAATACATCTAAAATCTGACTACATGTCCTCACTATGCCAACTAACACGACTATCGAGGATTCTAGATCCCATGATTTAGGCGACCTAGCCCATATGATTTTCTCATAAGAAAAAAAACAAACACAACAAAAGAGTAACATGACAAAAATAAATCAATCAACAAGGAACAGATGGAATCGGATTTCAAGGTAATTATAAAAGACAATTGCGGGAATGGAATTGAGAAGAACGGAACTTGCAGCAAGATCTCCAACGTTCTGTGCATCCTCGACTGTCCTGACGATAGCTCGCCCTGCTGGTTTTCCCTGGTCTGCTGCTGATGCTGCATGAATCACCGCTGCTGAGAGAATCAGAAATGACGGAAGAAAATCTCTGTACAGATAGAGGTGCACCTCCAATGTAGCAGAAACGCCAACCTGAGTCGGTACAACAGGAGCTGCGATCTCGAGGCCCTGATGAACAGGACGAGAGGTGGCCAGCCTCTCGATAGTATCCCCCGAACCGAAGCGATGAGATCGTGTCTTCATAACAATCATGAAGACAGATCAAAACAAGAAGCAATTACTGAGAATGAAGCAAAAAATCAAGGGAGGACAGTTTATATTCAAGAAAAATCAATAAGCAGCAATTGGATAAAAGGAATCTGATTAAGAGTTTTTCCTAATGTGATTGAGTACCCCAAAAATATCCTAATCCTACTGCAGGCTGTAGTGATACTCTAGTCCGAATACCACTACATAAACTCGACCTGCATGGGCCACCACTAAAAATGTGTTACGATCCGCACCCACCGTGAGGGTACGAGTACGTAACAGCGCCCAGCCTACGCAGCAGTGTCGGCGGTAGAACGCTGTTCTAGGTCATGAACTATAACTACATAATATGAATACTCTCCATAAGGAGGCCAACACAGAGGTACAACTCAATCACAATCTAAGGTAAAATGTAGCATGATGGAAATAGATAAGAAATCCTCAACTGAGGTACAGCAGAAAGAAATAACAAAGTCTCAACATCTCTAAAATATACAACTCTGAAAATAAGACAACAGCTAAACATGAAAAGAAAGGACAGTCTAAACTATCTACACTATACAAGGTATCATCCTGAGCAGCTGCCTGAACCTCCCCAGGGGTCCAGGTCGCGAGTGTCAACTAGGCAAACTCCAAGTAAGGGTGCAGGGTTCCTCATCATCCTCTGTAAAATTTTCAACAGGTCCAGTCAGGACGGAAGCGAGCACAAAATATCTCACGCAGTTCATATCATGTTAGGAAATATAAAGCATGCAATAGAGTAAGGTACATGAAACGCTGAAAGAAGAATGTATATGAAAACAGCAGAGATTTGATAATGGAAAATATCTATATATGATAAGTAAGAACTGTAAGCAACATGTGATTTAGAGCACAATATGGTTATGTAAACGGGTTAGGTTATACAATAAAATGGGACTCCTTTGTACGTGGGTGTACAATGGACATATACAATTTTTTATACAATAGGATTGATCACATAACCATTTTTACTCTCCCTCACCAATCAATACACAAGAATCCAATTCAGTTACGTTACCTTATACAATGGCTTGTACAATGGCTTGTACAATGGTTCAATGTGATAATGAGAGTACAATATGCACAATAAGTGTACAATGATAAGGGTATTCAATAAATACAATATGTAAGTGAAACGCACATCACAATATGTATTTAGTGAATACAAGGAGATAATATCTCAGAAGAAGATTCGTATAGTACCAATCCGTGATAACAACGTGTCAGCATCAAGTACAGTAATCTAGAGCAAGAATGTAAATCTAGATAAGTATGAAACGGTCAGAGAATGTACTCGCCTCGTATCCGAATGTCTGAAGTAAATGTACTATCCGAGATGAGGTACCTGACTCCTAGTTAGAGCAACACAAGTCAAGATGTATACAGGGGATGATAATAGTAATCTATAATGCATCTGCATGCTGTCTAGGTCAAACTAGACTAAAGTCAACACTTGGTCAACTCTAGTCAACCACACTAGTCAACTAGGTCAAGTCCTAGCCCAAACAAATCTAATAAGTCTCACTAGGCCTAACCAAGCCTAGGCTAGCAGTCACACACCAATCACAAGGCTATACAAGCCAACACAAGTCACACATCAAGATACATCACTATCATGCATATTCGATATTATATATATATATTTATATATATATATATATATATATATATATATATATATATATATATATATAAGAGAAAGGAACTAACATGTAAAGCTATGTGTGTGTGTGAACATGGAGGTGTACATGAAAAGAGAAATCAACACTAGTTATGAGTTTACACTACACATGGCACAAAGCTAACCCATCTACATTACACATGTATTATACTTAACATGCATGGCTACAAGTATACATCTATATACATTAGAGTAGAGACTATTTAAGTTATAACTAACATGCATCTATACTTTACATAAATCTATATATATTATAGCAATTATTTAGAGAAGGGTTATATGGCATGGTCGTTGATATAGAGTGGGGTGTCCTTGTGCAGAGGGTGAAGTTCATTCTCAGTTTAGTTCCACATTTACATATAAACTAAAGTGAGCTATCCCATAAACTGGTGTAACTAACCACATAAAATGAACCATGTTATCTGAAATCTGCCATTAAGCCAACATTCCATATGCATACAGCTCATGCATTGTCTAATACTGAAATTAACTAACATTTCGAATTAAGGGGTTGAAGGTTAACATTACATTCATAGACATTCCACTATATTGAAAACTGAAATTGGCTTGGCAATAGAAAAAGGAAGGTATATATGCTTACATGGACAGTTCAGTGTTTGAACAACCTAAAATGAACTAACATTCAATCTAAATATCAGCTATGCATTGGTTCAATGTCTACATATGAAATCTGATATTGCATTTACAATATTTATACATTATGCATTCATATCTATCATTACATATATACCTTGCATTTATATCTAGCATTCATTATATACTTTCATGCATGCATTGTATATCATTCTTTCATTCATGCATTGCTTACATATATTACATTAATTGCATTCCTACATGCTTGCATTCAACCATATATATATATATATATTAATGTAAAGAGGATATATATCATATATATATCATTTCATTCGTCTAACATAGCATGCATTACATACTCTATATTCATTTAATATCCATACTACATAGGCTCATAGGTTACACAAAATGCATATATCGTATAGTCACTCTTTTACTTAAAACCAATACTGTATCAATTGGGCATTCACTAAATTCTAGAATTAAAGTATGTTGTAGTACTTCATGTTAGCTTTCCGAAACTTTAAACGGATCGTATTTTCGTGTCCGGAAGCTCCCGGAATCGCGAAAATACTGAAACACGTTCGTCTTTCGTACAGCTGACACTCAAATAATTCTACAAAAAGTTACAGAAAGAATTTGGCTTATTAAAATATATATTTGGAAAGCTAACTTCGATACGGTTCTTTTAAAAAAAACGGAAGATAAATCGGAATTTTAAGCTAAAAGTTATGACATTTCTAAGTTTCTATTGCTACTAAAAACGTGGATAAAAATTATGACGAATTTGGGTAGTTTGAGACAAAAGAACACAAGTATATAACATAATATATCAAGAACTCACTCTCTACACTAATATATATATATATATATATATATATATATATATATATATATATATATATATATATATATATATATATATATATATAAGAGACACTATAGAACACATCTCCAATACAAAAATATGAGATTAAACATGTAATAATTCATTCATACATAACAACAACACATAGTGTGTCCAAATTTGGGGTTTTCCCACATGGACACAACCACAACACAAAGGACACTCCTATGACCTCCAAATGGACACGAAATGGACACAAATAGAGATACAACCATAGGGGTCATTCCTATGGGTTCAAAATAGACCTATATGCATGAGAAAATGAAAAGGAGAAGGAATTTATACCTTCCGGTAGATCGAATCGAAGAAAAGCCTTCCCGGAGCGACACCGACACGTAGAGATTCCAAAAGGACACGAACGAGCTCCGAATCCTCCCAAACTTGGGTAGCTTCCTCCTTGGCTAGAATGGAGAAGGAAAGAAGAAGATTTGGTGGCGAAATGGAAGGATTTGGTGGAGAAATTGCTAGGGATTGCTCTCTAGAAATTTGGGGAAGAACAAGAGAGAGAGAGTGTGGATGAGAATAATGAAATGAACTTGAGCCTATCCTCTCCCAAAGTGGCTGGCCAAATGGGGCTATTTGTCCTTTTATGGTAAGGTCCAAAATGCCCCCACTAACCTATTCTGTTAGTATTAGGAAAGTGCTAATTAGTTGGGGCTAAATTAGTCTTTCTAAAGTCTCTAATCACACTAACCTTATCCATAATAATTAGTCTAATCTCTAACTAAAATATTTCTATCATGTGGGCCATGGCTAACTAATGTGTGGGTCCACTAAAGTCAACACTACCCCCGGGTCCCCGTTTCAAGTCGGATTGAGCTGAAATTCGAACCTGACTCAAATAACCCCAAAACAATATCATAAATAATAAAATAAATTTCAAAAATATTTCAAAAATACAAAATGACAAAAATACCCCTGTTTCTGAAAACTGGGGGTGACAAATTCCTCGAAATTAAAACCAAACAATAGTAAAATATCAAAATCACAAGTCATAATTTTAAATAGTTTAAAAATAATTAAAAATCACCAAAAATCATAATATGAAATAATTATCAATAGATAATAATTATAATTACAAAATTTCAAAATTACCCTCATCTGGAAAATTGGGTGTTATACTATGCTGGTTCTGTCTTCAGACGTAATACTTCTTTAGGAACTTGCCGTTGATGGACATCATTAGCAAGTCACCATTAGGCTTAGCTAGCTGATAAGCATCGTTGGAGTATACCATTTCTATGACGAACGGTCCTTCCCACTTGGGCTCGAACTTTCCAGCCGTCTTGCGGGTCATCACCATCGGTCTCCGTACCGCCAAGACGAGGTTGCCCACCTGGTAGGATCCTTCGCGGACCTTTTTGTTGAAGGCCCCGGAGATGCGAGCTTGGTAAAGCTCAATTCTTTGCTGCACGAGCAAGCGCTTTTCATCCAGCGCTTCTAACTCTTGTAACCGCTTGCACTGATTATCTTCAACGGTTAACTGATTAGTGATCATGTTAGTATAGGACCGTTGAGCACCTCTAGAGGGGGGTGAATAGAGTGTGTGCGTGTGCAGCGAAAAATAATCACTAATTAAAAATTAATAAGCAGTTATATATTATGGCAGATAAAAGACGGTAAATAAAATAAGGTAAAGTAAGAGTCAAGAATTCAAACTCAGTGACACAGTAATATATACTGGTTTTTCTCTGAGAGGACTAGTCCAGTCGTGAGTACTCTTGCTCGCTGTTAATCCACAATGGCACAAGCTTTAACTGAGCGCTTGCAACTCTTACAACACCGTGCTTGGTGACAAGTGCACGACCGACTTTACAACACCGTGCTTGGTGACGAGCGCACGACCGACTCCAGAAGGCAATTGGAAAACTAGAACATTTTCTGAATACAGCCTCCGATACAACTCTTCAATACCAAACTCTAGATTAAACAGAAACTGTACTGGCTTGGCTAAGAGTCGTAAAGGCTTAGATATGAAAGTAAAAGCTCAGAACACTTTAGATAGAGAAGAGAAGAGATAAAATTGGATTATTTAAATGAATGGTAATCTTAATACTATTTATAGTGTTTTTGGGGAACCGAACTCGGGCAGAGTTCGGATGCTAGAATTTCGTATACGAACGTTGGATGCAGATTTGGTGGGAACTAAAATTCAAATAACCCAGACCGAACTCGGGCCGAACTCGGACCGAACTCGGACCGAACTCGGTCAGAGTTCTGCTTGGTCAGAACAGTAAGGAATGGACCAAATTTGCATAGGTTTTGGGCTTTTTGGAATTGTGGATTTTTGGGATACGTAGGTAGGCTTATTTTTGTTTGTGGACTGAGAAAAACCTAAGCCAGTACCGATCCGATCAATCTCACATTTTTCTATACTCAATAAAAGAAAAAATACAGAATAAATATGAAAACCAATAGCCCTTTTGATAACGTCTTTTTTCTGACATTGAAGACGCATTTTTCCTTGATGGCAGTCGTCCAAATGTCCTGCTTTGACAAAGCTTGATCATGCTTACTGCATGTCTTGCAAGAACATGTTAGATAAACAAAATAATATTATGCGATATGATACAAGCATAGCAATATGATATAGACCATATAGGACAATGCTAAGTTTATAGGACAATGCTATGTTTAAGTAGCAACATAATATTGATTACATGAATATTAGTGACATCACTAGTTAAACTTAATTGATTAGTCATATTAAAAAACATGATATAATCATTGGGCTAACAGTTAGCAGACAACATCTTCTTAAAGACTTGACCCGTGCTGGTATCAGAGTCCCAAATTGAGTAGTCAGAAGAGTGTGAGTGCCTCATGACTTCTTCCTCTGAATCTTCTGAGGTGGATGTAGGTGTAACGTACCCCAGCCCTCGACGAGTACGTTGGTAGTAGTTTTCAGCTTTTTCCTTTGGAGCATGAATCCGTAAGGAAGATGCCGACCTTTGACATAATTGAGCCCCTTGTTGCTATTCAGGTCGTAGCCCATCTTCTGGATAATATTTTTGGCCTGCGCCGTGTAGCGGTAGAACTACAATTTGCCGTTGTCGAGGTCTGGGTCTTCAGGAGTTATTCGCTGCGGATGCTCCAATCGACAGAATATGATAGGTTCCTCTTCTTTTTCCTGGCTGGAACTACGAAGTAGGCGCCCCGGGCAGGGACAACTCGGCTCACATGGTTGGCAGTTGTCACTTGCATCTGTAGTTTACACAGAGAATTATCCAGGAAATATTTGGTGTTCCAGCATGCACCAGAGTAGTTCGATGACAACTTTCTGTTAATGAAGTGGGATATTTTGTCCCGAGGGATTACGTCGTCGAGAGAGTGGGCATCTGTGTTGGTGCAGACGTAATCTTCTAGCTCTTCGTCAGTGAGGACTAGAGCTGCCTCTGGAGGAGAAGGAGGACACCTCCCTTTCAGCTTGTGTCACGACCCGCACCCAGTGAAAGGGCACGAGAAGTGGGTACGTCCAGCCTACGCCGCAGTATTAGCGGTAGAACGCTGTCCTAGGTCACAACATCTAACAATATAACCATACCTGTACAATGATATATGCCCCAAAATGAGGACAATATAAAGGTACAACTGTCACGACCCGCTTCCGAATAATCGGACACGAGTCAGACACGTCCAGCCTTCGTCGTTAGACATGATGAAGTAAGCTGTACCAATCTCTAGGAAAAACTACAAGTCCAGATAATAATGAATATAAACCACAACATCTAATATCGAATCCCAGAATCAAATACAAGTCTAAGAGTTATTACATTTCCAGCAAATGAAAAGTAAACTGATGTCTCTAATACAAAGTCCAAATGAACTACAAAGGTAGATACTAGGCCTCCTCAGCCTCTAAGTCCAGAGCAACATCGACTGGCTCATAGGTGCCTCCAGGCTCCTGCTCGTAATAAGTGTCACAGATAGCCTCCAACTCACCCGCAACATATCCTAGTCAGGAGCGACACTAAGTATATCCAAGAAAATGAACATGAACATCATGGTATGGAAATGAACACAGGAAAAATATATAGTATAAGAAATGAGAACATGACATGAAACCTGGATATGAATACTGAAAAGTAAATATAGGGAACATGAAATGAAACCTGAACATGAAATACACAATGAACCTGATGTGTGTAACTTATCGAAATACATCCAGAGTGTGTGATCGGCTTGGGTAGATTCAGGGAACATGAAATGGTACGGCTTCGGTCCCGCGTGCACGATGCGGGACCTAAGCTATTCACATGAATAGTAACTCTGGTTTGATCACACATCTGTAGTATTTCCCCTCCCAGACACAATTAAACTTAGGGAAAAAGATACAAGACAATCTCGTGAAACATCGTGTCAACAAGGAGATACAAGCATGAATACAAGACATGAAGAAATGGACAAATCCGGGGAGTATACTTGCCTTGCTCAGGGTGATCAAGTATGGAATGTAGAGAATCTGTAGGTTCACCTGTTATATGGTTACAATAGATTAAAAGCTATACAAGTTTTAGTTTAGGGATTCCAACTTCTAACATTCCTTGCTATAGAGTTATTAATATCAAATTTATAATCTAAGCTAGTAAGAAATCCAGGTTACAAATTCTATATATGGTATGTACCATAAGTTGCTACTACTTTCCTTAATTTCTCAGGTTTAATCAGAATATCTAGCTACCAGAAATACTTTAGCCAAGAAACAGCCCAAATCATCAAACTAACAATAGAACTGTAAAAGGGCATGACTGCAATGTAATAATCCAATACTAATTCATTTACCTATCTGAGATACTAAAACATTCATAGAGTAAAACTTGAAATAACCCTATATCAATGGTTTCAAAATAACAGCTGATCAAAGAGGTAGAAAGAGTTTCAATTTCAGGTTGCAATTTCTCAAACAGTAATACCCAGGTCTTAATTCAGTATGCATCACTCTGCAACATATCCTAGATTACCATCTCTAGAAATATAATACCTGGAACAACTTCAGGACAGTCCAAGAGTAGTCTAAGTAAACTCAACCACTTGCTACAACAATTAAACTGATAACAACAGTTTAAGTGTCTCTATGGTTACTGTTATGAAAATTACAAGCTCCAACCATGAATTTTCCTTTAGAATTGATTCTTAGGTCAAACAACAACCCTTTAACATCATAAATAAGCATTGGGCTGCCCTTAGTAACCATGTATCAGCTAAACCTGAGTTTGAAACTGAAACCTGTATCAGACCAAGACTGAAACTAAATCTAGGTATCGAGCTTAATCTGAATTTGAGTATCCAAGTATCAATTGAGACTAAATTTATATATCTAATACTGATACACTGAAACCTCTCAACTGCAGCAAGGAAAACCATATGAGTGACTTCATAAGCCAACTAAGGTATCAGCACAGACTCAATGTTCTAATTAACCCTCTTTGTCAGGTAACGGATTTTGAATAAAACATCTAGTTGCAGATATCAGTAAAACCAAATTAAGAACAACCAGGTTCAAAGAATTTAGGACACCTCGAGTCTCAATTTAAGGTAAACTCAGATATGATCTCGAGAGTACTACCCAGATATTAATTTATCTAAATTGAACAGGAAAGAGTCGATCCAGACAGGGAAGGCAATTCATCAATGTCTATAGGTAGGTATACACTACAGTAATACCAAAAATCAATGTAGAGTCTATTTTAGCAGTTCCTATGCTGCAAAAATGGTTTTTAGCATCTATACTGCATACTAAGTAGAACATTCATGGCTTTGGTAACCTGTGCTTAATACCACATCTTTTCTATTATTCTCTCCTAAATCCCCCACTAAATTATTTACAGTTAACTGAATTACTAGCCAACATACATTACTGAACAATCAATCATAAGGAATTTTGAGTATAAGAGATTCACAATCGTCATCGAAACCCTTTACTAGATCACAACATCAACCTAGTAGCAACGTTGTTTCACATAAAGCTTGGATTACACTAGTGCTAAACTCAGATGACATTTCCCCCTAAAGATTTTTAACTATGGATCACAAAATTAAGAGGAAAAGAAGATTTACTAAATAGTTCTCAGATCAAGAGCCTGAACAGATGTTCAATACTGATATCTAATCAAAAATTCTCAAAGCACCACAGAGTATATGAGACAAGTTAAAATACAAACCTGCAGTTGATCCTCCCCGATTAAGAACTTGACTTCACGAATCTGATACGTTCCTCGTGTGTAGCAATTGGTTCAAACTCCTCTGAGGCATTTCCACAGACATCAAAGAAAAACAAAAATCAATTCGAATTGTGAGATCAAAGACCCCTTCAGTAGTTGACCAACCAAGAGTTTCAAGAGATAGCAGTCCTACCAGAATTCTTTCTTTGCAATTATTCCTGATCCCAAATATCAATTGACCGAAGAATATCTGAGAATTTGCTATAATCTTAGATCCAGGAAACAGTTGAAATGAACCAAAATCAAGTAGAAATTTCAATTAGGACTTACCAGGGTTAAATCAAGTGATCGGATGAATCATACTGAGTTGGAAATTCAAGTGATCGATTGAACGATCTGAACATGGAATTTATGTTCATGCCAAGAACAAAATCCTCACGATGAATCAATTTTTGAAAGAACCTTAGAATGGCTCACCTGAATTTCTTATTGATGACGATCGAATCCCTGCAGTCGAGTCGTCTACTGTCGAAGGAGTTTATGTCCACTCGATCGTCTCGGTCAGATGATGCTCCGTCGCTGCCTGTCGAAGAAAGAGGATCGAGAAAGGCGCTCAGTCGTCGTCGCCGTCACAAAACTCTTGTGCGATCGCCCTGGTTATTCAATTCTTCGGATTCTTCAGTAGATCGGGGAGAAAGAAGAAGGATTTTAGGAGGGAAGAACTTTTGTGGTTGTAACAGAATGGAGAGAATGATGCGGTTGCTCTTGCTTAAATAGGCGGTTAGAGAAGAGGGAGCAATTTGGAGAAAAAAATCAAAAGATTTGAAATAGTTTGTTACAGAGCCATGTGCTCTGCGGCTGAAAAGTTGGAGAAGAAAGCACTTGTGCTCTCCCATGAAATAGCTGTCTAACCATTGCTATGGGTTGAATAAGTGGGCTTATAAATGGCCCACTAGTTTAAATAGGTTGTGAAGAGCCCAACTAAAAGACTGAGAAAAAGGAAAAAAAAAACAATGAGTAAAGAATAAAATAATATGATTTAAGGAATTTATATGAAGTATTATTAAAATTTCGAGAGGTGGAGTTACAAATCTCCCTTCCTTAAAAAATTTCGTCCTCGAAATTCAGAAAATATTCCAAAAATTGTTTCACAAAACACCACAAAATTTTTATTGAAAAAAATAGAATTTCAAAACACTAAAATACAATGAAGTAAACAAACTAGGGTAGTGCTCTCGCATCTCGTCCTAGCGCTCCTATGTGGACTCTCCCGGAGAGTGATGTTTCCACATGACTCGGACAAGCGGTATGGTCTGGTTCCGCAATTGCTTCTCCCTCCGATCAAGGATCTTTACCGGCTGCTCCTCGTAGGTCAAGCTCGGACCCACCTCTAGCTCTGAGTAGTCCACCACATGGCTCGGGTCTGGAATGTAGCGTCGAAGCTGGGACACGTGAAAGACGTCATGCACTCCCTCCAGGCTAGCTGGAAGCGCTAGTCGATATGTCACCTCGCCAATCCGTGCTGTCACGTCGAAAGGTCCGATGTACCTCGGACTGAGCTTCCCGCCGCTGCCAAAACGAATGATGCCTCTGGTCGACGAGATCTTCAGGAACACTTTATCCCCAACTGCGAACTCCAGAGGCCATCTGTTGATGTCTGCCCAGTGCTTATGCCGATCATGTGCAACTCTGAGACGCTCTCTGATCAATCTGACCTTCTCGACCGAATCTACCACCATCTCTGGTCCAAGCAAAGTTCTCTCGCCAACGTCGTCCCAGGATAAAGGTGTGCGACATCTCCGTCCATACAGTGCTTCGAACGGTGTCATCTTGATGCTAGCCTGATAACTGTTATTATAGGCAAACTCTACAAGTTGCAAGTAATCCTCCCACGAACCGCCAAAGTCAAGTGTGCAAACCCGCAGCATGTCCTCCAGTGTATGAATGGTCCTATCGGACTGCCTGTCCGTCTGTAGATGATAGGCGGTGCTGAACTTCAACTGTGAACCCAAGCTCAGATGTAGACTCCTCCAGAAGTGTGATGTGAAGCGACTGTCCCTGTCTGAAATGATGCTCACTGGTACTCCGTAAACCCGCACGATCTGTCGCATATAGAGGTATGCATGCTTCTCGGTCGACAGCCCCACCTTGAACGGAATAAAGTGAGCAGATTTCGTCAGTCTGTCCACGATAACCCAAATAGCATCCTTGCCACCGGGCGTACGCGGTAAACCAGAGACGAAGTCCATGGTGATGTGTTCCTACGTCCATTCCAGAATAGATAAAGGCTGGAGTAATCCCGCTGGTCTCTGGCGCTCCGCCTTGACTTGCTAGCACACAAGGCATCTAGAAACAAATCTGGCAACCTCTCGTTTCATCCCATACCACCAAATATACTTTTACAGATCCTTATACATCCTGGTAGATCCAGGATGAATAGAATACTGCGACTGGTGGGTCTCCTACATAACCTCCTCCCGCAAATCCTTGGGCACACACAACTGGTTTCCGTGCCTCAAGGATCCATCCTCTGCAATAGTGAAGTCGTCGATCAATCCTGCCTCTACCTGGCCTCTGAGACATCGGAGTCCCTCATCTAGAAACTGGGCCTCGTTGATCTTCTCTAACAATCCCGACTGTATCTGCATGTGCATCAGCTGTCCTCCAACCCCCGAAAGAACAATCTCAATCCCCAGACTCTCAAGATCCTCTAGAAGATGTCGATCCATAGTAAGAAACATAGCAACAGGATATCGACTGAGAGCATCTGCTACCACATTCGCCTTCCCAGGATGGTATTGCAGATTGATGTCAAAATCCTTCATGAGTTCCAGCCATCTGCGCTGCCTCATATTCAGTTCTTTCTGGGTAAAGATATACTTCAGGCTTTTATGGTCCTTGAAGATGTCCACTCTCTCTCCATACAAATAGTGCTTCCACAGTTTCAAGGCAAAAATGACTGCTGCAAGCTCCAAGTCATGTGTGGGATAATTCTTCTCATGATGCCTCAACTGTCTAGAAGCATAAGCAATAACCCTCTTGTTCTGTTCAAGCACACATCCCAAGCCTTTCCCTGATGCATCACTGTAGATGACGAATCCTCCAGATCCTGAGGGCAAAGCTAAAACTGGCGCTGTGGTGAGTCTTCTCTTCAATTCTTCAAATGCTGACTGGCAGGCGTCGCTCCAGATGAACTCCTCGTCCTTCCGCGTAAGCTTCGTCATTGGATCTGCTATCTTGGCAAAATCTTTTACGAACTTTCGGTAATATCCTGCTAGCCCCAGAAAACTACGAATCTCTGCTACTGACTTGGGAGGTGCCTATGCTTTCACAGCTTCAATCTTCTTGGGATTTACAAAAATCCCTTCTCCAGTCACCACATGCCCCAAGAACTCCACTCTGTCCAGGATGAACTCGCACTTCGAGAGTTTCTCGTACAGCTTCTCCTTTCATAAAATCTCTAAAATAATCCGCAGGTGCTCCACATGCTCCTCCTCGGTTTTCGAATATATCAGAATATCGTCAATGAAGACCACGACAAACTTGTCCAGATACTTGTGAAAAACCTTATTCATCAAGTTCATAAAAACTGCTGGGGTATTGGTGAGTCCGAACGGCATCACCAAAAATTTATACTGGCCGTAGCGAGTATTGAAAGCTGTCTTCGAAACATCCTGCTCCCGAACCTTCATCTGATGATATACCGATCGAAGGTCAATCTTGGAAAAGACCTTCGCCCCACTCAGCTGATCAAACAGCTCATCTATCCGCGGCAACGGGTATTTATTCTTGATGGTGATGTTATTGAGTGCACGGTAGTCGATACACATCCTAACAGTCCCATCCTTCTTCGGCACGAAGAGTACCGGTGCTCCCCATGGTGAAGTACTGGGCCGAATAAAACCTTTCCAACTCATCAATCTGAGCCTTCAACTCTGCAGCTTCCTTCGGGTTGATCTTGTAGCAATGCTGGGACTTCGACCCTGATACGGGCACTAAGTCAATGTTGAACTCCTCATCTCGATCTGGCGGCAATCCTGGCAACTCTTCGAGAAAGACGTCGAGAAACTCTGTAATCAGCGGATGCGGCAACTCTTGGTCTTCTGCAACTGCCCCAAAGTAGACTCCCTCTGGCCTCTCTGCGATCCGTCTTCTGACCTCGAACGACTGAACTCCAGGCGGGCTGAAAGTAACCTTCCCTTCTTGGCAGTCTATTACAGCAAACTGCTCACTCATCCAGTCGATGCCAAGGACTACATCAAAACCGGGCAATGGCATCACTAGAAGTCGAGCCCTAAGCTCCCTCCCAGCTATAGTGATAGGGCAATCCACCATCTCACTAACTGGCACTATCCCTCCTCCTGTCATAATCTGACAGTTCCTCCTAGTGGGCTTAGGTGTGAAGTCGTGTCTATGCAAAAACTCATATGATACAAAGCTATATGTGGCTCCAGAATCAAACAATGCAATAGCAGGAAATGAATATATGATGATAGAACCTGTGATAACATCTGGAGCTGCCTCCTCCTCCTCAACTGCGGCCATGACGTAAGCACATCCCCGCTGTGGTCCTCCTCTCTGCTGCTGCTGGTGCTGTGCAAATCTCTGCTGCTGAGGTAGTAAAGCTAGTCATCCTCTCTGGGTGCAGCAGGAAGTGCTCTAGGTGGTACAAGTGGTGGTCCTCCAGCTCCTCGGGGTCCTCCTGCTAGTCTGGTTGTGGCCTGCTGGCAGTCTCTTATCTGATGAGCGTCGGACCCGCAGAATAGACAAAGTCCGAGCCTCTTGCGACAGACCTCCACGTGGTGTCCTGGCCGATGACAGTATGCACAAGTGACCCCCTGCTGTCTCTGATGCTGAACTACTGGGACTCTGGCAGGACGATGCTGAACTGCTGCCGGCTGTGGTGGCCTCGTCTGAGTCTGAATCTGAGTCCTCTTCGTCGGTGCCTGATAGCTGCTACTGTCGATGTCCCTATCCCTCTTGGGCCTTGGGTCCATCTCTTTCTCCACAGCCTGAGCAATCTTGAGGATGCTCGAATAAGTCGTCGCCTGGCTGATCGCCACTGCATGCCTCAGCTCTCTGGTGAGGCCCTTCTTGAACCTCCAAGCCCTCTTCTCTGGCATGCCGACTAGGTTCTCCGCGAACCTGCTGAGTCGGAGAACTCTGACGTATACTCTGTCATCGTCATGGTCCCCTGTTACAAGGCCTCGAACTGCATCCGAAGCTCGTCTCGCTAAATGTCGGGGAAAAACTTCTCCTTGAACAGAGTTTTGAAGTCTGTCCAAAGAACCTGGGGCGCAGCTAACTGGGGCTCCTCGCGGTACCAGGCTCTGGCAGGGTCGAAAAGTTGCATGCTCACAACTTCCACCTTCAAGTCATCAGGAATCCTCGCCATCTTCAGCGTCCGCTCTGCATTTTCCAGCCACTCATCCGCATAAACAATCCCCTCGTGGCCCCCAGAAATCCATCGGACAGAGGTTCTGGTAGTCCCTGGCGGTCCCCGGTCTCGGTGCTGCTGGTGCTGGAGGTGCTACCGGTGCTGGTGCTGCCGGCTCTCGAGTCCTGAGTGCATCAACGACTGTCGCTCTGAACTGTGCAGCCTGGTGGTTCTGGGCCTCCATGAACTGCTGGAACATGGCCATCACCTGAGTGCCGTCGAATATCATCGTCGAGGGCAAAGGGGGAAAGATAGGAGGCGGTGGCGGAAGCTGCTCTACTGGAACATCTGGTGCAGACTGTCCTGAACTGCCCGCAACTCCAGGCTGATCTGCGGTCTTTCTCGTAGTGACCATCCTGCAATAGAACGACAACTTCGTTGATTGACAAACCCTAAAACCTAAAAATAAACAATGTTTTTATAATATCAATGCACCTGATATACCTGATATACCCTTATTTTCTAATTTTCCAATGCTGTGATCAAGTTTCCATAGTTTAATCAAGTCTCCCAATAGTACACTAATACCTAGGTACCATTAGGATAGACCTACATGGGCCACCACAAAAAAATGTCAGGACCCGCTCCCGAATAATCGGACATGAGTCGGACACGCCCAGCCTTCGTCGTTAGACACGATAAAGTAAGTTGTACCAATCTCTAGGGAAAACTACAAGTCCAGATAATAATGAATATAAACCACAGCATCTAATATCGAATCCCAGAATCAAATACAAGTCTAAGAGTTATTACATTTCCAGCAAATAAAAAGTAAACTGATGTCTCTAATACAAAGTCCAAATGAACTACAAAGGTAGATACTAGGCCTCCTCAGCCTCTAAGTCCAGAGCAACATCGACTGGCTCATAGGTGCCTCCAGGCTCCTGCCCGTAATAAGTGTCACAGATAGCCTCCAACTCACCTGCAACATATCCTAGTCAGGAGCGACGCTCAGTATATCCAAGGAAATGAACATGAACATCATGGTATGGAAATGAACACAGGAAAAATATATAGTATAAGAAATGAGAACATGACATGAAACCTGAATATGAATACTGAAAATTAAATATAGGGAACATGAAATAAAACCTGGACATGAAATACACAATGAACCTGATGTGTGTAACTTATCGAAATACATCCAGAGTGTGTGATCGGCTTGGGTAGATTCAGGGAACATGAAATGGTATGGCTTCGGTCCCGCGTGCACGATGCGGGACCTAAGCTATTCACATGAATAGTAACTCGGGTTTGATCACACATCTGTAGTATTTTCCCTCCCAGACACAAGTAAACTCAGAAAAAAAGATACAAGACAATCTCGTGAAACATCATGTCAACAAGGAGATACAAGCATGAATACAAGACATGAAGAAATGGACAAATCCGGGAAGTATACTTGCCTTGCTCAGGGTGATCAAGTATGGAATGTAGAGAATCTGTAGGTTCACCTGTTATATGGTTACAATAGATTAAAAGCTATACAAGTTTTAGTTTAGGGATTCCAACTTCTAACATTCCTTGCTATAGAGTTATTAATATCAAATTTATAATCTAAGCTAGTAAGAAATCCAGGTTACAAATTCTATATATGGTATGTACCATAAGTTGCTACTACTTTCCTTAATTTCTCAGGTTTAATCAGAATATCTAGCTACCAGAAATACTTTAGCCAAGAAACAGCCCAAATCATCAAACTAACAATAGAACTGTAAAAGGGCAAGACTGCAATGTAATAATCCAATACTAATTCATTTACCTATCTGAGATACTAAAACATTCATAGAGTAAAACTTGAAATAACCCTATATCAATGGTTTCAAAATAACAGCTGATCAAAGAGGTAGGAAGAGTTTCAATTTCAGGTTGCAATTTCTCAAACAGTAATACCCAGGTCTTAATTCAGTATGCATCACTCTGCAACATATCCTAGATTTCCATCTCTAGAAATATAATACCTGGAACAACTTCAGGACAGTCCAAGAGTAGTCTAAGTTAACTCAACCACTTGCTACAACAACTAAACAGATAACAACAGTTTAAGTGTCTCTATGGTTACTGTTATGAAAATTACAAGTTCCAACCATGATTTTTCCTTTAGAATTGATTCTTAGGTCAAACAGCAACCCTTTAACATCATAAATAAGCATTGGGCTGCCCTTAGTAACCATGTATCAGCTAAACCTGAGTTTGAAACTGAAACCAGTATCAGACCAAGACTCAAACTAAATCTAGGTATCGAGCTTAATCTGAATTTGAGTATCCAAGTATCAATTGAGACTAAATTCAGATATCTAGAACTGATACACTGAAACCTCTCAACTGCAGCAGGGAAAACCATATGAGTGACTTCATAAGCCAACTAAGGTATCAGCACAGACTCAATGTTCTAATTAACCCTCTTTGTCAGGTAACAGATTTTGAACAAAACATCTAGTTGCAGATATCAGTAAAACCAAATTAAGAACAACCAGATTCAAAGAATTTAGGACACCTCGAGTCTCAATTTAAGGTAAACTCAGATATGATCTTGAGAGTACTACCCAGATATTAATTTATCTAAATTGAACAGGAAAGAGTCGATCCAGACAGGGAAGGCAATTCATCAATGTCTATAGGTAGGTATACACTATAGTAATACCAAAAATCAATGTAGAGTCTATTTTAGCAGTTCCTATCATGCAAAAATGGTTTTTAGCATCTCTACTGCATACTAAGTACAACATTCCTGGCTTTGGTAACCTGTGCTTAATACCACATCTTTTCCATTATTCTCTCCTACATCCCCCCACTAAATTATTTACAGTTAACTGAATTACTAGCCAACATACATTACTGAACAATCAATCACATGGAATTTTGAGTATAAGAGATTCACAATCTTCATTGAAACCCTCTACCAGATCACAACATCAACCCAGTAGCAACGCTGTTTCACACAAAGCTCGGATTACACTAGTGCTAAACTCAGATAACATTTCCCCTAAAGATTTTTAACTATGGGTCACAAAATTAAGATGAAAAGAAGATTTACTAAATAGTTCTCAGATCCAGAGTCTGAACAGATGTTCAATACTGATATCTAATCAAAAATTCTCAAAGCACCACACAGAGTATATGAGACAAGTTAAAATACAAACCTGCAGTTGATCCTCCCCGATTAAGAACTTGACTTCACGAATCCGATACGTTCCTCGTGTGTAGCAATTGGTTTAAACTCCTCTGAGGCATTTCCACAGACATAAAATCATAACAAAAATCAATTCAAATTGTGAGATCAAAGACCCCTTCAGTAGTTGACCAACCAAGAGTTTCAAGAGATAGCAGTCTTACCAGAATTCTTTCTTCGCAATTATTCCCGATCCCGCAATTATTCCCGATCCCAAATATCAATTGACCTAAGAATATATGAGAATTTGCTATAATATTAGATCCAGGAAACGGTTGAAATGAACCAAAATCAAGTAGAAATTTCAATCAGGACTTACTAGGGTTAAATCAAATGATCGGATGAATCATATTGAGTTGGAAATTCAAGTGATCGATTGAACGATCTGAACATGGAATTTGTGTTCATGTCAAGAACAAAATCCTCACGATGAATCAATTTTTGAAAGAACCTTAGCTTGGCTCACCTGGATTTCTTGTTGATGACGATCGAATCCCTGCAATCGAGTCGTCTACTGTCGAAGGAGCTGATGTCCACTCGAGCGTCTCGGTCAGATGATGCTCCGTCGCTGCCTGTCGAAGAAAGAGGATCGAGGAAGACGCTCAGTCGTCGTCGCCATCACAAAACTCTTGCGTGATCGCCCTGGTTATTCAATTCTTCGAATTCTTCAGTAGATCGGAGAGGAAGAAGGAGGATTTTTTGAGGGAAGAACTTTTGTGGTTGTAACAGAATGGAGAGAATGATGCGGTTGCTCTTGCTTAAATAGGCGGTTAGAGAGGAGGGAGCAATTTGGAGGGAAAAATTAAAAGATTTGAAATAGTTTGTTACAGAGCCATGTGCTTTGCTGCTGAATAGTTAGGGAAGAAAGCACTTGTGCTCTCCCATGAAATAGCTGTCTAACCATTGCTATGGGTTGAATAAGTGGGCTTATAAATGGCCCACTAGTTTAAATAGGTTGTGAAGAGCCCAACTAAAAGACTGAGAAAAAGAAAAAAAAATAATGAGTAAAGAATAAAATAAAAATGATTTAAGGAATTTATATGAAGTATTATTAAAATTTTGAGAGGTGGAGTTACAACAACTCAATCACAGAATCTAAGACGGAATAAAGAGATTTAGATGGATAATAGTCTCAACTGAGAACTACAACTGAAAGAAATAAGTTTGGATGTTCAAAACAACATCAAAATCCAATTAACTGAAAGTACATCTCAAGACAAAACAATCTAAGTAAGAAACTAGTCTAGAAGTCCATCTAGACGATGGGCAAGTCCTCAGCGACTGCTGGATCCTTCTGATGGTCCAAGTCGCCGGTGCCATAATATGTAGTGCAGAACTCCTCATCATCACCTGTAATATTTTCAACAGTCCAATCAGGACGGAAACGAGCACAATACATCTCACACAGTTCATATCTTGACAGAAAATATAAAGCATGTGATAGATTAAGATACATGAAACGCTGTAAGAAATAAGCATGAAAAGAAAGAGAGAAACTGATAAACGAAGCTATCTATACATGATAATAGAGAACTATAAGTGACTATGTGATTTACAGCACATGATAGACATGCGAACGGCTTGATTTGCACATGATTACACTAAAGAGTTTGTACATGATTACACTACTTTGGAATTGTTCACATGACTATTTTTACTCCTCCATGCCCCAATCAATACACAAGGATCTAAACAGGTTATGTTATTGTACATGATAGTTTATACATGACGCTCATGAGATCATGAGAGTACATGAGAGCACATGAGTGTACATGAATAATAAGAGTCCACGAAATACATGATGTTCGTGAAAAGCACACGACATGATGTATTCGATGCACCCGAGGGGGATAACATCTCATGTAAAGATCCATATAGTACTAATCCGTGATAACGTCGTGTCATCATCAAGTAAATTAAACTATGACAAGAATATAATTCCTAACAAGTATGAAACGGTCAGCGAATGTACTCGTCCGGTATCTCGACTGTCTGATGAGAATAAGAGTCCGAACTGGAGTATCCGAGTCCTATTTAGAACAACTATAGGTTACAAAGTGTCTAATATAAAACAAGAATAGCCTACAATGCATTCTAAATGATTCTAGGTCCTTCTAGGTCAAAGTTAACTCTGGTCAAACCTGGTCAACTCTGGTCAAACCTGATCAACCATAAGTCAACTAGTCCCTCTACCAATTTCTAGGTCAAACACGAGTTATCAAGTCATTCTAAGTCCGTTTGAGTCGATTTGGATCAAGTTTGACTCAAAGTTGACTTTTGTCAACTTGGTCAAATTGCTAGTCAAGTCAGCCAAGTTAGGCTCATTGGGTCAATCCTAAACTGACTCATTAACCCTTAGACTATATCTCAAAGAAATCACAACACAACCATTTATACACTATTCATACATTACATGCAATATATATATATATATATATATATATATATATATATATATATATATATATACACACACACACACACACACTCATAAACATAGGCTTGAAAGGAAAGGGAAAAGAGAGTGTGTGCGTGGGTGGGCTGTCATGTTGTGAGGGTGCTGCTGTGATTGGCACAAATTTGAGAATAAACACAAACTCTCAACTATATACATAAGTATATATTCATACCAACTATCAACACACACACACACACACACACACACAAGAAAAATATATAAATCAAAATTCAACAAAAACCACTCAAAAATATATAAATCGATACCCGAAAATCCAACTCAAAGCCCAAAACACAAAATACTTATATATATATATATATATATATATATATATATATATATATATATATACACACACACACACACATAAGGAAAATATATAAATCAAAATTCAACAAAAACCACTCAAAAATATATAAATCGATACCCGAAAATCCAACTCAAAGCCCAAAACACAAAATACTCAATTAGAGCTCGCAAAACTTGGCAAACATGAAGGTCTATACATGTGTGACGTGCTCGGGTACTCATGGGGTCGAACCCGTATCCGTATCGTGTCCAGTCAGTGCGTATCGCACGGCACGTACGTGCGTGCACGGTATCAGCGGAATCAGTGCAGACGCGATAACTTTGCGAATACTAAACGAAATCTAGTGAAATTTTAGAAGCACGTGGGCAGAGGTTGCCCCCACGTGTCCATAAAATTTCACGTGAATTCGTGTCCTGTGCGTCGAGTTATGACACTCAGACTGCAGGGGCTGTACGCACGCGCGCGCGGCCTCGTGGGCGCGTCGACGTCTGTAGCTCGCGACACGAGCCACGTCGTGCCACATGGTCAAGCCCCTGGGTAGATTAGGTCTAGGGCTTCGTGTCCATGCTCCTGGAACGAGTCCTCGTCGTGTCGTGTTCGCATACGAAGGCAGTATCAGCAGCGATTTTCAGCCGCGTGCACAGTGCTGGCTGAACCGTGCGCATTGGATTTCTCCGCGCACGCTCCACGAAACATCGTAAAATTTTAGGAGCACGTGGGCAAAGTCTTCCCCCACACGTCCACAAAATTTTACGTGAAACGGAGTCCTGTGCGTCGAGTTACAACGCTCGGACAGCAGGGCATGCACGGGGCCGTGCACGGGCCTCGTGTACGTGTGTCCGTGTCCGATTCGGACACTGAAATCGTGTCAAATCGAGATCCGTCTTCATGAAAGTTATTTCAAATAATGTCACCAATAAATTCGTGAAAACAGAATCAAAAAATACCAACTTTCAGTTCTAAGTGGCATTTCGTCGAACACGTGTCCCATAGGACCGACACCTGTCCGATACGGCTATCAAACAAAATCACAAACCTACCAAACTTCATGCACAGGTCGAGGGTACCTATATGGATCCATCTACGAAGAAAAATCGAAAATAACAAGTATTTAGAGAGATTTACCTATTGAGTGTCAAAACTCAATGAAACAAGCCTCCAAACACGTCGATGCCAATTTTCTCCGGTCCAACGCCCCCGATCCCTCGCTAGCAAGCCTCCAGCAGGTTCCTCTCCTCCCAACAGTCGTAACGCACTTCTTTTGGAAGGATTTGGGTGAGAAACGAGAAAATGGGGCCTTTGAAAGAGAAGAAAAACTAGGGTTTGTGAACTTGTGATGGCTACAAGTTAACACACAATGAAAAGAGGGGGAGGGCTGCTACTGTGGCTGTCCAAGGGGTATTAGGGTTAGGTTTAGGGTTTGGTCATGGGCCAGCACTCCTCAAGTTGCTTTAAAGGCCCATGGACAAAAAGGCTTAAAGTCTTTATGAAAATTATGACTTAAAAAATAAATTAAATGATTCCTAAAATGGACAATAATTCTAAATTAAATCTAAAAAGCCAATTAAGTCTCTAATTACATTATTAGGCTTCTAATCAAGGTTGACTAAGGTTATACCACCTTCTACTACCAAAGACATCAATCAAAGCTACATAACAATCAATTTAATAATATAATTATAAAAATTCAAATTAGCACACAAAGACTAAAATATCCCTAATCTAGAAAAGTGGGAGTGACACTTTTAGCAAAAAGCCCAAAAAGTCAAATAACTTAAAATCCTAAAAATCAATTCAAGAAATTTCCTAATTAGGACTAAAAACTTAAAATTCAAATCTAACTTGGTAATTAGGTTTCTAATGTCATGGTTAGTCTCTAATCATGGTTAGCTAAGGTTAAACCGACTGCTAACACAACACCAATTAAAATATTATAAATGAATCCAAAAATAAAAAAAATTACATAATTACCAAAATATCCTTATTTAGAAAAGTGGTGGTTACAGCTTGACCATCAAGGGAATTATGGTCGGATGCTCCTGCACCTGCATGGTCGACTTTGGAGTCCTCCGGGGTAACCTTATTCGTATAGGCACCTGACCATCTTTCATCATTACTGGAGGCGAAGGTGGAGCTTTGCCCCGAAGCTTAACGACGAGAGGCGTTGACACCTTGGGAGGCCTCCCTTTCAGTAGAACCTTTAAAGGTTCTTCGGCCACTACTGCGCTTTCTGAAGCTGTCTCTGCCTCGTCGTCAACATCATTGTTGTCGTCGTCCCAGGGGACTGACTTGTATAGATCGGCATCCGTACAGTAGACTTTAAGTCCTCGAAACGGGTCGATATCAGCGAACTCCATTTTGACGGTCCTGTCGCTAGCCACATACTTCATACACTGATATAGGGTGGAAGGGACAATCATGTACTTATGGATCCATGGTCGCTCCAGCAGCATGTTGTAGTTTATGTCCGCATCAATGACATAGCAAGTCACTTCAGTGTGAAGGTCGTCGATATGATATTTCAGGCAAATTTTGCCCAAGGGCTCGCTCTTTCCCGCGTTGAAGCCACTGATTGTTGTGTTCGAGGCTGTCAACCGATGCATCGGAATCCCTAAAGTTTGAAGCAGGCTTCTTGGGATAATGCTCAGAGAGGAACCTGGGTCGATGTGGATGCGATCGACCTTAACGGCACCGACATACCCTGTATAGTACAGGGGGCGGTTGTGTCGGTTATTCTTTAGCAGAATGTCTTGCTGGGTGAAAGTGATATTGGGAATCACTTCGACCACGCTATAGCAATATGGGCAAGCTGCGGGATCCACTTTTGGTGGCCTAACCTGGGTGAGGAAGGACTCGACGTTCTGTAAAGCTTCACTGAGCGCATCTCGGGTCTCCTTAGAGAGGCGGAGGAGCTCGAAAAGTGATAATCTAGCTAGAGTATTAGCCAGTTGCGCTAGAATATTGAAGTTGTAGGGCTTGATAGGCCCTATTGTCGGATCCTTTCTGAGAGGTTTGTCGAAACGAACCTCCTTATGTTTCTGCTTGTCCATGGTAGGGGCCCGGGATGGACCCGCCTCTGGTGCCTCAGGGGTTTGAGGTGGACCTGCTCCTGATATATCTGGGACAGACGAAGTATTTGGTGGAGACTCCTCATGGTCTGGAGCCTGGCTCTCTTGCCTCTGCACTGAGCGGGTGGTCACCAAAGCATCGTCGGTCGACGTCGAGACCATACGGCATGCCTTACTTTTCTTTCCTTTGGCAGAAAGGGTCGTAGATGTCATCATGTCGGAAACCAAGTCAGGATGTATCCACATGACTTCGCCTTGAGGCGCGAAGAACGGGACGAGCCCTTGAGCGTTGTCCCGTGCTGGCGAAAGGTTGACTACTTCCATCGTCGTCTTTGGAATAGGGATGACGTCATCTTGCACTTCTGTGGCTGGAAAACTTTCGAACTAGAGAGTAACCATGTTGGCTGTGACGGTCTTCTCTTCGTAATCCAACGATATGACGTTGGCGTTAATGAGGCGCTGAATTTGCCCCTTCAACACATAGCAGTCTTGTGTTGAGTGATGGACGTACTGGTGATAATTATAGTACTTGAGATGGTCCACCTTTTCCACCTCATCAGGACGCCTGGGTGCCGGGATGGACAGTTTGCCACTCTTCGTAAGCATCTCGAAGAGCTCCAGCGTATCCTCGTCATTGAAGGAGTAAGTCTCTCTCGGCCTCTACGCTTCCGCGGACTTGGGGTTCACAGCTGCTGAACCTTTGGAGATGTTGACGGTCATGGCTTGCTTGCCTTTTTCGTCTTTAGGGTTGTTGCTAACGAGCGTCTCCCCTTATCTTCGGGCACAGGAAAGTGTAGCCCCAGGAGCTGCACATCCTAGGCTTTCCTTTGTGCGGCATTCGTCTCTATAATGAAAGGCGTCCACTCCGTGCAGGGAGCACTGTACCATAATTTTATAGCGGGCAGCATGTTCTTATGGCAGGAGTCCATAAGCATGGGCTCGGACATGCCGAATGGTAATCTGAGGGCTGCCTGGCGGACGCGCTCGATGTATGCGCGGACAAGCTCTTTCTCTCTCTGGAAAATTTCCATGAGGGTCGACATGGTCATATCCATGCCTCCTTCGTAGAATCGGTCCACGAACCGAGTCTTCAGGTCTTCAAATGACGAGATACAATCGTCTGGAAGACTGCAGAACCACTCAGAGGCTGTCCCCTGCAGGGCTCCTATGAATATGTTGGACAGGAGGGCGTCATCCTTTGGCAGGTGCCCCGTTACTGAGGCAAAGTACCTCAAGTATTGTCGGGGAGACCCCTTCCCTTCATAAGGTGTAAGCGTCTGCGGATTGTATTTGGAAGGATAGACGACGTTTTTCCACTCGGCAGGAAATGGCTGCCGGATCCCCATCTTCCGGAGCGTTGCTTGCTTCTCCTTGGCATCATGACGAGCATACAGCTCCTTGATGGCCTGCTGTATTTCGGTCGGTATTGCGGAGCCTATAGCCGATGGAGTAGACGAGGATGGTCCTGCCTGATTGGCAGTAGGCAGCCTGTGAGATTCGTCATTGGTTGGCGGATCACACACAGGTGTAGAGGCAGCGGGGGCCATGCTACTCTTGAGGTCGATTATGACCGAGGACAGGGTCTTCATGGTGTCCGTCAGTGTATCTAACTTCGTCTCGAGGACTTCGATATGTCTGAGAGCTTCGTTGTTGTCTTCCTCATTGCCATCGGCCATGAACACAGACCGAGTGTGAGGATGACTCGAGGGAGCCGTGGATCCTTCACTTTCTGTCTCAGACGCCTGAGCCTCCTTGTCCTGAGAATATACCATAAGATTGTGATCTTTTTCGGACTCAGTATAGTTGCTACCCCCAGTCTGGTGACTGGCTGCGCCAATGTAGACATCTGTGTCGTATTGTACCTCCTCAGATTGGAACACAGGATTGTCGTGCATGGTAGGAGGCTGGCTACCCCCAGTTTTTGACAAGGTACCCAATGCAGATCTGGAACGAGTGCCTTGGAACACACCTGCATCGGGTACCTTAGCTTTACTGCTCTCTAACCTCCTCTTCGGTTTAGCAACCGATATGGAAGGATTCTGGGAGGACTTCCTGAAAGCTCTGGAACCCTGCGTCGCGTAGCATGTGGCAATGCGGGATTTGTCTTCTCCATGGCTCACCGACCCCCTGTTAAGCCTCTGGCGTGGGGGGCGGCGTGGAGTAGAGTCTCTGGAAGACGGAACGCCTGCTCGGCGATGGCGCAACCGTCTGCTGACAACAGCAGTTGATGGTAATCTGGGTACAAGAGTGCCTTGATTTAGGCACGTCCTGCACCACAGATTCTTCTTCCACTTGGGAGAGGGTTGGATCTTCTGTCGTAGCCCTCTCATTGTACATGTAGGGAAGCTGCATGTAAGTACGGTCAGAGCGGGTCTAGCGAGGAAGCCTCTTGTCGCTTCTGCGGGGACGTTGCTCGCGTGGCCCCCTCACCGTGGGACGTACCCCCTGGCTTGGCTTACGCGCAGAAGTACCCCAGTGGAAGGAAGATTCGACTGGTTGAGGCATCGGAGCACGAGAGCCAGTCTTGTATAGCTTTCCGTCGGCCGCGCGTATAAATGTCAACACGGACCTCTGGTCTGCCGTTGGTGTCGCACGCTTGTTGTACGAAGCGCGAGCCACCTGGGATCTTTTCCTACTACCCCCAGCGGACGAGTAGTATTCAGAGTCCGCCGAAGGTTTACCTGATGGGAAAGCGATTCTGTTGAAGACATATCTCCTTACCGGCAATACTCCCGTCGTGAGGGGTTGGACCGATGTGCGCTTCCTTTGGCATCGTTCCTTCGTCAGATCAACCATTGAACCACCATCTTCCTCGCCATGCTTTTCCAGGACAGGAATCGGGCGAGGGGATAAGGCTGTAGCAGCCAAAATCTTCTCTGTGGCCTTGACGTTGAGGGGGTCTTGAGACGCAGTTCCCACCATCGTGCTGTTGGCTGCAGCCGCCTTAGGCCTCCAGACACGTCGAGTATTCTTCGGTTGTACGAACCGCTTTGAAGTCTTCGACTTTTCACCAGAGAGGAGATTTTCAAAAGCTTGTTGGTCGAAACGTACGACCAACATGTCTTGCGAAGCTTCCAGCAAGTTGTCATCAGATTGTGTCACCTCCTTCTCGTTGGAGGAGAAGGTAGTCCCCAGCAGAGTCGCCATTTTGTTCGATATAACAAAAGGTTGAACGAACTGTTTGCTTTATTGAACGTATAAGATATCTGTGTACAAAGAAGGAAGTCCTAAACAGGATATTTCCCTAATTCTAAGTACAGGGAAAAGAGGTTTCTAGAAAAGTGTGATGGTGGAGATCGAGCGCTGCAGCAGCTCCTTTACTCCGTTGATGATCTGACGACGAATCAACCTTGCTATGGCTCTCTGGTACCTTTGATGGGACTATGTGATCACCGATCAAGAGGCTGTCCGGAGGAGAAGATCCTTTGAAGATGGTTGGTTGGTTCTTTGGTTGATCGGTTGATGAGGGTGGTTGACTCTTCGTGGATAGAGATTGTTGATCCTTTGAAGATCGTCGATTGTCAATTTTCCCTCTGTCGATCGATGCTTTGGTGGAAGAAGAACTCATTCTATTTATAGAGAACCGAGCACATATGCGATGTGCATTAGGGTTCCTGAGATATGAAAGAATCTTCCGTCATTGTACGGTACGGGCTTCTGCGGCGCTGACACGTGGAGGACATCGAGATTCCCCTCAAACGAGATCTCAGGTGGTTATAAACATAACCGAAGGAGGTGACACGTGGCGCGTGCCGATTTGTTTGCTCGGATACAGCCGTATCTCGGAATTTCATCATAGATTTGGAGTCTAATTGATCCTCGTCTAAGATTTAAATTAATCTGATATGATATAAATCATGATTTAATCCCAATCTTCTCTGCAAGAGGCGGTTTAAACAAACCAATTGGGGTGGACTCATGCTTCCTGCGCTTCTGGTGAGGACTAAGTACTGTTCTGCTTCTGGGACGACGAGTAGACCGTGCTTCTGGAAACGATGGAACCTCTGTGCTTTCAGGCGACGAGTGGACTTGGCTTCCAATGACGACGAGACTTCTGTGCATATAGAGCAACTTATGAAGCTGTATTTCGGGATACCGGAGTCACTGTGCTGTTGGCGACAAATAGGCTTGTGCTTCAGGTTGGCGAGGTTACTGTGCTTTTGGAGCGACAGGCTGACTTGCATTGGTTGCGATGGGAGTTCCCAAGTCTCTTGTAGAGAAGTGACTTAAGATTCTGAACCGGAGCAGACGACTGCGCCGTGGGAATGGAGATGGTGTGAGCATATCACCATGCTGCACCTAATGCGGACGCAGATAAGTAGCTGCGCCTCTGAACAGTGAAGACGTTGGCTGCGAAGGGAAGGTTATGACGCCCTTGCGCGTCTGAGATTGGCGCAGGCAGGTAGCTGCTCCTCTAGAGTGAAGACACTGGCTTCTGAAGTAAAAGAAGGGGATGGGGGTCCACCACCATCTTGTTTCTGAGGTTTGGCGCAGGCAGGTGGTTGCGTCTCTGGCTTGAAGGGTTTGGCTTCTTCAAAATGCTGAGTAACTGATATGCTTCTGAGAGGCTGCGCCCACAAGAAAGTCAGAACACGCTTCGATGGAGATCAATCTTCCAGCATGCGTGTCGAGAAGAAGGAAGGCTACGCTTCGACGAAGACTGCATCCCTAGTAGATCTCTCTAGGCTCTGTTGAATCTGTACTAGATCCTTTGTAAAAGAACAGAATTAGTCCCTTATGTATAGTCCTGTTGTATCTATACTAGACTTTGGTAGACATGACAATAAAGGGACTTCCCTCCATATCTTCTGTTTTGTCTTTTTAGCATTGAGCCTTAGACTTTTACATCTTCTGTACTTTGGCAAAGGAATCTCTTCAGCTGAAATTTTTTATACTTCTGCGGAAGGAATATGTTATCCGTTTTTTTACCTGAAAAGAATCTTTATTACCAACAGTTGTGTTGTGTGCTAATGTTAGTAACTTAGTATGGAACAAAGAAGACAAAAACAAAAACAATAAAGTCTCTATTCCAAAATTTTGAATGTGTGTTACTTTAAAGTAGATGGTGGTAGATCATGTTAAATGATGAGGTGTTGTTGTAACTATGTTCTCCATCATGTCAAATTATGAACTTGGAGTTGGAGAATCGCTCGATCTAAATTTACTTGTCGACCAGGAAGTCGAATCAAGTTTTCATCTAATTCATCTTTTACCAGTCAACGATACATCAACAATTACCATATCACTCTTTTTTCGAGGAGCTTATTTGAATGACCAGATCATTTTATTTGCCTCTTTGCATTGGGATTTTATCATGGCATTACTCTACTTGAAATAAGTTCAGTTTGGTCTTTGGTTGGTAGCATTCATGAACCTTGTTAGCAATCACCCGAATAAAACTCGTATTATACGCGAATTTTTTCGTATCTTTCATAAGCGTATAATACTTGCATATTTTTGACAGATCCAAATCAGTACGTAAATTTTAAGCATGCGAAGTTTTAAACGTGTTCTTTATAAATTATTAAAAAATTTGGCACAAAAAACGTGCTGGAAACCTGTTTAATTAACCAAATTTGACAACATATTTAAGAATGTGAAGTTTATAATTTCAATATTTCTATTTTTTGAATTTTTTACCGAATTTTTGAACGTATTGTATTTGCACTGAACCGATTTATACTCGTACTTTTGCCGTCCCGAATTTTTCCCGTTTGCCGAATTGCTAACAAGGTTCATGAAAACAATTTTTAGACATGTCCTTGTTGCATCGATGACGTCCAACCCAAGAAAAATACTATGAGGGAAGACATGAAAGTTGAAGCAAAACTAATGATAATTTATCTCTATTTTCTATCTTCTTGCTTCTTAATTAAGTGGTTCTGTGGTTGATTTTAATGGTGCTGCATTTGACTTATCAATCAATCAAGGAAAGTTAAAAGAAGGTTTTCAACTTAGGGCAAAGAATGTCCAAGCAAAGGTCTGATTAATTGAATTCCTGACTGAGTTTGTGTGTATATTAGAAGAAGTTCATGGTGAGACGAATATAGTGTCAAGTAGAATTGTTACAACCCCTTCTTGCTATAAAGGGTTTTGTTGTGTTTTGTGCAGTAGTTATTAAATATCGTTTTGTATTGGATCACATTTTGCCATATAGGAAATATATTTATTTTTAGGTTGTTCATTAACCATAAACTAGTTTGAATCCATTTCTGCAGTCAGTCTCATAAGGCTATTTATAAGGACACATCAAAAGTTGATCAGGGCTGACCAGGATTGGGGCTAGCCAATGTTTGAGAATAATTTACTGGGACTATCCAAATTTTCTACTCATGGGACTGTCCAACTCCCCCCCCCCCCCCCCCCCCCCAAAGTCCAAATTTCACTCTCATTTCTAAATTTCACTCTCTCTCTTCTTCTTCTATCCATCTTCTTCTTCTTCTCCACCATTTCCATTCTCACATCTCCATCAAAATTCTAGTTTTCTTCTCATCATCTTCTTCTTCTTCTCCACCATTTTCATCATCACCATCTCCATTAAAACTCTAGTTTTCTTCTCATTCCCAAATTCGATGGCAGCCAAAAAATTAAATAAACCCTAAAATACATGGAAATAAAGGTTAAATACTTTTTTCCTCACAAAGAATGCATTAAAATAAACCCTAAAATGCATATTTCACTCTATTATCAAGATAGAAATAAACCCTAACATGTTTTTTTCATTCGAAAATTTCGACTTTAGGACTGCCAGAAATTGTGGCAGTCCTGAAAGAAACTTGCTGTACAGCAAGTCCCTTTCAGGACTGACTCAATTTCTGCCAGTCCTCAATATGTCTAGTACTGCCAGAAATTGTGGCAGTCCTGCTGTAGAACATGTCCCTTTCATGACTGACACAATTCCTGACAGTCCTCAGTGCTTCTAGGACTGTCAGCAATTGTGGCAGTCCTGTTATACATCGAGTCTATTTCAAGACTGCCACAATTTCTGGCAGTCCTCAATACTTTTAGGACTGTCAGAAATTGTGCCAGTACTGATATGAACTCAATTATTCTACAACTAGGATTTTTTCCATAGTTTTCTTCTAAAACTAGGATTTCATGCATAATTCTTCTATTAATAAAGAAAATTTGGTTAATAGACTAATAGATTAATAGATTTGATAACCCAATTTCTTCTAGAACTAGGGTTTCATCTATAATGCCCAAACAAAAAGAAGAAAAATAAACTAGGGTTTGGAGAAAGAGATCTGAGAAATTAGAAGAGAGCAAAAAATCAAAATAAACTAGGTTTGGAAAATTTGATGTTCTTGTTCTTGTCCTTGTGCTTCTTGTTCATCTTCTTCTTCTTCTTCTTCTTCTTCTTCTTCTTCTTCTTGTGAGGAAAGAGAGGAGAGCAAAAAAAATAAAAAGTTGACTTATATACTCACATGTTAGCTAGCCATGAGTAATTTTTTCAATGGCAAACTTGTAAATAAATCAAAGTTTGCTTTTGGCTAGTCCTGATTATTTTTTGATGTGTCCTTATAAATAGCCTTCCATAATTGCAAGAGGGTGGTCCAAACATCAACCTTCAGTTGATAAAAGCCCTAGTGAATGGACCATCACCACTAAGGGACTGTTTGGTTAGCAGTGAGTGGGCAGGGAGTGAGAAATTTTGCGGTAAGTGGCAGGAAAAAATTAGAGTTGCATCGTTTGGTTGCAGCTGCAAGTGCATCACTTGATTGGCTTTTCTGACAACATTTACTTCTTGTCCCCCTTCTTTTCTTTCCAAAGTCTTACAACCCAAAAGAGTCGTAAGTGCGTGGAAGGTGGCGAGTGCGGGTCCCAATGGCGGCAAAGCAACAAATTTTTTCTTTCACAAACCCACAACTAAGTAACTAACACATCCATCATCCGCCGCCTCCTCCTCCACAAGCCCCCACTCCAACTCCTCCCCACTTGCCACTTCTCCGACAGCACCACCAACAGCCGCGATAACAAGAGGGACGACGCCTCCGAGATCGACGACGACGCTACACGGCCTTCTCGTCGAGTTCGAGTGCGAGTCCCGCCAGAAGAGGGGCCTCGCCTCCGCCGCGCCAGAAGAGGGGTCTCGCCTCCGCCGAGAGGTGGTGGTGGTGGTGGAGTGGGACTGTGGAGAGACCAAAACTATTGGGAGAGAGTGTGTTGAGAGAGAGAGAGGGAGTTGTAAAGAGTTTTTGTGTGTTGAAGCTGCTGCTTCTGAAGAAGAAAACCCACATGTGGACACGTGTTTTTAAAAAATAATTAATAATAATAATAATAACTTCTTAATTTCCTCCTTAATACAAAATAAATAATAATGAATAATAGTAGTTTGGTGGGGGGGGGGGGGGGGGGGGGGGGGGGGGGGGGGTAAGCATACCTAGGTTTACCATATCTCCAAAACACTTCCACTTTCAACTATCCAAACAACCGAACTACTTTTTTGTCACTTACAACAACCATCCAAACACCAAACCAATTTTTCTTTCACTTGCAGCAGACAAAAATTACTCCATCCAAACACATTTTGAAAAGTGTTACTTGTCGCAAGTCAACGAAAACTCAACTTGCTGCAAGTGCCACTTTCACACTTTCAAAAAGTAACATCTATCCAAACAGCCCCTAAGGGCATGTTTGGTTCACGGATCTCAAGCTGAAGTGGAGGGTTTTTTTTTTTGGAACTGCATAGTTTTGGTCACTTCCAACGTTTGGTTGAAATTATTTGAGAAGAGAAAAAGTGTTGATATGATTGTAACAATAGTTCCTTTCCATCACATATTTGACATATCACTTCCGAATAAAAAAAAAACTAGATGTGGGTGAGAAGTGCAAAGGCGTGGTCAAGTCAAATGGTTGAGTATTACCAGAGTGGCATCGAGTCGGGCTACGGTTGATACGATGAAGGTGGTGGAAAAGTTCCTGGAGGACCACGGGATGGACGACGAGCCGGGGAGGGACGTGATTGGCAGGTCGGGGAGGGATGTCTGGCCCGGAGAGGGAACTTTTTGAGGGCGACGAGACGAGGGGCGGGGAGGAAGCCCCTGTAGACGAGGTTGAGGACGAGGTTTGGGACCTTGTCGCCCCTCTCGAAGACGATGTTGTGGGAGCTGAAGCCATCGAGCTCGGCAAGGGAGAACACAACGATGGACTGGATGGCTCCGCCTGCGACGTCGACGAAAGTAGGGGATGGGTCGACGGTTAAGAAGGGTGGCGGCTCTGCTGGTGTGCTGGACCTGAAGAGGAATGAAGAGATGTGGGACAAAAAAGAATGGAGAGAGAGAGAGAGAGAGGTGGATTTGAGATTTAATTGTTAATTTATATTATTTTTTTTAATAATAATATGCTATTAGTAATAATAATAATTTTATTTAATTTTTAATCCATACAAATAATAATAATAATAATAATAATAATAATAATAATAATAATAATGAAGTACACAATATAATAATAATGAAGTACACAATTTTTTAGAAGCATTATATGTATATTTTGAAGCAATGGGTACTTGTGGCGAACTCGCCTCGACTGGGGCTCGAACTCCCGACCACTTAGGCCGCATGCATCTCTCTTAACCACTAGGCTAGAGGTCATTTGCAATATATATATATATATATATATATATATATATATATATATATATATATATATATATATATATATATATATATATAGTTGTGACTCCTGTGAATCTGTCCCTAAAAAAGTGGCACCAAATTTTTAAGACGGTTTTAATCCGTTATAAATACTACCTTTTGCAACTGCTTAATAAACCGTCATATAAATGTGAGAACTTATAAACTTTTGAGACAATTGGTTTAAGTATCATTTAAAAATAATTAGGACGGTTATTTTCGTCCCTTAAGTTTTTATCACGCCATTTTAATAGCACTGTTTAAATCCGTTCCAAATACCATCCCAAATAATATTTGGGACGGTATATTAATTTGTTTATTAAAACGTTTATTGACCGTCCCAAAAGGTTTTTTTTTTTTTTTTAGTTTCTTTACACTCGATCATGTAACTCATCTTTGTTCAAATAATCAACTAATTGGAATTAAGCATAGTAGATTAGAAGCATAATATGTCTTGTGCAATTAGTATGTCAATATGATTATCACAAATCTAGGCCAATGCTAAAAACACTATATAAATTATTAGTGCTTGTCATCATTTTCTACATATGTGTGCATAGTTAGGATTGTAGGATTACTTGCTATTTTTGTTGCGCTTAAGACTGTGAAAATTTCTTTATACTGTAAAAAATTGTTAATATTTTGACAGTCCTAAATATGCACTTTGACTGGCAAAATTGACATTTCTTACAAACGACTGCCAATTTTTTACATTTCAGGACTGTAGGAATGATGAACGTCACTAACACTCTGTGTACGTAGTGCTCTTTAGGGGTGCAACTCGGACGGGCTAAACCCGAGCCCGATCGGGTAAACCCGTTATGGGTTGGGTTAGGTAGGGGTGAACAACGGTTCGGTTCGGTTCAAACCGAACCGTATATATGAAAATCGAAATAACCGTAAACCGTACTTCTCAAAACCGAAAACCGAACCGTTTTTATAAAAACCGAACAAAACCGAACCGAATTAATTCGGTTCGGTTTTCGGTCGGTTCGGTTTTATGGGCCAATGTGCCAGACCTTCAATTTTTTAGCAAAATATGTCTATTTAAATAACAATTTATTTTAAAAATATGGTATTATTGTATTAATGAATTATATATTACATAGTATGAAAAATATCAGTATATATATAGATTGAGGGTAGAGAGAGAGTGCTCAAAAAAGTACCGACAGAGAATAAGAGGAGAGTGTCCACGGCTAAGGGTTACAAAATATTAGTATATGTAGATTGAGGATAGTTTGTGTGAAACCCAGTTTTGGGACTTGTATTTTATAATTATTAATATATAATATTATTGCCATTATTATTATTATATTGTGGGTTCAAAATTAATTTCAAAATTAATAACATGGATTTTTGGATTGTCAGCCCGAGCCCGAACCCGATTTCCGAAACCCATACCTGGACCTACCCCATTTTCTTTTGAAATCTGATTCTTATATATATATATATATATATATATATATATATATATATATATATATATATATATATATATATATATATATATATAAAACTCATTTTTGAGTTGGTCCACTGTTGGACCAACTCCCCCACGTTTCCCTCACCCCCTCTCTTCTCTCCCCTTCTTTCACTCTCAGAACCCCCTCAACTCCCACTCCTTCTACTCTCATCCACACACCCATGCTCCCATTTTCTTTTATTAAACACCACCACTCCCATTTTTCTAAGCAAACCCTTCTCTCTCTCCACCAAGCTCCTTTCCCCAACCGGCCAGAATCTTCGGCCCATCCGCGCCTCACCGCCGCGCCCCCGGACCCTCGGCTCCCCGGTGCGCCACCGCAGCCCCGGACCCGGTCCGCCGACCGCGGCACCTCCGCGCCCGACCCGAGCACCCCGACCCCCATCGCCGGAGCCGCCCGCGCCCCGTGCCGCCTCCCGGCCGCCCGCTCGGCCCCGTGTCCGTCCGCGGTCGAAGCCACCACCGACGCCCCGGTCGTCGCTCCCGCAGCCGACCTCCCTGTTGGTTCGCCGACAGCGCCCCGCCTGCTCGGCCCCGACCAGCGCCGGCTCCCAGTCCGCGCGCTCAGTGCCGGCTCCAAGCCGTCGCGCTAGCCCGAGTTCGCCCGACGCCAACCCGCGCGGCCCCTCGCCGCGCACCCGCAGCTCGCCCCCGGCCCCGACCCGAACCACCCGTGGCTGCGTTTTCGCGAGCCCCGTCCGGCTTCCGGTAACCCGCGGGTTTCTCGATCTGCTTCTCGGCCGTAGCCACCGCCACTCGGCCACCCCGAGCTCCGTCCGTTGTTCCCGTGCCCCGATCCGCTGTCCGCAGCACCTCGTGGGTCCAGATCCGCTGTTCCCGTGGTCGATCTCTGCTGTTCGCGGGATTTCGAGTTCGTACTGTGGATTCGCGCGTCCCGAGTCCGAGGCAACCCTTCGGATTCCGTCAATTTGGGTAATCCCTGGTTAATCACAGTAGTTCGTCCCTCCCCGGTGTCGATGATGAATTGGTCCACGAGTTTCCTTTGGAAAATTCGATTTTTGGGTGAACATCGTTCCCGGGATTTCCGAGGAACGTCGGGAAGTTCTGTTATTTGGTTTTCCTTATTTCCGAAATTTTTGGAAATGGTTTTCTAAATACTTTAGTTTTCGGATCTTCCCGATTATTGTGCTGTGATGTTCTGGTTTAGTTTCGGACTCCAGAATTTGGTTCGGGTCGTTCCGAATTAATCTGTGGAATGTTTGTGGTTATTTTTATATATATATTTTGGGATTCCCTAGTTTGGGATTTGCAGGAAAAAGATTGGCATATTTTCCAGTTTTTGGGTTGACCAAAAACAGAGGAGATGCTGCCGAATTTTTCCGTAAATTTAATTATATTTTAAAAATGATTTTAAAATAGATTTCGGATATATATTAAATATTTTGGTTTTGGGCGACGAACGTATCGGTCAATGGGCCCCGGCTAAGTGCAAACGAAACCGGCTTCGCCCGGACGTTGAGGCATTAGCCTAGTTGACGATTGGACCTTATCTGAGACTCATCAAATATTTACATTTAACTTATTTAATTTATTATTCATTTATTCATATTTAATTTATAGGAAGTTTAGAACTAACGACCGTTTTTGTCTTATTTCAATTTATGTAAATAAATTGTAATGGGCATAAGCCCACCTGGTTGTTGGTTCTGTAACTTGTAAATTGGTAGTGTAGGATTTTGGTTATTTGCTGATTTTGCGAGTTTTTGTAGCGTACGAATAAATCTGATAAAAGTTATTTTCATATAAAAATTAATAAAGATTTCTCACAATAAAATCTGTAATTTTATTATTTAAACAACGATCATGTATTTCTCACTAAAATAAGAAATTTAGTTTTATATTTATAGTTACTAAAATACAAAATTTTAATCAAATTAAATTGGTATCGAAGAGTTTTTCAAAATACAAAGTTTAAACGATCTTTCCCTCGTTATTAGTTCAACACACCAATACTCGTATTTTTTGTTCGTGTTTTGTTAATAAAGTATTAAAATGGATTAGGACACAATTAGAGATTTCAACTAGCGTAGCTAGATTGGTAACCCTGGATTCTGAGTCAATTTCTCGAATGTAGGAATTCGAGGACGATCCTAAATTTTCAACTTGAAGTCTTCATCCTCTCCAATCCAGTCTATTTTGAGGCAAGTATAGTTTGTATTAGTTTACATTTATTTTAATAATCGTTTTATTGCAAGTTTAAACCACGATGCAAACACGAAACTCTCTCTGAGAGTACTGATTGTGACTACTGTAACTGATTGGGGACTGGGGGAATAGAGTAATGTTTATGACCACATCCAACTGTAACTTAGAACTGTATTAGCTTACCCCTCATACACACGGGGATAAGCCGAATCGTATCAATAGGATACAACTGTACAACCCAAGCCGGTCATATTCATTGCCTTTCAAATCATACTGTTTTACTGCTAGAAAACTGTTCATTTCTAAATTGTTTAAAAGTGCATGATTCTATTATTTATTTTAACTGTTTAAATTAGCATGAATTGTACTTTGCTCCCTCCTGACTGGAGATACATTTTTAGGGGACATTGAGGATGCTGAGCTGTTATACAGCAGTTACTACGACCCTGTTCTGTATCCTGTAGTGCTGCCAGAGTCTCCATTGGAGGACGTTGGGACTGAGGCCGATGAGCCGGCTGATTAGATAGTTTTTTTTTCTTTTTCCAGCTTTGTTGTTTATTTAAAACTCTGTTATTTGAGTTCAGTTATTTATTTCAGTACATTTAAATTCCAGTTGTATTTGATTTCAAAGTTTAATAAAGTTTCATTTTCGAATTTGAGTTGTGACAAATATAGATGTTGTTGTATGGTTACCTGCTAATGTAACAGCTTACTGCCGCCGTCTCAACAACGGTGTAGGCTGGGCATGATCCAGTTCGACCCAATTATTTGGGATCGGGTCGTGACATGTTTTTAGTGGTGGCCTATGCAGGTCATAAATAACAACTTAGGAAAACATACCTAGAAACAATTAGAACAATAGAACATTGATTTATCACAACATAGGTCCGAATAATATATAAATAAATATTTTTGTTTGATTATAGACTGGTAGGCTACCTTGATTATGTTTGCACCCTAAACCTTCCAGAATCTAACCAAGGATAAGACCAATCCTGCTGGCGATGAGGTGTCATCTACGGATCATACCCCATCTCCTCAACCAAGTCCAGGGTTTATTCCCTCGCGGCTGATTGACCGTCCCCATGATGCATCCAGTGAAGTTTTCACTACACTGGCGAATCCTATCTCTTCTCAAACTGAGTTGCATTTTCTTGGTGGAGTATCCATTCCTGTTGCTCCATCAGTACCAGCAAACACCTTCCATATGGTTGCCCTATTCCAAGAAATCCTGGAGTTCCAGAAAGCTCAAGTTGAAGCCCAGCAGGAACAGATGAATATCACGAGAGAAGACATGAAGAACGTCAATGATGTAGCCTTAGCTATCTTAAACCAAGTTGGAGCGGAACCTCGTCCTAGGAGGGTTACCCCTGAACCTAGAAGATATTTGAGCCCTATCCGGCAGTCATATCGTAAGAAGCTATTGGTTTGTGACTACTGTAAAAGGCTTGGTCACCAAGCCAATATTTGTCGCAAGAGATTGGAGAAATGTTTGGCATGTGGATCTGCTGAACATCGGGTAAAGGACTGCCCCTTATCTTTCCATCAAACCAGAGCACATATCCCAGCAACACCTGTTAGGCCACAACCTAGGGGCTCTTCCTATCCAGCAGACCTTGCCTTCTACTATAAGGCATGATGCAGACTCGAGGTTCATAGAAGAGGAAGCAGTTGGAGACTGCTCATGCAAGAGCCAGAACCATGAAGATTAGTACCTAGGACTGCTGAATAGCATTATTTATTGTCATAAGAAGTTGTAACAGGATGTCCTTGGATCAATCATGAGAGTTTTGCTATAATTCTCCACATGAATAAACTTCTTAGTTACACCTTTATGGTAGATATTTTTCCTGATAGTCTTCCCGGATTATCCCATATCTAGACATAGAGTTCACTTTTGACCTAGTCCCCGGCTCTCCCCTATTTTTAAGGGATGCTACAGAGTCAACCTGAAGGAGGCCAAGGAGATGAAGGACCAGATCAATGAACTGAAGGCTCTGGGATTCATTCGAGACGGAGCTTCACCCTGGGGAGCACCTGTCTTGTTTGTGCCCAAGAAGGACGGAACAGTACGAATGTGCATCGACTACCGGGCATTGAACAATATCACCATCAAGAACAAGTACCCTTCGCCCTGGATCGATGAACTATTTAATCAATTGAGCGGAGCCATGGTGTTTTCGAAGATTGATCTTAGATCTGGCTACCATCGGATCAGAGTCAGGAAAGAAGATATTCCCAAGACGGCATTCAACACCAAGTATGGGCAGTTTGAATTCTTGGTCATGCCGTTTGGACTGACGAATGCTCCTGCGGTGTTCATGAACCTTATGAACAAGGTTTTCCATGAATACCTAGATCAATTGTTGTTGTCGTCATCGAGGACATTCTGATCTATTCAAAGACGGAAGAGGAGCACGAGGAGCACCTCAGGAAAGTTATGAAAACTTTGAGGAAGGAGAAGCGGAGAAGGAATTTCGGTGGATCCGAAGAAGATAGTCGCTGTTGAGAAGTGGTCTACCCCAAGCTCAGTTGCTGAAATCAGGAGTTTCTTGGGCTTGGCTGGCTACTACCGGAAGTTCGTGAAGGATTTTGCCAGAATTGCTGAGCCGATGACGAAGCTCACTCGGAAGAATAAAGAGTTCATCTGGACGGAAGATTGCCAGGCATCATTCGAGGAGCTGAAGAAGAGACTTACCACTGCACCAATCCTTGCGCTACCTGCAGGAACTGGTGGTTTCTCAATCTATAGTGATGCCTCAGGTAAAGGACTGGGTTGCGTTCTTCAACAACATGGAAAAGTAATTGCTTACGCGTCTAGGCAATTACGGACTCATGAGAAGAACTATCCCACACATGATTTGGAGCTTGCAGCGGTGATATTTGCATTGAAGCTATGAAAGCACCACCTTTATGGAGAGAGAGTGGAAATATTTACAGACCACAAAAGTCTGAAATATGTTTTTACTCAGAAGGAGCTGAACATGAGACAGAGACGATGGCTGGAGCTGATGAAGGATTTTGACATCAACCTGCAATATCATCCGGGTAAGGCTAATATTGTTGCAGATGCACTTAGTCGATACCCGATGGCTATGTTCTTGGCCAAGGAGCGTCATTTGCTGGAGGACATGGAGAAGCTTGGATTAGAGATTGTACTGCCTGAAGAGGAAATGAAGAAACTGGGAAGAGAAGCCATCGTACCAGAAGCTGAATCATCATTGATGCAGTTGTAAGTGCGTTCAAGTCTTATGAACAGAGTCAATGAGGCACAATTCCAAGACGAGACGCTTTGCAAACTCAGAGATCAGGTGCTGGCAGGAACACTTGAAGGATTCTCAATCGCCAGCGACGGAGCACTGAAGAATGGTACGAGACTTTGCGTACCAACTGGCGAACTGAGGAATGAGCTGATGCAAGAAGCGCACCAGTCGCAGTATTCCATACATCCTGGAGCCAACAAAATATACCGGGATATGCGTACAATAGTGTGGTGGTACGGAATGAAGAAGGACGTATCCAGGTATGTGGCTAGATGTTTAATTTGTCAACAAGTTAAAGCCTGCAGACAGAGACCAGCAGGATTATTGCAGCCGCTTGACATTCCGGAGTGGAAATGGGAGCACATAACGATGGATTTTGTGTCGGGACTGCCTCGATCCCAAGGAAGGAAGGATGCCATTTGGGTTATTGTGGACCGACTGACGAAGTCAGCTCACTTTATCCCCTTCAAGGTTGGTTTATCCACCGAGAAGTTGGCAGCACTGTACATGCGGCACATCTACCGGATTCTTGGAGTTCCGGTAAGTATCGTGTCTGACAGTGATACTAGATTTACCTCTCACTTTTGGAAGAGTTTGCATGATAGCTTGGTAACCCAACTGAAGTTCAGCACCACCTACCACCCCCAGACTGACGGACAATCAGAGAGAACAATCCAGACGCTAGAAGACATGCTGAGATCCTGCGTCCTGGAATTTGGAGGGTCTTGGGAAGACCATTTGCACTTGGTAGAATTCTCCTACAACAGCAGCTACCAAGCTAGTATCGGTATGACACCGTTCGAGGCATTCTATGGACGTCGTTGCCGCACTCCATTTGCTTGGGACGACGTCGGAGAACGAGCGTTGCTTGGACCTGAGAAGGTGACCGATGCAGCAGAGAAGGTGAGAATGATCAGAGACAAGCTCAGGATTGTCCAAGACAGACAGAAGCATTGGGTTGATAGTAGTCGTCGACCAGTCAGGTTTGAAGAAGGAGATAGCGTTTCTGTGAAGTTTTCTCCTACCAGAGGAACAATCAGTTTTGACTGAACTGGAGATTGAGGCCAGGTACATCAGGCCATTTGAAGTTTAAGACGAGTCGGAAGTAGCGTACCGGTTAGCTCTAATCTTGAGAGTGTGCACAACGTCTTCTACGTATCACAGCTCAGACGCTACATTTCGGATCCGAGTCACATATTGGACAATTCAGAGCTGAAGATTGGACTCAACCTTTCAGTGCCAGAGAAACCAGTTGCAAGCGTAGTCAGAAGTGAGAAGAAGATCAGAATTTGAGCCATCACATAAACTCCTATTTCTTATCTTTTCGTTCTAAACTTGACTGATGCTGCTAAGTTAGCCTAGTTTTGTAAGCTATCTCTTTATCAAGCTTGATCATGACAATATTTTATTGGGTGCACCCACTAATATATTGTCTAATCAGGACCGGTGCATGATGGTCTGATCAACCTCGTGTACTTTGGTTCGCCTTTGTATTTTTCTGCATGGATGATATCATAAATGAAACTTGTCCCTAAACCGTCTCATCCACGACTGCCTTGAAAATTCTTATTGTTGGACCTGAGTTACGAGTGCAGTACCTGTACTTGTTTGAGACTTAAGGTAACCCCTAACCCTGCCTTTAAATTTTGAGGACGAAATTTTCTAAGGAGGAAATATTGTGAAACCCAGTTTTGGGACTTATATTTTATAATTATTAATATATAATATTATTGCCATTATTATTATTATTATATTATGGGTTTAAAATTAATTTCAAAATTAATAACATGGATTTTTGGATTGTCAGCCCGAGCCCGGACCCGATTTCCGAAACCCATACCTGGACCTACCTCCCTTTTCTTTTGAAATCTGATTCTATATATATATATATTTATAACTCATTTTTGAGTTGGTCCACTGTTGGACCAACTCCCCCACGTTTTCCTCACCCCCTCTCTTCCCTCCCCTTCTTTCACTCTCAAAACCCCTTAACTCCCACTCCTTCTACTCTCATCCACACACCCATGCTCCCATTTTCTTTTATTAAACACCACCACTCCCATTTTTCTAAGCAAACCCTTCTCTCTCTCCACCAAGCTCCTTTCCCCAACCGGCCAGAATCTCCGCCCCATCCGCGCCTCATCGTCGTGCCCCCGGACCCCTCGGCTCCCCAGTGCGCCACCGCAGCCCCGGACCCGGTCCGCCGACCACGGTGCCTCCGCGCCCGACCGAGCACCCCGACCCCCATCGCCAGAGCCGCCCGCACCCCGTGCCGCCTCCCGGCCGCCTGCTCGGCCCCGTGTCCGTCCGCGGTCGACGCCACCACCGGCGCCCCGGTCGTCGCTCCCGCAGCCGACCTCCCTGTTGGTTCGCCGACAGTGCCCCGCCTGCTCGGCCCCGACCAGCGTCGGCTCCCAGTCCGCACGCTCAGTGCCGGCTCCAAGCCGTCGCGCTAGCCCGCGTTCGCCCTGCGCCAGCCCGCGCGGCCCTCCGTCGCGCACCCGCAGCTCGCCCCCGGCCCCGACCCGAACCACCCGTGGTTGCGTTTCCGCGAGCCCCGTCCCGCTTCCGGTAACCCGCGGGTTTCCCGATCTGCTTCTCGGCCGTAGCTGTCACGACCCGCTACCCAAATTGTTGGGCCAGGCCGAGGCATGCCCAGCCTACGTTGAGATAAAACGTAGTAAGCTGTTCTAAAGACAACATGATAAGACTAAATGTGCTAACAGTTCTATAAGTGAAGAAGAATCATAAATGCACCAAACACAAAAATCGTCGTATATAGTGAAATATCCAAGTACAAGTGAACTGTAAAGTAAAACTGGATACATGTCCAGTTACAAAAAGATATAGTCTAATACATGTCTACTCTCAAAAGTCTAAGTAAACAAAAGGCAACTAGGCGAGGTTCCCCGCAGGAACATCCTCGTATGGCAGAGCCGGGTCCTCGGCAGTAACCCCATAATATGTGTCGTAGAGTAACTCCTCCTCAGTAAGGACACCTACAACGTTATCCTGTCAGGACGGGAGCAAGTACTAAATCTAGCAAACTAGCATATGAAACATGGAAATAAACATGAGAGGAATAACTGGAAAGCATGGCATCACACAATCTATCATGGCAAGTATACATATGTCATACAGACAGATGTATATGTAATGTTTAAAACTGTAGCAAGTACGTGATCGGTCAATAGATGTACAATGTGCTGTGGTACATAATGAAATGTACTTCCGTACAAGTGATAGGGCGATAGATGTACATACGCACAACTCCGCCTTGATATAAAGGCCTACGACGCAGTAATCATATAAAATGAAACTTTGTTAGGTACAGACGTACGGGAGAAGGGGGTATGATCATGTACACTACTAACAGTTTCCCCATAACCCATATTCTAATCATGTGAGAGATACATCAAGACTGTTCTAAGCATGGTAGTAACTGAAAGTACAACATGTAGAGATCTAACTTGCTACCCCAAGGATCAGCATTTAACATGGTGGGTTTTGCAGTTCATTTATGTGACAATATGTAAAGTTCGTAGAAAGTACTTGCCTCTAGCAAAGCAAAACAAAACAAGCTGCGATAACAGTGCTATGGATGTCCGGTAACTCGTCGCTGTAGAAGTAAATACAATAACTTAGTTTTTACACTAAGCTAAAACACTAGGACACTAATTGGTGCGACACGACTTGTGACTGGGCACCTAGCCAAATGATAATTTTAGCTTAGGAGACCAATGTGGGGTGACACACTACTTTAACTAACTTTCTAGGGTCTTTACACTAGTGAGGGATGGGGTTTAACAAGGCTAAAACTCAACATAACACAAAAAGCTACAAGTCGTAATTAATCAATAAATAAATCAAAGTCCATTGTGTTCTAACAATTTTAGAGATAGACAAAAAGCCTAGTTTTGTTTAAAGTAAAGTACCAAAGTGATCCTTGTTAATCATAGAAATTTATTATAATTTTTCTGGAATTTATTAACCAGTACAAATATTTTATAAAAAATCAGTTTTCCTAAGTATACAGAAAATGAGTTTTGGTTTCATATGCCAAACTAGTGGCAAACAGTAAATTAAATACTACAAAAATTATACTAAATTAGCTAACTTAACATAGTATCTAAATACTATTTTTCCATAATTTTAGCAGTACTTTAAGTATTTTTAGAAAATCAAAAACAGCATTGCACACAATAATTAATTATCTGCGTATTTTGTCCATGTATAATTTGAACCAAAGTTCAAATACAGGACCCAAGGCCCTGAATCAAGTCCAATATGACTTGTACAGGTCTTGAATGTATGAAAACACATTTGAGCCCAAATACCCATGCTAGACTTGGACACCAAATGGTTTGCAGCAATTTAAATACACTAAAAAAATATAACTTGGTAAAAGTGCAAAATAATATTAATATTTTAATAAGATACAAAATAAATATATACATACATATGTTGAAAGTACATATGTCTATGTATAAGGAAAATACTTAATTTATAAAGTATATATATATATATATATATATATATATATATATATATATATATATATATATATATATATATATATATATATAAGAAAACTCTTAATTATATGGTGTATATATATATAATATATATACACATAAAAGTATATACATATATACAAACAAACATATATATATATATATGAAATTTACTAACCATAAAATATATATACATATATATAAAATACTATTAAAATATAGTATATACATATATATATACTAATATATATATACATATATATATAAATATATATATATATATAAAACAAAGAAGAAAAAGAAAAGAAAAGAAACAGAAAAAGAAAAGAAAGGAAAACAGAAGGGGGACTCGAGCCCAAGCCAGAGAAGCGCGGGGGGGGGGGGGGGGGGGGGGGATTTAATCGGGTCGGGCTGACCAGGGGGTCAGTCCGCTGGGTTTGTTAGAGTTAGGGTTTCGTTTATTTTATTTCGTTTAGGTTAGATTATATAAAAAAAAATATAAAATGGTCCTGTGTCCAGACAGTTTAGGACACAGGTATCTATGTGTCCGCGCTACGCACGACACGCACGGACTGAATCGGTCGTGTCCACGTTTACCCAAAGACTGCCCATGTCCTGGCGAGTCGTCCACAGGAAAACGAGACACAAATGAGACACGAAAATACGACTGACACATACGTGTCCGGAGATGGGCTGCTGTTGGGGTGGCGCCTGGGCAGAGGAGGCGTCGTGGTCAGGGCGGTCGGGTGGCACTGGGGTCGGCGTGACAGGGCGAGTCGAACGGTGGCGGTTGTGGTCGATGTAGGTGGCTGTGGAGCTGGTGGTGGGGTTACGCCGGAGTTAGGGTTTAGTCTAGGGTTTCGGGAAGAACTGGGGAGAAAGGTGGTCGTGGGGGTGGTGGAGAGAATTTAGGGTTAGGGTTCAGTCGGGGGGAAGAGGGGGGAGTTTTATAGGGGGGTTGAGGCGGTGGGGGCAGCCGGATTTGGCGGGGACAGGGCGGTCGGGGCAGCCGGGGGGGTCAACGCGAGTGGGTGAGGAGAGAGAGTGTTCGGTCGTGGGGGGGGGGTGTTCGGGTAGTTAGCAATTAGGCCCCCAAGTTTTAGGTTATTACACTAGGCCCCCAACCGAATATAAATGCAAATATAATTTGCATTCCATATTTGAAAACAAATCATTTATTACAAACTGATATATAATCAATTCTAATCATTACAAACTATAATTAAAACAATTTGATAAATTACAAAATTATATTAAAATAATTCTAAAAATTCAAATTAATATTTTAATATATAAAACTTATTAAAAAATTATTTGAAATTTCTAGAAAAATTCCTAAAAATCCTAATAATCATTTTAAGGCTATATTTGACATTAAAAATCAATTAACACTAATTAAAATAAAATTTGAAAATCAGGGGCCTACAAGTCTTTCCTCCTTGAAAAATTTTGTCCTCAAAATTCACAAGGATTGAAGACCCGACAATATTCTATCATAGCAGGCAATGCAACAAAATGACTAAGGTTGCGATCGAAACTAACCTCTAAGGTATCAAGCGGGAACGGGTGGTTCCCTCGCAGCGGTTGGATCGAACAAGTAAGGGTATCTCTCCCTCATGTCCGACTCCCTCTCCCAAGTAGATTCACCTGGGGAGTGACGGCTCCAAGCTACTCGTACTAGGGGTATAACCTTGTTCCTCAGCCTCTTCTCTCTCCTGTCTAATATCTCCACTGGCTGCTCAGAAACCGTAAGGCTCGGTCCGACCTCCAACTCTGAATGATCTAGCACATGACTGGGGTCTGGAACATATCTCCTCAGCTGAGATACGTGAAAGACGTCGTGAACTCCTGCTAGGTTGGGTGGAAGTGCAACCCTGTAAGCTACCTCTCCGATCCTGCCAAGTATCTCGAATGGCCCGATGTATCTGGGGCTCAGCTTCCCTCCTCGTCCGAACCGGATCGTCCCTCGAGTAGGTGATATCTTCACTAGCACCATATCACCGTCTGCGAACTCCATCGGTCTGCGACTAGCATCAGCCCAGTGTTTCTGCCTATCCTGAGCTACTCTGAGCCTGTCTCTGATCATCCCGACTTTCTCTGCTGCATCCGTGATCATCTCTGGTCCAAGTATAACTCTATCCCCGACATCATCCCAAAAGAGCGGTGTACGACATCGTCGTCCATAAAGCGCCTCGAAAGGAGACATACCAATACTGGCCTGGTAGCTGTTGTTGTATGAAAACTCTACCAAGTGCAGATGGCTCTCCCATGATCCTCCGAAGTCCAGCACGCAGGTCCTCAGCATATCCTCCAGTGTCTGTATCGTCCTCTCGGACTGCCCATCTGTCTGCGGGTGATATGCCGTACTGAACTTGAGCCTACTGCCCAACTCCTCCTGCAAGCTCCTCAGTAGTGGGATGTGAATCTGCTGTCTCTGTCTGACACGATGCTCACCGGCACTCCGTGTAGGTGAACTATCTGCTGCATGTATAGCTCCGCCAACTTCTCGGTGGAAAGCCCCACCTTGAAGGGTATGAAGTGCGCACACTTCGTCAGCCTGTCTACGATGACCCAGATGGCATCCTTCCCTCCTTGGGAACGAGGAAGCCCTGAACGAAGTCCATCGTAATATGTTCCCACTTCCACTCGGGAATGGGTAACGGCTTGCAACAACCCAGCTGGCCTCTGGCGCTCCGCCTTGACCTGCTGGCAAACTAGGCATCTCGAAATGAAACGTGATACATCCCTCTTCATCCCGTGCCACCAAAGATGTTCCCGCAAGTCACGGTACATCTTGTTAGCACCAGGGTAAATAGAATATCTCGATCGGTGTGCCTCCTGCAAGACTGCCTCTACCAGCTCTCCCTTCAGCACGCACAATCGGCTGCCATGCCTCAAGGATCCATCCTCTGCTATAGTGAAATCATCTAGCAATCCAGCTAACGCCTGGGGTCGAAGTCTGCGAAGGTTCTCATCTGTAGACTGTGCCTCCCGGATCTGCTCCATCAAACCTGACTGAATGTCAAGCGCCATCATCTGTATCACTGATCCTGGCCGAACTAGCTCGATACCGAGCTTCTCCAGATCCTCCCGCAAATGCCGATCAATCATCAGGTACCATGCCATCGGATGCTTGCTCAGCGCATCCGCCACCACATTTGCCTTCCCGGGGTGATACTGTAAATCGATGTCGAAGTCCTTCATCAACTCCAACCATCGTCTTTGCCTCATGTTCATCTCTTTCTGCGTGAACACATACTTCAAGCTTTTGTGGTCAGTAAAGATTTCCACACGCTCTCCGTATAAGTAATGTTTCCGTAACTTGAGTGCAAAGATCACCGCAGCTAACTCTAGGTCATGGGTAGGATAATTCCTCTCATGAGTCCGCAATTGCCTAGATGCATAAGCAATTACTTTTCCATGCTGCTGTAGAACACATCCTAGCCCCTTCCCAGAAGCATCGCTGTATATGGTGAAACCTCCAGAACCTGAAGGTAAAGTCAGAACTGGAGCGGTCGTCAGCCTCCTCTTCAGCTCCTCAAATGCTGTCTGGCAGTCCTCTGACCAAATGTACTCTGCGTCCTTCTGCATCAGCTTTGTCATGGGTTCAGCTATCCTAGCAAAGTCCTGGACGAACTTCCTGTAATAGCCTGCTAAACCCAGAAAGCTCATGATCTCTGAAACTGACGTCGGAGCCTTCCACGTCTCAACTGCAGCAATCTTCCTGGGATCCACCAAGATTCCATCTCCAGTGACTACATGGCCGAGAAACTCCACTTGGTCTAAAAAGAACTCGTACTTCGGCAATTTGGCAAACAATCTCTCCTGCCTCAGAATCCCCAAAACTATCCGCAAGTGCTCTGCATGCTCCTCTGGCATCTTCGAGTATATCAGGATGTCGTCGATAAACACTACGACGAACTTATCCAGATACTGGTGAAATGTCTTATTCATCAAATTCATAAAGACAGCTGGCACATTTGTGAGACCAAATGGCATCACCAGAAACTCGTACTGCCCGTACTTCGTGTTGAACGCCGTCTTCTGGATGTCTGCTGGCCTAACCTTCACCTGGTGGTACCCGGATCTCAAGTATATCCTGGAAAACACCTTCGTCCCGCTCAACTGGTCGAACAAATCATCTATCCTGGGCAGAGGATATTTGTTCTTGATGGTGATGGCATTCAAGGCCCGGTAGTCAATGCACAACCGGACTGTACCATCCTTCTTAGGCACAAAGAGCACTGGCGCTCCCCATGGAGAAGCACTGGATCGAATGAAACCCTTTTTCAACAGGTCATCAATCTGTTCTTTCATCTCTATGGCCTCCTTGGGATTCACTCTATAGCAAGCCCGGGATATTGGTGATGAACCCGGCACTAAATATATGGTGAACTCCACATCTCTGTCAGGCGAAAGTCCTGGAAGATCCTCTGGGAATACATCCATAAACTCCCTAATGATAGGGTGTGGCGGTGCTACGTCCCAACTGTCGCACAACAGTTCGGCTCTAGGCTGATCTCCGACCCTGTCCTCCTGACACTGAATGGTGCTGTGCCTGGGCGACTGAACAAAATACTACCCTCATGGCAATCTATAGATGCATGGGCATAGCTAAGCCAGTCCATCCCTAATATGATATCATAACCGGGGAGTGGCATCACAAAGAATCGTCCCCTCGAACTCTCTCCCGGCTATCATAATAGAGCATCTATAGCTAGCTCTAATAGGCACTGGTCCTCCTCCCATCAATACTCTACTAATCTCCGCAGTAGGTGTAGATACTAAGTGATGTTCTTGCATAAACTCTAATGATAGGAAGCTATGAGATGCACCAGAATCAAACAAGCATAGAGCTAGAAAAGTATGCAAATAAACATGACCTGTAATGACGTCAGCTAAGTAATCTGGCTCCGAAACCTGCTCCGGCTCCGGCTCAAGGGCTAGGCTATGAACCCTCCCCTGAGGTCCCTTCTGCTGCTGCAGATGCTGCCCAAACCTCTGCTGCTGAGTCGGAAGCGGTCCTCTAGGCTTCGCTACTGGACACCCTTGCAGCTGGTGGGTGGAAGACCCATAAGCTAGACACTGCTTCAACCTCTTCCTGCAGATGGAGTAATCATGCCCTGGTCTTCCGCAGAAAGAACATATAGCTCTCTTCTGCTGCTGCAGTCGGGGTCCCGGGGCTCGAACTGGCGGGGTCTGATGGTGTGGTGTAGGGTGACGGTAAGTCTGCTCGGGTGGCGTCGATGCTCTCTGCTGGAAAGCCTGACGCTTGGACGGTCCCTCATGGTGTACAGAAGCCGGCCTCTTACATGACAGAAGACGCTCCTCGATGCTCCGGGCCAACTCTAAGCTCTGGTAGTAGTCAGTCGTACCGTTCGCCACTATAAGAATGCCAATGTCTGGAACTAGACCATGGCAAAACCTACGGGTCATCTCCTCTGGATCAGCAACCAGACTAGGAGCGAAACGGCTCAGGCGACTAAACTCTGCCGCATACTCGTCCACAGAACGGTTCCCCTGCTGGATGTTCTGGAATCGTAGCCCCATGGCTACTCTAGCAGTGGTCGAGAAGAATTTCTTCTTGAACTGGGTCTTGAACTGGTCCCAAGTGGCTCTATCTCTCGCAAACAACGGCTCATTCCGGAACCAGACTCCTGCTAAGTCTATCAGCAGAAATCCCGCTGCCTCGACCTGGAGGTCATCCTGCATCCTAACTCCCAGGAGCTTCCTCTCTACCGAATCTAGCCAGTCATCAGCTGCTACTATGCCCTCAGTCCCTGAGAACTCTTTGGGATTCAGACCCATGAAGTCCTTGATCGTCCCCGCTCTCTGCCGTAGCTCTACATGTGGTGGAACCACGGGACGTCCCTCAGAACGCTCCATGCTCTGGCGGAGTAGGGTAGTCTGCTCCTGATGGGTTGTTAGGAACCCCTGGATCAGTGTGAGCAGCTGGGTCCCGTCGAGTGTGACGGAAGCCTGGGTGGGTATAGTGATAGGGGGTGGTGGAAGTATCGGGTCCTGCCGGGCCTGTGATGTGGAAGGTGGTATCTGGGTCTGTGGATCTGTGGAGTGGGAGAAAGTGGTAGGTGAAGGTGTATCAGTCAACTGGTCAGCTGACTGGATATGGAGGGCCCCATTCTCGGGGGTAACATACTGGAATGAACGAGTAAGCACCATCTAAATTACACATAAAAAGACTTATGAGGACTTGTTTTAAAGTAAATAATCATATGCAAGGAAATCTAATTATAATAGCAAACATGTGATGTATTTTCTATGTTGCAATCCTAGCATTCCTCTAAGTGTTCTAAGCGTCTTTGCTAATGTTGTCTAGTTACCTTAAGTTCCTAATTGCAGGCATGCTTGGTACAATAACGTAACCAAACAGTTTAGTCAGGACCTACATGGGCCACCACTAAAAATATGTCACGACCCGCTACCCAAATTGATGGGCCAGGCCGAGACATGCCCAGCCTACGTTGAGATAAAACGTAGTAAGCTGTTCTAAAGACAACATGATAAGACTAAATGTGCTAACAGTTCTATAAGTGAAGAAGAATCATAAATGCACCAAACACAAAAATCGTCATATATAGTGAAATGTCCAAGTACAAGTGAACTGTAAAGTAATACTGGATACATGTCCAGTTACAAAAAGATATAGTCTAATACATGTCTACTCTCAAAATTCTAAGTAAACAAAAGGCAACTAGGCGAGGTTCCCCGCAGGAACATCCTCGTATGGCAGAGCCGGGTCCTCGGCAGTAACCCCATAATATGTGTCACAGAGTAACTCCTCCTCAGTAAGGACACCTACAACGTTATCCTTTCAGGACGGAAGCAAGTACTAAATCTAGCAAACTAGCATATGAAACATAGAAATGAACATGAGAGGAATAACTGGAAAGCATGACATCACATAATCTATCATGGCAAGGATACATATGTCGCAAGGATACATATGTCATACAGACAGATGTATATGTAATGTTTAAAACTGTAGCAAGTACGTGATCGGTCAATAGATGTACAATGTGCTGTGGCACATAATGAAATGTACTTCCGTACAAGTGATAGGGCGATAGATGTACATACGCACAACTCCGCCTTGATATAAGGCCTACGACGCAAGTAATCATATAAAATAAAACTTTGTTCGGTACAGACGTACGGGAGAAGGGGGTATGATCACGTACACTACTAACAGTTTTCCCATAACCCATATTCTAATCATATGAGAGATACATCAAGACTGTTCTAAGCATGGTAGTAACTGAAAGTACAACATGTAGAGATCTAACTTGCTACCCCAAGGATCAGCATTTAACATGGTGGGTTTTGCAGTTCATTTATGTGACAATATGTAAAGTTCGTAGAAAGTACTTGCCTCTAGCAAAGCAAAACAAGCTGCGATAACAGTGCTATGGATGTCCGGTAACTCGTCGCTGTAGAAATAAATACAATAACTTAGTTTTTACACTAAGCTAAAACACTAGGACACTAATTGGTGCGACACGACTTGTGACTGGACACCTAGCCAAAATGATGATTTTAGCTTAGGAGACCAATGTGGGGTGACACACTACTTTAACTAACTTTCTAGGGTCTTTACACTAGTGAGGGGTGGGGTTTAACAAGGCTAAAACTCAACATAACACAAAAAGCTACAAGTCGTAATTAATCAATAAATAAATCAAAAGTCCATTGTGTTCTAACAATTTTAGAGATAGACAAAAAGCCTAGTTTTGTTTAAAATAAAGTACCAAAGTGATCCTTGTTAATCATAGAAATTTATTATAATTTTTCTGGAATTTATTAACCAGTACAAATATTTTATAAAAATCAGTTTTCCTAAGTATACAGAAAATAAGTTTTGGTTTCATATGCCAAACTAGTGGCAAAACAGTAAATTAAATACTACAAAAATTATACTAAATTAGCTAACTTAACATAGTATCTAAATACTATTTTTCCATAATTTTAGCAGTACTTTAAGTATTTTTAGAAAATCAAAAACAGCATTGCACACAATAATTAATTATCTGCGTATTTGTCCATGTATATAATTTGAACCAAAGTTCAAATACAGATCCAGGCCATGAATCAAGTCCAATATGACTTGTACAGGTCTTGAATGTGTGAAAACATTTTGAGCCCAATACCCATGCTAGGCTTGGACACCAAATGGTTGCAGCAAGCAATTTAAATACACTAAAAAAATAAACTGGTAAAAGTGCAAAATAATATTAATATTTTAATAAGATACAAAATAAATATATACATACATATGTTGAAAGTACATATGTCTATGTATAAGGAAAATACTTAATTTATAAAGTATAGATATTATATTATATATATATAGATAGATATAATATATTATATATATATTATTATATTATATATATAATATATATATATATGAATAATATATATATGAATAATATATATATATATATAATATATATATAATATATCTATATATATATATATATAGATTATATATAATATATAATATATATATATATTATATATAATATATAGATATAGATATATATATATCTATTTATATATATTCAAATATATATTATATTCAAATATATATATATATCTTAATTATATATATAATAGATATATATATATAGATATATATAATATATATATATAAATATATATATATATATATATATATATATATATATAGATATATATAGATATATATATAAGAAAACTCTTAATTATATGGTTGTAATATATAATAATATATACACAAAAAGTATATACATATTTACAAACAAAATATATATATATGAAATTTACTAACATAAAATATTTATAATTTATAAAATACTGTTAAAATACAGTATATACATATATATATATAACTAATATATATATATATATACATATATATATAATATATATATATATATAACAAAGAAAGAAAAAGAAAAGAAAAGAAACAGAAAAAAGAAAAAGAAAGGAAAACAGAAGGGGGACTCGAGCCCAAGCCAGAGAAGCGCGGGGGGGGGGGGGGGGGGGGAGGGGGAATTTAATCGGGTCAGGCTGACCAGGGGGTCAGTCCGCTGGGTTTGTTAGAGTTAGGGTTTCGTTTATTTTATTTCGTTTAGGTTAGATTATATAAAAAAAAAATATAAAATGGTCCTGTATCAGACAGTTTAGGACACAGGTATCTATGGTCCGTGCTACGCACGACACGCACGGACTGAATCGGTCGTGTCCACGTTTCCCCAAAGACTGCCCATGTCCTGGCGAGTCGTCCACAGGAAAACGAGACACAAATGAGACACGAAAATACGACTGACACATACGTGTCCGGAGATGGGTGGTCGGTCGGGGGTGGCGCCTGGGGAGAGGAGGCGTCGTGGTCAGGACGGTCGGGTGGTGCTGGGGTCAGCGTGACAGGGCGAGTCGAACGGTAGCGGTTGTGGTCGATGTAGGTGGCTGTGGAGCTGGTGGTGGGGTTACGCCGGAGTTAGGGTTTAGTCTAGGGTTTCGGGGAAGAACTGGGGAGAAAGGTGGTCGTGGGGGTGGTGGAGAGAATTTAGGGTTAGGGTTCAGTCGGGGGGAAGAGGGGGGAGTTTTATAGGGGGGTTGAGGCGGTGGGGGGCAGCCGGGATTTGGCGGGGGCAGGGCGGGTCGTGGTGGTCGGGGCAGCCGGGGGGGTCAACGCGAGTGGGTGAGGAGAGAGAGTGTTCGGTCGTGGGGGGGGGGGGGGGGGGGGGTGTTCGAGTAGTTAGCAATTAGGCCCCCAAGTTTTAGGTTATTACACTAGGCCCCCAACCGAATATAAATGCAAATATAATTTGCATTCCATATTTAAAAACAAATCATTAATTACAAACTGATATATAATCAATTCTAATCATTACAAACTATAATTAAAACAATTTGATAAATTACAAAATTATATTAAAATAATTCTAAAAATTACAAATTAATATTTTAATATATAAAACTTATTGAAAAATCATTTATAATTTCTAAAAAAATTCCTAAAAATCCTAATAATCATTTTAAGGCTATATTTGACATTAAAAATCAATTAACACTAATTAAAATAAAATTTGAAAATTAGGGGCTTACAGTAGCCGCCGCCTCTCGGCCACCCCGAGCTCCGTTCGTTGTTCCCGTGCCCCGATCCGCTGTCCGCAGCACCTCGTGGGTCCAGATCCGTTATTCCCGTGGCCGATCTCTGCTGTTCGCAGGATTTCGAGTTCGTACTGTGGATTCGCGCATCCCGAGTCCGAGGCAACCCTTCGGATTTCGTCGATTTGGGTAATCCCTGGTTAATCACAGTAGTTCGTCCCTCTCCGGTGTCGATGATGAATTGGTCCACGAGTTTCCTTTGGAAATTTCGATTTTTGGGGTGAACGTCGTTCCCGGGATTTCCGAGGAACGTCGGGAAGTTCTGTTATTTGGTTTTCCTTATTTCCGAAATATTTTGGAAATGGTTTTCTAAATACTTTAGTTTTCGGATCTTCCCGATTATTGTGCTGTGATGTTCTGGTTTAGTTTCGGACTCCCGAATTTGGTTCGGGTCGTTCCGAATTAATCTGTGGAATGTTTGTGGTTATTTTTATATATATTTTTTGGGATTTCCTGGTTTGGGATTTGTAGGAAAAAGATTGGCATATTTTCCAGTTTTTGGGTTGACCAAAAACAGAGGAGATGCTGTCGGATTTTTCTGCAAATTTAATTATATTTTAAAAATGATTTTGAAATAGATTTCGGATATATATTAAATATTTTGGTTTTGGGCGACGACCGTATCGGTCAATGGGCCCCGGCTAAGTGCAAACAAAACCGACTTCGCCGGACGTTGAGGCATTAGCCTAGTTGACGATTGGACCATATCTGAGACTCATCAAATATTTACATTTAACTTATTTAATTTTTTATTCATTTATTCATATTTAATTTATAGGAAGTTTAGAACTAACGACCATTTTTGTCTTATTTCAATTTATGTAAATAAATTGTAATGGGCATAAGCCCAGCTGGTTGTTGGTTCTGTAACTTGTAAATTGGTAGTGTAGGATTTTGGTTATTTGCTGATTTTGTGAGTTTTTGTAGTGTACGTATAAATCTGATAAAAGTTATTTTCATATAAAAATTAATAAAGATTTCTCACAATAAAATCTGCAATTTTAATATTTAAACAACGATCATGTATTTCTCACTAAAATAAGAAATTTAGTTTTATATTTATAGTTACTAAAATACAAAGTTTTAATCAAATTAAATTGGTATCGACGAGTTTTTCAAAATACAAAGTTTAAACGATATTTCTCTCGTTATTAGTTCAACGCACCAATACTCGTATTTTTTGTTCGTGTTTTGTTAATAAAGTATTAAAATGGATTAGGACACAATTAGAGATTTCAACTAGCGTAGCTAGATTGGTAACCCTGGATTCTGAGTCAATTTCTCGAATGTAGGAATTCAAGGACGATCCTAAATTTCCAACTCGAAGTCTTCATCCTCTCCAGTCCAGTCTATTTTGAGGCAAGTATAGTTTGTGTTAGTTTACAGTTATTTTAATAATCATTTTATTGCAAGTTTAAACCACGATGCAAACACGAAACTCTCTCTGAGAGTACTGATTGTGACTACTGTAACTGATTGGGGACTGGGGGAATAGAGTAATGTTTATGACCACATCCAACTGTAACTTAGAACTGTATTAGCTTACCCCTCATACACACGGGGATAAGCCGAATCGTATCAATAGGATACAACTGTACAATCCAAGCCGGTCATATTCATTGCCTATTCAAATCACACTGTTTTACTGCTAGAAAACTGTTCATTTCTAAATTGTTTAAAAGTGCATGATTCTATTATTTATTTTAACTGTTTAAATTAGCATGAATTGTACTTTGCTCCCTCCTGACTGGAGATACATTTTTAGGGGACATTGAGGATGCTGAGCTGTTATACAGCAGTTACTACGACCCTGTTCTGTACCCTGTAGTGCTGCCAGAGTCCCCATTGGAGGACGTTGGGACTGAGGCCGATGAGCCGGCTGATTAGATAGTTTTTTTCTTTTTCCAGCTTTGTTGTTTATTTAAAACTCTGTTATTTGAGTTCAGTTATTTATTTCAGTACATTTAAATTCCAGTTGTATTTGATTTCAAAGTTTAATAAAGTTTCATTTTCGAATTTGAGTTGTGACAAATATAGATGTTGTTGTATGGTTACCTGCTAATGTAACAGCTTACTGCCGCCGTCTCAACAACGGTGCAGGCTGGGCATGATCCGGTTCGACCCAATTATTTGGGATCGGGTCGTGACAGTTTGATAAATTATTAAATCTAAATCGGTTTTCGGTTCGGTTCGGTTATCCGGATCAAGAACCGAAAACCGAACCGTTATTTTAAAATTTTAAATTTTCAAACCGATAACCGAAAAGTCGAACCGTTTGTCATATTTCGGTTCGGTTCGGTTCGGTTCGGTTTGATTCGATTTTCGGTTTTCAACCGTTATATGCTCACCCCTAGGGTTAGGGTTGAAGATACTCGGATTCAGGTTCGAATTTGGGTTCAAATATTTGAACCCGATCATAAATCGGGTTGGACTTGGGTTCATGTGTCGGGTTACCCGAAGAACCCGAAGTCCGACTTATATATATATATATATATATATATATATATATATATATATATATATATATATATATATATATATATATATATATATATATATATATATATTGTCATACTTCTTAAATAAAAATTTCAAATCCTAAATTTCTTCACCCAAACTCTTCAACTCCTTATCCTAAATCTTATTTCAGTTTGTATTTTGTAAGGATCAAGACTTGATTGCTATTTGATTATGTGTTTAATATTACTTTTGTTTCAATTAGTATATTAGTGCCCGATAAACACGATGGATCCGACCCAACCTGAGTTCAACCCGAGCCAAACCCGATACTCTGGGCTTGGTCTTGGGCTTCATATGTTGAACCCGAGGTCGGGCTGGGCTTGGGCTCGGGCTAGGCTTATCATTCATCGGGTTGGGCTCAGGTTGACCTCAAACCCGACTCAACCCGTCCGAGTTACACCTCTAGTGCTCTTACCGTTGACCTAACTTTACGACTATATAGCCAAAACATATTGGTGCATGGATTAAGGAAAATTTTGGAAATCAGTTACCGGGAATTTAAGAGGGTGAACCAACTAGTTTTCTCATTCAGGTCTCGTTTGTTTAGTGGAAAAGGAAAGGAAAACAATTCTCTACTCTTTCTTTTTCTTTGAAAAATTATAATTTTCATTAAAAAAAAAATTTCGTGTTTGGAAAAGTCAGAAAAATTGAAAGGGATGGTGAATAATTAGGAGGTGGAAAAGTGACTTTTTTTTGGAAATGGTGAAAAGTGAATTCATAGGGTGAATGGGAGAAAACCATTTCCTCTCTATGTTTCTTTTTCTTGGAAATCATTTTTTTTCCTACGCAAGAAATAATTTTTCTTTACCAAGTCCTGATTTTGCAAACCAAATGAGACCTCAATATTGACATTTTCATTCAATTCAAGTAGACGTTTCCACAACAACAAGTGTATGTTGAAGTAGAGGATTGAGCAAATGCCCATTTTCCTACTACAATCCAAACTAAACCTAAATTCTTAATGAACATACATCCATTATCTTTACTAATATAATGGGACTTCAAAACGGTTCAAGATTGAATCGTCTAAGTCGTATAAATATCATCAATTAATTATTTTTAAAAAATTAAGATTATGCAAAAAAATGTTGAAAACAATTAATTTGTTATATAAATAACATTCCAAGGATTTGAACACATACAACTTAGAAGAATACCTACCACATTAACCAAATGAGTTAGAACAAGTATTGTTCATAATTAGACAATTTTATGTAATTAAACAATTAATTTTATTTATTTATTTAATTATTTTTTAATTACGTGAGGACATATGTTTATACGGCTAACCATTTCGAATACTCTTTATAAAAAGTAGAAATGTATCAATAACAAATTATACTAAAATATAATCAAATATATAACAAATTGTAATTAAAATATAAACATATATATAATATCTTAATTTAAATATATTTAGATATTAAAATAATTTTACATTAATATCATAATAAAAATTATTATAAGAAAACAAAATATTTAACGTACAACACGTGTGAATTTACTAAGTAATAATAATGAACCCAAAAAAAGTTGAAAAATGCTCATTTTTATTTGGATTCTCTTCCCCACGGAATTAGCAAGGAGAAAATTATGAGAATAGCCAATAGAGAAAAAAAAAAAAAGATGCAAAATAAGTGTCTGAGCCCGGGTTCGAACCGGGGACCTTTAGTGTGTGAGACTAACGTGATGACCAACTACACCACCCAGACATGACTGCATAAAATTTAATATCATAGCTCATATAACAACATTTCAACTTTTCAAGTACTATGGACCACACTTGCATATCTCGACGTATTAAAACTCCCCGGCGCAGTTTAGCGCAGACCTCTGGACTTTCTCGCTCCAGATTCTAGCAGAGAGAAAATGGCGGGGGGGTCAGGAGAGCAGAGTGAAACCCTAACCCCAGAAAAGAGAGAGCCATCAGAAATCAACGAAGACGGAGAAGAAGAAGAAGCGGAGATCGAGGAGTTGGAGAGGGAAGTGAAGGAGATGGCGGAGAAGATCCTCGATTCTCGGAGGACGGTCCCTCTCCGGCTCATGGAGGCCCTCTCCTCCCATGTGGCCACCCAGAGACCGCCCGTCGCCGCCGCCAGGACCACCGGCGGTCCGATCCTAGGTTCGGTTGCTATTTCTCTGTAGTAATAATCTTGGGTTTCCTAGTTCTTGTTCTTTGGTGTTCTTACTAGACTTTGTTGGTTGATGAGAATTTTTTGAAAAGCTGGAAATTTTGGGATAGAGAGTGACATTAGCAAAACTCATGTCTGCTTTTCGGAGTCTCAATCTAAGCAAGTTTAGGTCACAAACAAAATGACTAACAACTATTAAATATATATAATTATTATTAAAATTTTATTTATATTTTTAATATAAACTATATGTTTTCGGAAATATTTATATATTCACTAAACATGTGAATTTAATTTTCCAGGAATTAGAATTTAATTATAGAGAATATGAATCCTGTTGACCATGTCAATGGCGGAACCAGAAATTCGAACTATGGTGGAATGGGATGGACTAGGATCGACTTATATATATATATATATATATATATATATATATATATATATATATATATATATATCAAAAGGGCCAGTTTATTGATGTATAAGGCGCAAAATGTCGAAGCCTATACAGGAAAGCGCGACTCGCGCAGAAAGACAACAAACAGAAAATTCGGTCAGAGCCGGTGGGCGCGCAATGAGCCGAACCAAAAAACTCTTGGCCCGTGGTTAAGGTGGTAACCTCTGGTGCCTGCCCTGGGCGAAAGAGCGACGATTGCTGACCTTGAGAACCTGTCTGCAGACTTCTCTATACAGTTGTATGGAGTTGTATAAGCGGCCTTCGTATCTGTGCTTGTTTCTATTTTTCCATAAAATCCAAATGCCGGCGGCTGCGACGATCTGGTGCCTGTTGGAGTTTCCCCAGTTGGCGAGGAGATCGTCGAGGCCCCCAGCCTGTTGGTGCAGACGCCATCTGATGGAGAGGTTAGACCAAAGCTGGTTAGCGAGCTCACCGGAGTGCAGAACATGTTCCGCGGTTTCTGCTTTCGGGGAGGGGCAACAGTAGCATCTCGACGCAAGGCTATAACCGATGGAGGTGAGCGCATCGTCGGTGGGGAGTTTTTTGCACTGCGCTCTCTAGATGAGGATGGACCATTTGTTGGGGATGGTGGTCTGCCAGTATGGGACGAGGAAGGGGTTGGGCTCTCCGGCTCCTCTCATCGCAGATCTGGCAGAAGCTAACGTGAATTCTCCACCGTGGTTCAGGGACCACCGCAGCGTTCCTGAATCATCGGTGGCCATCAAGGGTTCCGCGAGGTTCCGACCGATGAGAATGCGGCGCCAATTGGCAGAAGATCTGCTGTTGGCCGCAGCCGTCGTAGGATGGGAATGCCGAAAATACCTAGCCTTCATGAATCGCGACCAGATCGAATTTTCAGTGCCCAAACAAAAAGAAGAAAAGTAAACTAGGGTTTGGAGAAAGATATCTGAGAAATTAGAAGAGAGCAAAAAATCAAAATAAACTAGGTTTGGAAAAATTGATGTTCTTGTTCTTGTTGTTCTTGTCCTTGTTCTTCTTGTTCATTTCTTTTTCTTCTTCTTCTTCTTCTTGTGAGGAAAGAGAGGAGAGCAAAAAAAAAAAAGTTGACTTATATACTCACATGTTAGCTAGTCTTGGGTAATTTTTTCAATGGCAAATTTGTAAATAAATTAAAATTTGCTTTTGACTAGCTCTGATCAATTTTTGATGTGCCCTTATAAATAGTCTTCCATAATTGCAAGAGGGTGGTCCAAACATCAACCTTCAGTTGATAAAAGCCCTAGTGAATGGACCATCACCACTAAGCTTGTTTGGAAGTTATTGAACTCAAATTTCAACACGTGGGTGCCAATGCAAAATCTACTGATAAATTGCAGGTGCCTGGACAACCGACCCTGACAAGGTAAATCTAATTATGGAAAGATTGGCAGCTATATTCCCTGGTGGAATATCAACAACCATTTTCCTCTTATTCTTGTACATGTCAACTACTTTGTGATTAATATTTGGTTTATTTGGACAATTCGAATAGGGAAAGTCTTGAACCCAGATACTTTATTCTCTTCTATATTTACACTTTACAATGTGAATTTTTATATTCAGAGGCCTCGAAAATACTTAATTCTATTTGACTTGTGGCTTTTACCCTGCAAATTGGGCAAATCAATACTAACATGTCTTGTGATCTGATTAATATCTTTTAGGATATTGAGTACCGATCAATTGTAACTCGGTGCTTGATAAGTTTACGAGGACTTAATTGAATAAAAGTTTGCGCGAATTGTAGCTTTTATATGAATTCTTAATGCCCAAGTTAGAGAAGTTGGACACCATATATGTGGTGAGTTTTGATTCTTCCCCCTTTCTAATTATCTTATGGTTATGTTTTCTGTTGGTTTTAAATAATTTCTACTTATACATTCTTATATTGTTTTTTTCTTGGAAAAGGTGTGGATTCTCAAGAGGCCTTTCATTCACAATAAAGCAGCTATATGAGGATAAACTTTCTTGCTGGCTTCCAACCTATAGCTTTCAAAAGAGAGTATTTTTTCTATTTACCATGTTTATCATATACTTGTATGATAGAAGAGCAACTAAGTGAATAGTTTGCATTGTGTATTACATTCTAGTTTATTGTAAAGATCTGTTAAAGACTATGTAAAAAATGTCATTAAAAGAATTTTTTATTATTATTGTTATTGTTATTTGTTTTAGTTGATTGACTTGTTTGCACACATATATATATATATATATATATATATATATATATATATATATATATATATATATATATATATATATATATATATATATTTGTGACTCCTGTGAATCTGTCCCTAAAAAAGTGGCACCAAAGTAATAAGACGGTTTTAATCCGTTATAAATACTACATTTTGCAACTGCTTAATAAACCGTCATATAAATGTGAGAATTTATAAACTTTTGAGACAATTGGTTTAACTATCATTTAAAAATAATTAGGACGGTTATTTTCGTCCCTTAAGTTTTTATCACGCCATTTTAATAGCACTGTTTAAATCCGTCCCAAATATTATCTCAAATAATATTTGGGACGGTATATTTGTTTGTTAAAACGGTTATTGACCGTCCCAAAAGGTCTTTTTTTTTAGTTTCTTTACACTCGATTATGTAACTCATCCTCGTTCAAATAATCAACTAATTGAAATTAAGCATAGTAGATTAGAAGCATAATATGTCTTGTGCAATTAGTATGTCAATATGATTATCACAAATCTAGGCCAATGCTAAAAACACTATATAAATTATTAATGCTTGTCGTCATTTTCTACATATGTGTGCATAGTTAGGATTGTAGGATTATTTGTTGTTTTCGTTGCGCTTAAGACTGTGAAAATTTCTTTAGACTGTAAAAATTGTTAATGTTTTGACAGTCCTAAATATGCACTTTGACTGGCAAAATTGACATTTCTTACAAACGACTGCCAATTTTTTACATTTCAGGACTGTAGGAATGATGAACGTCACTAACACTCTGTGTGAAATCCGTAACTTTTTAATTAATTAATTCAATGTTACTTTTATTTAATTATTATTTCTGGAATTTTTAGTGTGGGTCAAATCCGTAAAATTTTATACTTTTAATTCTATAATTTGTTGCTAAATTAATTATTATCATTTTTATGAAAAAACCATATTTTTAGAAAAATTAATGTTCCTGGATTTGAATGTTGTCCTGACCCGTTCCGAACCTGACTTGAACCTGTCTCGAACCCAAGTTCAGTTTTCCAAAATTAACTCAGGAGTCCTTTAGTATTTATATTTATAAATACCATTTTCTTAATTAAAGCAAAACAATTCTTTTTCCTTTAAACTATCATTTAAAATCTCTTTAATCTCTCTCTCTCACTCTTATTATACTCTCAATACTCTCATCTTTTTCCTTGGAAAGATGTAATAAAGATTTATTTTTGAGAAAGTTTAGTCAAATAAAGGATTTGAGCTTAATCATGATTTCATAGAGAGTTCGAGATCAAATAGAAAAATGAAGATATATACATGATAGTCTAAAATCACAGTAATGATCATCTATGAGAAAGAAATGATAAAATTTTATGGATAGTGACAAATCAGAATATTGAAACGTGGTGTGGGATTTTAGATATGATATTGGACACCAAGGCTTGACATTGAAGTATTAAAGACTAGGAGTATCAAATCATAGAATTAAATAGAATATATTAGCAAGCTGTAAGAAATACATATTATAGGATTATGAGATGTGTTCAAAAAGACAAACTTTCTAAAGGTGATTTGCAATTCGGGAATGGAAACAAGAACCCATAATTATGGATAATGACTTTATTTTAAGGAGGGAAGAATGTAAATAAAATAGTGGATAAAATTGATGAATATATAGCATTAGATGAGTTTTGGGATTGTTAACCTACTTGGGCATAAGACTGTTAAGGAAGATGTCCAAACTGATTTCAGACATGATTGCATATTAAAACCCCGACCCTGCCCTTTAAATTTTGAAGACGAAATTTTCTAAGGAGGGGAAGGTTGTGAAACCCGTAACTTTTTAATTAATAAATTCAGTGTTACTTTTATTTAATTATTATTTTTCGAATTTTTAGTGTGGGTCAAACCCGTAACTTTTTAATTAATAAATTCTTGGAAAAGGTGTGGATTCTCAAGAGGCCTTTCATTCACAATAAAGCAGCTATATGAGGATAAACTTTCTTGCTGGCTTCCAACCTATAGCTTTCAAAAGAGAGTATTTTTTCTATTTACCATGTTTATCATATACTTGTATGATAGAAGAGCAACTAAGTGAATAGTTTGCATTGTGTATTACATTCTAGTTTATTGTAAAGATCGGTCCGAGTGGTCAGGAGTTCGAGTTCGGTGGAGACGAGTTCGCCACAATTACCCATTGCTTCAAATATATATATATATATATATATATATATATATATATATATATATATATATATATATATATATATATATATATATGTTGATTCCTGTGAATCTGTCCCTAAAAAAGTGGCACCAAAGTAATAAGACGGTTTTAATCCGTTATAAATACTACCTTTTGCAACTGCTTAATAAACCGTCATATAAATGTGAGAATTTATAAACTTTTGAGACAATTGGTTTAACTATCATTTAAAAATAATTATGACGGTTATTTTCGTCCCTTAAGTTTTTATCATGCCATTTTAATAGCACTGCTTAAATCCGTCCCAAATAGCATCCCAAATAATATTTGGGACGGTATATTAATTTGTTTATTAAAACGGTTATTGACCGTCCCAAAAGGTTTTTTTTTTTTAGTTTCTTTACACTCGATCATGTAACTCATCTTTGTTCAAATAATCAACTAATTGAAATTAAGCATAGTAGATTAGAAGCATAATTCTTGTGCAATTAGTATGTCAATATGATTATCACAAATCTAGGCCAATGCTAAAAACACTATATAAATTATTAGTGCTTGTCATCATTTTCTACATATGTGTGCATAGTTAGGATTGTAGGATTATTTGCTATTTTTGTTGCGCTTAAGACTGAAAATTTCTTTAGACTGTAAAAAATTGTTAATATTTTGACAGTCCTAAATATGCACTTTGATTGGCAAAATTGACATTTCTTACAAACGACTGCCAATTTTTTACATTTCAGGACTGTAGGAATGATGAACGTCACTAACACTCTGTGTACGTAGTGCTCTTTAGGGGTGCAACTCGGGCGGGCTAAACCCGAGCCCGATCGGGTAAACCCGTTAATGGATTGGGTTAGGGTTGAAGATACTCAGGTTCGGGTTCGGATTTGGGTTCAAATATTTGAACCCGATCATAAATCGGGTTGGGTTTGGGTTCATGTGTCGGGTTACCCGAAGAACCCGAAGCCCGACTTATATATATATATATATATATATATATATATATATATATATATATATATATATATATATATATATATATATATTGTCATACTTCTTAAATAAAAATTTTAAATCCTAAGTTTCTTCACCCCAAACTCTTCAACTTCTTATCCTAAATCTTATTTCAGTTTGTATTTTGTAAGGATCAAGACTTGATTGCTATTTGATTATGTGTTTAATATTACTTTTGTTTAAAATTGTTTCAACTAGTATATTAGTGTCCGATAAACCCGATGGATCCGACCCAACCCAAGTTCAACCCGAGCCAAACCCGATACTCCGGGCTTGGTCTTGGACTTCATATGTTGAACCCGAGGTCGGGCTGGGCTTGGGCTCAGACTAGGCTTATGATTCATCGGGTTGGGCTCAGGTTGACCTCAAACCCGACCCAACCCGCCCGAGTTGTACCTCTAGTGCTCTTACCGTTGACCTAACTTTACGACTATAGCCAAAACATATTGGTGCATGGATTAAGGAAATGATTGGAAATCAGTTACCGGGAATTTAAGAGGGTGAACCAACTAGTTTTCTCATTCAGGCCTCGTTTGTTTAGTGGAAAAGGAAAGGAAAACAATTCTCTACTCTTTCTTTTTCTTTGAAAAATTATAATTTTCATTAATTTTCTTTTTGATGTTTGGAAAAGTAAGAAAAATTGAAAGGGATGGTGAATAATTAGGGGTGGAAAAGTGACTTTTTTTTGGAAATGGTGAAAAGTGAATTCATAGGGTGAATGGGAGAAAACCATTTCCTCTCTATGTTTTTTTTCTTGGAAATCATTTTTTTCCTACACAAGAAATAATTTTTCTTTACCAAGGTCCTGATTTTGCAAACCAAATGAGACCTCAATATTGACATTTTCATTCAATTCAAGTAGACGTTTCCACAACAACAAGTGTATGTTGAAGTAGAGGATTGAGCAAATGCCCATTTTCCTACTACAATCCAAACTAAACCTAAATTCTTAATGAACATACATCCATTATCTTTACTAATATAATGGGACTTCAAAACGGTTTCAAGATTGAGCCGTCTAAGTCGTATAAATATCATTAATTAATTATTTTTAAAAAATTAATATTATGCAAAAAATGTTGAAAACAATTAATTTGTTATATAAATAACATTCCAAGGATTGAACACATACAACTTAGAAGAATACCTACCACATTAACCAAATGAGTTAGAACAAGTATTTGTTCATAATTAAACAATTAATTTTATTTATTTATTTAATTATTTTTTAATTACGTGATGATATATGTTTATACGGCTAACCATTTCGAAGACCCTTTATAAAAAGTAGAAATGTATCAATAACAAATTATACTAAAATATAATCAAATATATAACAAATTGTAATTAAAATATAAACATATATATAATATCTTAATTTAAATATATTTAGATATTAAAATAATTTTACATTAATATCATAAGAAAAATTATTATAAGAAAAAAAAAACTATTTAAGTACAACACGTGTGAATTTACTAAGTAATAATAATGAACCCAAAAAAGTTGAAAAATGCTCATTTTTATTTGGATTCTCTTCCCCACGGAATTAGCAAGGAGAAAATTATGAGAATAGCCAATAGAGAAAAAAAAAAAAAGATGCAAAATAAGTGTGTGAGCCCGGGTTCGAACCGGGGACATTTAGTGTGTGAGACTAACGTGATGACCAACTACACCACCCAAACTTTTATTTTTCAATTTAAGCACAAGCACTCATATAATGTAAACATACCTTCTGTTTTCAGGAGGATAAATTAGTATTGTGCATTTTGTTGTACTCTATAAAGGGAAATATATGTTGTTTATCGTTTTGAAGGGATGATAGTGTATTTTTTGGTGTACCACTTCTCTGTAAGCAAAACGAGAATCACTGGCTTGAGATGGATAATGGAATTATATTTTATGTTTTTTTTGGTGTCTATGTACATTTGCTTTCATGTTTTGCTGTTTTATGGGAATGCACCACAATAGGGGTGGTCATTCGATTTGTTCAATTTCAACAAATTGAGATAGTCAAAATCGAATAAACTAAAATTATAAAAATTTCTAAACCGAACCGAAAGTAGTCGTAACCGAATTAAACTGATATAATTGGTTCGGTTAGATTGGACTATTTTTATTGTTTAATGGACATAATTCAAAGTTAAACTTGTGATTAAATTATACAAAAATATAAAATTTATAAAGTTGGACTTATTAAATTATCAAAGTTTAGCTTGCAAAAAAAATACATATAATTGTTTTTTAAAAATATACACATTTTTTATCATAAAAAGTACATATTTGTATAGTTTTATAATTTTTATTCGATTTTCAATTTTGAACTGGAATCAAAATCAAATAAATTTTTTAGTATTTTTAAATTAAATTCGAAATGAATGTTTTTAAACTGAACAAAATCTCTTATTTGGTTCATTCTTGGTCCAAAACTAAATAATGCTTAACCACAGTACAGGTGGTTGGGGAGTGCCTTGGTGGTGAAGTGGATTATAACCACATGGAATTGGTTGGATTACAAAATAAATTGTGTTTGCCCCTGCTACCAAATCATAGAATTTCTTAGCAAATGAGTTTATTGAAATACTACTAATATTTTTCTTTACTTGCGACTGCCAATAAGAGGATGAACCTGCAAACATACTAGCTAACCGAGACTCCAGCAACAGGAAACAATTAGGGATGCAACTTGGGCAGACTGAACCCGAGTCCGATCGGATAAATCCACTAATTGGTTTAATTAGGGTTAAAGATACTTGGATTCGAATTTGGATTCGGATTAAAATATTTGAATCCGATCAAATCGGATTGGGTTCGGATTCACGTGTCGGATTACCCAAAGAATTCGAAACCCGATATATATATATATATATATATATATATATATATATATATATATATATATATATATATATATATATATAGCACATGTAGTGCACATGGGTGTGTGCCATGTGGGATTAATTATTAATGGTATAAAGGCTTAATCAACAATTAATAAGCTGTAAGCTTTTTTTTTCCTTCAAAATATATATATATATATATATATATATATATATATATATATATATATATATATATATTATATATATATATATATATAGATATATACACACACACACACACACATTGTTTCATACTTTTTAAATAAAAAAGTTTAAACCCTAAATTTTTTAATCCAAACTCTTCAACTCCTTCTAAATCTCATGTCAGTTTGTATTTTGTAACGGTTGGTGCTTGATTGATATTTGATTATGTTTAATATTTAATTTTGTTTAAAATTATTTTAAATATCATATTAGAGTCCGATAAATTCGATGTACCCGACCCAAGTCCGACCTAACCGGGACTAGGCTTATCATTCATCGGGTTGGGCTCGGGTTGAGCTCAAATCCGACCCCAACCCGCCCGAGTTGCACCCCTATTCAAGAGGAACGGTTGCGATGGCGGTGCAGGCACGGCGGAAGGGCAATTGAGGTTGATCTCGGCGAGGAAATACTGTTCGCAGGCCCGATCTCCATCATCTTCAAGTAGAGGACTTTAGCAAATTATGTGCTACGTACGAGTTTGTGCAAACTACAAAAAAAGAGAACTTTTGGGAGAATTCTATTTGATACACTATCTTGAAGAGTCCTAAAAGATTAGTATTTGAGACGACTATTTATTTTGTAATAAAATATATTATTTAGGTCAGATTTGTAAATAGACTCTAATAATATACCTTATTTAGGACTAAAAATTGATTCTGTCCCATTAATAATTGGGTTTCGTCCTAAAAACTATTAGTTTCCTCACCGAGTTTGTTGCCAAGAAGGTATATATCTTATCGTTCTTGGTTTGTTCAATCAAATTTGTTATCTGAGTGGGAGAGTAGAGGGACTTATTGAAGATTACGTAACAAAATTATCTTACCCAGCTTTCACTTCCAATGCGCAAAATCATGAAAACCAACATTTGGAAAACATCATTTCTCCTACATTTTAGAAATCTTCATTTCTCATTACGAGAAGCAAGTTTTATCCAATGCCCAGGTATAATCATAAGGTGCATATACTCTCTACAATGCCTTTTATTTGCAAAATTAATGCTTTCGTTCAGTTGTCTAGCAATTATCACGAGCTTTTAGAAATTGTTTTCATCAAAATGTCTTTTATTTGCAAAAGTAATGCTTTGGTTCAGTTGTCTAGCAATTATCACGAGCTTTTAGAAATTGTTTTCATCAAAATGTTGGTTGTAAGACGTGTAGTTGGTCAGTTTTTCAAATATATTGGTATCTCTACATTTGTCAAGACTTTATTATGTGTAGAATGTGTGCGTAACTTGTTCTTCTACATTTATTTTGTTAATACATTTGAATAGGTCTTTAGAATCCATTTCTAAGACTAGTGATGTGTGTAATGTCCTAGTCCCAAAATATGTAGCACCAGAAATACGATACATGCCAGCAATATTTTACTAATGGGAAAAAACTGCCTCTCAAGCCCATTAGCTAATACTTAAGCTGTAAGTCATGATAACAGCCCAGAATAATAATACAAGTCACAAGTACACAACTAATCTCATCCACGCAGAAATAATAAGACACAAGATATCCAAGTCCAATAAAATAATAATGAAGAAATATCTGTCGAGAAGGAAATGAAAATAATAATTGTGCGGCAGAAGACATCCTGAAACCACAGTAAAGAGAAGTAGAGTAAATAGTCAACTACAGGTCTGCTGAACTGGAATAAAGTAACAAGTCTAAATAAAGAAATGATATGATCACGAGAAATTCTCTGGAACTATCTCGTCGTCCTGCAAAGGTAGCTCTCTAGTCTCGACTCCGGAACCATAAACTTCAGGGTAGTCCTCCTCTCTGCCTAAGCCTGGAAAATAACCAGGTCCTCAGGGAACATAGCAAGATACATAATATACATGCCACTAATAACAGTAAATAACATGCAGTGGAAGGATAATGAAATAAAGACAGAGTAAACGCACATATGAGTATGAGTAAAGCTACTAGTCGTGGCTACAAGGCAGTGTTCTAAAAATCGCTAGGCGGACTCGGTGCGGCGGAGGTCCACCATAGCGCCTAGGCGGACGCCTATAACTTCTTCTTTTTTCAGAAATTTTAGAAATTTTGAAATTTAAAATTTTAATGTTCTAAAATCCAAATACTATCTTAAAACCCAAACAAATATAAAAAATACAACTAAGAATCACTACAAAAATTTGTCAGATTAGCGACGTTCCAAAACGTCGCTAATCTCGGCAAAAACGTCGCTAAACGACATTGGTGACGTTTTCACCGACGTTTTGGAAACGACGGAAAAAAAACGTGTCGCTAATCGAGAAAACGTTGCAAAACGTCGCTATGGCGACGTTATTTAGCGACGTCTACAACGTCGCTAATTAGCGACGTTATTTGCGACGTTTTCTTGTGGTCGCCGATTAGCAACACATTAGCGACGTCTTTGCGACGATGTGGTGGCATCAGATTGTTTGCCACGTCAATAATGTAGCGACGTTTATATTCGTCGCTGACATTTAGCGACGTTTATAAACGTCGCTAAAAATGTCGCTAAATTAAAAAAAATTAAAAAAAGAATCCAGAATGCAAATGTACAATCCAAAATGCAGAATTCAATCCAATCCAAAATACAGAATCTAATCCCTGGGTTCGCCGACCCCTTCGGTGGAATACTCAACACTAGCACGCACAATACAATCCAGAATAGACCAAAAATAATTGGTCGTCTCCTCAAGCCACTCGGAACATCATAATATGCATCACACATCACACAAACAAATATACATCACAATATGCATCACATATCACACAAACCAATATACTTCACACACAAAAAAATAAATATCCATCACAATATCCAAAGGAGATACAAAAACAAAGATTGACACACAGTACTAATTCATATGTGTTTCAAGTGTGAGAACGGATGGCTCAGAACACAACCCAAAATTTATTCTAGCATACATTAGTGTGAATCATCTATGTTCTATACATATGGTGTAGTATATATTCTTATCGAATCTAGTATCTGAAGGATATAACAGAATCAAGATGAACCCACATAATGTAATACTAAGACATTATCTACTACTAAAAGATATAGTGATAGGTTGTCGTATCATCATTGCCGAGGGATGAGGGTCGGAGGACAGTCAACTTCATCTACGGCTACATAGTTACATGAGCTAGTCGTCGCGAAACGTCGCTATGACGTCGCTAATAGCGACTAATTTAGCGACGTTAGTATGAACGTCGCTAAATTCTAATTATATTCCCCCCACCAGTTCATTTCCCCCCATTTTACTCTCTCACTCTCTCCCCTTCCCCCCTCCGGCACTCTCACTCTCTACGGCGCTCTCACAGTACTAATTCATATCTGTTTCAAGTGTGAGAACGGATGGCTCAGAACAAAATCCAAAATTCATTCTAGCATACATTAGTGTGAATCATCTATGTTCTGTACATATGGTGTAGTATATATTCTTATCGTATCTAGTATCTGAAGAATGTAACAGAATCAAGATGAACTCACATAATGTAATACTAAGACATCATCTACTACTATATAAGATATAGTGATAGGTTGTCATATCATCATTGCCGAGGGATGAGGGTCGAAGGACAATCAACTTTATCTACGGCTACATAGTTTCTGCCTCGTCAGTCGAATGGTTGCAGGAACTATGTCCTGATCACCATATCGTACCGTAGATTAATGCAAATGGAGCTGGAGCTGGAGCTGGAGCTAAAATACAGAATCCAAAATACAAAATACAGAATCCATTCCCTGGGTTCGCCGAAAATACAAAAACAAAGATTGACACACAATACTAATTCATATGTGTTTCAAGTGTGAGAACGGATGGCTCAGAACACAATCCAAAATTCATTCTAGCATACATTAGTGTGAATCATCTATGTTCTGTACATATGGTGTAGTATATGTTCTTATCGAATCTAGTATCTGAAGGATATAACAGAATCAAGATGAACCCACATAATGTAATACTAAGACATCATCTACTACTAAAAGATGTAGTGATAGGTTGTCGTATCATCATTACCGAGGGATGAGGGTCGGAGGACAGTCAACTTCATCTACGGCTACATAGTTACATGAGCTAGTCGTCGCGAAACGTCACTATGACATCGCTAATAGCGACTAATTTAGCGACGTTAGTATGAACGTCGCTAAATTCTAATTATATTCCCCCCACCAATTCATTTTTCCCCATTTTACTCTCTCACTCTCTCTCCTCCCCCCCTCCGACGCTCTCACTCTCTCCGGCGCTCTCACAGTACTAATTTATATCTGTTTCAAGTGTGAGAACGGATGACTCAGAACATAACCCAAAATTCATTCTAGTATACATTAGTGTGAATCATCTATGTTCTGTACATATGGTGTAGTATACGTTCTTATCGAATCTAGTATCTAGTATCTGAAGAATGTAACAGAATCAAGATGAACTCACATAATGTAATACTAAAATATCATCTACTACTATATAAGATATAGTGATAGGTTATCGTATCATCATTGCCGAGGGATGAGGGTCGGAGGACAGTCAACTTCATCTACGGCTACATAGTTTTTGCCTCGCCAGTCGAATGGCTGTAGGGACTATGTCCTGATCACCATGTCGTAGTCCAATACAATCCAGAGATTGACACAGTACTAATTTATATATATAGTCCAATACAAATAGTCTAATACAAAAATAACCCAATACAAATATATAGTCCAATACAAATAAGTACTAATAGCTAATGAGAATCACGCAGCTCACGCAAACGCTCAGTGATACGATCACGCAACCACCTCAAATAAGTGGGATCGATGGCGGCAGGAGAGATGTACTATATTGCAGGTGCTGGATGAATAGAACTTCCGGTCTCACTAGCTACCTGTGCCACTTCCTCCTTAATAATAGGAGGAGCCACCTCAGCATTAACTGTTTCCCTCAAACGACGTGCCGCTCTTCGGATCATGGGTGTGTCACACTCACTTTTCATTTTCAAGAGTATTTTAGTAATTGTGATTTATTTGAATTTTTATGATTTTTATTTGAATTTTTATCTATGTATCAATTAGATTGATTGCAGTGTGATTTGATTGGTTGTAGACTAGTTACTTGGTAGTATAAGTAGTTTGACCTTAATCAACCTTCACTAGAAGCCTAATAAGTAATTAAAATTCATATTTTGGTTTTTAAAAATTATTTAGATTTAATCTCTATTTTTGGAGTGGTTTAAATAATTTTTAAGTCATTTTTGCATTAAGCCTTTTTGACATGGGCCTTCTTGCAACTTGAGAGTGCTTGGCCCATGTTCAAACCCTAACCCTAATACCCCCTCCTATGGTCGGCCACAGTAGCCCCCCTTCTTTTCACTTTTGTGAGATAGCACGTAGCCTCCAAGTGAAACCCCCTTTTTCTCACCTTCTCCAAACCCTAACTTTCGCATCCGGAGTCCGTTTCACTTCAAATGAATTCCGTTGCGCTCGTGGGGAAGAGGAGAAATGGCTGGAGTATTGCTAGCAAGGAGTTGGAGGCATTTGCTCGGGGGAAATCGGCCTATAAAGCGTTCGAGGACTTGCTTTCATTGGGTTTCCAACACCCAATAGGTGAAACTCGTTCTACCTTTGTTCTTCTGAATTTTTCTTCGTTATTGCATCCATATAGGTACCCTTGACATGTCCCTGAAGTTTGGTTGGGTTTTGACTTCGTTTGATAGCGATATTGGACACGTATCGGTCTCACGTTGCACGTGTTCGGCAAAATACCACTTAGAATTGAAAAGTGTTAATTTTTGATTCTGTTTTCACGAAATCCTTCCTTTTATGATTTGTAACAATTTTTGTGAAGACGGATCGGAACACGATTTCGGCATCCAAACGGACACGGACACGCGTGCACGAGATCCCGTACACGGTCCCGTGCACGCCCTGCAGTCTGTGCGTCATAACTCGACGCACAGAGCTCCATCTTACGTGAAATTTTACGAGCATGTAGGGGCAACCTCTGCCCACATGTCTGTAAAATTTCACGACGTTTTGTCGAGCGAGCGCGGAGTAATCGCGCGTGCACTGGTCGGCTGAACTGTACACTCGGGCTGAAATTCGCCGCTGACACGGCCTTCGTACGCGAATACGGCGCATCAAGGACCCGTACCAGGAGTTGGAACACGTAGCCCTATACCTAGACTACCCAGGGACTCGATCTCGAGTCATGGCATGGCCCGACGAGCGAGCCACGAAGACCGAACCATGCGCACGAGGGCACGCGCGGGCTCGCGCGTGCGCAGCAGACCGTGCGTGGTGCGGGGCTGCGTGCGTCGCCTCGGTGCGACGTGTAACCGTGTTTTCGTGTCCTAGACCTACCCCCTGACCCCCCCTCCCCTAGCTACATGCACGAGCACGGGGCTTCTCGTTGTGTGTGCGGCGCTCAATCGAGCGAGAACGCACGCATACGTGCACGTTGTCACGTGGTATCAGGTTTTTCCGATACGCGTTCGTGGACACAACACGGACACAATTTTGGACCCGTGAGTACCCGAGCGCATCACATAGGTTGAGACCAATGTGTATGCCGAGTTTCGCGGGTTTATATTGTGTATATCTCATTTTGGGTCGTTGTGTGAAAAATGGGTTTTCTTTTAATACAAAATTTGATTTTAAATGTGATATTTTGTTTTCCAGGAATTTAACATGTAAAATCTGAGTTTTTAGTACGTATATGAGGTTTTGGACTTGTGAGAACCAACTCTTGGAATTAGTTCATATTTTTCTATCATTTATGAGCAAATGTGTGAGAACCAACTCTTGAAGCCTATTGCAAGTATATGTGCTGAGAATGGGTTGAGGGGAATTAATCCCAGATTTTGATTCATTAAAACTATTTCAAACCATGTGTCATTCTTCCAAATGAGCATATATATATATATATATATATATATATATATATATATATATATATATATATATATATATATATATATATATATATATATATATATATATATATAGTTTTTCTATTTTGTTTGTATGTATATAAGAGTATATTGAAATGAGGCATACCATGGTTGTGTTTTGAGCTTTTAATCTCAGTTTTGATTCACCACAGTAACCTACAGGCACCACACACACACACACACACAACCATTTGTCAGAATAAAGAGTAGGCTCGTGTTGTAAATACATGTGTATTTATATATATACCTTTGTGTGTATAGTTTGTATGCTTGGGAACCCATCTTAGAGAAGATCATGATTGTGGTTGTAACCATAGGAGTCCTAGGAAAGATTTGGTTAGTCATTGTGAGCCTAGTTTAGTCGAATTGGTCGACAAGTTGACCAAGTTGACAAAAGTCAACTTTGGGTCAAACTTGATCCAATTCAACTCAAACGAACTTGGAATGACCTAGTTTGGAATGACCTAGTTTGGAATGACCTAGAAACTTGTGTATAACCTAAAAATTAGTAAACGGACTAGTTGACCAATGTTTGACCAGGTTTGACCAGGTTTGACCAGAGTTGACCAAGGGTTGACTTTGACCAAAAGGGACCTAGAAGCATGTAGTCTTGCATTGTAGCTATTTCTTTTGATATTGTAGACTTGGTTGTGACATGTGTATACTTTAAATAGGTTTATATTGCCCCAGTTTAGCTACACTTCATCATCAGCAGTTCAGTTTGCCAGGAAAGTACATTCTCTGATCTTTTCATACTTGTTTGGATATGTTCTCTTGTTATAGACTAGTATACTTGATGCTGACATGATGTTCACACGGATTAGTACCCCATGGATCTTTTCATACGATGTTATTCCCTCGAATACATCGAGTATATCATGTTCATGTACTTTATCGTGTTCATCATGTACTCCATGTATTCATATTTATCCATGTACTCTCATATGTTATTCATGTACACTCATGACACTACTAAAATCTGCTCAATTGGCGACATATATTTAGCAACGTTCGATTAACGTCGCTAAATTGTGTACATTAGCGACGTTTTGTCTAAACGTCGCTAATATTCGCTACTAGCGACGTAACAACGACGTATATTAATCACATGATCTAGTCGTCGCAAAACGTCGCTCTGACGTCGCTAATAGCGACTAACTTAGCAATGGTAGTGATAGCGTCGCTAAATTCTAATTATATCCCCCCAACGATTCATTTTCTCCTATTTTACTCTCTCACTCTCTCTCCTCCCCCCTCCGGCGCTCTCACTCTCTCCGGCGCTCTCACTCTCTCCGGCGCTCTCACTCTCTCCGGCGACTCTCACTCTCTTCGGCGCTCTCACTCTCTCCGGCGACTCTCCTCCCTCTCCGGTATGTGACTCTCCCTCTCTCTCTCTCTCTCTCTCTCTCTCTCTCTTTGGCTGTTTTGGTTGTTGGTGGTTGGGGGGTACGGGTGGCTCGGGGGGAGGTACAGGGGGGATGCGGGTGGTTGGAGGGTGAGTGGTGGGTAGCTGGGGGGGTGGGGCAGGGGGGACGATGGCAGCTAGGGAAGGGGAGCTAGGGTTAGGGTTCGGGTTAGGGTTCATTTCCTCCCATTTTACTCTCTCACTCTCTCTCCTCTCCCCCCTCCGGCGCTCTCACTCTCTCCGACGACTCTCACTCTTCCGGCGACTCTCCTCCCTCTCCGGTACGTGGTACTCTTCCCCTCCCTCTCTCTCTCTCTCTCCGGCTGTTTTGGTTGTTGGTGGTTGGAGGGTACGCGTGGCTCGGCGGGAGGGACAGGGGGATGTGGGTTGTTCGGGGGTGAATGGGGGGTGGCTGGGGGTGGGGCAGGGGGGACAAGGGCGGCTGGGGGAAGGGAGCTAGGGGTAGGGTTCGGGTTAGGGGTGGGTATGTGTGGGCGGCTGGGGGAGGGGAGCAGGGGGGAGGGGAGGGTTAGGGTTCGGGTTAGGGGTGGTGTAGGGGGGCTTGGTCAGGGGCACCGATAGTACCGAAAAATCTGATAATTTAGTAATAATTATTTGTTTTCCGACACTGAAAAATGTGATACTCCGATTCGAACGCACCGATAGTGCCGATATTTGTAACAAGTAGTTTTGTTGGTTGGTTAATTGGTAACATGGTGATCGGGACATATAGTCCCTGCAGCCATTCGATTGGTGAGGCAGAAACTATGGTACGACATGGTGATCAGGACATTGTTCCTGCAGCCATTCGACTGGCGAGGCAGAAACTATGTAGCCGTAAATAAAGTTGACTGTCCTCCGACCCTCATCCCTCGACAATGATGATATGACAACCTATCACTATATCTTATATAGTAGTAGATGATGTCTTAGTATTACATTATGTGAGTTCATCTTGATTCTGTTACATTCTTCAGATACTAGATACGATAAGAACATATACTACACCATATGTACAGAACATAGATGATTCACACTAATGTATGCTAGAATGAATTTTGGGTTGTGTTCTGAGCCATCCGTTCTCACACTTGGCAAAAAATTAAATTTTTTGTACTTTATCTGCTTTCGAAAATGTACTCAAATTACATGATGGTTCCTTTAGTTAGCTTGCTTATGTTACAATTATATTATTTGTGAATATCGATCTTACCAGATGGCGCCCATGACCTGAGGAACGGCACGTCGTTTGAGAGAAACAGTGAATGCTGAGGTGGCTCCTCCTATTGTTAAGGAGGAAGTGGCACCGGTAGCTAGTGAGACCGGAAGTTCTATTCATCCAGCACCGGTAGCTAGTGAGACCGGGAGTTCTATTCATGCAACACTTGCAAGGGACTACATCTCTCCTGCCGCCGTCGATCCCACTTATTCGAGGTGGTTGCGTGATCGTATCACTGAGCGTTTGCGTGAGCTGCGTGGTTCTCATTAGCTATTAGTACTTATTTGTATTGGACTATTTGTATTGGGTTGTTTTTGTATTAGACTATTTGTATTGGACTATATATATGAATTAGTACTGTGTCAATCTCTGGATTGTATTGGACTACGACATGGTGATCAGGACATAATCCCTGCAGCCATTCGACTGGCGAGGCAAAAACTATGTAGCCGTAGATGAAGTTGACTGTCCTCCGACCCTCATCCCTCGGCAATGATGATACGACAACCTATCACTATATCTTATATAGTAGTAGATGATATTTTAGTATTACATTATGTGAGTTCATCTTGATTCTGTTACATTCTTCAGATACTAGATACTAGATTCGATAAGAACGTATACAACACCATATGTACAGAACATAGATGATTCACACTAATGTATGCTAGAATGAATTTTGGGTTGTGTTCTGAGCCATCCGTTCTCACACTTAAAACACATATGAATTAGAACTGTGTGTCAATCTTTGTTTTTGTATTTTCGGCGAACCCATGGATTGGATTCTGTATTTTGTATTTTGGATTCTGTATTTTGGCTCCAGCTCCATTTGCATTAATCTACGGTACGACATGGTGATCAGGACATAGTCCATGCAGCCATTCGATTGGCGAGGCAGAAACTATGTAGCCGTAGATAAAGTTGACTGTCCTTCGACCCTCATCCCTCGGCAATGATGATACGACAACCTATCACTATATCTTATATAGTAGTAGATGATGTTTTAGTATTACATTATGTGAGTTCATCTTGATTCTGTTATATCCTTCAGATACTAGATTCGATAAAACATATACTACACCATATGTACATAAGATAGATGATTCACACTAATGTATGCTAGAATAAATTTTGGGTTGTGTTCTGAGCCATCCGTTCTCACACTTGGAGAAAAATTAAATTTTTTGTATTTTATTTGATGCACAAATACCGCTCGAGTGAGCCAAAGGCATGCAGCCACTTCCCTTCCTCCATTCCCCCTCTCCCTCTCTCATGCTATCAATGTCACAACTTTTCCAGTGCTGCTCCCTCTAATGATGATGAATGCAAAAATCAAAGACCCCCCTCTCCTTTCTCACTCTTCACTGTTCTCACAACTGGAAGGATCAGTGCTTTCTAGTTCTCTTCCATCCATCCATTCCTCCGTTCTAATCAAGCCTCTTCCTTTTTCTCTCCTCCACCATGGCTCTGGACCCGTCTGCTCCTCCATACTTCCCTTCTTCTTATTTGACTCTCTCAGCCACATGATATCCAGCTCAAGTGTAGAGTCGAGGGAGAAGATGCGGACAGAAAGAGGAGGGGGAAGCAGCACAGCCGGCGGCATGACCTGGAGGAAGTACAGATGTTTTTTTCAACATCCGTAGAAAAACTATAAGGATATATCTTTTCACAATATGTCACCTTGTCAAAGACCCTTAATGTGAATATCATGTTACCGCGGTGTCCGGAGACTAACATGTCATAATTTTCTAAGTCGTGTGCTTTGACATAATCCTCCCAAATTGTCACGACCCACACCCATTTTTTTTTAAAAATGGATACGAGACGTGTCTAAGCCAGCCTACGTCGCAGTGTCGGCGGTAGAACGCTGTATAGCCACAATGCTCAAAATCACAAGTATTGCTCATTCACAAAATTAATTTAACTTACAATGATCACAAGATTTATATTTGCAGAAAAATATAAACTTGTACAAATATTGGAATGACTACAACTCCGCTATCTAGCTAGTTTCTAGGCTTTTGTCTGCAAGTACCCCCGTATCTTCCATGCAAAGTGAATCCACGGCTAACCTGAAAATGTTGGTTTCCAGTCAAGAATGGAACGAGCACAATTCACTGAATGCAATTTCAAATAAAGAAAATGACTATACAACAGAGGTTAGACATCAATTATATGTTTTTAAAAATAAACAGGAAATACGGAAAACCAATAGCAAATAAATAGACACAAAAATACCTTCCCCAACTGTTAGAAGTACCTTTGATATGTGATCGGTCTGGGGCACTACACCGCACGGTCTACGATGTCTACTTGCATAAAAATAAGCACTCTCTACGATGTCTACTTGCAGAAAAATAAGCACTGTCTACGATGTCTACTTGCAGAAAAATAAGCACTGTCTTCGATGTCTACTTGCAGAAAATAAGCATTGTCTACGATGTCTACTTGCAGAAAAATAAGTACTGTCTACGATGTCTACTGCATAAAAATAAACACTGTCTACGGTCGGATCACACATCCTTGGTACTTCTCATTTCCGACTCAACAATTTATAATAGAGTATAAAAATCACATAACCAATGGCCAATCAATTAAATATAGTAAAGATCAATATCAAAATGCAGACAATAAACTGTACTCGCCTGTGGTCCTCTGCTGGTGAAATCGACAATCTGAACCACTCAATGTGCCACAATAGTCAAAACTCGTACAACAGTCCCCGGATGCTGAAATAAATATTACCAATGTTCTCAAAATAGTCAAAATAGCTAGGATTGCCTGTCCTTAAGTCCAATTCTGGACACAGGGGCAAAACGGTAATTTCGGGTCAAAACGGTATCCGTCGTTGGACCCGCTTTGCACCGAAAAGCGTGCCAGAGTCAACAGTCTCTAAAGTCATCAAACTACATGTCTACGGATCCAGTTTTTCGATACAAACCCAACCGTATGTCCTAAGTTGGATTCCGACAGGCCGTGCACAAAATCGCCCGTTGAGTTGGACCGTGGGGCCCGCAAAACGGCGATCCAATCAACTGTCTCAGAATCGGATCAAACTTGGCGTACATGACCAGAAAAACGATACGGTCCTGTTGGCGCAAGTTTCATCTCTATCTGACGTGCGTGCACAAAGTAATTGGAAAATTTGCACAGAGGCCGATATGGTAAATTTTGACGGATACGCATCAAATTCGTCGCGCACACGCGACCAATTTGAATTCCGTCAAAGCCCACACGACCACAAAGCCGATACGCAGCTTTTGTTGCTTTTGGTTCGCGACCACGTTGCCCGGATTGGCGGAACGCACGTCGTATCGAGAGATTGTTCAATATTTTACAATTTTAGAAACAAATTTTTCGAAATCTTTGGGGACTGTTCATTCGGCACACATTGCACGAATACAGAAATGAAAAGAAGGGTTTCCATCTCCTATATATTGTCTATAAGTATCTTCAAATGGAATTTCGAAATCATGCATGGATTGGGAGAAAACTGTCCGCGAACTAGAGTAGTCGGACTGGTTTAGGTGTCCTGTTTCGACAGGTTTTTTGATGATTTCAACTCGATTTCTCTCGAGTTTTGTGTCACTAGAATTTAAATTATTTAACAGGGATTCAAGAGGGTTATATCCAGATCGTACCAGAGCAATTGGTTCGGGAATTCGTCGAACGACGGTGGAGAAAACGCAACCCGAAGTTGTACCTTTTGCCCACTGCTGCTGTCACTTCAGTCCGCACGCACGCTCCTGTGCGCTCGCGCGCTCCAGCGTAGCCGACTGCCGGCGACGTGCGACGACGCGCAGGGGAGGGGCGCGCGGGGTTGTGGATAGGGCTAGGGTTTAGGTCGAGGAAATTCGGAGAAGTCTCGCTCATATATATAGGCCCAGCGGTTTAAAAACCGAGCGGTGCTTCTCGGTTTCATCTGAGAGCTAATCGGGGCGGGGGAATAGGCCTCTGTTGGGCCCACTGGGTTCAATTTTAGCAGTTATGGGCTATGGGTCTATTGAATGTTGCTGTCCACTGTTCCCGCAGTGTGATATGTATATATGTATATACATATATTTATACATATATATCTATATATATATACACACACACATATATACCTTTATATTTATCTATATATACACACATATATAATATATTTGTATATACACATTTATGTGTATATACTTATATAACCCTATACATATACATACTTATATAATATTTATCCATAAAATCTAAAATAAAAACCCAATGCTATATATTCCTAGAGTAAGGCCTATTCTTATAAATATGAATATTAATAACTTTTATTTGATAACCAAATAAATTTAACCAATAATAATATTATTATTATGTAACAATGACCTCAGTAATAATGACAATAATAATAATAATAATAATAATAATAATAATAATAATAATAATAATAATAATAATAACAAAATTCAATAAACCAAATAAAGGCGTATATACCAATATGTATAATCTAAAAATCCCAAAATTGTACAAAGATCTATTTTATACAAATATCATTGATTAACAACCAGTAATGATATTTTAATATTTAATTTACGAATACTTAGAAAGTATTCATTAAACCAATAAAACGGAAAACAACACCTTCATGCCACATTCCATCAACACGAATGTCATTGGATGTGCCGCATGACTATATGGGCTTGGGCTCGGTTCGGGTCCAGTCTGGACTAGTTCGGTACAACCGGGTTCCCTAAAACTCAATAATATAATTAATAAATAAATAATTCTTCGGTAAGGGTTACGTCGCAACTTAGTCTGGTTTTCCTAGTTAGGACATCACTATGGCTCGGCCTTCCCTACCAGGGCTAGTACTCTAGTCAAAGCACGTCATCGCACTATCCGTGCCACGATTTCTAGTCACCATGCACTCCAAACTCTGTCATGGCTAAAGTCATCTATCGTACTAATTAACTAAGTAATTATTTATAAAATCTAAAAAATCACCATTCCAATAAAATAAATAATAATAATAAAATATTCTAATTTTTTGGGAAAGGCAGCTACAAATCTACCCACCTTAAAAATAATTTCGTCCTCGAAATTCTAATTCATAATTATTCCTTATATTTCAAGAGAAAACTACCATTACCTTAATCTCCTCGAATTTTAATTCCTCAAAAATAGTTTATATCCTCTTCCTAGCCATTTTGTAACTACGAAACTCTGAGGACTTCTACCCACCTTTGGTCACACTACTCCCTCAAATCTCATGTCACTAAAACTTTACAATCTTCCAACTAATTGCTAAAATTGCTACCAATAGATATCTACTGCTTATGGCCACTATAATCCTCTCCTATTTATCGAACAACCCGAAATCTAACAAGCAACAATTTACACAAGTAGTTATGAAATATTGATAAATTTTAATAAACATGACCTTCGACGCTCTGAAATAGGAAGGACAGGATGATAAGGAAGAATAATCGAGAGCAATATGAAGTTTCTAGAGCGGTAGAAAGTATCCAATGATACAGATAGAAAGAAAGTTTATAAGCCATTGACTCGTTTACTAGATTGGGCTACTCTAGTCCAGTCACTTGTTAAATCGAAGAACCCTACATTTCTTAGAGGGGCTTGCAAAACGTGAAATACAGAAGTTCTGTTCTCGAAATTCTGAACATGTTCCGTAATAGAACAGAATTTGAGAAATCAAGATTGTGATCTTTTCCGTGGTTATTTAAACACACAAGCAAGGAATATAAATACAATACAAAATCGTATCGCGACTTCCAGGTAGGTGGAATAATGGTTACGGATGACCCTGTATTCTAAGAGGTGGAGACTACATAATAGGTATAGGAACCTCTTTCAAGTAGTCCGGTTTTATAGTCCAATTATGGTGGTATATATGGAGGAGTTTTACTGGGTCTTAAAGGGTTCCTTGATTGGACATCAATCGTTGGTTGCATGATCCTTGGATTCTAATCTATATGGACTGGACAAGATCCCTATGTTAAAACTATTTCTACTAGGTTAGGGTAACCTAGAATAGGATTCCTTCCAAGTGATTGAACTAGTTGCCAGTCAGGTTGGTTAGTTAGGTTCATAAGCCCCAAAATGCACCTTCATTGACTTTTGTATTTGCACGAGAGGGGCACAATTGAGTGGCGCACCGGTGACATGTGCGTAGTGGGCTTCGAGTCGATCACAACCATATATTGGTCGACGGATTCGAGTCGAAGTTGAGTCTCTAGTTGTAGTCGAAAAGTTTACCGGTACTATGGTAAGGGTTATAGTTAGTCCTTTTTACCTGAAAGTCGTACCATAAAAATAGAGTACAAGGGGACGGGTTTGAGTGGGACATAATATACCTAGATGAAGGTGGACTCGTCTAGATCTTGCATATAAAATTTGTTGGAAGGTAACAGATGGTCTCGTGCTCCGAATATTAATGACACGGTCGGGGACACAAAATGATCTAAATGGAAAGTGGGAGTCCATAGGGCACTAACTATCATTCTAATAAAAAAAATTATTCTAATCAATCGATGATCATCGTATATCCCAAAACTTTAGGAGGCTTACAGTCTACCCACCTTAGAAGCTAGGAAATGGTTTAGGAATAATGAGGTTTGAAGAATTCCCAGGTCCGTTATCGTGCCTCGACTCTTGTTAATAAAGAATCAGGCACGGCGTAACAGGGTACGGTAGATATAAGTTAAGTCAAGGATCGTTTCTCAATAAGTAAAAAACGAGTGTGTACAACGACACACGATCGATAAAATAGAATGACCTACTCATCCACGATATACAAGAGTTATCGACGGGATAACCAACTCTAAAGCACATCGTATGAAGAGATTTCTAACAACTGAGTCGTGAATTTCTATTGGGGTCAAACCTGTCAGACTGTTGTCACCAGGGTTCTAGTTAAAGCAAGCTTCAAGCAAATAATCAGAGGCTCACGCCATTTGGTTTCTTGAGAATAGATAGTCTCCTAGGTTGGTATTTTGACTAAGGGTAAAACTCTAATCATTCTTGTCACGCCCCGATTCCATCGAATCGATTGTCGTCCCCCGGGCGTGATGTCGTGCGAACCTAATTTGCGATCGCACAAGGCCTAGTCATAAGGTAATCCGAGACACGGGATCTAAGAGAGTATGCAGACAAATTGATACACACAATAAGTAAAGGAAACTTGATCTTTGTTGATAATGAACATCTTTTACAGACTCCGATACAAGACTCATTGCCGCATGGGCTACAACATGACTCGATTACAAAAGAGTGCCGATGAGATAGCCGTTCCATACATTGCACGCATCCCTCAATACACAAGTACTCCATTGACCTGGATGGGAGGGACGCTGAGTCATTTGCCTTGGACTGTCGAGAGCCTTCAAAAGTGGAGTCGCAAAGTAAGTCTTCGACGCACGGTTGAAGCTTCAAAAGTCACGAACGCTGCCGAGCTAGCTGGCGCGTCCTTCCTGGTTCGCGGGACTTGCAAAGAGCGAGGATCAGCACGAAACACATGTACTGGCAAATGGCTAATTAAATCCAAGCTCTGTATTTGATTCAAGAAGTTTCGTAAACATGTTAGCTAGCTATTTCAATGATCTTTCTAACCATCCTGTTCGATTTGCATGTTAACATGTTTTGAGGCAAGCATATGAACTTGTATATCATTAAGCAATTATCATGTTCATCCCGTGTCCCGTGCACCTGTTAAGCAGTGAAAGGGGTATAAAGGCCACTGGCAATGTCAAGCCATCACAGACTATAGCATTTGGTTAGACGATGCCCCTTTCGCGTCGGGTAGCGAGCCCTTTGCGAAAGTGCCCGCATAACTCGCGCAGATGAAGGGTTGGCGCTGTTACACTCGTTCCTCCCGGGCCGAATCGGTCCCTTGGCCTAGGCAACCGTTCGAGGAAACTTCACCTTGTCGACAACTTGTCCAATGACCGTTTTCCTTTGGACTTAGTTGATTTGCTTACCTAGCCGTATCGTTGCGATAAACGTTAATCGATTCATTCATTGTTTGTATAGGCTAAGTGGATTTGTATAAGAAAGTGCGTTTTCTATTTTCAAAATCGGCAGTTTGATAGCAAGTGTTTCGCGAAGAATCGTGCCACAATTTCTTTGATTCTATACTATTATGACAAGCATTCATTTACTTCATATTTTGAGTTTTAAAATAGAGGGACGAGATGAAGGAGGTCAGCCACTCGCCTTAGCCTTGCTTCAAGCGAGCGACCGGTTGGCTGTGCTGACGTCGCGATCACCTGCAATTGCATAAGCAACTGATTAGAATAGTGTATAATTTAAGGATATTCGATATGAATGCGAAGCTCGAAAACGCATCACGAAAACCCATCGAAAACATTCACGAAAACCGCATTCACGAAAACCAAAGCCAAAGCCAAATCAAGTACGGCATGAAAACCAGAGCAACGGGAGGTCTATTCCGACTCAGCCGCAGAGCCAATCCTCGAGGCGCAATCCGCTGAATATGGGACTTGGTTCCGAAAAATCCATTCCATAACGTGGAATGGATCTTAATTCAATCGTTCCCGTTCGATCGACTCGGCCGATTCCGACCTATCGGTCCCGACCGAATCGATAGCGACAGTGTTCCTTTCTCGCGCACCCCATGGACGAAGATGGGGCACGATATAGGGACGGGGCACTACACCATAACCAACTAATAAAAAGTTTCGTCTTCGAAACTTAAAGATGGAACCTACCTCTACGAGAACAATGAAGGAAATTTCTCCTTCATCTTCGATTCAAGTTCCCACGTCGACTCTTCGACCGAGTGGTTCTTCCAGAGGACGCGGACGAGAGGGATCGCTCGATTGCGCAACAACTTATCCTTGCGTTCTAAGATTTGAACTGGCTCTTCAACGTAGGATAAGTCTGACTTTAACTCCAACTGGCCAAAATCCACCACGTGGCTAGGGTCGTGTACGTACTTCCGCAGCTGAGAGACGTGGAAGACGTTGTGTACACCTTCAAGCGCCGGCGGTAGGGCAATTTTATAGGCAACCGGGGTGACCCGTTCAAGTATTTCGAACGGCCCAACGAATCTCGTACTCAATTTTCCCTTCGCGCCGAACCGAGTAACTCCCCGCATGGGCAACACTTTGAGAAATACGTGATCGCCTACTTGGAACTCGAGAGGTCGACGATGAACGTCCGCATAGCTTTTCTGACGACTCTGTGCGGTCTTTAATCTTTCTCGAATGAGCCGAATCTTCTGCACGGTCTGTTCAACCAGTTCCGGACCGAGAATCTGCCGCTCTCCGACTTCGTCCCAGCAAATGGGTGATCGGCACTTGCGCCCGTACAAGGCTTCATACGGCGCCATTTGAATGCTGGATTGATAGCTATTGTTGCATGCAAATTCGGCCAGCGGTAGATGATTGTCCCAGCTTGATTTGAAGTCAATTGCGCAGAGTCGTAGCATGTCTTCGAGAATCTGATTGACGTGCTCCGTTTGGCCGTCGGTCTGAGGATGGTAAGCTGAGCTAAACTGCAACTTAGTATCCAGCGTCGACTGAAGGCTACTGTAGAATCGCGACAGGAACCGTGAATCCCGATCAGAGACGATGGATACCGGAACTCCGTACAGCCATACTATCTCATCAAGATATATCTGCGCCAGGCGATTGACGCTCCAAGTAACTTTGATGGCAATAAAGTGCGCTGACTTGGTTAATCGATCGACGATGACCCAGATGGCATCATTTCCCCGCGGCGTCTTCGGCAGACCAACAATAAAATCCATGCACACATGCTGCCACTTCCATTCCGGAATCGCCAGATTCTGCATCTCCCCGCCGGGTCTCTGGTGCTCAGCTTTCATCTGCTGACAGGCCATGCATTGCGACATGAAAAGTGCCACATCTCTTTTCATCCCGTGCCACCAGAAGTTTGTACGGAGGTCCTTGTATATCTTTGTGCTGCCGGGATGCAAGGTGTATTTTGTATAGTGCGCCTCCGACAGTATCTCCTTTCTGAGTTCTGAATCGTCCGAAACGCATAGCCTACCCTTCAATCGAAGCACGCTGATTTCATCTTCCGTAAAATCGGTCGTCCTTCCCATCGAGATTAGCTCTCGCACTTTCTTCAGGTATGGATCGTCCGTCTGAGCGGTCTTGATCTTTTCAAGCAAGCTCGGCTCTAACTGCAACTTTGCCAACTGCACATTTCGGAATCTGACTCGGAGCTCGATGCCCATCTCTTCTAGGTCACGTAGCAGTCTGGGGTCGATGGATAACGAGGCAATGTACTTCCGACTCAAGGCGTCCGCCACAACATTTCCCTTTCTCGGTGTATAGTCGATAGTCAAGTCGTAATCCTTGATCAGTTCAAGCCAGCGCCTCTGCCGCAAGTTCAGTTCCCTCTGCGTAAATAGATACTTGAGGCTCTTGTGATCGGTGTAGATCGTGCACGCCACTCCATAGAGGTAGTGATGCCACAATTTCAATGCAAACACAATTGTCGCTAACTCCAGGTCGTGCGTGGGATAATTCTTCTCGTACGGCTTTAGTTGTCGGGAAGCAAAAGATAACACCTTGTTCCGCTGCATCAGCACACACCCTAAGCCCTGACCGGACGCATCGCTGAATATCTGGAAACCCTCAGTCCCTTCTGGAAGTGCGAGTATCTGGGCCGAAACGAGCCGTTGCTTTAATTCTTGGAATGAAGCTTCGCAGTCGTCTGACCAGTCAAATGCGACTCCTTTCTGGGTGAGGCGAGTCAGGGGCGATGCGATCTTCGCGAAGTCTTTCACGAAGCGTCGATAGTATCCTGCTAAGCCAAGAAAACATCGAATCTCGCTGACGGACGTTGGCCGCTTCCAATCGACGACGGCTTCAACTTTCTTCGGATCGACCGCAATGCCTTCAGCAGAAATGATGTGTCCGAGGAATGAGACGCTGCTAAGCCAAAATTCACATTTGCTTCGCTTCACGAACAATTGATTTTCTCAAAGGGTCTGAAGTACGGTCCGCAGATGCTCCGTGTGTTGCTGCCTGTTCTTCGAGTAGACGAGTATATCGTCGATAAAGACTACTACGAACTTGTCGAGGAATGGTCGAAACACCCGATTCATTAAATCTATGAAAGCGGCAGGGGCATTCGTTAGGCCGAACGGCATTACCAGGAACTCGTAATGGCCGTAACGAGTGCGAAAGGCAGACTTTGGCACATCGTCCGGCTTGATTTTGAGTTGATGGTAACCCGAGCGCAGATCAATTTTAGAGAACACCGTAGCACCTTGAAGCTGATCAAACAGATCATCTATACGGGGCAGGGGATATTTGTTCCGGAAGGTGGCTTTATTCAGCTCACGGTAGTCGATACAAAGGCGCATAGAGCCATCCTTCTTCTTGACAAACAGTACGGGCGCTCCCCAGGGCGAGATGCTGGGTCGAATGAATCCCTTGTCGAGCAATTCTTGTAACTGCACCTTGAGTTCGTTAAGCTCTGCAGGGGCCATTCTGTACGGGGTCTTCGAGATCGGTCGAGTGTCGGGGAAGGTATCGATAGTGAACTCAATCTCTCGATCGGGCGACATGCCGGGCAGCTCGTCCGGAAACACATCGGGGAATTCTGCCACAACGTCGGTTTGATTCGCGTTTGCACTATCCTGTCGCATGTCTCGAACGAAAGCTAGATAGCCTTCGCACCCGGAATGCATCATCCGTCGAGCAGATATTGCGGAGATCACCATGCAGGTCGGCGATGCCTCACCACACGAGTAGCAGAATTCAGGCACTCCAGGTATGCGGAATGTAACCTTCTTTTCAGCGCAGTCTATGGTTGCGTTTCACGGATCGAGCCAATCCATCCCTAGAATGATATCGTAGTCCTTAATATTTAGAACTATCGCATCGAGACTGACCTTTTGACCACCTATACAGATGATTCCGTCTTTACAGACTAAATTTGCAGCTAGTGGTATTCCCGACGGGATGTTAACAGTGAGCTCGAGACCCAGCGATGTCAGAGGAAATTTGGGCTCGACGGCAAAGTCCGCCGATATAAAACTATGCGTGGCACCTGAATCAAATAATACACGAGCAGGTTTATTATTGAATTGCAGTATACCTGTCACGACTGTGTCAGATGCGAATACTTCATCGCGGGTCATGGCGTAGACGCGGCCCTGAGCATTAGGGCGACGGTCTTGGCCATTCTGTTGTGCGGTCGGTGGAGCCCGAGGTGCTTGGCCTCGGTTTTGTTGATGTTGCGGGGGGCGTTGGTTCGACGTAGCTTCCGGGCAGTCCCTTACGAGGTGATCTCTTTTTCCGCACGCGAAACATACTCTGTGCTTGAGTCGACAGTCAGTGTCCAGGTGTCCGTCCTTGTGGCAGAAATTACAGACCATCCGCTCCTTTGTCTGGTTGCCGCGATATTGACGCTTATGTGCGTTGTTGTCTCCCGCGTTACTATGGCATTTGTTATTAAAGTTAACAGCACTGGTAGTAGTAGGAGGATACTCGGACTCCAGACGGATGGCGTGGTTGAGTGCCTCGCCCACAGTTTTGTATTCTGGCACCGAGACATGAGCACGGATAGAGGAACGCAGGCCCACTACAAATTGTTTTGCTCGACTTGCGGTGGTAGGTAAATACTCTCCAGCAAACTTGGCCAGTTTGTTGAATTTGGCCGCATATTGTCGTACAGTCATATTCCCTTGCGTCAACTGCATGAACTCATTTTCTTTTTCCTGTCGCACGGCTGCAGAAAGATATTCATTCTCAAATGCACTTCTGAATGTCGCCCATGAGATCGCTGCTGGCTCGTCTTCACGTCGAATAGCCCGCTTCTGCACAGCCTACCAATCGTACGCGTTCATTCGAAGTAGAAGTTGAGCACACGCGACTTTCTTCGAGTCCTCGACACCCAGAAGCTCGAACTTGTCTTCCAGCTCCTCCAACCAGTCGATCGCCACGGAGGGATCTTCTGTGTCGTTGAAGGAAGTACGGCAGCTTTTTGTGAATTTTGACACGTCGAAGTTAGAACTTCTCGGTGCTGCAGGTGAGAGCGCGGGCACCTCTGGTTCAGCTTCGTTGGATCGAACCGCAGGCTGGGTCACGACAGGTGTCATCGTTGAGTTGTTGTTGTTGTCGACGACTGACTGTACGATCTGTTGGAGGGTATTCAGCTGCTGCTGTTGCAGCTTGAATTGAGCCTCGAACCGACTCTCAAATTGGGTCTGACGAGCCTCCGCTTGCTGACGATGGAGCTCGTTTTGACGTAACTATATTTCAAGCATCTGCAGCATACGTTGCATCGGGTCGCCGGAAGGTCCGGCTATAGTAGGCGTCATTCCTGTTGGGTTAACGAAATGCTCGGGCCTAGAAGCACTCGAGCCGCTGGAAGCGCTCGTCTCGTCTTCCGCCTGAGCTCCCGTAATTACAGGGAAAAAGGAAGGCAACTCTCGTTAGTTTCGAAAAATGTCCTGGGTTCAGCGTATGGAACAACTCTTCTCATCGACACGAGGTCAACGGTTGGAGACTAGAACTCGACACTGGCGGCCAAGGACGTAAAGTCGTGCTCTGATACCATTATGTCACGCCCCGATTCCGTCGAATCGATTGTCGTCCCCCAGGCGTGATGCCGTGCGAACCTAATTTACGATCGCACAAGGCCTAGTCATAAGGTAATCCGAGACACGTGATCTAAGAGAGTACGCAGACAAATTGATACACACAATAAGTAAAGGAAACTTGATCTTTATTGATAATGAACATCTTTTACAGACTCCGATACAAGACTCATTGCCGCACGGGCTACAACATGACTCGATTACAAAAGAGTGTCGATGAGATAGCCGTTCCATACATTACACGCATCCCTCAATACACAAGTACTCCATTGACCTGGATGGGAGGGACGCTGAGTCATTTGCCTTGGACTGTCGAGAGCCTTCAAAAGTGGAGTCGCAAAGTAAGTCTTCGATGCACGACCGAAGCTTCAAAAGTCACGAACGCTGCCGAGCTAGCTGGCGCGTCCTTCCTGGTTTGCGGGACCTGCAAAGAGAGAGGATCAGCACGAAACACATGTACTACAAATGGCTAATTAAATCCAAGCTCTGTATTTGATTCAAGAAGTTTCGTAAATATGTTAGCTAGCTATTTCAATGATCTTTCTAACCATCCTGTTCGATTTGTATGTTAACATGTTTTGAGGCAAGCATATGAACTTGTATATCATTAAGCAATTATCATGTTCATCCCGTGTCCCGTGCACCTGTTAAGCAGTGAAAGGGGTATAAAGGCTACTGGCAATGTCAAGCCATCGCGGACTATAGTATTTGGTTAGACGACGCCCCTTTCGTGTCGGGTAGCGAGCCCTTTGCTAAAGTGCCCGCATAACTCGCGCCGATGAAGGGTTGGCGCTGCTACACTCGTTCCTTCCGGGCCGAATCGGTCCCTTGGCCTAGGCAACCGTTCGAGGAAACTTCACATAAGTTGTCCAATGACCGTTTTCCTTTGGACTTAGTTGATTTGCTTACCTAGCCGTATCGTTGCGATAAACGTTAATCGATTCATTCATTGTTTGCATAGGCTAAGTGGATTTGTATAAGAAAGCGCGTTTTCTATTTTCAAAATCGGCAGTTTGATAGCAAGTGTTTCGTGAAGAATCGTGCCACGATTTCTTTGATTCTACACTATTATGACAAGCATTCATTTACTTCATATTTTGAGTTTTGAAATAGAGGGACGAGATAAAGGAGGTCAGCCACTCGCCTTAGCCTTGCTTCAAGCAAGCGACCGGTTGGCTGCGCTGACGTCGCCTACGCGATCACCTGCAATCGCATAAGCAACTGATTAGAATAATGTATAATTTAAGGATATTCGATATGAATGCGAAGCTCGAAAACGTATCACGAAAACCCATCGAAAGCATTCACGAAAACCGCATTCACGAAAACCAAAGCCAAAGCCAAATCAAGTGCGGCATGAAAACCAGAGCAACGGGAGGTCTCTCCCGACTCAGTCGCAGAGCCAATCCTCGAGGCGCAACCCGCTGAATATGGGACTTGGTTCCGAAGAATCCATTCCATAACGTGGAATGGATCTTAATTCAACCGTTCCCGTTCGATCGACTCGACCGATTCCGACCTATCGGTCCCGACCGAATCGATAGCGACAGTGTTCCTTTCTCGCGCACCCCGTGGACGGAGACGGGGCACGATGTAGGGACGGGGCACTACAATTCTCAAGTTCAGATGGCTAGAAGGACCCAATAACAGTTTGGGGGTCGAGAGGAGAACGAGTTACTCAAGGAAATGTTCTAGTCACAGGGCTGGCCGATGGTGGCTACACTTGTGTATACAACTATCATAGCCATGGGGATACTCTGTATCGCTCTACCAATTATGAGCTCTCGTCTTTCCAAATAGTGAAAGACAAAAATAATAGAGTTCAAGGGAGATGTCACTGAACATAATTACGAGATTCAAAGACGAATGTATAATTCAAAAAGAATTTTCAATGCTGTCGCAGATGAGATCCTAGAGACATCTACATCTCAATCCACGTAGGTTAATCAGAGGGAGAGTGAACCGGGTGCACTACGGTTGATCAGACCGTAATACATCGATTTTGATTAGACAATATGTTAGTGGGCGTCCCCAATAAACATATATCTTGAATCAAGCTCGATAAAAGAGTAAGCTTGCAAAACTAGGCTGTGATAGTAATATTGGTCAAAATAGTCAAATTACAAGTATACAAGATTTTTGAAAGAAGGCACAAGTAGTTCGAGTTTTATGAGAATCAAAAAAAAATTTCCAGGTGTTCTTGCTTATACAGTCTTCCTACTATCTTCTTATCCAAGGCCTTGGTCGACTAATGGGTTATGGACCCCAAAATTATATATTCTAGGTAAACCTATTAGCGTCAATCAATATCTCATCAATAGGTCACAAGGACCACGGAATGCTAGATCGGGAGACGTGTTACCCATCTTACAAAACTTCCACTAATATTGGCTTCGGGTCTTATTGGACATACATGGCATTGTCCTATCCTCTATGGTATCCCAAACTTGTAATCATGTTTGAAGTCATTTCACCGCGGATTACGCCTCGCCCGTATACTCTGGCTGTGGTAAACCCTTGGTTTCGTAACTCAACATGATACAAAATCGAATACTTCTTAACTCTATCCAATATTGGCTCAAGGGTATCTACGATCAAGAGAGGACCACTAGCCATAGTTTTGGCAATATCCCATCACCTATATTTTCTTAAACTAATTTCACCTCTAGGGGTTGTGTCTCGCCAGTGCGCTGCTGGCTGCAGTGTACCCATAGTCTCCAAAATTCAATTAAATGGCGACAGTGCGCTGCTGTTCTGCCATTATGAGTTAACTAACATTCCTTTAACTATATCTGTAAGAATTTATGAGCTTCTAGAGATTCAAACATGTTGACTATGAAATAAAGCGTAAGTATTTGCCCTATCAACCCTTAAAATAAAAGATTGAGCGGGGAGGAAATAACTGAAGACAGAAGATATACAATATTCTAGTATCTATTTCATGTGTATTCAAACCATGGAAAAAAAACATTGAATCGAACTAACTCGAGGTCCGTATATGGATAACGAAATCAGAAATTTTATAAAATAATGATTCTTAGGGCAACTAGGAATTAAATAGACAATTTAGACTAGGATATGGGGATGATATCTAAAAGGCAAAGAGAAGGAATTAAGCAATTTATCAAGGTTAGATCATTAATTCTGGGAAGCCATATCTCACCAAGTGAATAATCTATCCACATTGGATTGTATCGTCATATCAAGAGGTAATAGTGTACCTATGGGGACCTAACAAACTATCAAAATTAATAACTCCTCATCTAAATTCCATGGCCTAGACTACCCATCGGTAAATTTATATAGGGGACTCCTAGCCCTAGTCATTCACTTAAATTAAATTAATCCTAATTCGTGAATGAGCATTTCCTTGTCGCAGGCTTGCAATAGTACAACAAACTTAAGTACCATCACAAGTTCGCATGATTTGCGAAAACAGACCTGCATGGGCCACCACAAAAACTTGTCATGACCCGCACCCATTTTTTTTTAAACGGATATGAGACGTGTCCAAGCCAGCCTACGCCACAGTGTCGGCGATAGAACGCTGTATAGCCACAATGCTCAAAATCACAAGTATTGCTCATTCACAAAATTAATTTAACTTACAATGATCACAAGATTTATATTTGCAAAAAAATATAAACTTGTACAAATATTGGAATGACTACAACTCCGCTATCTAGCTAGTTTCTAGGCTTTTGTCTGCAAGTACCCCCGTATCTCCCATGCTAAGTGAATCAACGGCTAACCTGAAAATATTGGTTTCCAGTCAGGAATGGAACGAGCACAATTCACTGAATGCAATTTCAAATAAAGAAAATGACTATACAACAGAGGTTAGACATCAATTATATGTTTTTGAAAATAAACAAAAAATACGGAAAACCAATAGCAAATAAATAGACACAAAAATATCTTCCCCAACTGTTAGAAGTACCTTTGATATGTGATCGGTCTGGGGCACTACACCGCACGGTCTACGATGTCTACTTGCATGAAAATAAGCACTGTCTACGATGTCTACTTGCAGAAAAATAAATACTGTCTACTTGCAAAAAAATAAGCACTGTCTACGATGTCTACTTGCAGAAAATAAGCACTGTCTACGATGTCAACTTGCAGAAAAATAAGCACTGTCTATGATGTCTACTGCATGAAAATAAACACTGTCTACGGTCGGATCACACATCCTTGGTACTTCTCATTCCCGACTCAACAATTTATAATAGAGTATAAAAATCACATAACCAATGGCCAATCAATAAAATATAGTAAAGATCAATATCGAAATACAGACAATAAACTGTACACGCCTGTGGTCCTCTGCTGGTGAAACCGACAATTTGAACCACTCAATGTGCCACAATAGTCAAAACTCGTACAACAGTCTCCGGATGCTGAAATAAATATTACCAATGTTCTCAGAATAGTCAAAATAGCTAGGATTGCCTGTCCTTAAGTCCAATTCTAGACACAGGGACAAAATGATAATTTCGGGTTAAAACGGTGTCCATCGTTGGACCCGCTTTGCACCGAAAAGCGTGCCAGAGTCAACGGTCTCTAAAGTCATCAAACTACATGTCTACGGATCTAGTTTTTCGATACGAACCCAACCGTATATCCTAAGTTGGATTCCGGCAGGCCATGCACAAAATTGCCCGTTGAGTTGGACCATAGGGCCGGCAAAACGACGATCCAATCAACTGTCTCAGAATCGGATCAAACTTAGCGTACAGGACCAAAAAAATGATACGGTCCTATTGGCATAAGTTTCATCTCGATCTGACGTGCGTGCACAAAGTAATTGGGAAATTTGTACAGAGGCCGATATGGTGAATTTTGACGGATACGTATCAAATTCGTCGCGCACACGCGACCAATTTAAATTCTGTCAAAGCCCACACGACCACGAAGCCGATATGCAGCTTTCGATGCTTTCGGTTCGCGACCACGTCGCCCGGATTGGCGGGACGCACGTCGTATCGAGAGATTTTTTAATATTTTACAATTTTAAAAACAGATTTTTTGAAATCTTTTGGGACTATTCATTCGGCACACATTGCACGAATACAGAAACGAAAAGAAGGGTTTCCATCTCCTATATATTGTCTATAAGTGTCTTCAAATGGAATTTCGAAATCGTGCATGGATTGGGAGAAAACTGTCCACGAACTAGAGTAGTCGGACTGGTTTAGGTGTCCTGTTTCGACAGGTTTTTTTGATGATTTCAACTCGATTACTCTCGAGTTTCGTGTCACTAGAATTTAAAAATTTAACAGGGATTCAAGAGGGTTATATCCAGATCGTACCAGAGCAATTTGTTCGAGAATTCGTTGAACGAGGGTGGAGAAAACACAACCCGAAGTTGCACCTTTTGCCCACTGCTGCTGTCACTTCAGTCCGCACGCACGCTTCTGTGCGCTCGCGCGCTCCAGCGCAGCCGACCACCGGTAACGTGCGGTGGCGCACGTAGGGGAGGGGCGCACGGGGGTGTGGGTAGGGCTAGGGTTTAGGTCGAGGAAATTCAGAGAAGTCTCGCTCATATATATAGGCCCAACGGTTTAAAAACCGAGCGGTGCTTCTCGGTTTCATCTGAGAGCTAATTGGGGCAGGGGAATAGGCCTCTGTTGGGCCCGCTGGGTTCAATTTTAGCAGTTGTGGGCTATAGATCTATTGAATGTTGCTGTCCACTGTTCCCGCAGTGTGATATGTATATATGTATATACATATATATATATATATATATATATATATATATATATATATATATATATATATATATATATATATATATATATACACACACACACACACACACACACACACACACACACATATACCTTTATATTTATCTATATATACACACATATATAATATATTTGTATATACACATTTATGTGTATATACTTATATAACCCTATACATTTTTTTTTTTTTTTTTATATAACCCTATACATATACATACTTTATAATATTTTTACATAAAATCTAAAATAAAAACCCAATGCTATATATTCCTAGAGTAAGGCCTATTCTTATAAATATGAATATTAATAACATTTATTTGATAACCAAATAAATTTAACCAATAATAATATTATTATTATTATATAATAATGACCTCAGTAATAATGACAACAACAACAACAACAACAATAATAATAATAATAATAATAATAATAATAATAATAATAATAACAAAATTTAATAAACCAAATAAAGGCGTATATACCAATATGTATAATCTAAAAATCCCAAAATTGTACAAAGATCTATTTTATACAAATATCATTGATTAACAACCAGTAATGATATTTTAATATTTAATTTACCAATACTTAGAAAGTATTCATTAAACCATTAAAACGGAAAATAACACCTTCATGCCATATTCCATCAACACGAATGTCATTGGATGTGCCGCATGACTATATGGGCTTCGGCTCGGTTCGGGTCCAGTTTGGACTAGTTCGATACAATTGGGTTCCCTGAAACTCAATAATATAATTAATAAATAAATAATTCTTCGGTAAGGGTTACGTCGCAACTTAGTCTGGTTTTTCTAGTTAGGACATCACTATGGCTCGGCCTTCCCTGTCAGGGCTAGTACTCTAGTCAAAGCACGCCATCGCACTATCCGTACCACGATTTCTAGTCACCATGCACTCCAAACTCTGCCATGGCTAAAGTCATCTATCGTACTAATTAACTAAGTAATTATTTATAAAATCTAAAAATCACCATTCCAATAAAATAAATAATAATAATAAAATATTCTAATTTCTTGGGAAGGGCAGCTACACAACTCTTTCCTCCTATGTAGTAATCTTGCATTTCTTTATGAAGTCCAAGACGGCATATAGTGACTCGTAATGGAAAAATATGCCATCTTGAACTTCATAAAGAAATGCAAGATTACTACATAGGAGGAAAGAGTTGGGAGAATTATGTCAAAACACACGACTTAGAAAATTATGACATGTTAGTCTTCCGACACCGTGGTAACATGGTTGTCACATTAAGGGTCTTTGACAAGGTGACATATTGTGAAAAGATATATCCTTATAGTTCTCCTACGGATGTTGAAAAAAACCTCTGTACTTCCTCCAGGTCATGCCGTCGGCTGTGCTGCTTCCCCCTCCTCTTCCTGCCCAGGGATTGGATATTCTGGAATGTATTATGCGTGCCGGTGTTGAGTGTTCCACCGAGGGGGTCGGCGAACCCAGGGATTGGATTCTGTATTTTGTATTTTGTATTCTGTATTTTGGCTCAGGCTCCAGCTCCATTTGCATTTTCGAACCTATTTTTGTATATATATTTTTTTTAACTTAGCGACGTTTTTAGCGACGTTAAAATTCGTCGCTAAATAGGAGCGACGTTAATAAATATCACTAAAAGCGTCGCTAAATGCTGACGTGGCAACACGTGGCACCAAATCTTATGTCAGCACGTTGTCGCCAAAACGTCGCAATCGTGTCGCTAAACGGCGACCACACGATAACGTCGCCTTTTACGTCGTTAATTAGCGTCAACGTTAAAACGTCGCAAATAACGTCGCTAATTAGCGACGTTAATAACGTTGCCGTAGCGACGTTTGGCGACGTTTTCTCGTTTAGCGACACAATTTTTTCGTCGTTTCCAAAACGTCACCCAAAACGTCGCTAAATTTATTTAGCGACATTTTCACCGAGTTTAGCGACGTTTTGAAACGTCGCTAATATGACAAATTTTTGTAGTGTGACCATATGAGCTCCATGTATAAAAGTAGTTGTTATCCATGTGCAATAACATATCATGACTTGATCCTTGTGTATTGACTGGGGGCAGGGAGAGTGTAGTTGGTTATGTGATCATTATCCCCAGTAGGTATTCATATGCAACTCCATAGTTTATCCATGTGCAACCCAACCTGTTTACATAACTAATTTATGCTCTAAATCACGTAGATAGTTACATTTCTCTATTTATCATATTTATATCTCATCTTGATAGTCTCTCTCTTGTTGATTTTCTTTCAGCATTTCATGTATAGTTTTCTATAGCTTGCTTTATATGTCCAACCCTGATATGAACTATTGTGAGAGATATGTGCTCGTTCCGTCCTGATTGGACATGTTGAAAATTTTACAGGTGATGATGAAGAGTTCTGCCCTACTTATTATGGCATTGGCTTAGATGACACTGGTGACGTGGACCCTCAGGAGGATCCAGCAGTCGCTGAGGACTTGCCCATAGTCTAGCTGAGACTTTAGTATCTTATTGTCTTTTATTTGAGACATTATGAGTTGTACTTTGAGATTTTGTTTTGGTGGTTTTACACCTAGACTTTTACTATATCTGTGACTCTCTTGAGATTTATTCTTCTATTCCATCTTAGTTATTGTGATTGAGTTACTTATTATTTATTTCTCCATTCGGAGCATATCATAGACCGTGTTAGATATTGTGACCCAGGACAGCGTTCTACCGCCGACACTGCGGCGTAGGCTGGGCGTACTTCACTTCTCGTGCCCTTTCACTGGGTGCGGGTCGTGACACGTTTTTAGTGGTGGCCCATGCAGGTCAATCACAACTAGTGTGATTTCGTAGTGGTACTCGAACTAGAGTATCACTACAGCCTGCAGTAGGATATAGGATATAAGTTAAGGTACTCAATCACATTAGGAAAACTCTTATCAAATTCTAGCTGTTAATTGTCTCCTTTTGAAAACAAACTGTCCTCCTTTGATTTTTTTTGCTTCATTCTCAATAATTGCTTCTTGTTTTGATCTGTCTTCAGGATGGTTGTGGAGACACGATTTTATCTCTTCGGTCCATGCAGGACCAGATTCGCATTAGTGCGATGTCGTGGTAGTACGACAACTTAATTGTACTACTACGAGCCTGCTATAAAATATAGGAAGTAAAGTGTTAGAACGAGAGGATACTCAATCACTGTTAGGATTCCTTGAGAGATTCCTGGGACGACCACTGAGAATCTTATTTTAACTTCGATCTAAATTTTTTTTTCTAATTTGATTCACCCATTACTCATTTGATTCACTCATTACTCCTTGTTATTGAATTTGATTTTGATGGATTCATTGTTGAATTTTGAACCTTGTTGATTAGTTGTTAACTTTGAGTTTGTATTTAAATATATTTATATTTATATTTATTTTATTTTGGAATTTAGGGTATAACCTGATAACATACTTGATAAGGACAGTGAGAAAGGTAAATGTCTACTTATTGTGGGGTTAGAATTTATCGCAGTCATACTGGCTAGCAAGACAAGGACATAGAGCCTAATTTTGATATACTTATCCTAGTTATGAAATTTAGATTTTCTTTTAGCCATACCGGTTGGCGAGGTAAGGATTCTAAATAACATGATTATAGGGTGTATACCTTAGTTACGGACTCTATTGTTTATTGCAGCTATGCTTACTGGCGTTGCAAAATTCTAGCAACATGATTTTAGAAAGACGTGTATGGTTATCGTATTATATCTCAAAATTTGTTCATTCCTTTGAACAGATGAGCAAGAACAGGTTTATCATTATTTTTTTTTTGCCATTATTTCTTGCATTCCCATTTTTTTTTTATCTTAGTTAACTCTATCCCAATTACATCAATCACCATCTCATGTCTAATTCTGTCATCTATACTTTGAAACCTTTAAATTTACATACCTTTTTATCTTGGAAAGGTCAAGGAAGTGACGTAAATCATCTAGCTCGAAAAGGACGTAATTTGTTATCTCATGATAATCTAGGTAGGGATATAAAAAGTTGGTCTTTGATATAGAATTTTAAGATAAGGATGTGGTAAAAAGTGAGAATGAAGTCAAGAGATTTATACTATCAATCTAGGAACGATTACACACAGCAAAATATTTGGATGTAGATAATAGATGTATTTCTTAGCTGACGAGGATATTCGAGGTCGACATAGTTGAGGACTTGGATAAATTTTGGTTATTGATTCTTGAGACGTTTACTTTAAGGCTATGATATTAAATTTAGGGACTTAGTAATGGAGAAGAGATTTTAACTGTATTCGATGGTAATACGAAATTGAATATGATGTTACAAGGAAATAGTTAAGAACAGAAAGAACGCAAGGATTTTTGAATTAAAGAAAATATAGAGATTTTTGAGAAAATTTTAAATTTTAAGGAGAATAATATTTGAGGGTGTACATTGAAGGAAATATGAGGGTTGATTTTAATAGTGAATAAGTTTTGTAAGGTCTAGTAGTTTCAGATTGAATAATACGAGGAGAGTAATTTGAACAAGTTCAAGGATTTCATAAGACTTGATTTAGAGGTTTCGGATCTAATTTGAGACAAGGTGGAAGAATTTAGATTTCAAGATGATTAAGTGGTTAGTATTGGGTGACAATAAATAAAAGGGTATGCTTCATGAATAATGTTTAGGAATTTAAGAATTGAGCCTATGATGATCATGACAAGGTCCAATCTTCATAACAAAAGGGTATAAATTCTTGGTGGTAGTCATATAAAGGTTGATTTTCATATTTGGACTTATAAGATAAGCATATGATTGACAAATGATGATTAGATAAGCTTGATGGTATCAGAGAGAGATGATTAACTTGACTTCCCTATGAAACCTTGTCTTCTGTTTTCCCTATCAAAATGAGAAACTTGACTTATTCCATATCCTTGAATTATCCTTTAAATTTTTCAACATCATTGAACCCTAACTCCATTGATCACGACCAATCGACTTTGGGCACATTTTCTTATCATATTAATATCTGGGTCATATTCAATTGAATTAAAATTAATTGTGACCTAGATCTCCATCCTTGGATGCTCGTGCTCAGACTTTGATGACCTTGTTCCCCATTTTGTCCAAATCTTGATTTACTCGGAGATTGATCAACTTAGATCGTGCCGAGATTCAATTTTCTTTATATATATCGTAATTGGATTTCAATACTATTGACAGTCGTGCTTTAAACTTTTGATTTTGATCATCTTTAGAATAGTAACGCTTTATAGTTAATTTCAGTTGTTTTTTTATAATCACCAGTTTTCATATAGGATGATAGACTGCCTTATAGCCCGATGATTTATTTTATCTTTTCCAGAATGGCACCCATGACCAGAGTCTGTCCCCAGTACACATCTGCAATTCCGGATGAGACCGAGATTGTATTTCCCCCTTCTATTCCTCAGGAGGTGTTAGTAGCCTTATCGGAGAATTTTTCTCCATCTCCTATCCTTCAGGAGAGGGCTGCAGTTCAGCCGGAGACTGAGGGCCTCCCTTTGCCTCCTGGAGTGGTACCCCATGCCATTCCTGATGGGGCTCATATTTACTGACTTCTTCAGGATGTGCGGGAGGTACAGAGACTTCAGGCTGAGCTTATGAGAGAGCAGAGTCACGGTATCCAACTATTGTGGGATTACATGTATTCGAGGGGAGAGCCTAGTCCCAAGAAAGCGAGGAGCAGTTTATACCCAGAGCCTCAGGAGTACCCAGGCTTCTAGCCTAGACCATCCTATCCAGTTCAGATTTATGTCCAACAGAGGCCAGTTGAGTGGGTGCCTACCTGTACTTTCTGTAAGAAGTTTAGGCACGTATGGAAGGACTGTAGGAAGAGACTAGGATTATGCCTATTTTGTGGGTCAGCTGCACATAAGATACGAGACTGTCCTACTACACCTGCCCCTAGTCAAGGCCTACCTCCGGGAGAGAGTTCCAGCTACCAGACCTAGTAGAGGTGAGTTCTTGACCCATACCTTATCCTATCTTGATGATTATTGTACCCTACCATATTGTTTGTATGTTTGATACCATATGACTACTTTTGATCTAGTATGACTATAGTGGCTAGATGAGACCCCAGACTGATTACCTGCCATAATCATGTATGATATCTTTCCAACAGTATGATTTAGATAAGTTTTCTTAAGGCCATGATTGTTCGGGACTTGACCTAGAAGGAGTAGGATCATCTTAATTTTGAGGACAAAATTATTTTTAAGGAGGGTAGATTTATCACACTCACTTTTCATTTTCAAGGGTATTTTAGTAATTCTGATTTATTTGAATTTTTATGATTTTTATTTGAATTTTTATCTATTTATTAATTAGATTGATTGCAGTGTGATTTGATTGGTTGTAGACTAGTGACTTGGTAGTATAAGTAGTTTGACCTTAGTCAACCTTCACTAGAAGCCTAATAATGTAATTAAAATTCACATTTTGGTTTTTAAAAATTATTTAGATTTAATCTCTATTTTTTGGGTGGTTTAAATGATTTTTAAGTCATTTTTGCATTAAGCCTTTTTAAGCCTTTTTGACATGGGCCTTCTTGCAACTTGAGAGTACTTGGCCCATGTGCAAACTTAACCCTAATACCCACTCCTATGGCCGGCCACAACAGCCCCCCTTCTTTTCACTTTTGTGAGATAGCACGTAGCCTCCAAGTGAAACCCCCTTTTTCTCACCTTCTCCAAACCCTAACTTTTGCATCCGGAGTCCGTTTCACTTCAAACAAATTCCGTTGCGCTCGTGGGGAAGTGGAGAAATGGCTGGAGTATTTCTAGCAAGGAGTTGGAGGCATTTTCTTGGGGTAAATCGGCCTACAAAGCGTTCGAGGACTTGCTTTCATTGGGTTTCCAACACCCAATAGGTGAAACTCGTTCTACATTTGTTCTTCTGAATTTTTTTCGTTATTGCATCCATATAGGTACCCTTGACAAGTCCCTGAAGTTTGGTTGGGTTTTGACTTCGTTTGATAGCGGTATTGGACACGTATCGGTCTCACGTTGCACGTCTTCGGCAAAATACCTCTTAGAATTGAAAAGTGTTAATTTTTATTTTGTTTTCATGAAATCCTTCCTTTATGATTTGTATCAACTTTCGTGAAGACGGATCGGAAATCGACACGATTTCGGCATCCGAACGGACACGGACACGCGTGCACGAGATCCCGTACACGGTCCCGTGCACGCCCTACAGTATGTGCGTCATAACTCGACGCACAGAGCTCCATCTTGCGTGAAATTTTATGAGAACATAGGGGCAACCTCTGCCCACATGCCTGTAAAATTTCACGACATTTTGTCGAGCGAGCGCGGAGTAATCGTGTGTGCACTGGTCGGCTGAACTGTACACTCGGGCTGAAATTTGCCGCTGATACGGCCTTCATACGCGAATACGGCACGTCGAGGACCCGTACCAGGAGTTGGAACATGTAGCCCTATACCTAGACTACCCAGGGACTCGATCCCGAGTTGTGGCGTGGCCCGACGAGCGAGCCACGAAGACCGAACCGCGCGCACGAGGGCACACGTGGGCGCGCGCACGTGCAACAGGCCGCACGTGGTGCGGGGCTACGTGCGTCGCCTCGTTGCGACATGTCACCATGTTTTCATGTCCTAGACCTACCCCAGGACCCCCCCTAGCTACGTGCACGAGCACGGGGCTTCTCGTTGTGTGTGCGGCGCTCAATCGAGCGAGAACCCACGCATACGTGCACGTTGTCACGCGGTATCGGGTTTTTCCGATACGCGTTCCGTAGACACAACACGGACACGATTTCGGACCCGTGAGTACCCGAGCACATCACATAGGTTGAGACCAACGTGTATGCCGAGTTTCGCGGGTTTATATTGTGTATATCTCATTTAGGGTCGTTGTGTGAAAAATGGGTTTTCCTTTAACACAAAATTTGAGTTTAAATGTGATATTTTGTTTTCCAGGAATTTAACCTGGAAAATCTGAGTTTTTAGTATGTATATGAGGTTTTGGACTTGTGAGAACCTACTCTTGGAATTAGTTCATATTTTTCTATCATTTATGAGCAAATGTGTCTTTCTTTTTCTAGTTATATATATATATATATATATATATATATATATATATATATATATATATATATATATATATATATATATGTAATTATATATATATATATATATATATATATATATATATATATATATATATATATATATATATATATATATATATATATATATATATAAGTAAGACTCCCTTGAAGCCTATTGCAAGTATATGTGCTGAGAATGGGTTGAGAGGAATTAATCCCAGATTTTGATTCATTAAAACTATTTCAAACCATGTGTCATTCTTCCAAATGAGCATATATATGTATATATATATATTATATATATATATTATATATATATATATATATATATATATATATATATATATATATATATATATATATATATATATATATAGTTTTTCTATTTTGTTTGTATTTATATAAGAGTATATTGAAATGAGGCATACCATGGTTGTGTTTTGAGCTTTTAATCTCAGTTTTGATTCACCACAGTAACCTACAGGTACCACACACACACACACACACACACACACACACACACACACACACACACACAACCATTTGTCAGAATAAAGTGTAGGCTCGTGTTGTAAATACATGTGTATTTATATATATACCTTTGTGTGTATAGTTTGTATGCTTGGGAACCCATCTTAGAGAAGATCATGATTGTGGTTGTAACCATAGGAGTCCTAGAAAAGATTTGGTTAGTCATTGTGAGCCTAGTTTAGTCGAATTGGCTGACAAGTTGACCAAGTTGACAAAAGTCAACTTTGGGTCAAACTTGATCCAATTCAACTCAAACAAACTTGGAATGACCTAGAAACTTGTGTATAACCTAAAAATTAGTAAACGGACTAGTTGACCAATGTTTGACTAGGTTTGGCCAGCATTGACCAGGTTTGACTAGAGTTGACCAAGGGCTGACTTTGACCAAAAGGGACCTAGAAGCATGTAGTCTTGCATTGTAGCTATTTCTTTTGATATTGTAGACTTGGTTGTGACATGTGTATACTTTAAATAGGTCTATATTGCCCCAGTTTAGCTACACTTTATCATCAGCAGTTCGGTTTGCCAGGCATGTACATCTCTGATCTTTTCATACTTGTTTGGATATGTTCTCTTGTTATAGACTAGTATACTTGATGCTGACACGATGTTCACACGGATTAGTACCCTATGGATCTTTTCATGCGATGTTATCCCCTCGAATACATCGAGTATATCATGTTCATGTACTTTATCGTGTTCATCATGTACTCCATGTATTCATATTTATCCATGTACACTTATATGTTATTCATGTACACTCATGACACTACTAAAATATGCTCAATTGACGACATATATTTAGCGACGTTCGATTAACGTCGCTAAATTGTGTACATTAGCAACGTTTTGTCTAAACGTCGCTAATAGTCGCTACTAGCGACGACCTAAGCGACGTAACAACGACGTATATTAATCACATGATCTAGTCGTCGCGAAACGTCGCTCTGACGTCGCTAAAAGCGACTAACTTAGCGACGGTAGTGATAGCGTCGCTAAATTCTAATTATATCCCCCCCACCGATTCATTTCCCCCCATTTTACTCTCTCACTCTCTCTCCTCCCCCCTCCGGCGCTTTCACTCTCTCTGGCACTCTCACTCTCTCCGGCGACTCTCACTCTCTCCGGTGACTCTCCTCCCTCTCCGGTATGTGACTCTCCCTCTCTCTCTCTCTCTTCGGCTGTTTTGGTTGTTGGTGGTTGGGGGGTACGGGTGGCTCGGGGGGAGGTGTAGGGGGGATGCGGGTGGTTGGAGGGTGAGTGGGGGGTGGCTGGAGGGGTGGGGCAGGGGGGACGAGGGCAGCTAGAAAGGGGAGCTAGGGTTAGGGTTCGGGTTAGGGTTCATTTCCTCCTATTTTACTCTCTCACTCTCTCTCCTCCCTCCTCCGGCGCTCTCACTCTCTTCGGTGCTCTCACTCTCTCCGGCGACTCTCACTCTCTCCGGCGACTCTCCTCCCTCTCCGATACGTGGTACTCTTTTCCTCCCTCTCTCTCTCTCTATCTCTCTCTCCGGCTGTTTGGTTGTTGGTGATTGGAGGGGTGCACGTGGCTCGGGATGAGGGGCAGGGGGATGCCGGTGGTTCGGGGGTGAGTGGGGGGTGGCTGGGGGTGGGGCAGGGGGGACGAGGGCGGCTGGGGGAAGGGAGCTAGGGGTAGGGTTCGGATTAGGGGTAGATATGTGTGGGCGGCTGGGGGAGGGGAGCAGGGGGGGTGGGGGCGGCTGGGGGAGGGGAGCAGGGGGGAGGGGAGGGTTAGGGTTCGGGTTAGGGGTGGTGTAGGGGGGGCTTGGTCAGGGGCACCGATAGTGCCAAAAAATCTGATAATTTAGTAATAATTATTTGTTTTCTGACACCGAAAAATGTGATACTCCGATTCGAACGCACCGATAATGCCGATATTTATAACAAGTAGTTTTGTTGGTTGGTTAATTGGTAACATGGTGATCGGGACATATAGTCCCTGCAGCCATTCGATTGGTGAGGCAGAAACTATGGTACGACATGGTGATCAGGACGTAGTCCCTACAGCCATTCGACTGGCGAGGCAGAAACTATGTAGCCGTAGATAAAGTTGACTGTCCTCCGACCCTCATCCCTCGACAATGATGATATGACAACCTATCACTATATCTTATATAGTAGTAGATGATGTCTTAGTATTACATTATGTGAGTTCATCTTGATTCTGTTACATTCTTCAGAAACTATATACGATAAGAACATATACTACACCATATGTACAGAACATAGATGATTCACACTAATGTATGCTAGAATGAATTTTGGGTTGTGTTCTTAGCCATCCGTTCTCATACTTGGCAAAAAATTGAATATTCTGTACTTTATCTGCTTTCGAAAATGTACTCAAATTACATGATGGTTCCTTTAGTTAGCTTGCTTATGTTACAATTATATTATTTGTGAATATCGATCTTACCAGAGTCTCATGAATACCAGCATTTTTACAGCATTTCAAAGTACAACTCCATAGTCTCTCTCTTATTGATTTTCTTTACATCGTTTCATGTATAGTTTTCTATAGCTTGCTTTATATGTCCAACCCTGATATGAACTGTTGTGAGAGATATGTGCTCGTTCCGTCCTGATTGGACATGTTAAAAATTTTACAGGTAATGATGAAGTGTTCTGCCCTACTTATTATGGCATTGGCTTAGATGACACTGATGACGTGGACCCTCAGGAGGATCCAGCAGTCGCTGAGGACTTGCCCACAGTCTAGCTGAGACTTTAGTATCTTATTGTCTTTTATTTGAGACATTATGAGTTAAACTTTGAGATTTTGTTCTGGTAGTTTTATACCAAGACTTTTACTATATCTATGACTCTCTTGAGATTTATTCTTCTATTCCATCTTAGTTGTTGTGATTGAGTTACTTATTTCTCCATTCAGAGCATATCATAGACTGTGTTAGATATTGTGACCCAGGACAGCGTTCTACCGTCGACACTACGGCGTAGGCTGGGCGTACTTCACTTCTCGTGCCCTTTCACTGGGTGCGGGTCGTGACAGGATGCCATCTGGTAAGATCGATATTCACAAATAATATAATTGTAGCATAAGCAAGCCAACTAAAGGAACCATCATCTCATTTGAGTATATTTTCGAAAGCAGATAAAATATAGAAAATTTGATTTTTTGCCAAGTGTGAGAACGGATGGCTCAGAACACAACCCAAAATTCATTCTAGCATACATTAGTGTGAATCATCTATGTTCTGTACATATGGTGTAGTATATGTTCTTATCGTATCTAGTATCTGAAGAATGTAACAGAATCAAGATGAGCTCACATAATATAATACTAAGACATCATCTACTACTATATAAGATATAGTGATAGGTTGTCATATCATCATTGCCGACGGATGAGGGTCGGAGTACAGTCAACTTTATCTACGGCTACTTAGTTTCTGCCTCGCAAGTCGAATGACTGCAGGGACTATATGTCCCGATCATCATGTTACCAATTAACCAACCAACAATACTACTTGTTACAAATATCGGCACTATCGGTGCTTTCGAATCGGAGTATCACATTTTTTGGTGTCGGAAAACAAATAATTATTACTAAATTATCAGATTTTTCGGCACTATCGGTGCCCCTGACCAAGCCCCCCCTCCCCCTCCCCCTACACTACCCCTAACCCTAACCCGAACCCTAACCCTAACCCTCCCCACAGCCACCCCCACCCCCCTGCTCCCCTCCCCCAGCCGCCCCACCCCCCTGCTCCCCTCCCCCAGCCGCCCCCACCCCCACTGCTCCCCTCCCCCAGTCATCCCCACCCCCTGCTCCCCTCCCCCAGCCGCCCCCACCCCCCTATTCCCTCTCCCCATCCACACATACACACCCATAACCCTAACCCTAGCTCCCCTTCCCCAGCCGCCCTCACCCCCCCTTCCCCACCCCCCAGCCACCCCCTACTCACCCCCCAACCACCAGCATCCCCCTGCCCTTTCCCCCGAGCTACCCGCACCTCCCAACCACCAACAACCAAAATAGCCGGAGAAAGAGAGAAAGAGGAAGAGGGAGGGGAAGGGGGAGAGTCACGTACCGGAGAGGAAGGAGAGTCGCCAGAGAGAGTGAGTGTCGCCTGTGGACAGACAAAAAAAAGAATAAGAAAAAGCTGTCTTTTCTTTTTATTAGCACAAGGCACCACAAATCGAGTACGCCTGAGAGATCCTGCGTTGAGGATCCCCGAGTACAAAAAAATAAGAATTCTGGGGAATGGGACGATGGAGATCGAGCGGCAGTTTCTCCTTTACTCCGTTGACACTCCGATTACAAAAGTGGAAGAAAATCTAAGAAAATTGCTAACTCTCGGCTCACTGGCAAGAAGTGCAGCAATTTGGCTCTTGAAGATGCTCTTCGTTCTGTCCTTTGATGAGGGAAGAAGCCCCCCTTTTATAGTCGTTCTCGAGCTGGAATGATGTTATGCACCCACGTGAAGAGACACGCTAGTTCTTATGTGGGCGCATAGTCCATCTTTGGGCGCATAGGGTGTAGGCGCATACAGGCTGCGAGATCGTGGGTTGGTCATGGTGTTGAGGTGGCCGCATGCTTCGGTGTACGACTGCTCATGGAGACTGACGTGGCCATGTGCTTCGGTGCACATTTTGGTTGTGGCTTTGACTGAGTCAGGCTTGGGTGCATAGCCATATCTCAGGCTATGCGCCCTCCTTTCGGGGGAGCTAGTCTTGGGCGCATGGAGTTAGACTTGGATTGGGCGCATGGAGCTTCATTTAGTGGACGCATGGAGTCATACTGACTGGGCGCATGGAGCTGCTCTTGACTTGGGCGCATGGAGCTATGTCTGCTAAAATTTTTTCATGCTTCTACAGGACCCCCTTCAAAGTTTTCGACACTTCGAACAAGTTTGAAATACTTTGAAAGAAGCATTGATCGTCTTCTCGCGAGGCAATTGGCACATAGCACGACCCTCTCCTTGGGAGCATAGTATTTGGCCAGCCTGTCGGGGAGATACGACTGTTAAGATTTTTCTCGAAATCCGAACTGACAGATTCATCGGAACAGAATCTGAAGCGGTCCATCCTTTATACGTCGTCCACGTCAGCAGGAGACAGTCGCATAGTATGCAGAGGGCTGATCTTTTATGTGGGCGCATAGGCTGAAGTGGGCGCATACACCATAATGGGCGCATATGGTCTATGGGTGCATAGGAAGTGGCCCGTGCCTATAAATAGACCCTGGAAGAGAGAGAAAGTTTATTATTTCTTTCTCTTTAAAATTTTCAGAAAAACTCTTCGTCTTCTTTCTTTGAGAATCATGTCTCCTAAGGCTGTCAAGAGATCCGCGAAGGACAAGGGGGCTGCGTCGGGTAGCTCTCCTCCTGCGGCAGAGTCTTCAGTAGTCCAGGACCCGATCCTGGGTGAGGGCATGCTTCAAAAAACAAAGTCTCGAGTGTTAATTTGTGACGCTCGAACTTTTCTTCTGCCCGGGCGCTTGTGCCTAGGGCAACATACTTTTATGGGCATTACTATGCGCTTACAGAAGTCATGCGCCAATACTGTGGTGTGTCATGCGCCCACGTGCTGCCATGTTATGCGCCCTTTAAGCTGTGGTACGTTATGTGCCCACTAACTGTCTGTGTGTTATGCGCCCACATGTCTTTGTATTGGGTGCATATCCCCTTGGGTGCATAGCCTTTTGGGCGCATAGAAGCTCTTCAGAACTTAGTTTTTCCTGCGATCTTCTGGATCTGACTATCTTTATGTCCGTGGCTCTTGCAGCGTCCATGTTGAAGGCTGAGGCTATGGCGAAGGAGGAGATGCTGCTTCTTTTCATAAAACAAGAGTCGCCATTTGTCAAGAAGGAGATGGTGCCAAAAATTGAGGAAGAAGAGCCGGCGCCCGTCGGGGAAGGAGTTACTCTCAAGAGTGAAGCTGCTGTAAAAGAGGAGCCCCATCCTGAGAGTAGTAGGACTGGGGGATCTGACCTTCCTGCTCTAGCTGAGGGCCTTGATCAGATGGATCCCTCCTATGCGAAATGGTTGAGGGAATGGTATATGCCTCGCCACAGCTAGGAACCGTGGGTTCCCATAAATGTCCGTATTTCGTCTTGATATTTCTGTCTGTTTTTAGCTTTTGTGTTTCACTTCTTCCGGGCATCGGATGTAATCCTCTACTTCTTGCCTGAGCGAAGAGATGAAGAACTTTTGTTTTGCTCATGAGATGTAGTCCTGTGAATGTAACTGATTTTGAATAAACAGAAAGCATCCGCTCCACTCTTTGCTTATGATATCTGTGGTGCTTGTATTTGGAGAGCAAAATACTGCATTTGTGTAAAGGGTATCTCGCTGGGGGACCACCCTCTCTTTTTTTCTTTTTTTGGTCGTTACGGCTCTTGTACCTTTTTCTGTCTTTCGATAGACGTTTAAGTACTGAATAAAGAATCTTTTCAGAAGTGAATGTGGTTTTGCGAAATATCGATGCTAGAGGTAATGTGGACGTAGCAAGGACATTTCTGATGGGTATTCCACTGGAGAATTTTTGATGTGGACCTATTATCCGTTTTATATTCGAATGATTCGAATATAGATAATAAGTTGAATGAAGCTGCTAGTAGAGGTAATATGGACGTAATAGCAGAGGATGTTCTATATCTGACCAGAGGTAATATGGAAGTAGAAAGATATATAGCATTAGGGAGGAGTGTAGTTCAGAGGTAGTATGGACATGACTATCTTTGATGAATGCTTTGCTCAGAGGTTATGTGGACGTGGCAAAACATTTGATCATTCTGCTGGGGAAATAATTATCGGAAAACAACTCAAAGGTAATAGGGACATGATTTGTTTTCGTCAAACCGAGTTTGGACGGAGTCAAAAAATAGAAATGATTCCACTGGGGAAATATTTAGAGGACCTATTATCCTGGGCATATTCAAGACTCTTGAAATATGGATAATAGTTAGATAGTTTTTTTTGAATCATATAAACATCGTACTGTACATTTACATGACTGAACATATGTGAACATTATGTAAAAGAGGTTACACATATTATTTCTTCAGGAACTTGCCGTTGATAGGCATCATAGGCAAGTCACCGTCACGCTTGGTCAATCGGTACGCACCGTTAGAATACACTGATTCTATGACGAAAGGACCTTCCCATTTAGGCTAGAATTTTCTGTTTGTTTTGTGCGTCATGACCATCGGTCTTCTCACTGCTAGGACCAGATCGCCGACTTGGAAGATCCTTTCCTTCACTTTTTTGTTGAAGGCTCTGGAAAGGCATGCTTGGTATAGCTCAATGCGCTGCTGAGCTAACAAGCATTTTTCATCTAGTACTTCAAGCTCTTCGAGTCGCAGACGGTAGCCCTCTTCAGTAGTCAGTTCATTGGCTAGGGCTACTCGAAGAGAAGGAATCTGGATTTCTAGGGGAAGAACTGCTTCGCTCCTATAAACCAGAGAGAATGGCGTACTACCTGTTGGAGTCCGGACCGTCGTACGATAGGCCCATAGACATTCACCAAGCTTCTCGTTCCAATCGCGCTTGTTTGAAGACACAAACTTCTTGAGAAGTTTTATAATGGTTTTGTTGAAGGCTTCTGCTAGCCCGTTAGTCGCTGGATTATAGACAGTAGAGGCTACGTTCTGGATTCGATTCTTATCGCAGAACTGATAGAACGCATGTCTTGTGAACTGTGGACCATTATCATGGATGATCCTACGAGGTAGGCCGAAGCAGTAGATGACGTGATGCTTGATGAAACTGATCACGTTTGATGTCTTTACTTCGGTGAGCGGTATAGCTTTCGCCCATTTGGAGAAGTAATCGATTATAGCTAGGATAAACCGATGTCCCTTGGAGGATGGCGGGCTGATTGGTCCTATGTCATCCATGCCCCAGGCTTCAAACGGCTAAGATGATGTCGTCGGGTGTAGAAACTCCGAAGGTTGTTGAATGAAATCAGCGTGGAACTGGCAAACACTATACTTCTTTGCATATTTAACAGCATCCGCTATCATGGTGGGCCAGTAATAGCCCATTCGCTTGAGGCGGTCTTGTAATTTGGGACCTGGTTGATGTGCACCGTAAACTCCATCGTGAGCCTCCCGGAGTGCATGCTTGGCTTCTGTGTCTGATAAGCATCATAACAGTAGCCCGTCATAAGAGCGTCGGTACAGCATCTTGGTAGCTGTGTCATAGTAAAATCTGAGGGATCGCCTTTGGATGGATACTGCTTCTTTTGGGTACTCGGGGAGGATTCCATAGACAGCGTAGTCTATGAAGGGAAATCTCCAGTCTTTAGCGTCGACGTTTGTTTCTGCTACGTAACTGTGATGAATATGCAAGGCATCTTTCACACAGAATAATTCTCGACCAGACACTGTGACCGACTGCTGAGTATTGGTAGGAACGGTCAAGGAAGCATTAAGACCGGCTAGAGCATCTGCTTCTATATTCTGTAGTCGAGGAACGTGCTCGATGAAGAATCCAGCGAAAGTAGATGCCAGCTCGATTGTTGCTCTGTGGTAGGGGATGAGATCTTCGTGGCGAACTTCGTAATCCCCTCAGACCTGACTAACTATTAGCTTGGAATCATCGTAAGCCTCTAGATAGTCAACTCCCAGTTGCTTCGCCAGTTGTAGGCCGATTATTAGGGCATTATATTCAGCCACATTATTGGTGCATGGTTCCACGATAGAATATGCACGGTGTATGACCAGATAATCAGGTGACACAAGCACGACACCTACTCCAGCCACGATATTTTCTTTGGGCCCTGTTCTTGATGCGCCGTCAAAGAACATTCGCCAAATAGGGATTTCTTCAGTTGCAGTGTTAGACTCTACCACTTCGTCGGAGATTTCGTCATAGAGTTTGGATGACTCCGGTACCGGATGAGCTGCTAGGAAATTAACTAATGCTTGACCTTTTACTGCCTTCTGAGGGACGAAAATCATATCATATGGAGTCAACAGCATTGCCCATGTAGCTAAACGGGAATTGAGAGACCCTAATTTAGTCATGAGTATTCTGAGAGGGTTGACTTTAGATATGATGTGGATAGTCTTCCCAGACACGTAGTGGCGTATCTTTTGGATAGAAAATACTAGTACGAGACATTCTTTCTCCACCGGTGTATATCTGTGCTCGGCACCCACCATCGTACGGCTGAGGTAGTAGATTGGCTGCTCATGGTCGCCTTCATTCTTCTGAGCTAAGAGGGCGCCAAGAGAATGGTCCATAGCGCGGACATATAGTAAGAAGGGCTTCCCCATTATTGGAGCAACCAATACTGGAGGGCTTGTAAGATACGCCTTGATGTCATCGAATGTGCGTTGACATTGTTCAGTCCAGACGAAAGATGCACCTTTCTTCATGAGCTGAGTGAATGGTTGACATCTTCCAGAGAGGTTCGAAATGAATCGTCTGATGTAGGCTAGCCTTCCTTGTAGTCTGCGTAGCTCTTTGAGATTTCTTGGAGGATGCATGTCGAGAATAGCCTTCACTTTCTCCGGGTCCAGATGTATACCCTTTGAAGTAATGACGAAACCAAGGAACTTGCCGTTGGAGACTCCCAGGAAAGACTTGGTTGGATTCATCTTGAGTTGGTGTGCACGCATTAGTTCGAACACCGTTCTCAAGTCTTGGAGGTGGTTGCCCTTGAGACGACTTTTGACTGCAATATCGTCTACGTAGTACTCCACAGTTTTGCGCAAATGATTGCAAAAAATTGTGTTCATGGCTCGCTGGTATGTTGCCCCTGCATTCTTCAATCCGAAGGGCAACATCGTATAGCAGTATACCCCCAACGGTGTTCGAAAAGATGTGTGCTTCTCGTCGTCGGAGAACATCTTGATCTGGTTGTAGCCTAAGAACCCATCCATGAAGGACATCCGTTCGAAGTCGCAAGTGTTGTCGATCATTACGTCGGTGATCGGTAGAGGGAACTCGTCTTTCGGACATGCAGAGTTTAAATCACGGTAGTCGATACAGACTCAAACTTTTTCGTTCTTTTTCATGACTAGGACGATGTTGGCAACCCAGTCTGGGTGTTGCTCCTCGCGAATGAATCCACTGGCAATGAGCATCTTGACTTCATTCTCGATAGCTTCCATGACGTCTGGTCAAAATCGTCGTTGTTGCTGCTTCACTGGCTTAGCTTTAGACGCAATGTTCAGATGGTGCACGACGACTTTAGGGTCCAAGTTTAGCATGTCGGCATAGCTCCATGCGAAGATGTCGATGTATTCTCTTATAAGCTGTATAAGAGACGGGCGTTCATCGTCAGATAAGCTTTTGCTGATGAATATTGGTTTGAAGGATGTTTCATCTCCTAGATTGACTTGGATGACTTCGTCTTCGATAGGTGGTTTACGTTGTTCGAAGCGCAGCTCCCACCTGGTGTCCATCTTTTGAGCCCACTATTCGAGTTCGATTAATTGGACATCGTCTGTAATTTGGTCGGAGGAAACCATGTTGACGGACAGATTTGCTTTAAACATGTCGCCGATGCTGGAATCTGAGTCCCAGAGGGAGGAATCAGAAGAATGAGAACAACGATCTGCTTCATTATCTGATCTTTCGGGAGTTGTTGGAGGAGAGACATAGCCCAAACCAACACCGCTTCGTTGGTAGTAGTTTTTGGGTTTGTCGGGAGGAGCAAAGTGTCGTATTGGCAACCGTCGTCCTCGGCCGTAATTTAATCCTTCGTCACTTTTGATGTCATATCCCATATTCTGGATGATATTTTTGGCCTGCCAACTATACCGAAAAAGTTGTATTTTTCCAGAGTCATAGTCAGCTTCTGTGTTGTGCTTGGGAGAAGTAGAGTCTGGACGAACTTTCTCTCGCCAATTATACGACCGAAGATGATTCGCTCTTCTTCTTTCTTTCTGGCTGGAATGATGAAGTAGTGGATATCTTTTGGGTAAACTTTTTCCCGTAGGTGAGGCGTCGTGACCAGCATGCGGAGGTGTGGTCCTATGCCATTCTCTTGGGCGTATATCGTATCTATGTAATGGTTTACAGATCGATAGACATCGGAGTAATTCAAAGATAAACCTTGACTAAGGAAATACGCAAGTTTTTCTTCAGGGATAACATCATCCACTGAAGGTACATTATTCTGAGTATTTATATACTAAGTGAAAGGGTCATCATCTAGAAGAGGAGCCACAGTCTTGGCCGAGTTCACCACGTAGGGTAATTCTTCAGGATTGGGAGGACGGGCATCAGTAGGTTCCTTCCTGGGTGTTTTGCTGAGAGTGATGGTCAATGGTTTGACCTTGTCGGGTTTCTTTTTCTTCACCCAGATTGTGAGAGGCTTCGGGGTACTTTTTGGAGTAGTACGTCCTTTGACTCGGACAATCAGGGGACCATTGTTAGGGGATGGAGGTGCTTCAGCTTCATTGTCAGCTTCATTGCCATCACCCTTGGGGGGTTGAGATTGGTAAAGTACCGAATCTCCATAGTAAGCTTCGATGCCCTTGAAAGGATCGACATCAGCAAACTTTGTCTTTACGACACCATCGCTGTTGACGTACTTGAAGCACTGGTGAAGTGTGGAAGGGACGATCATGTTCTCATGTATCCATGGACGTCCCAACAAGACGTTGTAGGATATATTGGCGTCGATCACATAGCAGAAAACCTTCGTTCGGAGATCACCGATTGTCACTTCCCGATCCTGGAATACGTATTTTAATACGTAAACCGATAAATTGTATTTACCTTGTGTTTTTACTATATTTATTATGCTGTATTTCTTCATGCATTCCCAAAAATATTCGACAAAATATTATTTCCTAATTTATTTCCTGCATTTGGGCCTACAATTTTGGCTTATTTGGGTGACCTATTCTTGGTTTACCAATGGTTCATCATGAACCCATGGGTCCAAGATTCTATATAATAACTCAACTCATTCTCTCTCCTCTCATTTTTATTTCCTCTCATTTACTTTCCTCCACCAACCAAGGCAAGTACCAACTTGCTCAAGAGATGGATCCATAAATGTTGTTGATGTTTTCTTACAAAATTATTTGTCAAAATATGTTCTTCTCCTTATTCTATACTAGTTTAGAACTTGAAGTTTTCCATTTTGAAGCTTTAATTTTTGTAGATCTAGGTTTTAACCATTTTCGGATCTTCTTGGTTTTGATCTAGCAAACTTTATTATTTTCAAGTTTTGATGGTTCCATGTTGTAGAGGATTTTGTTCTACCCCATTTTGACCTAAGGAAGTTCCGATTTGGGCTCCGGATGAAGGTTTTGTGTAGTTTGGAAGCCATGGTTGCTTGGCTCCTCTTCTCGGACAACTGGAGAAGAAGAGCAGTACTTGACCGCATGAATCTTCATGCGGCAAGTCTCTGGCCGCATGGCCTTTCCAGCCGCATGAGACTCGTTCGAGCTCAGCCGCATGGAAGGTCCTTCCTAGCCGCATAAGACTTGCTTGAGTACTTGACCGCATGAATCTTCATGCGGCAAGTAATTGAGCCGCATAGCCTTGTTCAGACTCAGCCACATAAGCCCCTGTTATCTTGAGTCGCATGGACTTCATGCGGCTAGCCTTCGAGCCGCATGAGTTCTTTTGTACCCAGCCGCATATGCACTACTGTTTTTGGGCCGCATAAGGCCCATCCATCATCCAGCCGCATATGTATCGCCCATGCTCAGCCGCATAGGACTTTGTCTGATCGCAGCCGCATACGCTGACACCCCTTCGTCCGCATGAACCCGCCTTTCCAGCCGCATGCGCCTTGGGCTCTCTGAGCCGCATGAGCGTGCAGTCCCAGCCGCATGAACCAGTATTGACCCGGCCGCATGGACTCACTCCCCTTGAGCCGCATGGACTTTTGTGCCCTATCTTATTACCTTATTATTATTATTTATTATATATATATTATATGCCTATTTTATATCCTTACGCCTTTTGTCCCGAGCATGATATGAGCACTAATGTGACCCGGAGAACAAAGTGTTCCTACCTGATACATGTACCTGAATGTTCCAGTTCTTGTTCATGCTCGACAAATGACTCGTAACTCCACGTGGCGTATTTGCAATGATGCATTACACTAAGGAGGGTAGAACATGTTGACATACTGATTGACATGGATCCTCTTTGGGGTACTCGTACTAAAGTACGACTTTAGGAGGATAATCATGCAGGCCACAGCATGAAAATCCAAGATTTCACCTAGGGTTAAATTAGGCAACTAAATATACTAGATGCATGGGGAGGGCAATATCCCGAGATCGTGTTACACCAGCCGCCTTGAGATACTGTCTTGACGTGCCGGCTGGTCTCCACGGATACTGTGTCATCTGCAACGAGTGGATGACTGTATCCGATTAATTCCTGCTACATATTATATGTTTTAGCAAGGTGGCCTTGCGAGGGACCTGTGCTCAATCATACCTGTCTACGCGGACCCCTGGGTTGGCTAGCCTTGCTGGCAAGATACGATCTGAGGATTTCTAAATAACATGATGCGAGGATAACCTCGTCCCACTAGAAACTCGTAGACTTGATTGGCCGTGAAAATGACTTGCTTGTATCCTATTACCTTCCGCGAGTAACTGAGGGAAGCGGACTGTCATGGTACGTGATCCAACCCATGTTCTTGTTTGATTGTTGGGTTGGTTATCGTACTATGACAAGCTGTGGACCGAAGTTATGAACGGAAGACTTATTCTGATTATGGAGTGCTACTTCTGTGAATGACTGAGGAACATGGTCTATCATGGTACATGATCCAACCCATGTTCTTGTTTGATTGTTGGGTTGGTTATTGTGCTGCGATAGGCTATCGACCGAAGTCACGATCAGGAGATTTTATTGTTTATACCTTTTAACTTATGTGAAAGTTATAGAGTACGACACGTCCCGACTCCATGCGGCACCTTTTGTCCTTGTTTGGTTGTAAGGGTGCCACATGGGTTCGAGGATGTTGTGCTATCCTATAATAATAGCATAAGTATTACTATTATCAATCATTCTATTAACTAGGTTTTTAGTCTTAACTCTTGTGCCCCTTTGGCGGTACTTGCTATTCGGGGCTGACCCCGCTGGTTTTGTTTGGCCAGATCTCGTAGCAGAGCCAGAGGACACTATCTTCCTCCCTGACATCCATGGTGCATACTAGGAGCATGGCAGTTCGGGGACTCGAGTGGATTTCTTCTCCACCACTCCTGCTTATACTTTTGCGGCGTTTAGCCACCGGCACCTGTAAGCCGGATTACTTGATGTTTTGTGTCAGTACATAATTGTAATTAAACAGACTACAGCTGTGTATAATTTTGTACTCTTGACTCTCCGAGATAGCTAAATTATGAAGCTAGTCTCTCATGATCATTTTGATGAAGCGTCGGGGACGCCTTACTGCTTTATCTTTAATGTTCATCTATTTGCTGATGTGATTTGATTGATTGAGACATAGAACTCTGTGGGACCATAGGAGACTTGATTGTAGCATGTACCCCCTAGTCTCTCGACAGCCACGATCGCCGTATGACGTTACGTACCTCATATGGAGTAGCTGGCCTAGTCCGTCTCCGTATTTCGGTACTGGGGCGTGACACCGATTTAGCACTTAAGACGGATCTTGCCCAGCGGATGGCTTCGACCAGCATTGAAAGCCATGATAGTTGTGTTGGTAGCGGATAGCTTGTGCAGAGGGATTCCCAGGATTTGAAGCAAACTTCTAGGAATGATGCTGAGGGAGGATCCTGGATCAATGTGCATACGGTCCACCTTGATCGCCCCGATATACCCTGTATAGTACAGGGGTCTGTCATGACAATTATTTTTGAGTAGCATGTCCTCCTATGAGAAGGTGATGTTGGGCACTACTTCCATAGTACTGTGGCAGTGGGGGCAGGAGGTAGGATCTTCAGCGAGAGCTTTGACCTCAGCGAGGTAGGAGTCGACGTGTAGCAATACCTCACTTAAGGCCTTCCGTGTTTCTTTGGAGAGTCGCAATAGATCGAACAGAGACAACCTGACGGGTGTATTGGCTAGCTGAGCCAGTATGTCAAAGTTGTAGGGTCGATCCATGCCTTCGGGAGCTGGCGCCTTTAGAGATTTGTCAAACCGCGTCTCCTTCTGTTTGGATGTGGTTTGAGGCTTGGACGGGCCGGCTTCTGAGCTTGTAGGGATAGCAGGAGCTTGAGAAGGTAGTGCTTCTTCTTGTGCGGGATCGTACGTCCGAAGATAAGTCTTTCCCGATCGCGTCTCGCCAGATAGAACCTCGTAGATGGGGGAGGATACCATGTGGCATGGCTTGAATTTCTTGCCCCTTCTTGCTTTGGGAGATGTTACCCCCTGCGTCACTTCTTGGACAAGGTCCGGGTGGACCCACATGATCTCACCACGTCCAGTTGTGAGTGGGACCAAGGTTGAGTTGCGAGCTGGTGGTAGGTTGACGACTTCCATCATTGCCTTGGAGATCGGGACCACGTCGTCGGGGACTTCTGTAGGAGGAAAGTCGCCAAACTGAAGAGAGATCATGTTAGCAGATACGACCTTTTCTTCAGCTTCGAGGTTGATCACTTGGCTGTCGATAAGCTGTTGTATCTTCTTCTTCAGGACGATGAAGTCCTTGGTGGAGTGATGTACGTACTGATGGTAAAGACAGTACTTGGGATCATTGAGTTGGCTCGCCTCTGTAGGACGTCGTAGTGGGGGCAATGTCAGCTTATTACCCTTTGTCAATGTGTGGAAGATGGTAATGACATCGCCTTCGTCGAAGGAAAATGTCTCCTTAGGCTTGTCGGAGGCGCCTTGAGAATTGGAAGCTCCTTTGGATGTGTCGACTTTCAGGACTTCTTTCCCTTTACCCCCACGAACAGGGATAGTTTGAGGATGCTTGTATTTGTCTTCAGATTTGGGTGTCTTCAGCCCCAGTAGTTCCAAGTTAGGAACGTCATTTTCAGCAGCATCAGTGGCCCCAATGAAAGCGGGCCATGTATCATACTTATGTATACCTAGACAAAACTTCACTGTAGGAAGGAAGTTATGTCGACAAGTATCCATAAGTTCTGAGTCTGGTATGCCGAAGGGCATCTTCAGTGCTAGCCGTCTGAAGCGTTCGATGAAGGCAATGACAGATTCAGTCTTCCTTTGCTTGGTCTCGATGAGAGTGGACATGCTAACATGCATGCCACTCTCGTAAAACCTGTTGAGGAATAACCTCTCCAAGTCTTTGAATGAATTGATACACCCGTCATACAGACTACAGAACCATTCGAAGGCTACCCCCTGCAAGGTGATAATGAACAGCTTCGACAGGAATGGATCATCCCGAGGCAAGTGCAGAGTCTGCATGTTGAAGTACGTCATATGCTGACGAGAAGAAGTCAAACCGTCGAATGAGTTCAGCGTCAGCGGCTTGTAGTTCGGAGGGCAAGTAGCATTCTCTCACTCAGGGGGATACGGTTGAGATATCCCCATCTTCTGCAGCTCATCTTTGTGTGAGATGGTGTCGAGGCGAGCAACCAGGGAATCAATTACATCCGGTTGATTGAGCAGGTGTTGGGAAACAGCTGCTGAATGGTTGTCAGGCAAAGGACCACCACCAGCATTAGCAAGATTTAGAGGAGGCGCAACGGAATGATACTCCTTTTGTAGGGAAGGAGGGTTGTTGCTGTGAGCTGGACTGGCGTGGGCTGAGGCATTTTGTTGAGGTGGAGGAACAGTCCCGACAGCTTGAACAGCCATTGTCACGCCCCAGAACCAGAATACTGGAGAGCGGGGGCAGACATAGCCAGCTACGTATACTGAAATGGAAACCACCTCGATATACGGTCACGGCTGTCTAGATATATGAGGGTTTACTACAAGCCAACAGTCTCTTATGGTCATGAACAAGCCTAATGTCTCAATCACCACAAGTAAGTAAAGTAGCAAGATGTATGATCATTGAATATACAATAATAAGGCGTCCCAAATATTACATACTCAGCTGATCATGAAGCTAGTCATTACAAAATGTTAGGACTAGCAAGAGTTTAGTCATACATGATCAACCCTAGGATTTGTTAATCATGTTTACAGCCCGTAGGCAGACAGTAAGTAAAAGTGCATCGAGCTAACAGGTGCTCGTCGGCTAAACGCCTCAAAAGAATAATTTTTACAATAAAGTGGGCAGAGCAAAAAGGAAAAAAAAACCCACTCTTGGCCCGGGTTCCGTCTAGTTGTCACCATTGGGCTGGAAGCTTGGTAGATCCTCGGGAGCTGCTCCGAAATCTGGCCACACAAAACCAGCTGGGTCAACCCCAGAAAGAGCAAGTGCCACAAGGGGGCCACGAAATAAGAACAAAAGCCAGCAATCAGCACAAGAAAATCTAATATTAAGAATTAAAATTACGAAAACATGTCAGGATGATATACGACGAGATAACCATGGAACTATTCCGATAGCCAGGTTACAACCCGTAAACCAAACAAGGACCGGGGTTGTAACCCTCCATATGAACAGAGCTTGGTTTCCCACCATTTATCAGCAAGATAATAATGTAAGAAATCAAGACCGGAAGCAATCTTGTACTAGATCAAGACATGGCTAAACTAGTTATACCTCATTCAATCAATCACGGCCAAGCAGATCCTACGGCTTACTACTTTAACTAACTAGGGTTATCACAGGCCTAATTACTAACAAGATGCAGTGAGATTGTTCCACAGCCACAAGCCCTGCAGACCATCCAGGTTACCCAGGTCAAAAATTAGGGGTTGAATTCAGGTGGGTACATCGCCCGGGAGACAAATGTACCCTTAGGTGACTTAGAGGGTGCAACACGCGATGGTGTGCTGGAAATGTGCCCTACTCGACGGCAGGCTACAGATCCCAAGAGCGCCCAGGTAACGGGATTGCCTGCAGCTGTGTCATCTCTTCATGACTACTGTGTTATTCTAGTTAGTAACCTTAATTCATTTTAGTAGGTACTCCTGACCGTGGTACTCAGGAGTCACATCCTAGACATAATGCAAGACTGGACAAGTGGATTAACAAGCAAGCAAGAAAGAACCACCCACGGTGTCAAGGCAGGTCAAGTTAAGTCATCAAGTCAAGTCAAGTCATGGAGTGCGCCGCCACGGGCCACTACCAAGTTATCAAGATAGATCATATCAAGGTACTTGTCAGGAGTGCTCCACTACGGGTCACTGTCGTGTTATGCTAGTTCCTTGTCATACCAAGCCATGTACAATAGTCCTTCCAAACATATTAAGTGAAATCAAGTTCATGACAAAAGGCGTAAGGATATAAAATGGGCATAAAATATCTAATAAAATATCAATATACCGGGCTATAGAAAGCCAAGCTTAAAGAAATAAGACCAAAACTTCAAGAGCCAATGGGTTAAGCAAGGGGTTCAGGGAAGCAGCGTACACGAAAGTCACGCATGCATGAGAGCTGCGTAGGTGAAAAGTCACGCACGCTGAGAGAGCAGCGTAGGTGAAAAGTCACGCACGCTGAGAGAGCAGCGTAGGTGAAAAGTCACGCACGCTGAGAGACCAGCGTAGGTAAAAAGTCACGCACGCTACAGAGAGCAGTGTACGTGAAAAGTCACGCACACTCAAGGAAGCAGTGTACGTGAAAAGTCACGCACACTCAAGGGAGCAGTGTTCGTGAAAAGTCACGCACACTCAAGGAGACACGCTTCCAACAGGAAGCGTACTCAAGCCTGTGTATGCAGCGCTAAAGAGCGCGCGTAGCTCAGGGTGCATAAGCTAAACAGCTCTGCACACTGCTCACTGTCTTCTCCAAACAGCAAGAACACCATGGATGAACCCAAAGCTACACAGCATCATAACTTGGCCATCCGAACTCCAAATCCAGATTTCTAAAGTTCCATCTTGGGTGAAATTGAACTCTCATCCACATGAAAACATCAAAAACCCATAAAATCCAACTTAAGAAGCTCAAACCATGCAAAATCCAAAAATAGAAATAACTTAGATCTATCACAATAGAGGCTCCAAATCACAAAAACCCAAGTTCTAATGTTGACCACCATATCCTAATCTAGCAAATAGACAAAGAAAAGAGGGTTCTCATGTAGTGGCAAGGTGCACTTGCCTAGGGTTGGGAGAGTTGTGTTGAGGAAGGAGAAGAAGAAGAAGAAGGAAATTAATGGTGGTTATGAAGAGAGAGAGTGGTAGGTGGGTATATAAAGAGGGGGAGTTGTGGTGGGTTGAGGGGGTAGCATAGGTTATGGTGATCCAACACATAAAACCGAACCAAACCAAACCATCCCAATTAAAACCGAGCCATGCCAAAACCCGAAATACGAGAAACACCAAAATTCCGGAAGTTAAGAAAAATAAAAATACATGCCAAAATCCAGATACGAGTAAAAATACGAAATATGGGAAAATACAAAAAATACGAAAAATACAGGAAATACGGGAAATGAGGGTGACAGCCATGATACTGGTAAGCATATCAGTGATCTTGGCGAATGCTGTTTCGAGACCCTCTAGCCGCTTACTACTCTGGTCACTGGCTTCTTCAGGTCTTTCTCCGTCCGTCATGTATGTAGATAGCATGCGAGGATGAACAGAGGAAGCAGTGCAACTGGTGGTGATACTGTCTGTCTCCGAGTGGACAAGTCCTTCATCTTCAGGTAGAGGAGGTAGGTAGTCGCCATCGGATTCGGAGGGATCATCGTCCTCTAGAAGACTACATCCAGTGAGGGGGTCATCTGCTTCAGATTCTGAGGAAATGCTACCCTCGGTTTGGAAATCTTCATCATCCATACGGAGTCTTGCCTTTGATCGAGTGCCCATATAGACTCCTTCAGATGTGACAGCCCATTGGTCATCTGTTGGTAGACTTCGTCTTCTCCTTCTTGTGGAACTGAGAGAGAAAGTTAGGTTGGTGGTCCACCGCCTTTGATTGGGGCTTCCGTAAGGGGGACCCCATGAAGCCATTGGATGAAACACATAGTGGCTTCTCATCGTCAGAGAAGTGCAGCCGTCGAAACACGAACTTTCTCTGAGGCACTCTTATCACTTTGGAGCAAAAACAGTTGATAACAATATTAGCGCATGGAAGTGCACTATGAATTGTTATGTTCTCCCTCGCTTTACGCTTATGATTTATCATGTCGCACAAGTCAGCGGAAGGGAGTTTTGTCTTACAACCCATGTTGCATGCATCGCCGAGCTTTGTATGCGGGTTCGTAAGGAGAGTAGGCGCATCCAGACTTAGTTCATGTGCAGGGGCAACCCCCACACCTAAGTTCTGTGATGTCCTTGAAGACAGCCCCGTGCTATACGCGTTGGGACATGTCTTTTTGCTGTGGGCACATAGGCCTTGGAGACTGGGCTTGGGCGTATGCTTCCTGACAGCATGTTTGAGTCGCCTTGATGTGGGCGCATAGTATGGATCCAGAGAGCCTGGGCGCATAGCCTTGGGCACATAACTCTGAGTGCCCAACCTGTTGAAGACAGAAGTGTTCTGGTTGGGACTATGCGCCCAAACACTCCCTTGGGCGCATGGCTTTGGGCGCATGCTTGGTAGAGCAGCATTGTTTTCTTCCAGTTCTGCCTTCTTCGTTCGTGAGCCTCGCCGGGTCTGGCTAGAGTGCCGTACACCCCGATCCTTGGCATCGTAGTGTTTTCCTCTGCCAAGTCTCGAGTATTGAACACTCTATTGTTGGTTGTGGAGGGAAGAAGTCACTGTGCTAGTAGAGCCCGGAACGGTATGAGCCTTCTCCATTTGGGGGACTTTTGTGGCAGAGTCCTGCACCCAGGTGACAGAGTCCTCCAGCTGCATATCCGCTATGACACTAGCAGGATATGCGCAGCGAGCCTTCGGAAGCCAAGTCTTGCGAGACTTGTTTGGCTTCGCTGATTTTGAGGGAGTAGAGTCGTCCCTCGAGAGCAACTCTTCGAACGCCTGCTGATCGAATTTTACGATCAGCATCTTCTGAGTACTCCCCACTTTGTCGGTATCGAATTATGTTACCACCTTCTCGTCAGAGGAAAAGGTAGTCTCCAGCAGAGTCGCCATTTTTGTGTACACACACAAAAAAGAAAATACTGTCTTTTCTTTTTATTGGCGCAAGGCACCACAAATCGAGTACGCCTGAGAGATCCTGCGCTGAGGATCCCCGAGTACAAAAAAAGAAGGATTCTAGGGAATGGGACGATAGAAATCGAACGACAGTTGCTCCTTTACTCCATTGACACTCTGATTACAAAAGTGGGAGAAAACCTAAGAAAATTGCTAACTCTTGACTCACTGGCAAGAAGTACAGCAATTTGGCTCTTGAAGATGCACTCCGTTCTATCCTTTGAAGAGGGATGAAGCCCCTCTTTTATAGTCGTTCTTGAGCTGGAATGATGTTATGCGCCCACATGAAGAGACACACTGGTTCTTATGTGGGCGCATAGTCCATCTTTGGGCGAATAGGGTGTAGGCGCATACAGGCTGCGAGATCGTGGGTTGGTCGTGGTGTTGACGTGGCCGCATGCTTCGGTGCACGATTGCTCTTGGAGACTGACGTGGCCATGCGCTTCGGTGCACGTTTTGATCATGTCTTTGACTGAGTCAAGCTTGGGCACATAGCCATGTCTCAGGCTATGCGCCCTCCTTTCGGGGGAGCTAGTCTTGGGCGCATGGAGTTAGACTTGGACTGGACGCATGAAACTTCATTCAGTGGGCGCATGGAGTCATACTGACTGGGCGCATGGAGCTGCTCTTGACTTGGGCGCATGGAGCTATGTCTGCTGAAAATTTTTCATGCTTCTACATCGTCGGAGAGAGTGAGAGCACCAGAGAGAGTGAGAGCGCCGGAGGGGGGGAGGAGAGAGTGAGAGAGTAAAATAGGGGGAAATGAATCATTGGGGGGAATATAATTAGAATTTAGCGACGTTCATACTACCGTCGCTAAATTAGTCGCTATTAGCGACGTCATAGCGACGTTTCGCGATGACTATCTCATGTAATTAATATACGTCGTTGTCACGTCGCTATTTTCGTCGCTAGTAGCGACTGTTAGCGACGTTTCAATCAAACGTCGCTAATGTGCACAATTTAGCGACGTTAATCGTCCGTCGCTAAATTTACGTCGCCAAATGAGCAGATTTTAGTAGTGAATAAACAAAATCAAAAAATTAAAAAATTAAAAAAAAATGGCCGCCTAGGGGCGCCTAGGACCCGCCTAGGGCCCGCCTCGCCGCCTAGCCCACCGCCTAGGGGGTTTTCGGTGCGGTGGGTCGACGCCTAGGCGGACGCCTAGGCCGATTTTTAGAACACTGCTACAAGGTAATGTCGAGTAAAACCGCAGTGTGATGCGAGCTAACGGTCCCATAGAAAGCAACACAGGACGTGCTAACTATTTATATAAAGTCTCTATCGTAGCACGGTGCGTATAACGACCGAGATTGGTCAATAGCCAAGTACTACTAAAAACGATAAGGATCTCAGGAGCAAGTCCTATGTAAAAGTCTCTATCGCAGTACGGTGCATACTAAAGATCGAGTGTAGAGAACAAGTCACGGTACGTAACAAGGCACTGACATGAACAACTATGAAAGTACATATTGAAAGAAAATAAAAGACATGTGATATGTTAAAACATGGAAATAAAATATGGCAAAGCAACAAGTACATAACAAAGAGACATGTACAAACATAAATAAAGAAAAGTATGCATGTAAAATAAACTGTATATAGGACAAGGTATACTTGCGTGATGGTAGTGTATAGAAACTACAATAACTCATCAAATCAAAGAGCCACGAAATCTGGAAATGGTGAAAAGTGAATTCATAAGGTGAATGGGAGAAAACCATTTCCTCTCTATGTTTCTTTTTCTTGGAAATTATTTTTTTTCTACACAAGAAATAATTTTCCTTTACCAAGGTCCTGATTTTGCAAACCAAATGAGACCTCAATATTGACATTTTCATTCAATTGAAGTAGACGTTTCCACAACAACAAGTGTATGTTGAAGTAGAGGATTGAGCAAATGCCCTTTTTCCAACTACAATCCAAACAAAACCTAAATTCTTAATGAACATACATCCATTATATTTACTAATATAATGGGACTTCAAAACGGTTCAAGATTGAGCCGTCTAAGCCGTATAAATATCATCAATTAATTATTTTTTAAAAATTAATATTATGCAAAAAAATGTTGAAAACAATTAATTTGTTATATAAATAACATTCCAAGGATTTGAACACATACAACTAAGAAGAATACCTACCACATTAACCAAATGAGTTAGAACAAGTATTTGTTCATAATTAGACAATTTTATGTAATTAAACAATTAATTTTATTTATTTATTTATTAATTACGTGAGGATATATGTTTATACGGCTAACCATTTCCAAGACTCTTTATAAAAAGTAGAAATGTATCAATAACAAATTATACTAAAATATAATCAAATATATAACAAATTGTAATTAAAATATAAACATATATATAATATCTTAATTTAAATATATTTAGATACTAAAATAATTTTACATTAATATCATAAGAAAAAAATATTATACGAAAAAAAAATTATTTAACGTAGAACACGTGTGAATTTACTAATAATAATAATGAACCCAAGAGAAGTTGAAAGATGCTCATTTTTATTTGGATTCTCTTCCCCACGGAATTAGCATAGGAGAAAATTATGAGAATAGCCAATAGAGAAAAAAGAGAAAAAAAAGATGCAAAATAAGTGTCTGAGCCCGGGTTCGAACCGGGGACCTTTAGTGTGTGAGACTAACGTGATGACCAACTACACCACCCAGACATGACAGCAACAAATTTAATATCATAGCAACTCATATAACAACTTTTAAACTTTTCAAGTACTATGGCCCACACTTGCATATCTCAACGTATTAAAACTCCCCGGCGCAGTTTAGCGCAGACCTCTGGACTTTCTCGCTCTAGATTCTAGCAGAGAGAAAATGGCGGGGGGGGAGGGGGGGGTGGGTGGTCGGGAGAGCAGAGCGAAACCCTAACCCCAGAAAAGAGAGAGCCATCAGAAATCAACGAAGACGGAGAAGAAGAAGAAGCGGAGATCGACGAGTTGGAGAGGGAAGTGAAGGAGATGGCGGAGAAGATCCTCGATTCTCGGAGGACGGTCCCTCTCCGGCTCATGGAGGCCCTCTCCTCCCATATGGCCGCCCGTCGCCGCCGCCAGGACCACCGGCGGTCCGATCCCAGGTTCGGTTGCTATTTCTCTGTAGTAATAATCTTGAGTTTCCTAGTTCTTGTTCTTTGGTGTTCTTACTAGACTTTGTTGGTTGATGAGAATTTTTTGAACAGCTGGAAATTTTGGGATAGAGAGTGACATTAGCAAAACTCATGTCTGCTTTTCGGAGTCTCAGGGTCTACTTGGATTGAGGGTTAAGAGGGTTAAGTGAGGGGAAGTTAAGTGAGGGGAAAATAAAACCATGCTTGGTTTGAGGGTGAAGGCTTATGAGGGAGGGTTATAGAGGGTTAAGTGAGGGTTTATTTCACCCTCTTTTGTCCATTTTTTTTAACCCCCCAAATCGGAGGGTTAACGAGGGTGATTGGGGGGTTTTGTTTAAAAAGTCATAAATGCTCCTTATTTGTTTATAAAATATCATATTTTTTTTCTTTCCATTTTTTCTTGTTCTCAACATGTTAATCCGTAATTTCTTAATTTGTGAAGATATTTTAACAAGTTTTAATTAAAATTTCAATCAAATTTAATTTTATGACATATGTAATAAGGTTATTTTGGTAACTATCATATTTTTATTAATCACCCTCTCATTTAAAACCTCCAATCCAAGCAAGAGTTATTAAACACCCCCCACTTAACTCTTCCTCCAATCCAAGTAAGGTTCTATGTATTGACTCTACTCCCCCTCGCTTAACTCTCCCTCATTTAACCCCACTTAACCCTGCTTATGTTTTTCCCCCTCAATCCAAGCAGACCCTCAATCTAAGCAAGTTTAGGTCACAAACAATGACTAACAACTATTAAATATATATATAATTATTATTAAAAAAATTATTTATATTTTTAATATAAACTACATGTTTTCGGAAATATTTATATATTCACTAAACATGTGAATTTAATTTTCCAGGAATTAGAATTTAATTATAGAGAATATGAATCCTGTTGACCATGTCAATGGAGGAACCAGAAATTCGAACTATGGTGGAATGGGATGGACTAGGATCGACTTATATATATATATATATATATATATATATATATATATATATATATATATATATATATATATATATATATATATATATATATATGGACTAGGATGGACTTATATATATATATATATATATATATATATATATATAGAGAGAGAGAGAGAGAGAGAGAGAGAGAGAGAGATGGAAAAAAATTTGGTGGACTGGTGCCCACTCCAGCCCACAATGTGGTTCTACCATTTTCAGCTAGATAATATTTCTCTCTTACGATCCTGACTTGAAAGAAAGAAGTTCGGTTCGTTTTGATTTTGAAAATACTAAAATTTCTTATTGATTTCGGTCCAAAATCGAAAATCGAATAAAACTTAAACAATTATCTAAATATCTTTAATTCTGTAAAAAAATTATGATTAAAGATGTATAAATTTTGTGTATATTTTAAAAACAACAACTCTCTAATATGGATAATTTAGCAAGTAGTCCAATTTTGGAAGCTAACTTTGAAATACAACAAATGTGGGTATATAATTTATAATTTAACAATGATCTCAACTTTGGGTCCGATCCATTAAACAATTGAAATAACCAACCGAATAAACCGAATTAATTATTCGGTTCGGATTTGGTTACGTCTAATTTCGATTTGATTCCATTTTTTTAATTTTTAGAATTTCGATTTATTTAGCTTTATTTCGATTCCGTCAAAACCGAATAAACGAAAGACTCACTCTACTGACTTCTAATCAAGGGCGGAGGCAGAAAAAAAAATTTAGGAGAACAAAAAATCAGAAAAAATCATCTGATAACTCAAAAAATAAAAAATCTACAGAAATTACACAACCAACTCCTATAGGAATCGAACCATGGTTCTTCTATATAAACACCCAATGACTCAAATCAATTATGCTAAGACTTACATATAATAAATGTACTGGTACCTCCTAGTATTTATTTGTTTTCAAGTTCAGACTGCAGTCCGGGACAGTCCAACTTATGCTCCGCCTCTGCTTCTGATTATATATCTCTATTTAGTTTCATCTTAGCTTAATAATATATACACAGCAGACTCCTCTTTCTTTATAACATCATTTTACATTGTTCTCTTCAACACCTTTTGTTGCTATATTCAATTGATTGGTTACTCACGGTAGAAGCTAAGAATGGAAGCTCTGCTGCTGAAACATGAAGTTACCGTATTGAATTTAATTATGCTATTTGGCTTCCAATTTTTTTTTGGTGATGTCATCTCCCATTATGTGACTTATGATATAACAATTGACATGACAGCTGACATGTCATGTTTTGACCAAAAAAGTTAATTACCCAAAAAAATTATTGTTAATGTTAATGTTAATACTAATGCTAATTTTAATTTAATATTAATTTTAATGTTAATGTTAAAATTAATGTTAATGTTAATATTAATATTTATGTTATTTTGATATTAATTTTAATTTTAATGTTAAAGTTAATGTTAATTTTAATTTTAATATTAATTTTAATATTAATTTTAATTTTAATATCTAATATTTAATTTTGTCATGTCACATGTCATCAGCCATGTCATATGCCATATAATGGAAGATGGTATCATCCAAACTTTTTGGGAGCCAAATAGTATTTTTGTATTGAATTTTATACCATATCAGTTCAACTTTTGTAACTATTATCATTAGGAAAGATATTGTTGATACTTCCCTTGTCGGAAAAGCAAGGGCAAGCCAATCACCTCTAAGTTGTGCCGTTATGAATAAAGCGCATATTGCTCAAAACACACAAAATATAAATACTAGTAACGTACATGTACGTAAAATAAATTATTAATTTTTTAATATAAATTTATAATATAAATACTATCATTTCTAGGAGTTGAATCTAGATAACCAAAAATATACCTCTCACCTTAACCACTTGAGTTAGAGTTATTTAGTTATAAATAAATCATATTATGTAGTTAAATAATTAGTCAATTTTTAAAAAAATAATTAATGGAATATTTACAAACGGCTTAGACGACTCAATTTTGAAGCATTTTCAAGTCAACTTATATTGGTAGAGATATATATGGCCCTTTCTACATTCTAAGGATCCTATAAAAATACTAATTTTTTAATCAATCTAAAAAGTGGGCTCTTTCTGACATTTTAAGGCTATGTTACTGTAATTTCTAAAAAATAGGACAGTCTAAATCTAAAAATGAAGATTTTTTATTAGTAATATATACGGAGGTTAAAAATTTTGTGGTATTCCGATTTTTAATGCCATGTGCAAAAGCTTGCACATGCTCAAAAACGGCTATATAGGAAAATTTACGTTAACTATTCCTATGTTTTACACTTATTACAGAAACCACCCTTACTTTGAAACTAATTACACAAACCATCCCCATGGTTTATATTTTCTGTAGAAACTTATAACAATACCACCCCTATGTTTTATTAAAATTATAAAGCAGAGGGGTTGTCAGTGTAACTATTTTCGAAATAAGGGTAGTTTCTGTAATACTCATGATGTTAGACAAATTACCTCACAACATATAAAATAACAAAAAGGTTAGAGTTACGCCGTCTACGGGGAAGTCATGCACAAAGTATTATCCTAATAGATTATTCGAGGTCTATGTGGAGACTTGTTCTCGAATCCTTAAAACACTCTTCCTACTAACTTTCCGTCGATGCACATAAATTCGGAAGAAAGATCCAAACTTAGCTCTTGTCCAGAGGGAGAAGATGAATAACCAAAAAAATTTCCAGGAGTAAATGAAAGACGAAAAAAAAAATTAGAAGAGAGAAAGTTTTGGACTTTTTCTTCTTCTTTTTTTTTTTTCATTTTCTACACACACACACACACACACACACACACACACACACACACATATATATATATATATATATATATATATATATATTGGTGCTTTCTTTACATGGAGAGAGCTTGCTCTCAACATGCCTTGTAAAAGTTTAGTCCCATATCGAAAATGCACCATGAGTTATCTCAACATATATACTTGGTTGTGTTGTTGAGAGATGCACATGGGGTAGTGACCCTAAGGAGGAAACCATGTGGGTGATTTTACTAGGAGGTAAGAATAAGGCTCCAAGGATTAAGCATTAATGCTTTTGTCATTCTCTTTGATTAATTCCATTTGGAGCGACTCGGACTCGGACTCGGACTCGGACTCAGGCTCATGGGCTCATGAGGCATATGGCTCATGCGGCCAGGCTACAGCTGCTGCTGTCGCATGGAGGGCTCCGCTGACTGTGCAAGCTACAAGTCAGTTATGGAAAGACTGATTCAATTTGAATTAATTTCGTTTCCATCTTTGTGGGATTTGAATTAATTTCGTTTCCATATTTGTGGGATTTGAATTAATTTCGTTTCCATCTTTGTGGAATTTGAATTAATTTTTCCATAACTGAAGAGGCGGCTAGGGTTTCCACCCTCTCTCTATATATACTCTCTTCTGGCCTCCTTTGTGGGTACTACGAATTTTATAAGTCAGAAAAGAGAGAGAGAGAGAGAGAGAGGGAGCTGCTGCTGCCATTGCAAGTCCATCCGAGGAGTCAGAACAGAGGTGACTTCGAGCGTTTCACAAGTTCTTCAACTTGCTGGTTCCTGGAAGCAATTCGTGTGGGACGAATCTTGCTTTGAGCAACGGTGTTTTGACACCCCAGCAACTTTTCTTCATCTCATCTTTCTCTAGATTATTGTAACTCGTTCTGTCCCAATTGCAACACGTTTGCAAGGAAGAACGAGAGATCTTCTCTTCTCTATTTCCCTCCTTCATATTGTAATCTGGCTATTTGGTTTTTTGTATCATCGTAGATCTTGAGTTTGATCACTGCAAAGTTTTGTGTGATTCTCAGATCTCGATTGCATTTGTTTTTCATCTTTGATCAAGCCCTGGGACTAACAATCTCAAAGCAAGATCCTTGTAGATGGAAAACATTAATGCTTCGCTCGTCCAATCGGACTATTGCAAGTTGGAAAAGTTCGATGGAGAGCATTATCAAGTCTGGAAGAGGAAGGTTTATCTAACTCTTCAACTCAAAGACGTTGATCATGTACTGTTGGAGGAAGAACCCTCTGTTCCAGACACTGGGTCTACTGCCGCAATCAATGCGGCTACCAAACTCCAGGCCAAATGGAGAAGGGAAAATAGTATCTGCAGGCTTTTCATCATGAATGCTATGGAGGATTCCCTGGCAGAATCCTACTCGAATAAGGAATTTGCCAGAGACATATGGGAGTCTGTGGAAAAACTGTATGAAGAAGACAGGAACAGGAGCAAGATGTTTGTGGTTGAAAAATATCACAAATTGCTCTTTGAGGACGAGAAGTCCATGTTGCCACAGGTGAAGGAATTTCTGAAGCTGCGTCAGAAACTGGAAGACGAAGAGATGCCCCTTCCCGACAAGTTTGTCGTTGGAGGGATCGTCTCAAAACTTTCTGCTGGATGGAGTACCTTCTATGCAAGATGCTCAGAAAGAAGCTAGACATTAGTTTGGGAGATCTACTTCAAGAGATCCATGTTGAGGACGAGATGCGTTCCCAACAGAAGATGGACACTCTGTCCAAACAGTTGGCTAAGGCCAATCTAGTGCAGACGAGAGATCCCAAGGGGAAGCATGCGGCTTCTCATCACAAGAAGAAGGACTTCATTAATCTAAAAGTGAAGGGTCCTTCATTCAAGCAACAGAAGTCCAAGTCCCACGTGACTTGTTTCAATTGTGGCAAGAAAGGCCACTACAAGAGTGAATGCAGATCCAAGCCTAAACAATCAGAGAAAGGTGAGCCTAGTAAGGTTTCATTAGTTTCTAACATTGTTGCTATGATCGCACAGGTCACAACTGTGGGGGTTGACTCTGACTGGTGGATAGACACTGGTGTGACTTGCCATGTCTGTTCTGGCAAGGAATGGTTCGTCACGTACTAGCCGATATCTGAGAAGGTTGTCATGGCGAACCAGGCCCAAGCTGAAGTTCTGGGGATCGGGACTGTGGAGCTGAAACTCACTTCTGGGAACACTCTGACGCTTCAAGGTGTGAAGCATGTTCCGACGATTGCCAAGAACCTGATCTCTGGGAACCTGCTCTGCAACGCAGGCTTGAGGATGGACATCAATGCTGGTCAGATGGTGATGTCCAAGAAGGGAACATACTTCGGGAAGGCTTATCAAACCGAAGGAATGTTTAAAATTCAGTTTGTCAACCAGTTTAATGACATTAATGCAGTTGCATTTTCTGATTATTCTCTTGAGTTGTGGCATAATAGACTAGGACATGTTCATTGTAAAAGAATTAACAAAATGTTCAGTCTAGGACTTATCTCCAAATGTGGGGGTAAGGTGGAGAAGTGTGAAGTGTGTGCTCAGACGAAGATCACAAGGAAACCCTTTCATCGGGTCAATCGAAGCACAGATCTTCTGGAGTTGGTGCACTCCAATATCTGTGACTTCAAACATTTCTCCACGAAGGCCGGGATGAAGTATTTCATAACCTTCATCGACGACTTCTCAAAATACGCGTTCGTCTACTTGCTCAAGTCTAAAGACGAAGCTTTCGAGAAGTTCAGAGAGTTCAGGGCCGAAGCTGAACGGCAGACTGGACAACAACTCAAGAGGTTGAGAAGTGATCGGGATGGGGAGTACAGGTCTCATGACTTCGCATCGTTCTGTAAAGAACATGGAATCATATGCGAGACTACTGCTCCATATTCTTCTCAATCCAACGGAGTAGTAGAGAGGAAGAACCGAACATTAACAGAAATGATGAATTCAATGCTGCTTACTACAGGTCTTCCAAAATGCTACTGGGGAGAAGCTGCATTAATGGCCACTTTTATTCTGAATAGAGTGTCATATGCAACTTCGGACGTAACTACTCATGAACTCTGGTTCAAAGTCAGACCAAACTTGAATGTCATTCGAGTGTGGGGGTGTCTGGCATATGTGAAGCTCCCAGATCTGAAGATTCAGAAGCTAGGGACAAGGACTACGAAGGCGATCTTCTTGGGGTATGCCGAGAAGAGTGATGCTCGGATATTTCTTGATATTGAGTTAAATCATATCATCGAATCTTGCGATGCTGAATACTTTGAAGACAAGTTTGCAAAAGACAAAAATATTATTCTTTTGGACATTCCGGAAAATGATGTAGGTGCAAATGAGACTGGAATCTCATATGGGCCAGTAGTCAAAGAAGAAGCTGTTGTTGATGAAACAACTCTTGTACCAGAACTCGCAGAGCCGTCAACAAAGCGAGCGAGGAGACCTAAAGACTTCGGAGATGACTTTGTCACCTATCATGTGGAAGCAGATCCGCTTACCTATGATGAGGCGATGAAGACCAGAGATGCTATCTTCTGGAATTAGGCAGTGAATGACGAGTTTGACTCTATCACCTCCAATAACACATGGGTGTTGGTAGATCTACCTGAAGGAGAAAAGCCCATCGGAAGTAAATGGATCTTCAAGAAGAAGATGAAGGCAGATGAAACTATTGACAAGTTCAAGGCCAGGCTGGTAGCCAAGGGATTTTCTCAGAAACATGGGATAGACTACTTTGACACGTACGCTCCAGTAGCTCGGATGACTACCATCAGGATGTTAATCGCTCTAGCAGCTATACATAAGTTGGTGATACATCAGATGGATGTAAAGACAGCATTCCTGAATGGGGAGCTGACCGAAGAGATTTACATGCAACAGCCAGATGGATTTGTCGTCAAAGGTCTTGAAGACAAAGTCTACAAGTTGGTGAAATCATTGTATGGTTTGAAGCAAGCTCCCAAGATGTGGCATGAGAAGTTTGACAAAGTTATTAGGTCAAACGACTACAGAGTCAGCGAGACGGACAAATGTGTTTACACAAAGTTCGCTGATGGAAGAGGAGTCATCGTTTGTCTGTACGTGGACGACATGCTAATCCTAGGGACGGATATAGGCTGTGTCACGGAGACAAAGAAGTTCCTCTCAGCCAAGTTCAGTATGAAGGACTTGGGGGATGTATATGTCATCTTGGGCATAAAGATCATCCAGACAGACACTGGAGTAGCACTGTCACAATCTCACTACATTGAGAAGATTCTCACACGCTATGGGTATAAGGATCTTCCAGGGGTCGATACGCCATACAGGTGTGATCAGAAGCTGAAGCCAAACTCGAGGAAAAGCATCAGGCAGCTGGAGTATTCTAGCATTATCGGAAGTTTGATGTACGCAACCACTGCCACAAGGCCTAACATAGCTTTCGCCGTGGGAATGCTGAGTCGGTTCATAAGCAACCCAGGGATTGAGCACTGGAAAGCTGTGAAGCGGGTGATGAGATATCTCAAGAAGACTCAGACATATGCACAGCACTACAACGGGTATCCGACAGTAATGGAAGGCTTCAGTGATGCTAGCTGGTATTCAGAGGTGGAAAGCGAGAGATCCACAGGTGGATATGTCTTTTCCTTGGATGGAGCTACTATATCGTGGAAGTCAAAAAAGCAGACTATACTCTCTCGTTCCTCCATAGAATCTGAATTCTATGCACTTGAAACTGCAACAGATGAAGCAGAATGGTTTCGGGAGCTCATGTATAATCTTCCAGTGGTTGGGGCTCAGATACCGACGATACCGATATACTGTGACAACCAGGCGACTGCGGCGGTGGCATCAAATAACCTCTTCAACGGGAAGAAGAGGACTGTACGGTTGAAACACAGGGTAGTACACGATCTTATCAAAAGAGGTGTAATTGCAGTGATTGATGTTCGGAGTCAGGAGAACCTGGCAGATTCGTTCGCAAAGGGCCTCAAGCGCCAATTGGTCGATGACACAGCTTGTAAAATGGGCTTGAAGGCATTCTGATAGTGTGTCTTTGTAATCCTACCATAAAGTTTTATGCTATTAGTTCAAAGAGAAATCTACTAGGCATCTAACTTTTGGTTCAAAGGAGGATCACTAACTGGGAAACTATCAGAAAACAGTGGATACTTGTTCTCTGGAACATGGAAGGGATACGGACCCATAACCAATGTTGTCTACTATGTATTTTCTGTAGAAAAACAGATCCTGTGGAAGGTTGGCTTAAACGCCTTAATGAGTTCTCAAACAGAGTGAATGCCTGGTGTGCTTTACAGGAAGCACGGTAGAGCAGCACTACAAGGAGTGAAACTCCATGCTACAGTGGGGTGACTCCACCATGAGGTTCCCAGGTCTGGGGTAATGCCTCGGCTTTGCAAGCCAAGTCATAGCGCCGTAGCACCGCAAATAGGCAGGTAGCCTAATGCTGTATGACGTAATTAAAGAGTTGTAGACAGCACTACAAAGGGGAGGATGGCCCCATGTTACAGTGGCACGACACCACGATGAGGTACCCAGGTAGGGGTAAAGCCTCGGCCATGAAAGCCATATCGTTGCGGCGTAACACCGCAAGGAAGCCTTAGGCTTCATGCTGAGTAGATTGGCACTACAAAGAGGCTGAGACCTCATGCTACAGTAGTATGACACTACGATGAGGTTCCCAGGTAGGGGTAATGCCTCGGCTTCAGGCCATGTCATAGCGGAGTAGCACCGCAAGGAAGCGCAATGCTTCATGCCATGTCTCTTTAATAAAGAACTCACCTATAGTGTATGGAAAGAGATATCAGGCCGTCTCTTGAGGGTAAACTTGTAGACGTCCAAAATTATACACTGAAACCAGGCTGGCACATGGCCTTTAATGTGCAGCCAGAAGCACACGTAACTATACTTTGTGAGTGGGAAAAATTACAATTGTGGTGCAGAATTCAAGGCGTAGTCCATTCTTGTATCACATTGTTATTTAACCCATGCGGGAAGATTCAAGTCGTCAGCGACATCTATCCTAATGCAAAATGGACAGTTACTGTGGGGAACGCTCAACCCTGGACACATATATATGTTTTGATATATGGGGGATTGTTGGTGCTTTCTTTACATGGAGAGAGCTTGCTCTCAACATGGCTTGTAAAAGTTTAGTCCCATATCGGAAATGCACCATGAGTTATCTCAACATATATACTTAGTTGTGTTGTTGAGAGATGCACATAGGGTAGTGACCCTAAGGAGGAAATCATGTGGGTGATTTTACTAGGAGGTAAGAATAAGGCTCCAAGGATTAAGCATTAATGCTTTTGTCATTCTCTTGGATTAATTCCATTTGGAGCGACTCGGACTCGGACTCGGGCTCATGGGCTCATGAGGCATATGGCTCATGCGGCCAGGCTACAGCTGCTGCTGCCGCATGGAGGGCTCCGCTGACTGTGCAAGCTACAAGTCAGTTATGGAAAGACTGATTCAATTTGAATTAATTTCGTTTCCATCTTTGTGGGATTTGAATTAATTTCGTTTCCATCTTTGTGGGATTTGAATTAATTTTTCCATAACTGAAGAGGCGGCTAGGGTTTCCACCCTCTCTCTATATATACTCTCTTCTGGCCTCCTTTGTGGGTACTACGAATTTTATAAGTCCGAAAAGAGAGAGAGAGGGAGCTGCTGCTGCCATTGCAAGTCTATCCGAGGAGTCAGAACAGAGGTGACTTCGAGCATTCCACAAGTTCTTCAACTTGCTGGTTCCTGAAAGCAATTCGTGTGGGACGAATCTTGCTTTGAGCAACGGTGTTTTGACACCCCAGCAACTTTTCTTCATCTCATCTTTCTCTAGATTATTGTAACTCGTTCTGTCCCAATTGCAACACGTTTGCAAGGAAGAACGAGAGATCTTCTCTTCTCTATTTCCCTCCTTCATATTGTAATCTGGCTATTTGGTTTTTTGTATCATCGTAGATCTTGAGTTTGATCACTGCAAAGTTTTGTGTGACTCTCAGATCTCGATTGTATTTATTTTTCATCTTTGATCAAGCCCCGGGACTAACAATATATACTCCAATCAACAACCATTGTTAATATACAATGAAATGAGATTTAGTGGTTAATAAACCTAGCCATTTAAGAGCCATAAATGGTAGATGAATTGTGTGATAAAATAGAAATGAATGGGAAGGTTATAGGATTTAACACCCAAATAAAACAAAGCCATTAATTAGTAATTAATGGTATTTGAAATTTGGTTTTCTTGTAATAATAACAAAAATCCCCCCCCCCCCCCCCCCCCCCCCAAAAAAAAAAAAAAAAAACCAAGTTCCGAAACCAAATATAACAATATTCAAAGGAGTAAAGATGAAGAATTTATGGGCAATTATATATTATATATAGATGAGATGGACTACAACCTTGAACCTCACTTAGTGTCTATTGTCTTTATCTGAAGAACTGCTTGATGGACTATGCCTTGAATCACTCTTCTTGAAACAGATTCAGAAAATAACACACATAATATGCTAGAGGTTCATGGGTCAATCTGGTAACGCTTTTGATTGGCCAAGTGCATTTTTTTTCTTATTCATGAGATTTGTTTGGAATTGTTATGTCTCATAGTCGCGGCCTTCACGACCTCTCACATAGGTAAGTCCTTAAAAGGTTGGTGAATGAAGTCAACCATGCATAATCATGTTTGGACCTGTTAAGAGTTTTAAAACTCATTCTAACCAAATCACACTGAAACACTGTCGCCATAGGGATGGAGTATCATGGTACATCATTGTACAGCAACTTGGACATTAGTTTAAGAAAATTTTAATCTTAAAGGTTAGTGTTCCATAATAGTAACATAAGTCCAACTTATTTCTACCCATTGAACCGATTTTTTGGGATTTCCAGTCAGGCTCGGTTGGGTTGTCACTGCTGCTGACTTATTTATGGGCTTAACCCCATCTCCCTCGATGATACTAGGGTTAATTTTCAAGACAGACTCTTCGTCAAGAGTAAACATACTCTTCGTCAAGAGATCTGCAAAGTTCTTTTATGACTTTTATAGTCAAGAACCACATTTTTGTCTTTTAGAGTTTTAGGCTCTTTTAATGTCTTGAAACGCAGTTGCATGTACTTGTTCATCTTAAAATTCACAAGATTATGCTTTAGCAATCTTTTAGTATAATTTATAAAAATAACATGTACAGAAATATGTAGATTATGTATATGCATAATAAGATGCTTGATCTGTTCAGTTTCAATACATCATGAAGTCATAGCAACAGTGAAATTTGGACTTGGATCTATTTGATATATACATAGTAAGATATCTAAGCCATTCAGCTCTAGCACAAGCTATGTTTAAATATATCATTTCAAATACTCTTAGTTATAATAGTTGTCACATGGACCTATTAACTTATGAATATCTAAGTTGTTCCGTAGGTGAAACTTTACACTGGATCTTACTGATCTTTAGTGTTTTTATATTCGAAGAAAATGTCATATATTGACTTGGAAAAGCACTTAAAATTCTATGAAACCAATTGTATTCCATTTCTTTATGAATTTTTTGGTTTGATTAAGCTAGATGTTTGGGATACTTCTAGATCATACTCTGTCATCAGAATCAAGATGTGTGATTCCACTAATTGCTGATATAAGCCCTCTGATAGTGAGCCAAAAATTTATCTGACTCTGTCACATCTTAAAATAAGATACAATAACTTTTGGCTTTGTCCTAAAGATTTATCTTTACAAGTTATGTTTAAAAAAAATGACAGTTTAAAATACTAAAATAATAGTTTAAGTAATTTTTGCTAATTGACCTTAATAAAATTTTAGTTTATCAAGTTTTGATCAACTTTGGTTAGCTATAGGGGCGGTTCCCAGCTAGCGGTGGTCCGAAGATACTTAAATACCGTGGCGCTTAAGGTCATTTACATCCGGTTGATAGAAGGGCCATATCGGCTTGTAACCAAACTAATCTCTACTTTAAAAAACTTAGATTTATAGGGATTTGCAATATCAATAAACTAATTTTCTTTTGACTAAATTGTTTGAATGTGTCAAAAAAAATTATAATGTCACATTCTATATGCAAACCAATGCTTGCCTAACATATTCCAAGTATTGTGACCGAACAATATTGTAGTTTCTTTGTCTGAGAAGAAATTCTAATATGATCAACTAAGGTTCAAACATACAAAACTAATATGAGGAGAATATCACTTTAATACAACAATATGCAGAACAATATATATAAACCAAGATAATTGGCTCATAAATTTCAACAATATATTTGTCCAATTAAATTTAAGAATAAAAAAATGAACAAAATATGTGAATTGTAAATGTGAAAAATTACCTTTCCATATGATCGGAGCAATTTTGTATTTCTTGATTTTGGCTTAGCAATAGCACTTCAGAAGAAATGTCAATTTGCACATTATTTTAAGATAGTCATATAATCTCATCGACATCCATTTTTGTCCAAAAATTTGGAAAATGAGATTTACAAACATTAAGTTTATAATAACAAAACGAAGAAGTTTGTACTACTTACCTTCATTCTTAGCATGTTTGATCATTTCCTAACAAGTCACAATCTCTAATGTTTCTGACTTGGAGAAAAAAATATTACAAGGATCATGTTATTGATAAGATAATTCAAAAATAAATTTGTAGTACCGTCATCGTTAATATATTGTTCATTTTCTAAATATTTGAAATATTTCTAATGATTATGTTTTCAAAAAAGATAATTTAGTTTGCATATTAGTAAGAAATGCAATTTGAACCGATGCACAACTTGTTCACTCTGGCACACTAATATATGTTGTTTATGAATTTTACCATTAAAATAAGTCAACACTATTTTTTATTGTAAATTATGAAAACAATAATTATAAAGGTGCTACCAATATACCCAAAAATTAGTAAGTCTGGCATATATCTTAGTTACATAATACAGTGAAAGAAAACATTTGACAATACTATATAGCAGCATGTATCAAATTCTTCCATACATTAAACATTACATATAAAATAACAATATATTTATATCTAGATGACTTTGCAAGATTATATTCTAGATGCCAAACCCCATAATTGATATTGAATGATGTAAAATTTTGTCACTAAAGTGTAGTAATACCTAGTTTTGTATGTAGAGCCATAATTATCATGACCTGACAAAATTCCATATCATTATCCATGACATCGGGCTACATAAAAAGTTACTAATAACATTAAATAAAAAAATTCCTCGCGATGCATCAGGATTAAATAACATAGAATTATAATAGGTGAATTATAATAGGTGTTATGATCCTTGCACTTTACCAATGATATGCAAAAGCAATAAAAAAGAACATAGGTTTCTTACTCTAGTTAGATAGACAACAGTAACAAAGAATCTGAGTCCCTAAAGAGGAAAGATGATGGAGGCACTATTGTTGAGAATGGACTCTTGGTGTGTAAAAAAAAACACTTCATTGACAATTTGAATAAATGCTACATAGTAAATACTTATCTTACAAAACCCAACTTTCATTGCTTGATGTATTTTGCTCTTCTAATGAAATTTCTAGATGCAAAAAGAGCTCCAAATACCTCTTGGAATTGCAGTCATAACAACTCTATTTGCAAATGCAGCATTTGAGAGAGAATCATGAGAGGTACCACATCATCCTTGAATGCAATAAATAAATGTTTGCATAGACCGAGCATATGCTACCAGCTGCGTTTCATGTAACAGAAGTTGTGTTTCATGTAACATAAGTTATATTCAATTGTCTGGCTTACTTCCTTCCTAATGCAGGAAGACAGTATTTGCATGTCTTGATATCTAAATAATGAAATCACCTACAATTCCATGAGAATAATTATTCCATCTTGGATATTTCCTGAATTTGTGTATTCAGCAAACGAAACATCCCCTTACTATGAAACGTATTTTAATCTATTTCCAAATGATATTTCCATGGCAGTTCTTTTTTGAAGATTTGATCATTTATACAATCAAGATGACTCGTAATACATTTAATCGTGTAGTGCAATTAAAACAACCATCCATTAACTATTAGACAACTAAGTCCTGAATTGCACGTAATCGTGTCTTTTGTGCAAATTTTCAACTCTGTTCACCAACCACAAAACCTGTTGGAAATAGACAACTAAGTCCTAACCAAAAAGACTAGAACCTTGTCTATAGTTCTCACGGTAGCAGTTGGAGAAAATTGGACATTATGCCATTTTTGGCTTTGGGTACAGATATTATAAACCATATCAATCATGACTCATTACCAGCAATGGTCAAATGGAGCCTGCACACAACATAAATTCTTGCTAGCATTCCAATTTATTCAGTAAATAAGGTTTGACAATAGGGAAAGTTTACACTAAGGACAATGTGAAGGTTTATGCAATCCATATAGAGGACAGATGGTAAGGTTGAGTGGTTTAACTTTTCGGTAGGCGGTGGAGTAAACGGCCAACGGAGGTTGGCGACATAGGCAGAGGTGAGGCAGCGTAGGCGAACGCCTAGGCAGAGTAATACCTAACAGGATATTTTAGCCAAAAAGATTTTGTAAGCATTATGGGCATATGGTTCACTTTTACAAAACTAAAACTTTATAAATCTTCGTTCTACAACTTAGTTATGCATGGAACAACCTTAAAATATGCATATTATGCAAAAAAAAAAAAAAAAAAGAAGTGGTAAAATAGTAAAAAATGTATCGACCGCCTATGCAACGTCTAGGCAGTGGTTAGGCGACCTAGGCGGTAGGTGGACTCTCTCCGCCGCGCACCCGCCTACCATCGTTTAGAACCTTAATTGCAGGGTATTTACTTACAATTTCCTGAACTTTAGATAATTAAGTAAAGGACTAAAACTTGTAAAACTCTGCTGAAACCATAGCATAAGGGTAAAAGAGAGAGTGATAGAAAACAATGTCGATCGAGGGAATAGAGACATACTGCTGCTAACGGTAAAAAAAAGTGAATCGGAGGCCATTGTGTGGCTGGACACATAACGATTCTTCATATGGGTTTTTGGTATAGGTCCAAAATTCATTTACTTTATGAAACATATATATCTTTAGTTAAATGGGATTTGCTTGTGAGCCCATAAACAATTTATTAAAGTACAAATAACCTATATGTATCCGCTATGCACTATTCTATGACCATTTTGTTTATGCATGTTGAGAATCAATAAGGGACTTTTAGTCCCACATCGGAATATGTTATATGTAGAGGAGCTAGACTCCCTATAAGTAGTGAAGTAGTCCATCAATAAAATTATCTGAACTATTATTTTCTACAAGGTATCAGAGCCATAAATCTCTCTCTCTCTCTCTCTCTCTCCACAAAACAAAAATTTTTTTTCCTTTCCCCAGCCGCCGAACAGTTCCAGCAACTCCCACCCGACCCTACGCTGCCCCCCCCCCCTCCCACCGGCTGCCCCATCGCTGCCCCCCCCCCCCCCCCCCTCCTCTCTTCCCGCCGACCCCAGCCTGCGACCCCCCCAGCCTGCGACCTACAGAACCCTTCCGCCCCCCCCCCCCCCCCTTCCCTGCCTGGAACATACCGCCACACCCTAACCCTCGACTCCCGACGACCTCCCAGCCCCCCCCCCCCCCCTTCCAGAACCTCCCGCCCCCCCCCCCCTTCCAGAACCTCCCGCCCCCCCCCCCTCCTAACCCTAGCTGCCAGGAACTCCAGCCCCCCCTCCCCCCCCTGACCACACCCCGCACCCCTTTCCAGGAACCCCCCCCCCTTTCCAGGAACCCCCGACCCCCCCCCGACCCCCCCCCCCCCCCCCCGAACCCCCAAACCCTAACCCTACCCCTAGTTTTTTTATTATGGAAACCCTAAGCCTAGATCTAGCAGCCCCATCAAACCCTAACCCTAGCTGTTAAAAAAAAAGCGTATTTCGAATAGAGACGGCTGTCAAATCTTTATTTGCACCAACTCTGTTCCGTGCTTACGCCGTTTGGAACTAACAAATGCTTTATTTGTTATTCCTTCTTCACATCTGGATCTATGCAGAGACTGATCATGTCTTCTCTGGTGACCTGACGTGTTCACTTTACATGCGCGCGCCGGTGCTGGCCAAGTTGGTAGCGCATTAGTAAAGTCTCTGACGTCGAAGAAGACGACGTCGACGACGAAGACGACGAAGACGGCGAAGACGACGACGTTGGGTCAGTTGCAGACTCCGACGACGACGAAGAAGACGACGAATTGAATTCAAAGTTGCAGACGCCATGGATTCGATCAGTGGCAAACTAACGGCCGATGAGATGAAGACCTTGATTGATGATATCTTATCCAAGAGATTAACCGAGGTAACCCCACGTGTGATCCATACTGATGTGGATCCGTCACCTTACAAAATGGGAAAGCTGGAGAAACTGGAGACGAAGTTGGAAGGAACTTCCAACTACTTGAAGTGGTCGCGGCAGGCAATGAGGACACTGAAGGGACGTGGCCTGGTTGGCTATGTCACTGGCCAGGCCAAGGCGCCAGCCGATCACTCCACGAAGGAGTTCACTGTGTGGGAGATTGTCAACAACGTCGTGGCTGGGTGGTTGACTGCCTCTTTAACCGACCAGGTGTCGGGCAATGTCAAGGCTATGGAGGCTGCTGCTGATATATGGCAGACTCTCAAAGATATGTACTCCGGCTCTGGCAACCCTATGCGAGTCTTTCAACTACAAGATGAACTCGATAGGGTGGCCCAAGATGACCGTAACATCTCTGAGTACGCGGCCCTGTTGAAGAAGTATTGGTCTGATCTGGATCATTATGATCCTCTTGGGATGGAAGATGCACAAGTCGAACCAGCCTTCGCAAAGTACTTTCAGACGTTCCTGGCTTATATTTCCCGACAGCGTATGATGAAATTCCTGAAGGGACTACACCCTGTATTTGAGCAGCGACGGAATATCCTCCTTTCCCAACCCACGCTCCCGACCTTGGAAGAAGCTATCGCTGTCATGACACAGGAAGAAGCTCGACTGAAGTTGATGCCCAACAAGGGCTCCTCCCGGGGGAGCCAGCCGCGGTTGAAAAGTCTGCCCTTGCTGCCTTCAATCAACCTCCATCTATGGGTGGTGTTTGTCACAATTGTGGTGACTCCGGACATTACATCCAATTTTGTCCAAAACCCTTGCGCAGTCAGTCTACTGATCGAGGACGGGGTCGTGGAGGCCGATGTGGTGGTAGAGGAGGATATGCTGGTCGATGGGGCGGCCACAAAGCAAATCTGGCGGAAGACGGGGGAGAGCATCACCTGGCTGAAATAACCCCGCTTGAGCGGGAGTTCCTTGAGAAGTTGCGTGGCACGAAGCTGGGTTCGGCCGACAGTCCTGGGGCATCTTCAAACTCGGGAGATCATTTCACTTGCTTTGCCCAAAACAGCAACGGTGATTCTGCACGTGCTCTTGCATCTATCCATCAGCAAGGATGGATTATGGACTCTGGGGCATCTCGCCATGTCACGGGGTCCCGTGATGCGTTTCGGGAATATACTCCCCTACCATTGCCGGAGAGTATTCAGACCGCTGATGGTACATCCAACCCTGTAATGGGTAAAGGCACTGTCGCATGCACCCCTTCCATCACTCTAACCAATGTTCTTCATGCTCCATCTTTTCCTGTCAATCTTCTATCCATTAGTGCCATTATACTTGATCTTAACTGTACTGTTTCCTTTGACATTCCTCAGGTGACTTTTCAGGAGAAAGGGACAGGACGGCGACTTGGGACTGGCACATGGCATAAGGGGCTGTGGTATTTAGACAGGACTGGACTGGACAAAGCATTGGCATCCTTGGTAGCAGACGCATTACCAGAAGCTTCCTGTCGCAGTGTTGAAGCCGACTTGCTACTCCACCACCAGCGTGTCGGTCATTCCTCTTTTTCGGTTATTGGTAGAATATATCCGTCCTTATATCAAAGGGCTAATAAAGAGAAGTTATTTTGTAATGCTTGTGCTTTGGGAAAACATACCAGAAGCTCGTATGTGAGCACAGGGAATAGGAGTTCAGTTGCTTTTGACATGATACATTCAGACGTATGGGGCCCTTGTCCTACAACCGAGATTAACGGCTTTCAATGGTTCGTCACCTTTATTGATTGTTATACCCGTGTGACATGGGTCTACCTTCTGAAAAATAAAAGTGACGTCCTTGAGGCCTTTCAGGACTTTCATCGACGAGTGGCAACACAATATGGCGCTAAAATTAAGTGTTTTCGATCCGACAATGGGACGGAGTATACGAATAAGCGGGTTGCTGAGTATTTTTCAACTCATGGAATACTTCATCAAACTTCGTGTGCTTATACTCCGGCTCAAAATGGTGTGGCGGAACGAAAGAACAGACACTTGCTGGAAGTTGCACGGACGATGATGCTGGCTATGAATGTACCGAAGCACTTATGGGGGCAGGCTATATTGACGGCCTCTTATCTCATCAACAGAATGCCATCTCAGGTATTGGACTGGAAGACACCATTGGAGATGCTTACTGGAGCCAATACATACACTGTTCCACCAAAAGTTTTTGGATGTGTATGCTTTGTCCAGGATAATCGGCCAGGCGTTGGCAAACTGGATCCTCGGGCAGTTAAATGTGTCTTTATCGGTTACAAGGCGACTCAGAAGGGTTATGCCTGTTGGAGTCCAGTCGAGCGGAAGATGTTTGTCAGCATGGACGTTACTTTTCGAGAACTCGAACCATACTATGGTTCGGATGAAGGTTCCGTATTTGGTGACACACCTAACACAGATGGTGTTCGATGTGAGGGGGAGATAATACACCCAAATGTGGTCATCGGATCGGTTCCGTGTCCGGTTGTAGAAAATTGGACGAAAGGGGGAGAGCACAGTGACTCAGATACAGAAACTGAAGAAGAAGATCCATATGTTATGCAGGGGGAGCAGCAGACAAGAGAAAAGGAGCTCCAAGTCTACAGAAGGAGACAACAGAAGTCCAGTACTGTGCCTATGTCGTGCCCTGTGCCTACTGTACCAAGTCCCTCGTCTACTCCTGCCCCAACTCCTAAAGATGTTGCCCCCGTACTGAATCACTCGGATTCTGATGCGGATCTCTCTGACTCGGATGGTATGATCTCTCCACCACCTATTGCTCCCTTAAGGAGATCTTCGCGCATCAATGCGGGTAAGGCTCCTGCTCGTTTTGATGATTACGAACATGACATTGCCAACTTCTTGTCTTATTCTAACATTTTTTCGAATTATCGAGCCTTTATTGTATCGTTAGACTCTACTTCGTTGTCCAAGTGTTGGCAGGAAGCAAAGAAAGATCCAAGGTAGAAAGCTGCAATGATGGAAGAACTTGGGGCACTGGAGAAAAATAAGACATGGGAGCTGGTTCCATTACCCAAAGGGAAGAAAGCTGTGGGATACAAATGGGTGTACACAGTGAAAGAGACGCCAGAAGGAAAGGTTGAGCGATACAAGGCGAGGTTGGTTGCAAAAGGATTCACACAGTCATATGGCATAGACTATGATGAGATGTTTGCCCCAGTAGCAAAAATGAGCACCGTGAGAACTCTGGTCTCCATTGCAGCGAATTATGGGTGGAAGCTATACCAGCTGGATGTGAAGAATGCCTTTCTTCATGGGGACCTGCAAGAAGAAGTATACATGGAGCTCCCGCCAGGATGCTACGCGACGGCATCAAACGGAGGGACGTCGCAAGGAAAGGTGTGTAAACTGAAGAAGTCGCTATACGGGCTCAAGCAATCTCCTCGAGCCTGGTTTGACAGATTCAGAAAGGCTGTTACAGGCATGGAATACCGTCAAACAAATGCAGATCATACGGTCTTCCTCCAGCATACAAGAGGCCACATCACTATACTTGCTGTATATGTGGATGATATAGTGATCACAGGTGATGATGAAGCCGAGATCACTAAACTGAAGTCAAAACTCGCAAAGGAGTTTGAAGTGAAGGATTTAGGAGCGATGAGGTACTTTCTAGGTATCGAGGTGTGTGAAGGCGAACAAGGAATTGTTCTCTCACAGAGAAAGTACACACTAGATCTGCTGAAGGAGACAGGGATGCTGGGATGCAAAGCAGCGGTCACTCCAATTGACCAGAAGTGCAAGTTGGGAGCAGAAGCAGGAGAGCCCGTTGATCGTGAAAGATATTAACGACTTATAGGGAGATTGATTTATTTGGGACACACTCGCCCTGATATCTCATTTGCGGTGAGTGTAGTGAGTCGCTACATTCATGATCCAAGAAAGGGTCATATGGACGCAGTATTTCAGATCTTGAGGTATCTGAAAGGAACGCCGGGAAAGGGACTATGGTTCAAAAAGAATGGACGCATAGAAGTTGAGGGATACTGTGATGCAGACTGGGCGAGCTGCATAGACGACAGAAGGTCTACCACGGGATACTGTGTTTTTGTAGGAGGAAATTTGGTCTCATGGAGAAGCAAGAAACAGTCAGTGGTAGCACGGTCGACAGCTGAAGCAGAATACAGGGCAATGGCTCTGGGAGTGTCAGAGTTGCTGTGGGTGAAAGCATTGCTGACAGAGTTGCAGCTGGATAAGGGAGCACCATTGCGTCTTTTGAGCGATAGTCAAGCTGCAATAAGTATCGCTAACAATCCAGTTCAGCACGACAGAACGAAGCACATCGAGATTGATCGATTCTTCATCAAGGAGAAGCTGGAACAAGGGATACTGAAGATTGACCATGTCCGCTCAGAAGAACAAGTTGCAGACTGTCTGACTAAGGGTCTTAGTTCATTAAGTCTGTCAAAGTTATGTAACAAGATGGGGATGATCAATATCTATCGCCCATCTTGAGGGGGAGTGTTGAGAATCAATAAGGGACTTTTAGTCCCACATCGAAATATGTTATATGTAGAGGAGCTAGACTCCCTATAAGTAGTGAAGTAGTCCATCAATAAAATTATCTGAACTATTATTTTCTACAATGCATAACTTCCAACATGACTAGAGTGAAGAGTTGCTTGCTATGTATAATGAAATACTGGAAAAGAATGATGTTCGGCACAATATAATGCAGACTTCTTATCCAAAGTTTTCTAGCACAAATAAGTAAAATGTTCTCAAAAGATTATTTTGTGTCAAAAAATTAAAAAAAATTGGAAAAAAAAAATACTGAAACAGAAACTCAAAATGGAACTTTTGAAACCAAGTTCGAAGAGGGGAGTACCGAATCTGATTTCTCAAACCTTCTAAAAACTGAACTGTTAGGTTTTGATTGTATTTATAAGCAATTAATCACAATTGCTTTTTCTTTGACGTACATGGTTTGCAGTATCATTTTTGGCATGTTCGATCTGATACTCATCCAATTTTCGTACGTAAAATAGGACATATGTAAAATAATCACTCGAATATAATCTCTTAGATTGTTAGACAAATTATGTCGCAACATATAAAATAACAAAAATGGTAGAGTTATCGGTCTACGGTAATTAAAGTCATGTACGAAGCATTGTCCTAAGATATTATTCGAGCTATATGTGTAGACTTGTTCTCGAATCCTTCTATGGGTGCTTCCGGGCTTCCCATCGTTGCACACAACACTGGAAAAATGATCGAAACTTATTTCTTGCCTAGAGTAAGCAGATGAACAACTAAGAAACTTTGCAGGAGGAAATGAAAGACGAAAGGAATTTTTTTTTTTTTTTGGAGAGACAAAGTTTTGGACCTTTTTTTTTCCATTTTCTACACACAACAGATGGACACATATATATATATATGTTATTGCCGAGGCACAATTTTCGATGAAAAATTCTGAAACTGAAACAATTGTACAAACAACGTTTCAAATGCAACACCTTAAAGAAGATGTGCAACAGAGATCCTGGAGGATTCTGAATTACGAGGATCTAAAAAGATTCTACGTAATACACAAAAAAATCTAAAGAGACTTTGTGCAAGCGACTATCGGCAGTAGAGCTTCTAAAAAGAAGTTACTGTAAAAGGCAACAGCAGCGATGACAGGCGAGAATGAGATGCTGGGGTGAATGAACCACCGTTGCTCAAAGCTTTATTCGTCCCACACGAGCACGAACAGCTTCCAGGAACCAGCAAGTTCACGAAGAACTTCTGGAACGCTCGTAAGTCATTATTTGAGACTTGAACGGGCTTCCTGGACTTAACAGACTCCCTCAACTCTCTTCTTGGTGCATCTTTCAAAGGAGGCCAAGTGGCTCTATTTATAGAGTGGAGTTGAGACTTCACCTCTTCTCCTATCCGATGTGGGACTAAAATACCAATACTCAAAAATAGAGTTTGATATTTTAGATCATCCCACAATCAGCATAGAAGTGTGCCAGTCCACGCCTACCCCCCCGAACACTCCCGTGCATGCACAAGACATCCTGGAGTCCGTGTCCGAGTCCGAGTCCGCACAACAAAAATTAACTTGCATCCTTGTTGGATTTAATCCTTTTTCCTTCTAGGAAAATACTTCCACATGGCACAAACTTGTGCCCCACTACACCTCATGTGCACACCTCAACACAAGCAATGCATTATATTGAGATACTCACCATTTGGTGTAGCCGATGTGGGACTATCTTTTCTAGTCTAAAGGCAAAAACACCAACAATATACACTCCAACCAACAACTGTTGTTAATATACAATGAATTGGAATTTAAATGGTTAATAAATATAGTCATTTAAGAGCCATAAAATGATAGATGAATGGTGTGATGAATAGAAATGAATAGGAAGTTAATAGGATTTAACAACCAAATAAAAACAAAGCCATTTATTAGAAATTAATGGTATTTGAAAATTGATTTTTTATATTAATAACAACACATGAAACATAGGAAGGGTTAATGCGTGTGTATATATGTGTGTGTGTGTTTGGAAGCTAGTAATTCTACACCAGGTTAGTAGGTTAGCTCCCACTCAAAAAATGCACGAGATCCTGCACTGAGGATAAATCTGAATAATTAATAGTTAGTGCTTTCCGTGATTTTGAAAAACATTACTATGTGTGTGGCTTGCAGATATGCGAGAGAATTCCGAGTTAGATGAGGATGTGCCAACTGCAGAAGCCGACGGAGCGACGCTTGAAAAATTACAAATGTTAGGAGCCAAAACGGCAAGCAATACTGCTGCAATGCCTGTGATTCTGAAGCGAATGGATGAATGTATTGCAAGGTTGGACAAACTTGAACAGTACAACGTAAACATACCTGCTATTTTCAAGAAGAGAAATTAGTAATAGAGTGCGTATTTGTGCATTTTGTTGTACTCTAGAATAGAAATGCATGTTGTTTATCGTTTTGGAAGTGATGGTAGTCAGGGCCGGCCTCGGAGGTTTGGTTGTCCCTAATCGTAGTTAATGTTGGAGTTTGGTCTTTTTCTAAGTGAATTGTAGTCCCACATCGGCTAGACCAAAGGAGTTGTATCTCTATATAATAGCTTTCCTATTTTAGAGATGCACATGTGGCGTGAAGGTGCACATGGGTTTGTCAGGTGGAATTATTTTTCTAATGAGAAAAAGACTAAAATCAACAATTAAAGCATTCATGCTTTTTGCTCTTGGGAAATTTATTTTCATGGGAGCTAAGCCCCTTCGACTCGGACTCGGACTCGGGCTCATGGGCTCATGAGACGTACTGTGGCGTTTTGTTGGCGCACTTTGCACTTATCCAGGTGCGCAAGCCCAGTTGCGCGGCCCAGGTTGCGCTCAGGTTGCGCTTGGGTGCGCTGGGTTGCGCAGGGTTGCGCGGGTTGTGCAGTGTGCGCAGTGTGCGCAGTTCAGTGCGCGCTCTGTCGCACAGAGTTCAAAGAGCGCTGGGTGTGCGCAGTTGGCAGCAGAATGGGCGGTTGCTACATGTTCGGGGTGGTTATTACCACGTCCCTAACTTTGTGGCAACCGACCAGTTGCAGGCGTTGCACCAGCGTTGCTTTTGCACGGGAGTTCGTGTCCATTCGAGGAGTCAGAAGAGCAGGAGTGTTCCAAGTTCTCCGACGAACTTGCTGGTTCCTGGAAGCTGTTCGTGTAGAGTGAATAAAGTTTTGAGCAACAGTGATCATTCACCCCAGCAGGCCATCTTTCATCTTTCGTCTGTCATCTTCTTCGCTGCTGTGATTACGAAATCTTTTTAGATTCTCGTAATATCATAACGATATCTTTTTAGATCTTCGTTATACTTGCGCAACCTTCCTAGAAGTGTTGCGTTGGAACATTGTTTTTACAATTGTTTCATATTCTCTGTTTTCCATCGAAAAATTGTGCCCCGGCACTAACAGTTAAATTTGGTTGTTCCTTGCCCTCGAGTCTCAAAGAATATATCAAAAAAATTGATGGTGAATGGGGTTGGCAGCGACGTCGATGTCTCCGATTCTGACGGCATCGTGGAGCTTTAATTCCGAGTTCCTCTATTTGAGCTACTCAAGGCCTTTCTGGTGGGAACTCAAACTATGATCCTGGTGGATTGTTAGTTCAACAGACATAGAGGAGTTGGGGTGGACCCTTTGTTAGCAATTCGGCAAACGGAAAAAAAATCGGGACGACAAAAGTACGAGTATAAATCGGCACAATATAAGTAAAATACGGTAAAAAATTCGGTCAAAAAATCGTCTAATGAAAAACATTCGGATTAGATTTAATTCGTGTTTAGTACGTTTTATATGAACAAATTCGGCACTAAAAATTCGGCATACCCACCTCTACTCCTTCATAAACAAGGGTTCAGTGTGATAATAAGATGAGGTTGGGGAACATTATATAAAGAAAAGAAAGTGAAAGTATGATGGAAAACCAAAAGGTTTTTCTTTGATTGTTGCAAGCAACATGTGCAAAGATTCTTAGATTTCTTTTTTTGGTTACAGCTGTGAGATTTTTTCTTCTTTTCTTTTGATAATTGTGCCAGTCTTAATATTTAATAGCAGCAAGAGTCAAAAAAGTGAAAACTGTTGGGGTTCTTAGTCAAATTTTTTTGGCCGAATGTTTTAAAAATTCGTACGGTACGTGTTTAAAACTCCACAGGCTTAAAATTCGCGTATAAGTCCGAATTTTTCAAACGTACGTAAGTATTATACGTTTATGTAAGATACGGAAAAATTCGCGTATAATACGCGTTTTATTCGGGTGATTGCTAACAAGGGGTGGACCGCGGAGGCTCTGTTGACGAAGAGGTGGAGACTTAGAGGTTGGGGGAGTTGTCCTGACCAGGAGGGTTGTCCAAATCCGATGGTTTGTCCGACTTACCCCAGGGCCGGCCTTGACGTGTACCACTTCTCTGTAAGCAAAACGAGAATCACTGGCTTGAGATTGATAATAGTTACTCCTTTTGGAACAGTCTGAAGTTGTCGTATATACATTTGCTTTCATATTTTTGCTGTTTTATGGAAATGCACCACAATAGAGAATTAGAGATGGATATTCAGTTTTTTCAGTTTGTATGGAATCCAAATCGAAATAGTCAAAATTGAATAAACTAAAATTCTAAATTCAAATCGAAATCGATTAGTCATGACCGAACAAATTGTTATAATTAGTACCGAACAAATTGTCATAATTGGTTCGGTTTGTTCGATTTATCTATTTTTATTGTTTAATAAACCAAAGACTTGTGGTTAAATTATAAAAAATATAAATTTTATACATATAATTGTTGTATATTTCAAAGTTGGATTTGCTAAATTATCAAAGCATGACTTGCAAAAAAATACATATAATTCTTGTTAAAAAATACTAATTTTTTATCATAAAATATACATAGAATTCAGGGTATTTATGTAATCTTATAACTTTTATTTGATTTTCAATTTTGGACTAGAACTCAAAATTGAAACTGAATATAAAATTTTAGCATTTTTAAATTCGAATCCGAACAACTTTTTTTAACAGAACAGAATCTCTTATTCGTCGGTCCAAACCCAAATAATACTTAATCCTACACCACGGTGGTAGTATCCCCACACAAGAGGTGGATGAGGAGGGCCTTGGTGGTGAAGTAGATTATAAGAGCATCATTAGTAGTTGGGACTCTCCAATGCAATTTGGAGCCCAAAATTTCAAAAAAAAGGTAAATGTAGAATGGGTTGGGTTTGTATGAGAATAGTAGGAAATGATAAAGTGAGCTCCGGTCCCAAAAATTGTGTGGTCAAAAATTAATGTAGGAAAAAAATAATATAAAGTTTAGAATCTAGAAAGTTGGGCTCCAAATTGGAACTTACTATTCTACAAAACGAGTTTCTACAATCTAGAATCTAGAAATTGGGAGGCCCAACCCTTAGCACCCATGGATGGATTGGGACCGAAATTGTAGAAATTGGGACTAGGGATGAGACTTATTATTCTACAAAATGAGCTCCTACATTCTAAATCTAGAATCTAGAAAATGGGATGGGCCTTACTAATGATGCTCTAACCACATGGAATTGGTTGGATTGCAAAAGAAATTGTGTTTGCCCCTGCTACCAAAACATGGAATTCCTTAGCAAATGAGTTTTATTGAAATACTAGCAAATATTTTTCATTACTTGTGACTGCCAAGAAGTGGATGAACCTGCAAATATATTAGCTGATTAACCGAGACTCCAGAGACAGGAAACATTTTGGGTCCTCAAAAGGGCCGAGAACGAGAAGGTTGCTGCATTCACAGCCATGCCAGAGGGAATTCATCTCAAGTCAGATCTGTCCACATTATACACTCTTTCAGCATCCACGTGCCCGCCCACTACCAGAAACGTATACATTCGAGAAAGAATGGAGTACATAATTCTGAAATCTAAGAAGTATTGACACTCATATGAAGTTCACAGTATCGATATCGGAATCGAATCCTTCCTAGTTCTTATAAGTATCGCAATCGACGGTATCGACACTATCTTTTATTTCAGATCGGAGTATCAATTTTTCTAGTATCGGAAAGTAAATAAGTATATTTTATTTTTATATATTTAGACATAACTTCAAGTATTTTATGTATTGTTTTTTAGTAATTTTAGAATTAAATATAATAGTAGAACAATTGCCGATTGGTTTATATGCAATTCTTTTACATGTTGTTTACAACCTTACTACATTTTACACCCTTGCTCAGGTCTTTTTCGTTCAATTTTCTTAGCCAACTTGACAGAAAAAAGAGATTCCAATATCGGTATCGGTCAATATCGTTATCGGATCGGAACATGCTAAAGCGTATCGGTATTGACCGATGTTGCAAACTAAGATATGAAACCAAAAGTTACTTCCTTTTGCTACAAGAAATTTCGGGTAATCCTTGAAAGTGAAGTCATATAAGCAAGTCATCAGTAGATTCCAAAACATCAGGACCTTAATACCAACTTCAATCAACATGTTCATAGATTTCATCACAATTGTTCCAAATCAGTTATAAGGATCACATCATGTGGACATGTGCAATAAAGAAATTATGATAAGTCAAAGACAGAGTAGTTCGAAGATTTTTCTGAACCACCTATGACATCTCCAGGATCATGCACTCGGGGATTCGTTGTCTGGTCAGAGGACAGGGTCAAGAGGGCAGCACCCTCTATGGGGGTTCGAGGACGAAGCCCTAGAAAGATAGACAAATTTTCAGATCTTGTTAGCTTCAGACAACTGTCATCAAGGGAAAAGCCAATACTCATACAAAGAAAGAAGCCAAGCTTTCAAGACATTGTGATTCGGTAATCTTTCTTTTTCTTGAGTCTCTAGGATTGTTTGTAACTCAATATAGAAAGAAAAATGAAAGCAAACCAAAATCCAGCAAAATATCCAAGTTCTAAAAGTGTGGCATCAGACCGTCATACCAATGCTATATCGCAGTATACCGACGATATCGTGCAGTTTGAAACAACCAGTCCTTATGACCACAAATGACATACCGTCGCTATACCGCAGGGCGGTATACCGTTCAACATGCTTTCAGCACATTAATTGTAGTGCAACGACTATAAAACTAGTCATTTATAGTCGTTACTATGCAGATCGGTAGAGTAACTTTGGGCTTTTTTTGTATCCATATATAAACCAAAGTTACAATTAATATTTAATTGCTACTTTTTGGGGCCATATATTTTCTACCATATACAAAACCTCTCCACATATATATGAGCTTTGATTTGTCAATCATATTGAGATAGAGTTATATTGAGTTGTAAAGTAAAATCTTCATATTGTTTGTGAGAAGATCAAACCCTTTCTTGTAAAAGGTTGAACTCCACAAGTCTTCGTATCAAAGCTTCTATAGAAGTCGGTGACCTTCGAATCAAAACTCGTTTGTAAGAAGTCGGCGATAATAGTGGATTAAAGTTGGAGAGAGTTTTGGAACTTGAGTGCCTCACAGAGGATATTACGATATTTCATGTGTCGGTATACATGTCTCATTTATAGCAGTAAGTATTAGATTGCCTATTAGCTTTTATATTTGTGCTTAATTGTTAGTTAAACCTATTCATCCCCTCTCTAGGGTGCTTTCAATATGTTGTAACATTTAAAAATTAGAACCCTGTAGCTGTAACTATTAACTGCATATATGCACGATAGTAATGTAATAAGAACTATGTAGAAGAAGCATAATAGATGTGATTTGGTGCTACAGAATAGTTAGGATGTGGTGCGGTATCACAAAATAGGCAGAATTGTTTGAGACCAATGGGCCGCCAATAGAAATAACACAGAATCACAAGAATGAACTGATATACAAGTATGAATTTATATTGCTTTATTTCAGTTTATGTACTATGCATATGTTTTATAGTTAAATTGTTCACGCATTTGCATGATCATGAACAACTTATGGACAAAGTTTGGCTTCTGTCGTCACGATATCCGGGACACTGAAACCGGATCGACATAGGAGAAATTATGTGGAGCGTGCTTCACACATGAGGTATTATGGGACCTTCGGTGAGGCTAGCTACCCGGACTTGAAGGACGCGTCGCAATACCATGTAATTGTTCTTTATGGTGTCAGATTCACCAATGGCCTCATATAGACAAGCTGCATGCTAATGTATATCTTTAGCAAGGACGATAAGTGTTAATCTCTATTTTATGCATGGATGAACAAATCGAATGTGGGTAAGAAATCACTAATAAGTAATATGATTTTATGTCTCATGCTCTCACTTTATGATATTGATATGAACTGTAACTTGGTCATGGTCCCTAATAGAAACATCACTTAAAATTATATGCTTCATATGGTTATAATATTAATTTAGGTGGGTTAGGTTGGTTCCACTCACTAGTGCATTTTTCAATGTATTAATTCACTCCTCCATAATTGTTGGGAACAATGCGGGTGCACAAAACAATAGGATATTCATAAAGTGATTCGAAGCTTTTCCCATTTAAAGTATTTTGAAGCTGTTTATTTTGAAGGCATAACAAAAATATTATTTCATAACAACTTGTCAGTCTTTTGGTTATTTCATGAATGTAAGCCGATTCGATATTTCAATGTATGAGATCTTGTACTCCGTTGCAAACAATTAATGAAAGAGAGATTTTATTCTATACTATGTCTTTAATTATCTATTGCTATATTTGGTTCAACTTATTTTCAAATGAATTATTGCTCGTGCACGTTCATGTTTTGTATAAGTATCATTTAGACTTACACGATATCACGTCTAGTAACGACTTATCGACAACATGTGACAATTGTATTTAGCTAATAAGTGGACATTGAGCTTTCCACAAACTGTGATTCTTGATAACGTATTGGAAGCAATTGTAATTCCTTATGATATGCATTATGGACATAAGCTCCAAATGCACTCTCAACAATGCAAGTTGACTCATTTATTAGTTGGTAACTCTCTATTTCAAGCAGTCTATGACTTGGCTTAAGGAGGCACTGTTAGTATAAATTTCTAACTCTGTATTTTATAGACAAAATAATATAATATAATATATAAATAAATAATCGATGCTGAGACTTGAACTTGGTTCAATATTCTTAAGATAATAGCGTCCCGCACTGGTACTTACGGTTTAATGGTGTCACACCCCAGTACCGAAATACGGAGACGGACTAGGCCAGCTACTCCATATGAGGTACGTAACGTCATACGGCGATCGTGGATGTCGAGAGACTAGGGGGTACATGCTACAATCAAGTCTTCTATGGTCCCACAGAGTTCTATGTCTCAATCAATCAAGTCACATCAGCAATTAAATGAACATTAAAGATAAAGCAGTAAGGCATCCCCGACGCTTCATCAAAATGATCATGAGAGACTAGCTTTATAATTTAGCTATCTCAGAGAGTCAGGAGTACAAAATTATACACAGCTGCAGTCTGTTTCTTTATAATTCTGTACTGACACAAAATATCAAGTAATCCGGCTAACAGGTGCCGGTGGCTAAACGCCGCACAAAGTAAAGACAGGAGTGGTGGAGAAGAAACCCACTCGAGTCCCCGAACTGCCATGCTCCTAGTATGCACCATGGATGTCAGGAAGGAAGATCGTGTCCTCCGGCTCTGCTACAAGATCTGGCCAAACAAAACCAGCGGGGTCAGCCCCGAATAGCAAGTACCGCCAAAGGGGCACAAGAGTTAAGATTAAAAACCCAGTTAATAGATTGATTGATAATAGTAATACTTATGCTACTATTATAGGGTAGCGCAACATCCTCGAACCCATATGGCACCCTTACAACCAAACAAGGACAAAAGGTACCGCATGGAGTCGGGACGTGTCGTACTCTATAACTTTCACATAAGTAAAAGGTATAAACAATAAAATCTCCTGATCGTGACTTCGGTCGATAGCCTATCGTAGCATAATCACCAACCCAACAATCAAACAAGAACATGGGTTGGATCATGTACCATGATAGACCATGTTCCTCAGTCATTCACAGAAGTCACACTTCACAACCAGAATAAGTCTTCCGTTCATAACTTCGATCCACAGCCTGTCATAGAACGATAACCAACCCAACAATCAAACAAGAACATGGGTTGGATCACGTACCATGACAGTCCGCTTCCCTCAGTTATTTGCGGAAGGTAATAGGATACAAGCAAGTCGTTTTCACGGCCAATCAAGTCTACGAGTTTCTAGTGGGACGAGGTTATCCTCGCATCATGTTATTTAGAAATTCTCAGATCGTATCTATCCAGCAAGGCTAGCCAACCCAGGGGTTCGCGTAGATAGGTATGATTGAGCACAGGTCCCTCGTAAGGCCACCTTGCCAAAACATATAATATATAGCAGGAATTAATCGGATACAGTCATCCACTCGTTGTAGATGACACAGTATCCGTGGAAACCAGCCGACGCGTCAAGACAATATCTCAAGGCGGCTGGTGTAACACGATCTCGGGATTATGCCCTCCCCATGCATCTAGTATATTTAGTTGCCTAGTTTAACCCTAGATGAAATCTTGGACTCACATGCTGTGGCCTGCATGATTATCCTCCTAAAAGTCGTACTCAAGTACGAGTACCCCAAGAGAGGATCCATGTCAATCAGTATGTCAACATGTTCTACCCTCCTTAGTGTAATGCATCATTGCAAATACGCCACGTGGAGTTACGAGTCATTTGTCGGGCATGAACAAGAACTGGGACATTCAGGTACATGTATCAGGTAGGAACACTTTGTTCACCGGGGTCACATTAGTGCTCATATCATCCTCAGGACAAAAAGGTGTAAGGATATATAGCATACACAAACATTTACATATATATATAAGCAATATAAAATAAAAATAATATAAAATATAGGGGAGTCCAGGTCAGAGCGCACTGGGTTCAAGCGCGCTGGGTCAGAGTGCGCTGGGTTCAAGCGCGCAGGGTCCAAGCGCGCAGGGTTCAAGCGCACAGGGTTCAAGCGCGCAGGGTCCAAGCGCGCAGGGTTCAACGCGCAGGGTCCAAGCGCGCAGGGTTCAAGCGCGCAGGGTTCAAGCGCGCAGGGTCCAAGCGCGCAGGGTCCAAGCGTGCAGGGTTCAAGCGCCTAGCGCCAAAAGGCGCTGGGCCACGAGAGAGCTGCGCGCGCCAACTGCTACAGGGTCATCTCCTTCCTCTTGGCTGAGAGCAAGAACACCATGAGCCCTAGAACTTCTAAGGACCATAAAATGCTCATCCTAAGCCCAAATTGGAACTTCTATAGATCAAAATGGGGTAGAACAAAATTCTTTACAACATGGAATAATCAAAACTTGAAAATAATGAAGTTTCCTAGATCAAAACCAAGGAAATCCGAAATTGGTTAAAACTTAGATCTACAAAAATTAAAGCTTCAAAATGAAAATTTTCAAGTTCTAAACTAGTATAGATTGAGGAGAAGAATATATTTTGACAAATAATTTTGTAAGAAAACATGAACAAAATTTATTGATCCATCTCTTGAGCAAGTTGGCACTTGCCTTAGTTGGTGGAGAAAATAAATGAGAGGAAATAAATGAGAGGAGAGAGAATGAGATGAGTTATTATATAGAATCTTGAACCCATGGGTTCATGATGAACCAAAGGGTTTATGATGAACCATTGGTGAACCAAAAATAGGTTACCCAAATGAGCCAAAACTGTAGGTCCAAATGCAGAAAATAAATTACGAAATATTATTTTATCGAATATTTTGGGAAATGCATGAAAAAATACAGCATAATAAACATCGTATAAATACAAGGTAAATACAATTTATCGGTTTACGTATTAAAATATGTATTCTAGGATCGGGGAGTGACATCTCTACCCTTCTTAGAAAAATTCCGTCCTCGAAATTCCAACCAAGACAGGATAGTGAAATCAGGGCAAGCAAGGCACAATCATATACAAGTTAACTATCATAGCAGTTATTATCATACATCATAAAGTACAAATCAAGCAGGTGCAGATAAGCATAGAATCGTGTCAATAAGGTGCAAAAATATACCTCATTAGTCAAACAAATGCGGATACCGAGATCTGATCTCGTCCTCGCGCTCCCAGGTTGACTCTCCCGAAGAGTGATGGTTCCAAGAAACACGGACAAGGCTTATCGTCCGATTCTTGAGTACCTTCTCTCGCCGGTCCAAAATGGACACGGGTTGTTCCTCGTAAGTTAGGTCGGTACCAACGACTAACTCAGAATGATCGAGGACATGACTCGGATCCGGGACATACCCACGTAATTGGGACACATGAAACATATCATGTATGCCAGTTAACGAAGGTAGAAGGGCAAGTCGATAAGCCACATCGCCTACCCGAGTGAGAATCTTAAAAGGACCAATGTATCTTGGACTAAGCTTTCCTCGGGTTCCAAATCTGGTGATACCCCGAGTAGGCAAAATCCGGAGAAATACTTGGTCGCCAACTCTAAACTCTAGAGGCCTACGATGCTGATCTGCCCAATGACGATGTCGGTCCTGTGCAACTCGAAGGCGCTCTCTGACCAACTTAACTATCTCCACAGTCTGCGTGATCATCTCTGGTCCCAACAACTTTCGTTCTCCGACGTCGTCCCATGCCAAAGGGGACCTGCACTTCCTTCCGTACAATGCTTCGAACTGGGCCATCTGAATGCTAGCCTGATAGCTGTTGTTATAGGAGAACTCCACTAGATGAAGGTGATCCTCCCAAGATCCGCCAAAATCCAAGGTACACGCCCGCAGCATATCTTCTAACGTCTGAATGGTTCTTTCTGATTGCCCGTCGGTTTGTGGATGATAAGCAGTACTGAATCTTAACTTGGTTTCCAAACTTTGGTGTAAGCTCCGCCAAAAATGGGAAGTAAACCGCATATCCCGATCTGATACTATACTAACTGGAACACCGTGCTACCTTACTATCTGCTTCATGTACATTTCTGCTAACTGCTCAGTAGTCTGTCCAACTCGGAAGGAAAGGAAATGAGCGACCTTCGTGAGTCGATCTACTATTACCCAGACTGTATTCTTACCAGTCGGAGATCTAGGTAAACCGGTCATAAAATCCATCGTGATGTGCTCCCATTTCCATTCTGGGATAGGAAGCGGCTGTAGTAACCCTGCTGGTCTCTGCTGCTCGGCTTTCACCTGCTAACATACCAGACACTTGGATATAAACCTCGCTATCTCTCTTTTCATGCCATTCCACCAAAAGAACTGCCTGATATCTCGATACATCTTCGTTCCTCCTGGATGAATGGAGTAAATAGAACTATGAGCTTCGGACATAACTTCCTGCCGAAGGTCTCCACTCGGTACACAGAGTCTGTTTCCAAACCTGAGCGTACCATCTTCATGAATCACTAACTCCTTCCTACGGCCTGATTCACACTCCGACCGCAACTTCCAAATCTGTGGATCTCCTGCTTGTGATGCTCTTATCCTTTCTACTAAGGTTGACTGAATCTGTATACTGGTCATTCTTCCTATATCCCTTGGCAAAACCACTTCGATTCCCATACTCTGAAGGTCTTCTAAAATATGCTTCTGCGAGGTCAAGATAAAGGCACTGTCTCTCCTACTCAGCGCATCTGCAACTATATTCGCCTTGCCTGGATGATACTGAAGATCTAAATCAAAATCCTTCAGCAGTTCTAACCATCTTCTTTGCCTCATGTTCAAATCTCGCTGCGTGAACACGTATTTCAAACTCTTATGGTCAGTATAGATCTCTACCCGATCCCCGTATAAATAATGCCTCCACAACTTGAGTGAAAATACCACAGCTGCTAACTCCAAATCGTGAGTCGGGTAATTCTTCTCATGGTCTCGAAGCTGGCGAGACGCATATGCTATCACCTTTCCGTGCTGCATCAATACACATCCAAGACCCTTCCCTGATGCGTCACAATATACTGTAAAGCCTCCCGCTCCTACTGAAAGCGTCAAGATCGGGGCTGAGATCAATCTCTTCTTCAATTCTTTAAATGATGCCTGACAGCTAGCTGACCAAACAAACTCTACGTCCTTGTGCGTCAAACGCGTTAAGGGCGCAGAGATCCTGGCAAAGTCCGCCACGAACCTTCTGTAGTAACCAGCTAGTCCTAAGAAACTTCGCACTTCTGCAACCGTTCTTGGGACCGGCCAATGCTCTACGGCCTCAATCTTCTTCGGATCCACTGACACTCCTGCTCCAGAAATTACATGTCCCAGGAACGAAATGTGGTCTAACCAGAATTCATACTTGTCAAGCTTCGTATAAAGTTGATGCTCCCTCAATGTCTGCAAGATAGTCCTAAGATGTTTCTCATGCTCCTCTTCACTGCTGGAATAGACAAAGATATCATCTATGAACACCACCACAAATTTATCTAAATACGGCAGAAAGATGCGGTTCATTAAATCCATGAATACTGCGGGGGCGTTGGTTAGTCTAAAGGGCATTACTAAAAACTCATAATGCCCATATCTAGATCTGAATGCTGTCTTCGGTATGTCTTGCTCCCGGACTCTTACTTGATAGTATCCCGACCGAAGATCGATCTTGGAAAAGATGCTGGCCTTGCTCAACTGGTCAAACAGGTCATCAATCCTTGGTAGTGGGTACTTATTCTTCACTGTTACTGCATTCAGCTTGCGGTAGTCGATGCACATCCTCGTCGACCCATCCTTCTTGGGAACTAGAATCACTGGCATGGCCCAGGGCGATTTACTGTCTCGGATGAATCCCTTAGACTTCAACTCTTCTTCATGTCGATACAACTTATCCTGTTCTGACGGCGACATTCTGTAAACTCTGTCTGCAATAGGCCTCGTTCCAGGGTTCAACTCAATGTTAAATTCTACCTCTCTGACTGGGGGTATCCCTGGGAGCTCATCAGGGAAGACGTCGAGAAAATCTTCGACCACTCTCGGAATCTGTCCTGGCTATGACACTGCTGCTGAGATGACGCCTCCGGCCTGATTCTTCAAGGTTCGAGTAAAGATGAACTGTTCCATCCCAGGAACACTGAATATGACCCTACCTCCTCTACAATCAATTGTCGCATGACTGTTTCTCAACCAGTCCATGCCAAGAACAACGTCGAAATTCCCCATAGGGAATTCAATCAATGATGCGGGCAGTAAATGCCCAGACACCTCTACCGGACATGAAAAGCGCACTCTGCTAACTTCTACGAGCCCATTGCCGGTGAGTATATCCATCCTTTCCGGCAATGCCTCAAACTCTAATCCAATCCGTGTAGCATATTGTGCAGAGATGAATGAATGAGTAGCGCCTGAATCAAATAATACTACAGCGGGAAATAAGGTGATAAGAATTTTACCTGCCACCACGTCACTAGACGCTAGAGCCTCTCCCAAGGATAATGTGAGAGCCTGGTCCTGGCCCCGCGGAGCCCTTTGTTGCGGCCTTCCTCGACCATGTTGTTGCTGCCTCTGAGGGCCTTCGGCTTCCTGTGCTTGGCGAAACATCTGAGCCTGTGTTGGTAGACGCTGGGCTAGGGGCCTTACTGCTAATTCTGGCCCTCCACTCGGGGTTGCCACCGGAGCTGGCAACGCTGGAAACTGCTGAGCTGGCCCTCCTGGCCTCTGCATCATAGGACAAGTGGAGACATGGTGGTCTGAACTACCACACCTCAAGCATAAGCCATTCGCTGTCCGGCACACCTCCCTCGTGTGCCCTGCCTTCCCACAGAATGTACAGCCCTGGGGTGCTCCCTGACGCTGCTGCTGGTTCTTCGGCTGCTGATGCCGAACTGGCGCTGTATTAGTTGACACGGTCGTTCTCCGCGGCACTCCTACATCATGAATACGTACACCGGGTGCTGGTGCCGATGTTCGCTGCGTCATTCCTCCTCCAACCTGGGAATGAGACCTCTTCTGACCTCCTGTCCTCGATGCCAACCTCTGCTGGGTAAGCTCGTGCCTCCGAACGGCCGTCAAAACAGCGTCAAACGTCTGGTAGTCGTGTCCCTCCACAAGCTGCAGTAGTTCCAAATGAAGTCCCTGCTGGAACCTCATAGCTTTCTCTGGCTCCGTTGCCACCATTGCTGGCACAAAACGGCACAATCTGCAGAACTCCGTTGCATACCCATCTACGGTCTTGCCTGCTTTCTTGAGACTAATAAACTTCTGCTGGAGCTCATATCGAGCTACTACGCCAAAATACTTGGCCTTGAATCTTTCACTGAAGGTGGTCCAACGAACAGGACATCTTACACCAACTTCTTCTGATGCCCACCAGTCGCGGGCAAGATCCTGAAGTACTAATTTGACCTGATCAACCTTCTCATCATCTGGAACCTTGGCTGCCACAAGAATGGCTTCGATGTCTTGAATCCATGCATCCGCAGTGATGGCATCCTCCGTGCCGTCAAAATACCTCGAGTTCAAGCGACGGAACATTCCTGATGCTCCCGAGTCAACCCCGGCACTCCTCTCAAGAGCTAACTGAATCCCTTGGTTCAGCAACACGTTCTGCTCCTGCTGCTGAGTCTGTTGCTGTTGGTGAGTGACAAGAATCCCCCGGATGATCTCCAGGAGTGCTACGGCATCAGGTGCTGCCGTCGCTGCTGGTGCTGCAGGAGTTTCAATAACCTGCGGCTGCACTGCCTCTGGTTCCATTTCTGCTCGTGTCCGCCCTGGGGAAGGTTCTCTTCCCTGTTGGTGCCCAGTCGAGCCATGCTCTCGCTGCTCTTTCTCATGGGCATCACCCGCTACCGAGAATGAAGCACCCCTATAGAGAAAGATATAAGATTATCAAGTCCGAACGAGGAAGATTTCGAGGATGCAAGTCAGGTTAGAGATCAAGGCAAGGACAGAGAATTCGAAACAGAATTTCAAGGGGAACAAGTTTTGATTGAGACTCCTAATAATTTGCAATACCCCATAAGTCTGAAAAACAGACCTGCATGGGCCACCACTAAAACCTTGTCACGCCCCAGCACCGAAATACGGAGACGGACTAGGCCAGCTACTCCATATGAGGTACGTAACATCATACGGCGATCGTGGCTGTCGAGAGACTAGGGGGTACATGCTATAATCAAGTCTCCTATGGTCCCACAGAGTTCTATGTCTCAATCAATCAAGTCACATCAGCAATTAAATGAACATTAAAGATAAAGTAGTAAGGCGTCCCCGACGCTTCATCAAAATGATCATGAGAGACTAGCTTTATAATTTAGCTATCTCAGAGAGTCAGGAGTACAAAATTATACACAGCTACAGTCTGTTTCTTTACAATTCTGTACTGACACAAAATATCAAGTAATCCGGCTAACAGGTGCCGGTGGCTAAACGCCGCACAAAGTAAAGACAGGAGTGGTGGAGAAGAAACCCACTCGAGTCCCCGAACCGCCATGCTCCTAGTATGCACCATAGATGTCAGGAAGGAAGATCGTGTCCTCCGGCTCTGCTACGAGATCTGGCCAAACAAAACCAGCGGGGTCAGCCCCGAATAGCAAGTACCGCTAAAGGGGCACAAGAGTTAAGATTAAAAACTCAGTTAATAGATTGATTGATAATAGTAATACTTATGCTACTATTATAGGGTAGCACAATATCCTCGAACCCATATGGCACCCTTACAACCAAACAAGGACAAAAGGTGCCGCATGGAGTCGGGACGTGTCGTACTCTATAACTTTCACATAAGTAAAAGGTATAAACATTAAAATCTCCTGATCGTGACTTCGGTCGATAGCCTATCGTAGCACAATCACCAACCCAACAATCAAACAAGAACATGGGTTGGATCATGTACCATGATAGACCATGTTCCTCAGTCATTCACAGAAGTAACACTTCACAACCAGAATAAGTCTTCCGTTCATAACTTCGATCCACAGCCTGTCATAGAACGATAACCAACCCAACAATCAAACAAGAACATGGGTTGGATCACGTACCATGACAGTCCGCTTCCCTCTGTTATTTACGGAAGGTAATAGGATACAAGCAAGTCATTTTCATGGCCAATCAAGTCTACGAGTTTCTAGTGGGACGAGGTTATCCTCGCATCATGTTATTTAGAAATCCTCAGATCGTATCTATCCAGCAAGGCTAGCCAACCCAGGGGTTCGCGTAGACAGGTATGATTGAGCACAGGTCCCTCGTAAGGCCACCTTGCCAAAACATATAATATATAGCAGGAATTAATCGGATACAGTCATCCACTCGTTGTAGATGACACAGTATCCGTGGAGACCAGCCGGCGCGTCAAGACAATATCTCAAGGCGGCTGGTGTAACACGATCTCGGGATTCTGCCCTCCCCATGCATCTAGTATATTTAGTTGCCTAGTTTAACCCTAGATAAAATATTGGACTCACATGCTGTGGCCTGCATGATTATCCTCCTAAAAGTCGTACTCAAGTACGAGTACCCCAAGAGAGGATCCATGTCAATCAGTATGTCAACATGTTCTACCCTCCTTAGTGTAATGCATCATTGCAAATACGCCACGTGGAGTTACGAGTCATTTGTCGAGCATGAACAAGAACTGGGACATTCAGGTACATGTATCAGGTAGGAACACTTTGTTCACCGGGGTCACATTAGTGCTCATATCATGCTCAGGATAAAAGGCATAAGGATATATAGCATACACAAACATTTACATATATATATAAGCAATATAAAATAAAAATAATATAAAATATAGGGGAGTCCAGGTCAGAGCGTACTGGGTTCAAGCGCGCTGGGTCAGAGTGCGCTGGGTTCAAGCGCGCAGGGTCCAAGCGCGCAGGGTACAAGCGCGGAGGGTCCAAGCGCGCGCAGGGTTCAAGCGCGCAGGGTCCAAGCGCGCAGGGTCCAAGCGCGCAGGGTTCAAGCGCGCAGGGTCCAAGCGCGCAGGGTTCAAGCGCGCAGGGTCCAAGCGCGCAGGGTCCAAGCGCGCAGGGTCCAAGCGCGCAGGGTTCAAGCGCGCAGGGTCCAAGCGCGCAGGGTCCAAGCGCGCAGGGTTCAAGCGCCTAGCGCCAAAAGGCGCTGGGCCACGAGAGAGCTGCGCGCGCCAACTGCTACAGGGTCATCTCCTTCCTCTTGGCTGGGAGCAAGAACACTATGAGCCCTAGAACTTCTAAGGACCATAAAATCCTCATCCTAAGCCCAAATTGGAACTTTTATAGGTCAAAATAGGGTAGAACAAAATTCTCTACAACATGGAACAATCAAAACTTGAAAATAATGAAGTTTCCTAGATCAAAACCAAGGAAATCCGAAATTGGTTAAAACTTAGATCTACAAAAATTAAAGCTTCAAAATGGAAATTTTCAAGTTCTAAACTAGTATAGATTGAGGAGAAGAACTTATTTTGACAAATAATTTTGTAAGAAAACATGAACAAAATTTATTGATCCATCTCTTGAGCAAGTTGGCACTTGCCTTGGTTGGTGGAGGAAATAAATAAGAGGAAATAAATGAGAGGAGAGAGAATGAGATGAGTTATTATATAGAATCTTGAACCCATGGGTTCATGATGAACCATTGGTGAACCAAAAATAGGTTACCCAAATGAGCCAAAACTGTAGGCCCAAATGCAGAAAATAAATTACGAAATATTATTTTGTCGAATATTTTGGAAAATGCATGAAAAAATACATCATAATAAACATCGTATAAATACAAGGTAAATATAATTTATCGGTTTACGTATTAAAATACGTATTCCAGGATCGGGGAGTGACAAATGGCGATTAGTCTTCCAGGATACAACAGTTCTTCTCCTTCGGTAGTAGCAATTCACACCGCAGGAACTCAACGGAGCAATGTTGGTAATCTATCTCTCTCTTAGACTTAATGCTAGATGGATGAATGAGTTGAGTGATTGAATTATTCCAATACTTATGCTTTTATATATGATAAAGAGATACAATGGAAAGGACATATCTTTCTAATAGATTCGTTAAATAGATTCGTACACATTTTCAATATATTCGTTGGCATAGATTCATTGTAAGAAAATAATTATTATTATAAATATATATATTCACTTTTCCAACATGCACTTGATCCAGTTGTTTCCTGTTGCAAACGACAAGTGAATTTTTTATTTTTTGTATATTTTTTAATTAATTGATTAAAAATTTATAAAACTGTTTACTCGGTTCAATTTTGAATCGTTTTTAAGGCAACTTATATATACTAATATATATCAACAGGAATTAGGAGTGCAAATCGGGCGGGCTAAACCCGAGCCCGATCGAGTAAACCTGCCAATTGATTGGGTTAGGGTTGAAGATACTTGGGCTCGGGCTTGGGTTCGGATTAAGATATTTGAAACCGATCAAAATCGGGTTAACTGGGCTCGGGTTCATGTGTCAGATTACCCATAGAACCCGAAATCCGACATATATATATATATATATATATATATATATATATATATATATATATATATATATATATATATATATATATATATATATATATATATATATATATATATATTAATATTATTATACAAGGGATAGAATATGACATCAAATGTATAGAGGGCAAATGATGCTGGAGAGATGGAGATCGGTTGCGAGATTATTGTACAGTTACTTTGGCATTTTATCAATAAAAAGTACCCATTTCTTCAATATATATATATATATATATATATATATATATATATATATATATATATATATATATATATATATATAGAAAAAAAAAAAAAAAAAAAAAAAATATATATATATATATATATATATATAGATGATATATATATATATTCCTGACGAGCATGCTCCCCATCCTTAGTCTCCCCGGGCGTTCCATCCACCCCCCATGGCCGGCTTAGGCCGGCCGCCCACCTTTCCTATCCCTCCTCCCCCTCTCCTTCGCCGTCCGGCTCTGTCGATCCGCCCCGGCCCTCTCCTCCGATGGCGCTCCAGTGGACACCGGAGGCGCTGGCCCTCATCTAACTCCTCCCCGCTACCCTCCAAGCCCGCTCTCCTCCTACCCCCCCCTCCGTTCACCCACTCGCCAACAGCTCCCTCCTCCTTGGTAGTCTCTCCAGGTTCTCCTTCCACCCTCCCTCCGGCCCGCGGAGTCTCCGGCGCCGGGCCGCCCTCGGATCAGCTATCCGTTTCCGCTCACTTTTCGAATGGCCTTGGCTCCACCTCGGGAGGAGCGCCACCCAGCTGTCCCGATCTCGGGATCATCGCCCCTTGGCTACTCGGGCACGCAACCCCGGGCGCCCATTCCGAGGAGTTCCCCTCTGGACACGCTGCTGTCCCAGAATCCATTTCCAGTGTTCCCCTCTGTTTCCAGGCGGTTCCCAGCTGGAGGGGACAGCTGTTGCTCATTTTGCGCAGCTACAGGCACCCCACAGCGCCTTTGCGCACTTGCCCGTCCCCTCTGTCTCAGGGGGGTCCCGCTTCCCTGCGCAAACCATCTATCGAGCGGGGCCCAGCTGCAGGTGTGGCCTGCGCAACCCATCTATCAGAGCGGACCCCTTAGTACTTTTACGCACTCGCTCGCTCCCTCTGCCTCAGGAGGGTCCCGCTTCCCTGTGCAAACCATCAATCCGAGCGGGCCCCAGCTGCAGGTGTGGCCTGCGCAATCCATCTGCCCGAGTGAGCCTCAGGTGTGGCCTGCGCAATCCTACCACCCGAGCGGACCCCAGCTACAGGTGTGGCCTCAGGCCCCCGCCCCGGCGCAATCTCAGGCGCTCCCTCTTCTGGAGTGGCCTCTTGCCCCCTCATCTGTGCCATCCATGATGCCCCCTCCCTGTCTTGCGCAACCCACCGGAACCGTCTCTTCCCGTGGGGGTACCCGCCCCCCTGCGCACTCTCCTTCAGCACAGCGTCAGTCGGTCTGGCCTCCTTCGGAGCAGTTCCATTCGAACCCCCCCTCTGCGCACTCTATCAGCTTTTCTTCCGCGCGACCCCTCCACTGCGCAGCCCCCGCACCTACCTCAGGGGTCCTCCGCACCCTTGCACATTTCTCCAGCTCTCCCATGCGCATCCCTTCACTTCAGTCTTCACTTCCGCCCCCCCCCCCCCCCCCCCCCCCCCCGCGCGATCCAGCGCTATCCTGCCCCCCCAACTCTTCCATGCACCACCCTTCACTTCTGTCCTCCCTACCCTCCGCCTCCCCTGCCCCCCAGGCACCTCATCTCCCCTCAGGCATATCTGTCTGCCCTAGCTCATCCCCGGCGCCAACCGCCCCCCCGCCTCCTTGCCCGCCTTGGCCAGCTTCCCTTCCTTTGGGGGGGCGCACTGCGCTTCGGCGCCCCCGGAGGCCTGCCTCGATTCCTTCCCCCTCGGTATCTCCTCCATCGGCTCCGAGATCTCTCTTCCTCTGAGCGGCCAACCGCTTTCCCACTCCGCCCCTTCGGGTCCTGCTTCCTCCGGCCCGCCACAACCCTCCTACGCCGCCATGCTTCGTCCGGATCTCATGCCCTCAACGAGCATCATCTTCCCAGACGTCCAACTGCCAGATATCGAATACTCTCAAGAGAGATCCACCCCCGTTATTCCCTTCTCCGAAATGGAACTGTCGTCGCTGTCCACGGCCTTTCCACACACATTCATCCTTAAATTTTCCACCGGGTGTCCCAAACTTCCCAGGGTGCAGGAAGCAATAGCCAAATGGAATCTATCGACCGACTACCGAGTAGCCCCCCTCGACCCCAGACACATTCTCATTCACCTATCTTCAGATCGTGACCACAGGACCGTGTGGTCCAAGGGAACCTGCAAGATCGACACCCACCAGATGAAGATAATTAAGTGGTCACCTGGATTCAACACCAAAGAAGACTCAGCTACGGTCGCAGCTTGGGTTACCCTTCCCAATCTCCCTCTCATCTGCTTTGTTCCCGCGGCGCTAAGGCGCATCGCCAACTCTTTCGGGACGTACGTGGCTTCGGCGCCCGAGACCAGTAACCTCACCAAAGCCCACTATGCCAAAATCTGTGTTGAACTTGATCTCACTTCAGAACCACCCAACTTCATCAACATCGAGCTCGGCAATCAAACCCACACCCAACAAATCCTTTACGACAACCACGTGTTGTTCTGCAACCACTGTCACCTAAGAGGCCACCTTTCCAAGAACTGTCACCACCTGCACCCGGAGCTTAAGAAGAAGCCACCCAGGAAAGACAACGACCAACCGGCTGGGAAGTCACCAAAGTTGCCCATCCTCCCCCTACCAAATACCCACATTCGATTCGACTCCAGCATGGGAGAGCCAGCATCCAGCGAAGATCCGAGCAGGGCCCTAATCCCCTTCATTCCCCAACACATTGAGATCTCCAACCAATTCGCCATCCTCGATTCAGAGGACCCGGAGACCGACAACTCTCCAGAAGGCCCCAGCAAAACCGACCTGCCACCCTCCCCCTCTACCTCCTCGCATACGGAGGACGCCACAGACTCAGGCATCGTTGATCACCGACAATCCCCCTCTGTCCAGGAGGCTGTCCCCCCGGCCCCTACCACCCCCAATGCAACTCATCATTCCCCCAGTGCGTTCCCTGTCGAAGACGTCCTAGCCATCCTTGGACCCGACCAAGTGAGGAGAGGCCTCCAAGCTCAAGCTGCAGGAGCCCCCCTCCAGCAGCTGTTGATTGAGTGTGCGCACGACTCCCTAGCTTTCCTCCCGGAGGAGACAACAGTCGACACAGCTGGCAATCTGATAGGACCTCCACCCGGGCCGCACGAATGCCACAATCACAATCCTCCAACAACATCGAACGTCAACCCGGTTGACTCCCAACGGAGCAAATCAGGCTCCGACAAAACCGCCACTATCCAAACTAGATCCGCCGCAAAGCGGAACAAAAAAATACCCTCGCAATCTTTAAATGCTTAACATCCTATCTTGGAACGTTCGAGGTCTGGCTAATAAACCGACTCTTCGGAGAATTACCAGCCTTCGTAAAATTCACAAGATTGACATCTTCATCATCATTGAACCCAAAATACCCTCCAAACGCCTCAAATCTATCCAGCTGGCTCTTGGCCTCCCCACGGCGATCGCTGGCAGGCACGACATCTGGATTCTCGGGTCGCATGAGGTCATCCTCGATATCATCCATGATACCCAACAAGCCCTATCTTGCTGGGTCACTCACCCTACCCTCCAGGAGCGCGCTATCCTGTCAGCGGTCCACGGTAGCTGTGTCATCGCAGAATGGAAACATCTATGGAGCGACCATCTCGACACCTATCTCCACAACACCAACACCCCATGGCTTTGCATAGGGGACTTCAACGCCATCACCTGCAGAGACGAGAAGATCGGAGGTCGCCCTACGCCCCTATCAGCCATGCAAGACTTCAACAACTTCATCTTCAATGCTCACCTAACTCCCCTTCAGTTCAAAGGCAGCGAATTCACCTGGTGTAATATGCAGGACGGCGACCGTCGCCAATACTCCCGCCTGGACAGAGCTCTCACCAACGCTCGCTGGCACGGTATGAGAACCACCTCCTCCCTGACCCATCTCAACTCCACCGAATCCGACCACGCCCCGATCATGGTGGAAATCAAAAACCAATCCCAACCATCTAAAAAGAACTTCCAATTCCTCGATTTATGGACCGACCATCCACAATTCTTGAGCATCGTGGCAGAGGCGTGGAATAGTCAGGACTCCCCCTATCCCCTCACTCGGGTCAGCAACAAGCTCAAAGCCACCAGGAAAGCTCTTTCCCATTGGAGCAAACAAGCATTCGGGGACATCTTCCAAGCGATTCGCGTCGCAGAGGACAATGTCACCCGTGTCGAAGCCTTATTCCTATCCGACCGATCACCAGCGGCTAGGAGAGCCTTGAACCTAACCAAGGCTATTCTCAAATACAGGCTCAAAGTGGAGACCGACTTCTGGAAACAGAAAGCCAGATTGAAATGGGACAGTGACGGGGATAAAAACTCGAAATACTTCCATGCCTGCGTCAACGGTAAAAGAAACAAACTATTAATACATCACATTACTGACGAGCATGGCACCATCAGATCCGATCACAAGGGTATCCAGGAGGCGGCCGTAGACTTCTATTCCAAATTATTCGCCAAGGAGATGATCGTCAAAGACAACCATTTCCTTGATCAAATCCCCACCATCATTACCGACTCCGACAATGCTCTGCTGGAGCGCCCTCTGACCGATCAGAAAGTAAAAGACGCGGTGTGGGCCTTAAACGCGTATAGCGCTTCCGGCCTGGACGGCTTTTCTGGTACCTTCTTTCGCACCTGCTGGGATATTATCAAGCAGGACATCACCGAAGCAGCGACAGCCTTCTTTGAAGGAGCACCTTACCCCAAAGCTATCTCCAGCGCCAAACTCATCCTCATCCCGAAAAAAGATAACCACAACTGCTTCCGCGACTTCCGACCCATCAGTCTTTGCACATTCACCAACAAAATTATTTCCAAGATAGTCGCCACCAGAATGACAAAAACCCTACCCAAAATCATCTCGAAGGAGCAAAGCGGGTTCGTCCGCGGAAGAACCATCCAAGACAACATCATGCTGGCCCAAGAACTCATCACCTGCATGAAATTTCTGGCGAGAGGGGGCAACATCGCCATCAAAATTGATATGGAAAAAGCTTACGATAGACTCGATTGGCAATTCATGATCTGGGTCTTCAGAGCATTCGGTTTCTCCGAAAATTGGACCAACATCGTGTGGAGATCCATCAGCAACTCATGGTTCTCCACAGTTATCAACGGCCAATCTGATGGATTCTTCAAATCCAGCCGAGGCGTCAGACAGGGCGATCCTCTATCGTCCACGATTTTCATCATTGCGGCCGATGCCCTGAGCAGAAACCTCAACAACATGATCAACACTCCCAACTTCCAGCAATTCCATACTGCCAATGGCTGCCCCACCATCACCCACCTGGCTTTTGCCGACGATCTTCTCATCTTCACATCCGGGGACATCGGATCATTGGAGGTGGTTCACAACACCCTGGAGCGGTACTCCAGATGCTCCGGCCAGAAGATCAACCTCTCCAAGAGCGTTATCTACGCCCACCACAGCATCAAAATTGAGAACGCGACCAGACTCACCAATCTCACGTCCATTGCGGTGGCTCACCCTCCTTTCATCTATCTCGGCTGCCCCTTGGTGTACAGAAAATCCAACGCCAGCATATTCGAGCATTTGATCACCAAAATCAGGAACAAAATCGAAGGATGGCATAACGCTACCCTATCCCCAGGAGGAAAAATTATCCTCATCAAACATGTACTCAACTCTATCCCCATCCACACCCTTGCGGCCTGCACTCCAACCAAGAAGGTCATCACGTCTATTGAGCAGATCTTCTGTAACTTCTTCTGGGGGTACAACATGGGGCAAGACAAACACCACTGGGCCAGTTGGGATACTATGGCATCCCCGACCGCGAACGGTGGGCTTGGATTCACCAAACTCGACCACATCGTCAAAGCCTTTTCAATGAAACTGTGGTAGAAATTACGCACAAGCCACAACCTGTGGACCAAGTTTATGAAGGCCAGGTACTTCAGACACATCCACCCAACGAAGGCCACTGCCAACAGCAGATCTTCCGCGGCTTGGCGCCGTATTCTTCGTGGACGTGATTTGGCGGAGCCCGCGATCAGACTCCATCTGGGTACGGGCGAATCCAACCCATTCCTTGAAAGGTGGATAGGGGACAGCCTTATCCCGAACATTGACGATTCCCCTAGAAACAGCATGATCAAAGACCTGTGGAATCCCACCAATCACGACTGGAATTGGGACAGAATCCGGGATTGGTCAGGCAACGAAACTATAGACAGCATTCACCATCTCGGAATCACCATCGGGACCGTCGCCGACAGCTTGAGGTGGTCGCTGGCAGCCTCAGGAGCATTCTCTGTGCGTTCGGCCAGACTCTCGATCCAAGACTACGGTCCAGACCTTTTCATTGCGCGTTATTGGAACTCTTGCATCCCTAAGAAATGGTCCTTTCTCCTGTGGAGAGTCATGAGGAAGAAATTGCCCACCGACGACACCCTTAACTCCATCGGTTTTAGCCTGGCGTCTGCTTGTAACTGTTGTATCGAGCGTCAGACGGAGACTATTGACCACATCTTCAGGAAGGAAAGCCTCCCCGACAAAATCTGGAGTACCCTCCATCACAACTACAACACCTTGCCCGAGGACGGGCGCTTTATCGATCTTCTGGCCCACTGGAGTGCCGCATCCCACGGCCACCAGATCGTTGCCGTGGCCGCCACCTGGGCAATTTGGAAGAACCGCAACAAAGCGAGATACGAGGGTCTCCAATACTCTGCCGACCAGCTGATCCGGGAAATCCATCGGCAATGCCGCAAAAGGAGCTCCCTTTGCCCCCACCGTTCTCCGGCCTTCGGGCATCCGTTCCTCTCTTAGTTTTGGCGGCTGTGCCCGCACTGTTCTCTGTCTTCCCTTTTGGTATACTTTTGTCTTGTATACGGGTTCGGCTTCACCCTTTGGAGCCTTGTTTTATAAAAGAGGGGGGTTTCTTTAAAAAAAATAAAAATAAAAAATAAAAAATAAATAAATATATATATATATATATATACACACACACACACACACACACACACACACATTGTTTCATACTTTTTAAATAAAAAAATATAAATCCTAAATTTCTCAACCCAAACTCTTCAACTCCTTCTAATTCTCGTGTTAGTTTGTATTTTGTAATGATTGGTGCTTATTTGCTATTTGATTATGTGTATAATATTAATCTTATTTTAAATTATTTTAAATATCACATTAGAGTCCGACAAACCCGATGGACCCGACCCAACCCGAGCTTCCTCCGGGCTCGATCTTGGGCTTCATATGTTGAACCCGATGTTGGGTTGGGCTTAGGCTTGGGCTCGGACTAGACTTATCATTCATCGGGTTGGGCTCGGATTGAACTCAAATTCGACCCAACCCGTCCGAGTTGTACCCCTAAGAGCAACTCCAATGGAGGTGCCAAAACTGGTTGCATTGCTAAAATGCAACAATCAGCTCCAGAGCTGTGCCAAATCCAGTTGGAAAATGCAAAACTGGTGCCAAATTTGGAACCAAGGATGGCTAGAGCCATTTTTGACAGCTCATCAATTTTCCAACTGCCATAGTACCTTGGCGGGAGAGGGAGCTGCCGATTTGGACTTCGAGGAGGTCGAGGAAGGCCGAGGAGGTCGAGGAAGCTTGTCCATTTTTGGGTTGCAACAGTCAGATTGCAACGGGCAGATTGTCCTTTTTTTTTAAAATGGTTGCAACGGCTATGTGATAAAATGAGTATAAATATGGGTGTAAATCCATCAAATTTTTTACAACAAGGCATCCAAATTATACCACAAATTATGGCATCATCAAGAGGAAAATCTTTCACTCCCGAGCACGACGAAGCAATTTGTCGGGCTTATTTGTGCATCACTGAAGATCCAATTGTCGGTAACTCCCAACCACATAGTCAATTCTGGCAGCGGGTGCTACAAGAATATCAAGAAAAGGCAAATGACGTTCAGCGAACGGATGCAAGTATCAAATCTCGTTGGCAACACATTCAGAAGTGTTGCAACAAATTTTGTGGATGTTTGAGAAGTATTGAAGCGCTAAATCAAAGTGGAATGACCCATCAAAATGAGGTAATAAATTAGGTTTTTTTGGTACTATGAACTCGTAAATTTTTATTTCCTAATTAAATTTTATTATTCAATATACAGTACGATATGGCAAAGCAAACATACTTTCAAGATACTGGAAAATATTTCAGTGGTATGGATGGTTGTTGGGCCATCTTAGAACATTCTATCAAGTGCCAGGATGTCACTCCTGGTGGAAGGAAAGGAAAAAGTCACGAGCCATCTCAAATTCCAGAGGGGATGCACCATTTTTCCCCTGAAGCAAGTCAAATTCCAAGCACTTATGAGTCTGTAGATGTAGACACTACTCCTTCAAGTGGTGGTACTGGTAGTGTGTCCTCGCCGAGGAAGAGGCCAGGTGGAAGCAAGCTAGCAAAGCGCAACAAAGCAAAGACCAAGGTCCAAGAAGTTGAGAATGCGAGACATCTTGATCTGTTGGAGACTTTCAACAAAACCATGGCAGATAACCAAGCTAGGAGGATTCAATTGGAAGAAAGGAGAGTTGCATCTCTAGAAAGGCAAACAGCATGTGAAGAGAGGGAGGCGGAGAGGAAGCATATAGAGATGGAGGAAAAGATTATGGGGATGGACTTGGCTCTCATAAAAGACCCGGGGAAGAGGGCATATTATGAGCATCGACGGGCTGTAATCTTGGCAAAATGGAGCAACTCAACTTCCACAACTTACTATACCGATCTACCTGAATACTGATTATTGTAGTTCATTTCTTTTTAAAAATGTACTGATTATTGTAGTTCATTTCTATTAATGTAATGTTTAATCTATTAATGAAAGTTGCTAATGAAACTGAAATTATTTAATTAATTTCCACCACGTGGGAAACATATTACAACACTCAAACAACAATTACACCACTCAAACTAAAAATTATTTAGCTAATTTCCCCAACATGGGAAATGTAGTACTAACACTCAAGCTAAAATTACAACACTCACACACAAATTACAAGTACAAGAATATCTAAACTCATGCTTCCTCTCCTTGACGGGCCCAGAGGTGTTCAACAAGATCATTGCGAAGCTGGTAATACATATTTGTAGATCGTATCTTCTTGTTACGAGTCAGAAAGTCTGTGAATGTTGGTGTTCGCTCTCGTGACACTTGAAGTGGCCTCTCGCGAAGTAATTCAACAGCTTCCATATCTTCTTCATCGCGTTGGTACTCGATTATCATATTATGTAAGATAACACATGTTTTCATGATGTAGTACAAATCTACCTGATCCCAAAAACGAGCTAGCCCTTTGACAATGGCAAAGCGTGCTTGTAGCACACCAAATGCCCTTTCAACATCTTTGCGATATGCCTCCTGCATTCTTGCAAAGTGAGCCTTCTTTCTGTCACTGGGCTCTCTAATGGTTTGGACAATAGTTGCCCTTTTTGGGTAGATACCATCAGCAAGGTAGTATCCCATGTCGTATTCATGCCCATTTATGACAAATTGGGCATGAGGGGCACGTCCGACACGAAGTTCATCAAAGAAATAAGATTGATCAAGCACGTTGATATCATTAAAAGAACCAGGCATGCCAAAGAAAGCATGCCAGATCCATAAATCATATGATGCAACTGCTTCAAGTATAATGGTAGGCTTTTCAACATGTCAAGTGTACATACCATGGTAAGCAGTTGGGCATTTATCCCATTGCCAGTGCATACAGTCCATAAATCATATGATGCAACTGCTTCAAGTATAATGGTAGGCTTTTCAACATGTCCAGTGTACATACCATGGTAAGTAGTTGGGCATTTATCCCATTGCCAGTGCATACAGTCCAAGGGTTTGCACGAAATAATCATCGTGCTGTTGGAGTTGAGCCAGGATCCTCTCAAACAAGGGTTTGGCCATCCGAAAACGTTGGCGATTTTTTTTTTTCCGCCAAAAAGGGGGTCTTCAGAAAAGTAATCCGAATGGATTCTTTCATTGGCGGCAGCCCTATCACGGCGGATGAAAGCCCGGCCACTCACAGAACTAACATGACCCCCTTGTTGTTGGTTATGACGCATTTGCATGTACTGGAAGCTGCTTGCTATTACCATTTGTGCCATTGCAACTTCATCTTCGTCGGAAGAATCTCCGTTGAAATCTCCTCGTGCTATTCTTTTGCTTAATATGCTCATGATAATTGTTTGGAAAGGAATATGGCAGATGAAAATGGTGTGGGAAACAATGAAGTTTAGTTGTGTATTTATAAAAAAATTGGGTAGAATGGTAGGTGGGAGAATGGTGGGTGGGAGAATGGTGGTTGGAAGGTTAAATGAAAAATAAATCTGGGATAGAATAGTGGTTGGAAGGTCAAAGTATGTTTCAAAAAACGTAATTAAAAAACGTAATTAAAAAACACGTAATTAAAAAAATGCAATAAAAAATGTAATTAAAAAACATAATTAAAAAATCCAAATTAAAAAAAGGTAATTAATTGGGGTTTAAAACGTAATTAAAAAAAGTCGAATCAGGGTTGAAAACGTAATTACATGTGATGTGGCGAAAAAGTTAGTTAAATTTGGAACTGTTTGATTCTATTTTAGAACCATGCACTGAAATGGGAGTTGCATTTTGGCACCAAAATACACTATTTGGTGCCAAATTTTGGCAATGGCTATAGCCATTTTGCAACAACCATTGGAGTTGCTCTAAGGGCCTGTTTGGTAAATGGGAATTGGCCATAGAATCCAAATTTTCATGGAAGTGGACCAAAATTTTCTTATCCCGCTGTTTGGTAGGAAGAGAAAAGTGGGTTGGTATTTGGAAGAGGAATGGATTTGCAGTTCCTGTCCCCTCTCTTTCCTCTCTTTTTCATGAATCCACGTCCTCTCTTGAGATGAGGATGTGGGTGTTTTTTCATTTTTTTTCAATAAATAACCATTGCTTAGATACTCACTGGAATTAGAAGTTAAAAAAATACTCACTGGACACGACGCCTCCGACAGCGAAGCCCCCCGTCGACGGCCTCCGAAGTGTCGAGGAAGTACGGGCCCGAAGATAGCACGAGGTTACTAAAGGTGGCGGTGGTGTCAGGATCCGGAGCTCCTCCTCTCGCCGTCGGCTCCACCGCTTTGAGAGGGCCGGTCGCGAGTCGAGAAGTAGAAGCTGTAAGCCCCCTGAATTTCTGGGATTTATTTTCGAATTTTCCAAATAATTTATTCTCGATAATTAATTTCGATTTAATTGATTTTGATCATTAAATGCTCTTTACCGTGACTTGGAATTCTAGAGCATCAGGGATGCCAGTCTCTAGAAACTTCCTTCTTGAAGTTTGTAGTAGACGAGATTATCTTTACATTGATATTTCGTGTCCCACTCGAACTTGTTCCCTTGTACACTTTTTGCTTCGCACAAGTTTGGGTCAATTTAGACCATTTAATTATTAATTGAATTCCCACTCTTTTCCTTGATCCTCATAAGCACGTTACCATGACTTTTAATTTAGGAGCACCAGACCAGTCATTTTCTCGGAACCAACTTGTCATGAATGATCTACTCGAGACGCTCTTCACCCATGACCTTCGTGTCCCACTCAGACACACCATCTTGTGCTTCATTTTCTTCGCACAACTTTCGGGTCAAATTAGGCCAATTAATTATCTACCGTAAAACCTGATTTAATTTCCCATTTAATTTTGGGACCCGACATCGATCTAACCTAGTCGATCCAAAATATGGACATGGCCCACACGAAGCCTATTACCCGTATGACACTTGTGTTCCATTTATTTGAGCCCCCACATACTACTTATTTACCCATGATCATAAATACCTATTTTAATTCAAATATTGCACCATGTTCGATTTTGACCCGACCCGGCTCGACCGAACCCGAACCCAAGCTCCATGTTGCCCTCTCGTGACTACCCATACACCCCACTGATATTTTCCCTCTTTTTCTCTACTCAAAATATCTCTATATATATAAATATCTCATTTCCTTTATTATATATATATATATATATATATGTATATATATATAAATTCTCTCTCTTCTTTTAATATCACTCTCTCTCTCTCTCTCACTTCACTCCTACACACAAACACACACAAATACCCCCCCCTCATAGCAGCCGACCCCTACCCCCTCTCTCTCTAAATATCTCTCTCTCTCTCTATTCTCACTCTCTCTTTATATATATATTAATATATATACACACACATATAATTATATTAACCCTCACCTCTCCTTACACTCACCCCCATCACACACACTCCCCTCTCCCATCAGCCGACTTCACCCCCCTTCTCTTTCAAATCTCTCTCTCTCTCTCTATTCACTCTCTATTATATCATTCACTCTCTCTCTTTATATTATAAACACACACACACAACTCACACTCTCTATCTCCTCCCTACACTCAACCATCAACACCATCACCCCCATGGTCGAGAGCCTCCCGAGCTCATCCTCCCGAGCTCCACCACCAGCCACCAGCCTTCCTTCCCGAGCTCCTCCTCATTTTCCCATCTCCTCCTCCCGAGCTCATAAACATCACCACCATCACCATCTTCACCCACACCACCACCATTAACACCAACATCACCACCATCACCAAGACCATCACCTCCACCATCTCGCCGCCGCTACGGGCGACCACCGCTGTCGCACCGCGCCGCCACCGGCCTGGCCGTGCGCAGCAGCCACGCACCAGCAGCGTGCAGCAGCGATGCAACAGTAGGCGCGCACGCACACGGCCAGCCGCGCGCCGCCGCGACCGTCGCCGCCGCCGGCGACCCGCCCCTAGCCGCGCGCAGCTCCGGCGACCCCTCCGGGGCAGCGCCTTCCTCCCTGACGTGCCACGTACACGATTCGTGCATTTTGAACGAAATCCCGGCGTGACGCGCGCGGGATCGAAGTCAAAATCTCGTTTCGGGACAGCAACTTCGTGCCGATTTTATAGACAATTCGACCGTTGGATCGGTAATTTCTTTGCTCCGTCACAATCTCGGTATATCCACCTTCACTCCCCTCAAATTTCACCCGTTAATTTCGTCGTTTGATACATCAAAACTGGCCACCAAGTTGACGTTTTAAATTGAACTATTTTTAGACAGTTTTGCGACGCCAACTTTGCGGGTTCGTATCTTTGTCGTCGTAGCTCCATTTTGCGTACTACCAGTTCCGGTGCACAGCTGGTATAACCCTCTTCCTGCCTCCTTTAGATTTCATTTCAGTTTGAGCTTGTTAGGTCGGTCGAATTCGATGCCAAAGTTGGCCGTTCGAATTTTTAGTGTTGCACTTGTTAAATTCTATTTTTGAACCCGGGACTCCGGATTCAATTTCTGACACCACCAGTAGACTCGTGGCGTCATTCTGGCATGTTTTCATATAAAGTTTGCTTGATTTGGAGAACGTGGGCCCTGGCACGTATTTCGGTGCAAAGCGGGTCCCACTTTCTGAGTCAACGGGTCATTTTGAGTTCGGCTCATCGGAATCCAATTTCGGATATACCGTTGAGTTCGTATCGTTATTATGGACTCGTTGACATATAATCTGCTAGGTTTTAGTGGACATTAGTTTCGGCACGCATTTCGGTGCAAGTCGGATACCAATATCCGGGTCAGCGGGTCATTTTGAGTTCGGCTCATCGGAATCCAATTTCGGATATACCGTTGAGTTCGTATCGTCATTCTGGATTCGTGGACATATAATTTGTTAGGTTTTGTGCACTTTTATTTTGGCACATTTTTCGGTGCAAAGTGTGTCCAACGGCGGACATCATTTTGGCCCAAAATTACCGTTTTGCCCCTGTGTCCAAACTGGACTTTTGGACATACTATTCTAGCTATTTTGACCATTCTGGACACGTTGGTGATATTTATTTTATCATCCGACAACATCTGTAGGTTTTTACCCTATTATTACTAGCATATGTGCACGTGTCTTGCACGTATTTTAACATTTTTTAATTAGTTTATGAAGACTCTTTAGGAAGACCGAAGGGTAGTCTCCCTAATTACTAAGTTGTCCTTATTAAAATTAATGAACTATTTTTAATTAGTATAAGTATGTAAGGGTATTTTCGGAATTCAAAAGTTTCACCATCTAAGTTTTCTTATTATATAGTAGAATAGATGAACTACTTTTAATTAGTATAAGTATGTAAGGGTATTTTCGGAATTCAAAAGTTTTACCATCTATGTTTTTCTATTATATAGTAGAATAGATTATATAGTAGAATAGATGAACTACTTTTAATTAGTATAAGTATGTAAGGGTATTTTCGGAATTCAAAAGTTTCACCATCTAAGTTCTATTATATAGTAGAATAGATAAGTATGTAAGGGTATTTTCGGAATTCAAAAGTTTCACCATCTAAGTTTTTCTATTATATAGTAGAATAGATAATCCTTCTCCTTTTGTGGTATTTTGAGATCCATCGATTTCAGTGATTTTCCAATCACTGAAATTGAATATGTTGACCCTGTAGATGTTTATAGAGACTAGCCTTAACCCTGTTTGACCATGGTTGACTGCTTTGACTGAACATCGAAGTAGAGTCAACATTTGACCTAGGTTAGACTAGTTTGACCTTGGTTGACCAGAGTTGACCATAGTTGACTAGAGTTGACCAGTTGACCAAAAGTCAACTGTAGGTCAACCATTGACCCAGTTTGACCTAGTGTGACCTATTTTGACTTAGTTGACTGAGTCTGACCTAGATTGCGTAGCTTATACTATAGAATCAAGCCTAACACTGTTGAACCCTAATTAGTTTATATATATCTTATCTTTAGGTCTGTGGCATCACTCTGAGCATCGACCTCATTGACAGCTCGGGACCCCAGGCGAGTACATTCACTGATAGTTTTCATTGTCTTGATATCTGCTATATCCGATTCAGTCGTAGTGTCTTACTTGATTCCCAGTCACGATAGTTCACGGACTAGTATATGTTGGATCATGACATGAGATGTTGTTCCTGGATTTTCTTGATATATATGTACATTTCCTGTCTTGTTTCCTGTACTTGTATAGACACCGATTCCTGAGAGGGAGTAGCTATCCTCTTAGGGAATCCCGTGTCATGACGTGTCATGTCCAGGTCCATTATACTACTCGGGGATGGGGAATTATTAGGGGTTATGTGATCCAAGCTACCCTGTCACTATTCATGTGCTCGCGCCACTCTTCCCTCACGAAGGGTGTAGCGAGATCCTCTTGCCTTGTGCTCGTTATCCAGGTTGGCCGGCATGACTTTCCGTTGAGGTCACCGCGGATTGCCGGGCCAAGTGGATAGCCTGTCCTGTCACTTATCCCAAGCCGATCACATATCGCTCTAATAATTCAAGTCACATTTTATACTTATCTTATCTTATATCCTGCCCTGTTCTACATTCCATACTTTCTCACCATGCTATGATATACAGTTACTCACATGTTTTACATGCCTCTATGATGTACCTTGATTGGAGACTAAGTTCTGCTCGGGAGAAAAGTTATAACCCCGGTCCTTGTTTGGTTTAAGGGCTGTAACTCGGCTTCCGAACGGTTCCCAAGTCTTCATATATCTTTGTCTTGTAGTTCATTATACTGTCTCTTATAGAATTTGTCAATTCACATGAAACTGCTGTTAGTATTTGTACTTGCTCATTTTTCTGACAGGATACCGTTGATAATATTTTAGGAGTTGTTATACCATTAGTGGACTTCATGATGTTGTTAGCTGAGGTGGATCTCACTATTCTTCTATGTGAGTTGCCTGGTAGTTATCCTTAGTTCGTCTTGTTTTTTCTTCTTTATTTCCTGTCTTATGATTCCTTCTAGTAGTTTCTAGTTGTTCTTGTGCTTTAGTTATCTTTCTTGTCTTATCATCCCTAGCTGTTGTGATGTGACTAGAGTATATTTATAGTTATAGGCCTTCTAGACGTAGTATATATTTATTGGGTACTAGACAGCGTTCTACCGTCGATACTGCGGCGTAGGCTGGACATCGTCTACGTATTCGTACCCGTATATCTGGGTGCGGGTCGTGACACGTTTTTAGTGGTGGCCCATGCAGGTCAGTCTTTGCAATTAATGCGAAGTCGTGGTAGTACTTGAGCTTTTCTGTACTACTGCGAGCCTGCCCTAGGATTAAGGTTGAGTCATGGAATATTTTAGGAATTTGGTACTCAGTCACATATTAGGAACTCTTGGTAGATTCCAGGGATGACCCCTGGGAATCTTATTTCGAACTTTTCGAAACTTTTCCCATTTGTTTCTGTCCGTCCTGATTTCTGAAATATCTGTCCGTTATCAACTTTATTCTTTCTTTGAATGAGTTGTGGACCCCAGAGGGAAGGTATAAGTTGGATTTATATATCTTCTAGGTCGAGACGAGAATATGATTTACCAGTCTCATATCAGGTTGAGATTGTTTTAGATTATATTCCAATAATTTCCTTTATCTTGACCTAGATAGTACCTTTGGACATCTCCTGAGAATTTTCTTCTAAATACTACCTCGGGATCTGTTTCCGCTAGTTTTCATCTACTTATCCTTGATTCGTTGTTGAAAATTTTGAATCTTGATGTTTATTGTTGACTTCAATTTTGATTTTGTTGATGATAAGTTTCTCTGGATTGAGTTAAGATATTCTGATAAACATATTTGATGAGGGCGATGGGAACGATAAATGTCTACTTTACTTATGGAGTTTGGAATTTATCGCAGTCATATTAGCTAGCCTGACAGGGACATGGAGCCTGATTTTGGATATGCTATCCTAGTTATGGCATTTAGATTCTCTTGCAGCCATACCGGTTGGCATGGTAAGGAATCTAGATGACATGATTATAGGGTGTATACCTTAGTTATGGACTCTATCATTTATAGCAGCTATGCTTACTGACGTGGCGTAAATTCTGGTAGCATGGTTTTGGATAGACGTGTATGGTTATCAGATCGTATCTTAAATTGATTCACTTCTTTTTGACCAAATGATGAGGACAATTCATACCCTTATTTGTCGACTTATCATTCATTTCTTTTCTCATCGTATGATGATTTCCTCATCTTTCCATCATTTTCTTTGACTTGTTTAGCTATATCTTGACTACACCAATCAACTATCTCGTATCTGCATCTGTTATCTACACTTGAAAACTCTGAAAATTTTGAAATTTTCAAATCTCAATTATTTCTTAAATTTTGATACTGTTAAGATTTTGATTCCCTTCTGTCCATGACCAATCAATTTTGGTCGTCTTGTTTATCGTGCCAAAGAGTCTTGGTTGCGGACTAGACTCTAGATGGCTTCGAATTCCTTTGTGACTTGGATTTTCATCCTTGGATTCTCGTGTCCAGCCTTCGTTGATCTTATTCTCCATCTTGCCCAAATTCTGATTTATTCAAAAGTTGATCAACTTAGATCGTGTTGAGACAAATTTCTTTATCGTGGTTGGATTTCAATGCTATTAACCCTCGTGCATTGACTTCCGATTCTGATCATGTTTGGATTTTGGACACTCGTGTCTAAACTCTTTTCGACCTTGATTTTATTTCCTGATTACATCCAAATTCCTTGTGATTAGTCGTGCCTAGATGATTTGGCATGACTAAGACAACTTGGGATTTTCTTGATCATGATTTTAACGATCATAACTATATATTTTATTTTCCCTTAAACTCGTGCCTAAAATATTGCTTAAATCTTCTATCATGTTTTAACCCCACTACCAACCTTTAATTTCGAGGATGAAATTTTTATAAGGTGGGTAGGATGTAAGCCCCCTAAATTTTCGGGATTTATTTTCAAATTTTTCAAATAATTTATTCTCGATAATTAATTTCGATTTAATTGATTTTGATCATTAAATGCTCTTTACCGTGACTTGGAATTCTAGAGCATCAGGGATGCCAGTCTCTAGAAACTTCCTTCTTGAAGTTTGTGGTAGACGAGATTATCTTCACATTGATATTTCGTGTCCCACTCGAACTTGTTCCCTTGTACTCTTTTTGCTTTGCGCAAGTTTGGATCAATTTAGACCATTTAATTATTAATTGAATTCCCACTATTTTCCTTGATCCTCATAAGCACGTTACCATGACTTTTAATTTAGGAGCACCAGACCAGTCATTTTCTCGGAACCAACTTGTCATGAATGATCTACTCGAGACGCTCTTCACCCATGACCTTCGTGTCCCACTCAGACACACCATCTTGTGCTTCATTTTCTTCGTACAACTTTCGGGTCAAATTAGGCCAATTAATTATCTACCGTAAAACCTGATTTAATTTCCCATTTAATTTCGGGACCCGACATCGATCCAACCTAGTCGATCCAAAATATGGACATAGCCCACACGAAGCCTATTACCCGTATGACACTTGTGTCCCATTTATTTGAGCCCCCACATACTACTTATTTACCCATGATCATAAATACCTATTTTAATTCAAATATTGCACCATGTTCGATTTTGACCCGACCCGGCTCGACCGAACCCGAACCCAAGCTCCATGTTGCCCTCTCGTGACTACCCATACACCCCACTGATATTTTCCCTCTTTTTCTCTACTCAAAATATCTCTATATATATAAATATCTCATTTCCTTTATAATATATATATATATAAGTATATATATATAAATTCTCTCTCTTCTTTTAATATCACTCTCTCTCTCTCTCACTTTACTCCTACACACAAACACACACAAATACCCCCTCCCCCCTCATAGCAGCCGACCCCTACCCCCTCTCTCTCTAAATATCTCTCTCTCTCTATTCTCACTCTCTCTTTATATATATATATTAATATATACACACACACATATAATTATATTAACCCTCGTCTCTCCTTATACTCACCCCCATCACACACACTCCCCTCTCACATCAGCCGACTTCACCCCCCCCTCTCTTTCAAATCTCTCTCTCTCTATTCACTCTCTATTATATCATTCACTCTCTCTCTCTCTCTTTATATTATAAACACACACACACACAACTCACACTCTCTATCTCCTCCGTACACTCAACCATCAACACCATCACCCCCATGGCCGAGAGCCTCCCGAGCTCATCCTCCCGAGCTGTCACGACCCGCACCCTGATTAGGGGCACGAGTACGTGGTTACGTCCAGCCTACGCCGCAGCATCGACGGTAGAACGCTGTCTAGGTCATCTAGAATACTACAACTAAACAGATAAAGGTACCTGTACAGTATATACACTCCGAATGGAGGTGACATAGCAATACAGTCTCAATCACAAATGTAAAACTAAGGTAGATAGCATGGAAAGGAAATATGATAGATGAAGCAAGAAATAAGTTCGAGATCCACACAAGTCCAAAACTAAACGTAACATCACAGAATAATATATAATACTACATTCTAAAATCCAAAGCTGGATCGCAGTCCAGTCAAGCCTAACAAGTGCTAACTACTCAGGGAGTATAAAATCTAGTGGCCAATCTATCAGGCCACTGCCCTGGCCTGAGTCTCCATCTGTCTCAGAAATATCTGTAAAATTTATCAACGGTATCCTGTCAGGAAAATGAGCAAGTACAAACACTAACAGCAGTCCCATATGAATTGACAAATTCTATAAGAGACAGTGTAATGAAATACAAGACAAAATCAAATGGAAATATATATCAAGAATATAAGTGCTGAAAAGGACGATAATACATATGAATATGACGACTTGGAAACTATTCGGAAGCTGAGTTACAACCCTTAAACCAAACAAGGACCGGGGTTGTAACCCTTCTTCCGAACAGAACTTAGTCACCAAAGATAATAATATAAAAAGGTGCCTTGAATTATTAGTGTGTTATGTGATCGGCTTAGGAAAATATACTCAGGCTTTCCATCCGACCGACCATGAACCATAAATACAATAGAGCAGTAAGGCCGGTCACCATGGAAAGCTATGAACCATATAGGGTAAGGCTTTACCCGTCGTGAGGTGAGGGTATAGCTAGGAACCATATGTACCATAGAACCTTGTGGAAATTTGATCACACAACCACTAATAACTCCCCCATCCCCAAATAGTACAATGGATCTGGACATAACACGTCATGACGCGGGATTCCCTAAGAGGGAAGCAAGTCCTCTTCAGGAATCGGCGTCAATACAAGTACAAGAATCAAGACCAAACAAGTACAAGTATCCCAAGAAATCCAGGAATGACATCTCATGACAGGAATCCGACAATACTAGTCCGTGAACTATCGTGTCTGAGAATCAAGTAAAACACTACGACTGAATCGGATATAGTAGATATCAAGACAATAAAAACTATCAGTGAATGTACTCGCCTGCTGTCCTGAGCTGATAAGGTGAACAGACGCTCAGAGAAATCACAGACCTAAAGATGAGATACTACAAGTCAAAACATGGTTTAATAATGAAAGGAAAGCTAATCTAATCATGATATGCAAGTCTAAGTCAAAACTAGGTCAAACTAAGTTACACCAAGCTAAACTAGGTCATACTAGGACAACCAAGGTCAAACATGGTCTCACTGAGTCACACTAAGTCCTGTCAAGTCAAATCTAGGTCAAATCAAGTTATATCAAGTCAATCTAAGTCAGACCAAGTCAACTCTAGGTCATACCAGTCATCACAGGTCAAAACAAGTCGAAAAAAGTCAAACGGGGTCAAGAGTTGGCCTATAGTTGACTTTTGGTCAACTGGTCAACTATGGTCAACTCTAGGTCAACCCTAGGTCCAACTGGTCAAATGTTGACCAACAGTTGACTTTTGGTCAACTGGTCAACTCTGGTTTGGATTTGGTCAAATCTAGACAAAGTGTTGACTTACGGTTGACTTTTGGTTAAAAAGTCAACTCTGGGTCAACCGAGCCAAAATCGGTTCAAATATGACATTTGTAGGGTGTACCCAACATGCCACCCAAGTTTCAAGTCAATCCGACTACCCGAACTCCGTATCTCGAAATTACCCGATTACCCCTTAACATTACCCTTAAACCATTCTAACTTGACGCCAAGCGGCTTTCCCTTAGGAATTCCACTCCGTGCTTCCTAGGGTAGTAGGGTACTAATCTATACAACCATTACCTACCAAGTTTTTTAGGGTAAGTGGACATCCAGTCCAACTTACGGTCCTAATCGCCCGTTTACCCGTTATCTTGAATATTTCAAGATACGGGATTGTGCGGTACGATACCGTCTTCCCAAGCCCACACGCAACCCCGATTCCAACTCCGAAGCCTACCCACAAAATCTAAATCACATTATCTAACTCCCCTCCAAGTTTCGACGCGTTCCGAATTACGGAACTCAATTTCACCCCTTAACCAAAATCCTACTTAACCCTTAACTCACTCACTCAACCTTCTCAACCTATACTTTCACCCTCTCTTGGGACAAGTTTTGGGGGTTATTCTAGTAGGTTTTATTAGGGTTATATAGAGCTAATAATAGGGTATATATATATATATATATATATATATATATATATATATATATATATATATCCCTCTATTTATATATATATATATATCCCTCTATTTATATATATATATATATATATATATATATATATAGAGGGATATATATATATATATCCCTCTATATATATATATATATAATATATATATATATATATATATATATATATATATATATATATATATATATATATATATATATATATATATATATATATCCCTCTATTTATATATATATACATCTATGAATGTATACACACAACACTCACATATCTATCTATAAATATAAACACACACATACTCCAATTCTCGGATTTTAGCACACTGGGACAACCTGCACACCTTTAAGGCTCCTCTGCTCACCTTTAAGGCACTTCTGCTCACCTTTAAGGCTCCTCTGCTCACCCTTAAGGTTTTACTGCACAGTTTTTCCTGAATAGCATTCTGCACACTTCTAAGGCATTCTTGCACAACTACGAGGCTCTCATGCACAACTCTAAGGCTCTATTGCACAACTATAAGTTCTAATACACAACTCTAAGCATTGACACATACGTATACAATATATATATATATATATATATATATATATATATATATATATATATATATATATATATATATATATATATATATATATATATATATATATATATATATATATATATATATCACTCTAAAAAAGGATTAAATCATAATAAATCCTTAACCTATATTTTAAGGGAACCTACAAGGGCTATGGTCAACTTGTAGAGAATGATCCCCTCTCTAATTTATGTGAAGGAAAAATACAAAAGGAGGAATTAATAAGGGTTTAAAAATCATACCTAAATGAAGATTTGGAGGAAGAAGAAGAAGTTGGAAGAAAGAAATGAAGAGAGAGTGTTTTACTTGGTGATAAAGTAAAAGAGGTGGAGGGGGTCTGTGCCTATAGGGGCCGGCCATGGTGGTCTTGGTAGGGGCACTTGTATTTACAAGTTTGCCCCTACATTAGCTTATATGCCAATTAAATCCAAATTAGGTTTTGGAAGTTGCTAAAAATAAATAAAAATCATAATTAAACTTAATTACTCATGGGGGAACTAGTCCAAACTCCTAAACCTAAAAAGTTTAGTTTGGGTGGGCCATGGCTAATTAACAGGCTAAATACAACTCAAGTCGAAATTCACCGGGGTCCCGAATTAACTCGGAATGCGATGAAATTCGAACCCGACTCCTAATATATTTAAATAATAATATTCATGAAATAAAATTCCCAAAAAAATATTATAAAATGGAAAATTACCATTTTACCCCTAACTGGGAAAAGTGAGGGTGACACGAGCTCCACCACCAGCCACCAGCCTTCCTCCCCGAGCTCCTCCTCATTTTTCCTTCTCCTCCTCCCGAGCTCATAAACATCACCACCATCACCATCTTCACCCACACTACCACCATTAACACCAACATCACCACCATCACCAAGACCATCACCTCCACCATCTCGCCGCCGCCACGGGCGACCACCGCTGCCGCGCCGCGCCGCCACCGGCCTGGCCGCGCGCAGCAGCCACGCACCAGCAGCGTACAGCAGTGACGCAACAGTAGGCGCGCGCGCGCATGGCCAGCCGCGCGCCGCCGCGGCCGTCGCCGCCGCCGGCGACCCGCCCCCTAGCCGCGCACAGCTCCGGCGACCCCCCCGGGGCAGCGCCTTCCTCCCCGACGTGCCACGTACACGATTCGTGCATTTTGAACGGAATCCCGGCGTGACGCGCGCGGGATCGAAGTCAAAATTTCGTTTCGGAACAGCGACTTCGCACTGATTTTAGGGACAATCCAACCGTTGGATCGGCGATTTCTTCACTCCGTCACAATCTCGGTATATCTACCTTCACTCCCCTCAAATTTTACCCGTTAATTTCGTCGTTTGATACATCAAAACTGGCCACCAAGTTGACGTTTTAAATTGAACTGTTTTTGGACAGTTTTGCGACGCCAACTTTGCGGGTTCGTATCTTCGTCGTCGCAGCTCCGTTTTGCGCGCTACCAGTTCCGGTGCATAGCTGGTATAACCCTCTTCCTGCCCCCTTTAGATTTCATTTTAGTTTGAGCTTGTTAGGTCGGTCGAATTCGACGCCAAAGTTGGCCGTTCGAATTCTTAGTGTTACACTTGTTAAATTCTATTTTTGAACCCGGGACTCCAGATTCAATTTCTGACACCACCAGTAGACTCGTGGCGTCGTTCTGGTATGTTTTCATATAAAGTTTGCTTGATTTGGAGAACATGGGCCCTGGCACGCATTTCGGTGCAAAGCGGGTCCCACTTTCTGAGTCAACGGGTCATTTTGAGTTCGGCTCATCGGAATCCAATTTCGGATATACCGTTGAGTTCATATCGTCATTATGGACTCATTGACATATAATTTGCTAGGTTTTAGTGGATATTGGTTTCGGCACGCATTTCGGTGCAAGTCGGATACCAATATCCGGGTCAGCGGGTCATTTTGAGTTCGGCTCATCGGAATCCAATTTCGGATATAACGTTGAGTTCGTATCGTCATTATGGATTCATGGACATATAATTTGTTAGATTTTGTGCACTTTTATTTCGGCACGTTTTTCGGTGCAAAGTGTGTCCAACGGCGGACATCATTTTAGCCCAGGCTATTTTGACCATTCTGGAGATGTTGGTGATATTTATTTTATCATCCGACAACATCTGTAGGTTTTTACCCTATTATTATAATCCTTCTCCTTTTGTGGTATTTTGAGATCCATCGATTTCAGTGATTTTCCAATCACTGAAATTGAATGTGTTGACCCTGTAGATGTTTATAGAGACTAGCCTTGACCCTGTTTGACCATGGTTGACTGCTTTGACTGAACATCGAAGTAGAGTCAACATTTGACCTAGGTTAGACTAGTTTGACCTTGGTTGACCAGAGTTGACCATAGTTGACTAGAGTTGACCATTTGACCAAAAGTCAACTGTAGGTCAACCATTGACCCAGTTTGACCTAGTGTGACCTATTTTGACTTAGTTGACTGAGTCTGACCTAAATTGCGTAGCTTATACTATAGAATCAAGCCTAACACTGTTGAACCCTAATTAGTTTATATATATCTTATCTTTAGGTCTGTGGCATCACTCTGAGCATCGACCTCATTGACAGCTCGGGACCCCAGGCGAGTACATTCACTGATAGTTTTCATTGTCTTGATATCTGCTATATCCGATTCAGTCGTAGTGTCTTACTTGATTCCCAGTCACGATAGTTCACGGACTAGTATATGTTGGATCATGACATGAGATGTTGTTCCTGGATTTTCTTGGTATATATGTACATTTCTTGTCTTGTTTCCTGTACTTGTATAGACACCGATTCCTGAGAGGGAGTAGCTATCCTCTTAGGGAATCCCGTGTCATGACGTATCATGTCCAGGTCCATTATACTACTCGGGGATGGGGAATTATTAGGGGTTATGTGATCCAAGCCACCCTGTCACTATTCATGTGCTCGTGCCACTCTTCCCTCACGAAGGGTGTAGCGAGATCCTCTTGCCTTGTGCTCGTTATCCAGGTTGGCCGGCATGACTTTCCGTTGAGGTCACCGCGGATTGCCGGGCCAAGTGGATAGCCTGTCCTGTCACTTATTCCAAGCCGATCACATATCGCTCTAATAATTCAAGTCACATTTTATATTTACTTATCTTATATCCTGCCCTGTTCTACATTTCGTACTTTCTCACCATGCTATGATATACAGTTACTCATATGTTTTACATGCCTCTATGATGTACCTTGATTGGAGACTAAGTTCTGCTCGGGAGAAGAGTTACAACTCCGGTCCTTGTTTGGTTTAAGGGTTGTAACTCGGCTTCCGAACGGTTCCCAAGTCTTCATATATCTTTGTCTTGTAGTTCATTATACTGTCTCTTATAGAATTTGTCAATTCACATGGAACTGCTGTTAGTGTTTGTACTTGCTCATTTTCCTGACAGGATACCGTTGATAATATTTTAGGAGTTGTTATACCATTAGTGGACTTCATGATGTTGCTAGCTGAGGTGGATCTCACTATTCTTCTATGTGAGTTGCCTGGTAGTTATCCTTAGTTCGTCTTGTTTTTCTTTTTTTATTTCCTGTCTTATGATTCCTTCTAGTAGTTTCTAGTTGTTCTTGTACTTTAGTTATCTTTATTGTCTTATCATCCCTAGCTGTTGTGATGTGACTAGAGTATATTTATAGTTATAGGCCTTCTAGACGTAGTGTATATTTATTGGGTACTAGACAGCGTTCTACCGCCGATACTGCGGTGTAGGCTGGGCGTTGTCTACGTATTCGTACCCGTATATCCGGGTGCGGGTCGTGACAGAAGCTCTTCCTCTCGTTGTCGGCTCCACCGCGCTGGATAGGGCCGGACGCGAGTCCAAAAGAGGAACTGGGGAGGCAACAACTAGGGGCGGATCGAATTCGTCCAGGTGCCCGAAGAAGGAGCAGCTGCTCCGGCTCGTCCAGGCTGCTCCAGGCTGGGGGTTTATTTTGGAAAGGGGGGAGTTTTTTTTTTTTTTTTTTTTGACAGAGAGAGGCCTTGTGAGAGTCTCTCAAATAAGTAGTTAAATAACTATTAATTAATGTAAGTATTTGATGATAAGATAATGTATTAATTAATTAAAATTTTAAATCTTACTTAGTAATTAAATTTGTAATTCTTAATTAGTTAATAATTAGTTATCTTAGTTTAGCAAAGTATTTATCTAATTTATAAATTATTATGTGAATTAATTATACTCTTTCTAATTTTTTACTTTTCTATCTCAACCAAACACATTTGTTTGATTTTTCACTTCCCACTTTTCACTTCCTATCTCAACCAAACACATTTGTCTTCCTACTAGGGGACAAGAAAGTGCATGTATTCCTATCCAAATTCAAATCAAAATTCACTTCATGTTTACCAAACAGCCCCTAACAGGAATCCCATATTTACTCAAAAAAAAGGATCATTGTTATTGAATTACATAAAAGTACACACTCAGTTAATGGGGACCAATCAAACTTGAAGTGCACCTAAGTCGTGCAATTTAATCAATTGCAAGGGCTTGCCTACAATTACACCCCGAATTCTCCCCACGTGTCCGAAACAAAGTCCAGAGAGTCGTCAGAAAATAGCGGTACCATATCCGAAACCTTCCCATTCTCTCTCCTCACTCCTCCTCCTTTCCTTCCTCATCATCCAAAACCCTAAAAATTCGCTCCTCGAAACTGAGCTCGGAACCCTACGATCAATGGCGACCATGGCGAACCTGTCGTCCCCGAGCTCCCTCCAGCTCCGGTTCGGCCGCAGGTGCGGCGGATCTTCCTCCCTCGTCCCGCTGAGGATCCGGCTCCGGCCTCCGGTTCCGAGGATCCGGCTGGTGGCCGCCGGACGGGGCGGGCGGAGGCTGCGGATCCGCGGCAACGCGTCGCCGGACTCCTTCGCCGGGTGGTCGGAGGAGAGCGGCGACGGCGGGGAGCCGGAGAGCAAGAAGGGTGGATTTGGAGGTAAGAAGTATTTGTTTTCTTCAATGTTTAACCTAAGGGAGCACGGACGCTCCGAAAATCGGTGCGGTGCCGTGCCGTGTCCGTGTCCGGGTCGCCGTGTCTGTATCATGTCGTGTTTGTGTCGGTGCAAAGTAGCTGGCAACAACTAACTTCCCTCTAATACACACTCACTCATTACTAATTAGTGGTCCATCACTGGTGCTGCAACTATTTTATAAATATTTTGTCCAACTTCAAGGTATCATGCAAATAAGAAGCATGTATGAAGCACTCATCCATTTCAACAATATTGCTATAATTGATACTAATGTCCGAAAACTATCACTCCTACATTTATTTGAAGTTACATTTCACGTACTTTGTTTTCATCCTACTGACTTTTAGAACCCCTTGGATTCCAATTTCTATCTTCACAGTTATATTTTTGAAGCTAGCTGTTATTTACTCTCATCAAGTAATGTAGTATAGACAACAAGAAGCGATCGCTATGAAACCTCATGTTGGATATGCGTAGTAACTTTCATCCGTTAATAGCACAAAGAGGTAAGGATTTAATGTTGGACCTTGATGTATGACGATGGGGATGAAAAGCTAGCGTATCCCATCCCATTTAATTGTCCACCAATAGTTGTAACTCTATCGTACGTATCCTTTGTAATCTTACTAGAGCTACTAGAGACTTTCCTTTTTTCCAACACCCACCATCTATCTTCTTAGGTACTCAATCATAAGCTAACTCACAAGAAGTCATATGAACATAAGCTAAGTCACAAGGAAGTCATATATAATCCCCCCTCTCTCTAAAATTTTGCAATCTTCTTCGTAAAGAAATGCTTCCATAGTAGATCTCTCCACTGTAAAACCAATAAGATTCTCTAAGTTTGTAGTTTGTTTTCTTAGTTCTTTCTTAAATACTTTTTTAAGAGTTTTTTGACATGGGTTGTAAGCATAATTCCCCGATAGTTAGTACATCTTTGTATATGCTTACGAGCCATAAATTACAGCCAAAAAATTCTTACCTATTTGTAACCCCACATTGAGAAAAAACGTGGTGTCACCTGTAGGGAATGCCCTATTGCAACCTTGATATTGCTTGAATGCTATCCATGCGACGTGTCACTTAGAGGTAACAACCTAGCAAGCCACCATGTCACGTCCCGCATCTCAGATTCAACGGTGATGTCATTAACACATTCCTAGGCTACGCGCCGAATTCGCGATTGTCGTCCGTAAAACATCAGAATGAAAAATACAAGGAATTACTAAATACATTACATTCTTTAATTAAACAACCAACTATTTCAAAGAGTACAACTGCTTAAGTTATTACAACAATTATTCTTTTGCAACATTATGAAAATTACAAAATACTAGTTGAGATTCTCCAAATAGTCTACTCCTCGATATTGTCCTCGTCACCCAGAGGTATCATTTCTGCAGGTACGTCATCTTCCCCTAGTGAACAAATATTAGGTCGTTTAGAACGACAAGCAAGTCCTCGGCCAAAAACGGTTAAGGAAAAATATAATACGAAATGAAACAAAGGTTTTCAATTAAGAGAATAGGAATATAAAATTTTACATTGATATAGTTTTATTCATTTAAGTAGTATAAACGTCCTTTTGGCTTCATAGGGGTAAATTCTTTCTAGAATGTGATGCAAATTGAAGGACTAAACCTAAAATGCAATGCAGTTTGGAGAACAACCTCCTGAATATTCATCTAAATAGCTTTCCGTAAACAATCCCGTATACCTGGGATCAGGCTGTGTTTGGTGGCACGATGCTTAGATTCCGGCCCTGCGCCTCCCTTGGGCTTACAAAAATTTATCTACCCGATGTTACTGTCGATGTAGATGTAAAAATTTTCGAGCTTCCCTTGAGCTTACCATAAAGTTTGCCTCCCTTGGACAAAATTGAAATTTGCCTCCCTTGGCATAAGTGAGCCAAGCCTCACATACTCGATTCGTATGGCCCTACGAATGAGTAAATAAAAATACTGATAAGCTTTTTGGTTATGTTGACTTTTAGGGATATTCAGGTTGTTCTCCCCCTCCCAATGCTTTAAATAAATTCTCCAAGGATTTTTTCGAGAACTTCTAGGTTTATGTAAATAAATCGATTTCTCTAAAATTCTAAGAATTTGGCTATCTCTTGAAATTTTCGAAATTTTCGGCAGTCTTCTTTGTATTTTGAGATTCCGAAATTTTCACAAGAGAATAAAACATATAATCATGGGTTCGTCGACCCCTTCGGTGGAGCAACTCTCAACACCGAAACCACGCAAATATATATCGGGCTCGCCGACCCCTTCGGTGGAGCAACTCTCAACACCGGTAACCACGCAGTTATATATATATATATATATATATATATATATATATATATATATATAGTTAATTGAAAACTTTTTTTACCTTAGCAAGCAATCTAGCAAGTAAACCTAATTGCCTCGGGTACTTTGCTAAAGGCTATCCAATATCAAAACAAAGTTGTTAGCATAATGATGTCAAATTTTTACTCTTAAAATATCCGTTAATTCTTATAACCTTGTGATAGTGGCATGATACATATTATATTTTAAATTACTTATAATTATACTTTTGGTTTGTTGAGGATATCAATGGAAGTTTAAAAGTTGAACCAAACATATGTAAGATTACCTTAACATGTAGGTACCCATACATATCAATATTAACTAAATTATCATGCCAAACTACCTTAAATTGGTATATTTTAAAATATGGACAGAAATGGTATTTTTGATAAAGCAAAAATTATTTTTCATTTAAATTGAAAACGAATCTAATGTGGACATATATACTGAAGTTGTGTTCATAGGTAAATTTTGAATCTTAAACAAGTATAAGACTATGCCCAAAAGTGATACCAACTGTTAATTTAAATATTCAAGATAATATAGCTCATGTGTTGTGTCTATGATATATTTTTATACATATGTATAGATGTCCATATATGTATAAAGCTTATAGTTTGTGTCCATACATCTACATATACTTATATATATATTCTCACAAAACATAAGTTGATGTGTCCATTATTTGTATTCTTCACATTGTGTCCGTATCCTAAATTAAAGGTTGAGCATCCTATATTGAACCAAGGTTTGCAAAGAGTATAATTTCTTGTTTTCCGTTACAAACGATGTATCCCAACATAAGTAAATATACACATATATGTACATTCACGTATATATATATATATATATATATATATATATATATATATATATATATATATATATATATATATCAAGGATCATTATATATAACAAAATTAATTTCGAAATGTCTATTCAAGATGTGTCCAACACTTGTGTCCAAGCAAAATGGGTCCACATGTTGTTGTGTCCAATTTACATATTTGTCCAAGTGTAATGTGTCCACATATTGTGTCCAACATGTATATTTATTCAAGTGTAGGTGTCCACATGTTATGCCCTATTGCATATCTACTCAAAGTGAAATGTGTCAATGTATTTATTTGTATTGTGCCCAATACTTGTGTCCAAAGCATATATATATAGATATATACATCAATTGTATATGTATTCATGAGTACACTCCTACCAATTTTATGCTAAAAATTCCATATTACTCACCTCATAAAATTTTCTACAAATCTTCGGTAATATCCAACCAGTCCTAGAAAGCTTCCGATTTCTGATTTCTTCGGTAATACTTGTGTCCAAAGTATATATATATTAGAAGCTTTCTAGGACTGGCTGGATATTACCGAAGATTTGTAGAAATTTTTTCAAGAATTACAGAACCTTTAATCCGTCTTACCCGGAAGGAAGAAAAATTTAATTGGACGAAAGATTGTCAAACAGCCTTCGATGAATTAAAGGAAAGATTAATTACAGCCCCTGTACTTGCTTTACCCTCAGGTTCCGGTGGATATGGGATATATAGTGATGCATCAGGTAAGGGTCTGGGATGTGTATTGATGTAGCACGGAAGAGTCATAGCCTATGCATCCCGACAGTTAAAGCCACATGAAAGAAATTATCCAACTCATGATCTCGAACTTGCAGCTGTGGTATTCGCGCTCAAGTTATGGAGGCATTATCTATACGGAGAAAGAATTAAAATATATACGGACCACAAAAGTTTAAAATATGTTTTCACCCAAAAAGAGATCAATATGAGACAAAGAAGATGGCTGGAACTACTAAAAGACTTCGATATGGAGCTGGAATATCACCCAGACAAAGCTAATAAGGTGGCTGATGCTCTAAGTAGGAGACCCGAAGCCTTCTTTATGAATACACCTAAAGAGATTTTGAAGGATTTAAGAAAAATGGAAATTGAAGTGATATGCCCGATAGCCGAAGGAGTTTGGAAAAACTTACAAGTGCAATCCTCCTTAATAGATAGAATAAAGGAAGCTCAAAAAGGAGACTCAAAAAAATCTAATTTTATGAGGTGAGTAATATGGAATTTTTAGCATAAATTTGGTAGGAGTGTACTCATGAATACATATACAATTGATGTATATATCTATATATATATACTTTGGACACAAGTATTGGGCACAATACAAATAAATACATGGACACATTTCACTTTGAGTAGATATGCAATAGGACATAGCATGTGGACACCTACACTTGAATAAATATACATATTGGACACAATATGTGGACACATTACACTTGGACAAATATGTAAATTGGACACAACAACATGTGGACCCATTTTGCTTGGACACGTGTTGGACACATCTTGAATAGACATTTCGAAATTAATTTTGTTATATATAATGATCCTTGATACACCCTTGCTCGCTTATCGTTGTACAAGGTTGGGAATGATGCAACGTGTAGTTACAACTTACAAGGTTGCCCCGACGTGTTATGTAAGGATCATTTCATATAAATTCGACAGTGTTTTATGCTGGCTGTTCAGCTACCTTAAACAATTGTTCTTTATCCGAGCTTGGGACCGACGGTGAAAATATAGGACCTTAAGTAGAATACAATAAAAGTTCTCTTGAAGGCTTCAAGAACTTAAGTTTCCAGTCTTTGTGTGCTTAATGTTTTATAGTTTCACTACGCTCCCAAGCCCAGGTAAAAGTGGAGGGTTGTGTTAGGTAGCCGACAACCAGAGTAAAATTTTGTTGGATCTCAATGAAATAAATCCTATGAAATGTAGAGTGACTAGAGACGATCACTGATATAGGAACTCTAAGATTTGCTTGGTCGGTTTAGGTAATGTTATGCCATGTCAAGAACATGGGTCGAGAGGTCTGGTATGGATTTAGAGAGTGACGAGTTCTTTATCCGAGGAAAGAAAATATTATTTAGGAGTGTAGTGTAGAGTGTTGAATTGCTTGGGTTGTCATTGACGAAACTTAGTTTTTGTTTGGAACTGTTTGATGAATTAGGGGTTTGTGAATATGTAATTCGAGGAAATTTTTTTTAAGGAGTTAGGAGGCTTCTGCTGATTGAGGGAAGTTTCATGTGAAGTTGCTCAGTGTTCTAAAACTCGGCCTAGGCGGCGCCTAGGCGCTAGGCGGCCGCCGGTTGCACCGATTATGGCCTAGGCGGCAGTCCTAGGCTTTGCCCGGTCCTAGGTGCGCCTAGACGGACATTAAAATTTCAAAAAAAAAAAAAATCAATTTTTTTAATTACATGACCGCCGCCTGCCGCTGGCGGCTGCTTCTGCCGCGCCTTCCGCCGTCGCCGCTGGCGGCGGCTGCTGTTGCCGCGCCTTCCGCCGTTGGCGGGTGGTGGTGGTGGTAGTAGTAGTAGTAGTAGTACTACTACTACTGGTGGTGTTGGTGGTGGTGGTAGTGGTAGTGGTGATGGTGATGGTGATGGTGATGGTGATGGTGTTGGTGATAGTGATGGTGTTGGTGATGGTGAGGAGGGGAGAGGGGTGGGTGTGCACAGTCTGTGCCCTCTCTCCTCTCTTCCCCCTTAATAAAAAAAAAGAAAGGAAAAAAGAAAAGAAAAAGAGCGAAAGGGATTCGAACCTCAGCCCTTTGAGGGAGCTAAAGTTACAATCAACCTACTAACCAGAAGAGCATTTAGAGACTTGTGTTAATATTCAACATACATATTATACTTATATATACTACATGTATATAAAATAAAAAAACAGTTCGGCCGTCTAGGCGGCCCTTTGGCACACCGAACCCGCCTAGCGAAATTTATAACATTGAAGTTGATGTTTCATAGAAAATGGGTTTGGAAGTTTGGACGTTGTAGCTAAACTACATCTCAATGAACATGTCCAGGTTGTCACTTGTTGGCTACAATTCATACGTATAAAAGACTCCCTATGCACTAATTGTAATTGTGGACAGACCTCCCTTTATTCTATGGTAATTTGATAGCAGAATATACAGGGTTTAAGCACCTTACAGTATAATGAGACTGCGTCAATGAGATTGACTATTACATGTTATTTACGGTACAAAACTGATATAGTTGTAATTGTGCTACATGTTATTACACCTTGATTTATATTGTGCTTGCTTTTGTTGTTTGCTTAGCCTAGCCTTTTATACATTGTGCATTGTTTTAAAACGTGGACAAAAATTCCAGTCCCTAGAAGTAGAACTCAGTTCTGCTCTTGTGAAACAATTTTCCTAATGAAGAATGGTTTCTGGTTGTTTTGGCTGCACAATTTTGGTTTTTGTATTAAGGGGCTGTTTGGATAGATGTAACTCTTTGAAAGTGTGAAAGTGGCACTTACGTCATGATGAGTTGCAGTTGAAAGTGTGAAAGTGGCACTTTCCACAATGTGTTTGGATGTAGTACTTTTTGTCTCCTGCAAGTGGAAGAAAAATGAGTTCGGTGTTTGGATGATTGTTGAAAGTGGAAAAAAAATAGTTTGATTGTTTGGATGGTTTTTGAAAGTAGATATTGGGAGGTTAAAAATATGGTAACCCTTAACTAAATTAATTACCATAATTAGAAAAAAAAATGCACTATCATAATTAAATTAATTACCATAAATAAACAAATAAAATTGTAATATTTGTTGAAAGTTGATTATCATAATTAATTTAAAAAACTAAATTAATCATTATAATTGGAATACATATTAAATTAATTACTATAATTGAAGGAACAAACAATTAATTACCATAATTAAATGAAAAATACATTAACTATTATAATTAAGTTAATTATATTATTATTATTACAACTAATTATTACTATTATTATTATTAAATTAAACTAATCCTACAGAATCCTCTAGACACACCCCCACTATTCTCCTTCACTCTCTGTCGTTCTCACTCTCTCTCTCTCTCCTTATACTCTTCCCAACCCACCAGCGGAAGCCCTCAAGTACTCAACTCCTCCATTTGTGACCGGAGGTCCTCCTCGGCGCGGAGGCGGTCGCTCTCCCTTCCCAGGAAGGGAGGTGACACTCTCTGCCGTTCTCTCTCGCTCCTTTTACTTTTTTTTTCTTTAGTGTTTTTTCTCGTCCGCTTCAGTGTTTTTTTTCTTCAGTGTTTTCAGAAATAAAACTCTACTGGTCGGAGACCCTACCGGCCGGAGACGGTCTCTGTCGTTCTCTCTCTCTCTCCTTTTACTTTTTTTTTTTTCCAGAAGTGAACTCACTTTTTCTCTACTTCAGAGGAGTTCCCTAGAAAAACTAAGGGAGGTGAAAGTGAAGAAAAGAATGGGGGACAGGAACTGCATTACATCAAATCAAGCCAAAAAATTCACTTTCAATGTGGGCAACCAAACGGCCGAACTCATCTGAGTTTCAGTGAGTTTCACAAAAAACAGCCAAATCCAGCTGACTTTCCTTGAACCAAACAGGCCCTAACTCAAACCAATGCAGTTGCAACGAGAAGATACGTGTCTTCTATATTTTGAATTGTTACATGAGTTAATTAGTTGTACCCCCTATGGTTTGTACGCATTTTGGTAACTGTTTCCGTTGTTTTAAAAATAAAGAACACCCCCCTGTTTATAGAGTTAATTAGTTGTACCCCCCTGGTGTATAGAAGAAAGTGAGTGAAAAATTAAGCACCCAGGGGGTGTTCTTTGCTTTTAAAACAACGTGGACAGTTACCAAAATGCGTACAAACTATAGGGGGGTACAACTAATTAACTCATTGTTACATTTAGAATACGCACGACAAGTCAGACAAAAGAAACTAAGGTCAGGATCATTGTGAAATCAAATGCGATTTCATTGGTGGATTTGCATGAGGGAGAACACCTTCAATCTATTATTACTTTGGCCTGCCTTGTGTTTATTTGCAAGCTTTAGGCTGCTCATCTTTCTCTGGGATGTTTACTACAATGCTATCTTGGATATACACGAATATGACACGATACAATATGAACACGATGGCACAACATCATTTTCAGGATGTCTTACTGTATTTTGGAGTGTGTGTGTCATGAGTGATACGAGTCTGACAAAATGCGACATGGCTCCGTTTTTTGGAGTGTGTACTTCCTAGCAACGTGGTGACAAGATTGTTTGTAGATTCAAATTCACAAAGCAAAGTCCTTGCATAATAATGGAATAAAAATGACTAGCAACTTTAGCGGAAGAAGTCATTATCATCTTCCAAGCCTTATTCCACTAAAATGGGGTCGTCTATGGATCATAAGAAAGCTCTATGACCGAATGTCGACCTGATGTCAACTGTCAACCTAGGTGGCCAATTGGCAGGTAGATAGACCTATCTTCTGGAGTGCAGTTTAAGCTTATGCAACCAAGGAGCACCTCCAAGTTCCCCTAGACCGTAAGTCTAGACATAGAGGTTAGATGATACATTTTGTTGTAGGGAATTGCGTTAATCTCTATGACACATCATGCCAAAGAGTTAAAGACAATCCCACAATTTTGGGGAAGAAGGAACAACAACATCAACAACAACATTTTTTTTTTCTCTTTATTTCCCCTTTTCCGTTTTTGTTGAAGCAATTCATACTTCATAGTGTCATTTTTTTTTTCATTAACCATTGCCTAGATTTAGTTGGATTTTATACTTGTTGGAAGACTAATGACACTTCTCTAGTAGTTCACTTTCAGGGATGTTGGGAGCAGGACTTGCTGGTGTCCTTTTTGCTGCTGGAGTTACATTTGCATCATTATCATTGAGCAGTAGAAACACTCCAGGTATCCAGTCATTTTTTTGCATGTTTGAAATGCAGTATCCAGGCTCCTTTTTCTTTGTATAAACTGTAAAACGAGTTTATGGCCGAGTTCTTTCATTAAGGGGTTCTTTGGTTGCCAGTAAATTGTAGTACCATGCAACATTTGCTGTTGTAAGTGGCCTTGCAAATGCAGTGTTTAGAATTGATATTATTAGAATGTTCGGTTGCAACTTTTGTTGCTGTGAATAGAAAGTTGTTGTCTGGTTTTAATTTTGTGCTTACTGAATTAAGACAGAAAAGGAGGAAATGATGTTGTGATAAATGCTGATGTAAGTGATATTGTGAACCATTTTAACCACAACAAAAGTTGCAGTATTTGGGGGGAGTTATTGCAACTTATGTTACAATAGTTGGCAATATTTACAACAAACGAAACACTGAAAATGCTATAACGTTGCAGCAGCATGACTTACAGGCAACCAAACAGCCGTAAGTGCTTAGATTTTTGTCAATATATGAGTTGTTTTGGGGTACGGGGTTTCCATTTTGTTGAGGGCCATTACATTGTTTAGAGATGGATACTGTTTACATTTTCTGAATTGCTTGTGTGTGCACACAGGAGCCAAACAGCAGATGAAATCACCAATATCCGAACAGGAAGTGATATTAACATCCGATGATCAGGGTGAAAAAGTTGTTGAAGATGGAAACAAGTCTAATACAGTGCTATGGCACAATGGAAGCAATACAGTTGACACCAATTCAGAATCTTGGACAGGTACAGAAAAAGACCTTTTTCCTAACATAGAAAATATTGAAGATGCTACTGGGAGTGGCCTTGATAACGTTTACCATCCAGAGAGTTCATTAATCCTAAGCACGAAACCAAAGGACAACAACATTGATATGGTTCACGGAGCTTCAATTCAAGATGAACTTCAGACTAGCCTGGATTTTGATGAAAACCCTGTATCTTCTAGCCAGAATCTCAGATCTACTGATTTGTTTACATATAATGAAGCTGAGTTCCCCTCTGATACTTATACTTTTAAGGATTCACACCAGACATTGTCTTTTGACTCACCGGACTCTTCTATCGGGAATGATGTAAAGAGCACTGTCGACGATGTAAACTTGTCTTCTGTAATTACTGATTCAACAGTTCATACAAGTGATTATCAAGATAAAAGCTTATGTGAGGAGGATTTGCCACTGGATTTTGCAAGCAATCATATATTAGGGTCAAGTAATGAAGATTCACAGGTCAGTTCTAGAGAGGTAGTAGATACTGCTGCTTCTGTTTTAGAGGACCAAGATATGGAGCATAGTGAAACATTAGAGGTCCCTGCTGAGGCTAGCTCCCTAAATCCGGAAGTTCGTAATATAGTTAGAACGGTACCATCCAGCACTATATCTGCGCCAAATTTTGACCAAAATGAAGCATTCACTCACCCAAAGGAAGCTGTTAGTCCTTTTGAAGGGCAAATAGGTGATAGTGCCCTACCTGAAGCTTATTCTGTATCAGGACTTGCTGATCCAAATGAAAATGAGCCTGTTATAAGCAGTCATATACAAATTGGTAGAAGCTCAATATCTGAAACAGTTCTGCCTGAGAGATCTGTCTCCTATGCTGGCATACCAGCTCCATCTCTTGTCTCTGCAGCTCTGCAAGTAACACCTGGAAAAGTATTGGTTCCTCCGGTGGTTGACCAGGTTCAGGGTCAGGCATTGTCTGCCTTGCAAGTTCTGAAGGTATTTCCTTGCGCTGACTGATGAATTTTTGAAACTTATTACACTTCTCATATGCGTGTTCACACAACACTTGTATGCACACACATGCACATGTGCGTGCTACTGCTTCCCCTATTCCTTAAGGTGTTCTTATGTTGCGACGACCTCACAATGTGCCATGAATAGCATATATCGATGCAATGTTGTGTTACTCCTACATGGCATTAGATCATCTAAGAAGGATTGCTTTTTAGTGTCTTATGTTTGTTAATATGAATCAATTCTCTCTCTGTACGTGATGGAGGTTGATATATACTATTTATATAATCTGCATGTTTTGCCGGTGGTATTAGCAGCTTATAATTTACAACATTGATTATGTGAGCAACTAAATATTTTGGTCTTCCACTCTATTTCTCTTTTTCTTTATAAATCATTCCCTTAAATACTGATACTTTTCTCCTAGTGTTGGCTGTTCAGGTGCAAATCTTCTTGTTCTTTGATGCCCTTCAATAAGAAATATTCTTTCATGAATCTTATTTCCGGTCTGTGATAGACTTGTAATTGATTGCTAGAGTTTTTCCTTTCTATTCCTTATTTTACCTTTGGCACCATTTTTTGTCTTTCAGTATCTTAAGTTTGCTTTCGGATATTCAAACATTTCTTTTATTTGATATTCAAACATTTCTTCTATGGTTTTCTAGTAACTTTTAAGTATAGTATGTTCTCTGCAATGTCACTTTGTTTCTTCAAAACTTCAAGCTTACTATTACTTTACAGCTTGCACTCTTTATCAGAAAGAAGCAGAAAATGCTTCAAACTGAAGGAGCTAAGAAAGTTACAAGTAAAGATTATGATAATCTTGACATAGATCGTACCTCATAGGAGAAACATTTGAAGAATTATTCATGGCAATTAAAATTTTGAAAGAAGGTTCTAAATGAAGCTGTTCTTTAGTAATTGAGATTTATGTTAAGTATCTAAGGTCAAATTTTATGCAGACTTGTAGTCTTGACAAGTGGTCGTTAAGATTTTAGTCGAACTGTGTATTATAGAAGCCAATTCAATCTCAGGAATATCCTCATTTAAATGTTCAATGTCATAAAATACTCATCTATAGTAGGGCTTCTACGGGTAAAATGTTGTGCAGTCAAGTCTTAGCTAATGCAACTGGTGGTTGGAGTACAAAACTATATAAGAAACTGAAACTAAATTGAAACAATGTAAACTTCAATGATTTTCTCTTGTAGATTTTTGCTTCGTTTTCTGGCTCTATAATACTGTGTATTAGTTGAAAAAAGATTCCTAATGTGTATGAGGGTATCTCCAACTTGCCTTTCCTTTTTGAAATTTTAAATGAGTAATGTAATCGACAATTTCTACGTTCTAATTAAATTACTCATGTTCCTACTTGATCTTCAAGTTCTATCTGTAGTCTGTATCAGGGACACTTGTATCATGAAACATGACTCATTAGAATTGGAACATTGCGAACATTTGTCAAAATGTGCCTCAAGCTTGGATTAGATTTTGATATACAGTTTTTTGACATTTATAAAACACTTCTTGAATACCTTTGGACAGTTCTTTTACATTTATGCTATACAATAACATTTTGAGATGTAAGTTATTTTTTCATACACAAGTTTATGTTCTAATTTATTAAAGACTCGTAATGGTGGTTCACTTAAATTATGATGAACTCAAGGCACGTTTTAATGCAAACACTGTCTGATATGCTGACCTGTCCTTGGTAGGATGAAGAAGGTGAAGAGACCATGCCAATTGCCTATGAAAAGTCATATAAATGTATAAAAAGTTGATGTAGGTCCCACACAAACAATATGTTCTTGTCATGTTATGCAAAATCAACATGTTTTGTTCATAATATTGTGATACATATAGACGTAAGCTTTATTGGCATGTATTTGACTTATGATATTCATGTTTTGTTTGCGACGGCATAGCCTTTTTGGCTTATTGGCATGTCTTTGACTTATGATATTCACGATATACTGATACATATAGATGTATGATATTCATGTTTTGTTCGCTGTGACATGGCTGCTTTTAGGCTTCAGCCTGTTGGTGTGTGTTATGTTGTTTCTCATTTATGTCTATGCAATTTGGTTGAGTTAACCCTGTAGGTGTTATTTTGTTTTCTTGTAATAATTTTTGTACACTACTTTCTATTTGCCAAATCAACACTGTAAATGAAATTCGTTTGTTTCTTGGGAATAGGAACTTATTTATAGAAGTCATTGCAAGGAAGATAATCTCACCATATTTAGGTACAGAAGGTTTCTGGTTTAAGGCACATCGATGGGCTTGTTTTGTTCCAAGCACTGAATGGGAAACAAGTTCTGTTGAAGTTTGAACTCAGGATCTATATTCACATTGCTTGATAACATGCTGCTGTGTGGGGGGTCAACAATGTATATACCTTGTGCCTATTTTGTTATCGTCCTGTGTTTTATATTTTTCCGGGTTATTGGACTAGTGTCCTTTGTAGAATTTACTTTCTCTCATAATGGAGTTAAGGTGCATCGAGGGTTTTGACCTGTTGTTAATTATATTCCCATGCTATAAAAATCTTAGCCACAAATATGAAGGCATCAGAAAGAAGAGGAAGTGAAGCACCATTTGAAGGAGGCTAGGCAAGAATACGTCTACTGCATGGTTTCTTGTATGTGTTTACTAATACTTAGGATGGTCATTGATTGGTGGATTCTTTTGGCTAACACGCTTTTAGACTATCATACCATTGGTGTATGCTTTAGAATATTTTACTGTGAACTCACCTGCTTAATTTAATCTATATAACATGGGAATATGGATACAAAGGTGGGCAATAATACTATTAGGGCACAGTGGTATGGAAATTTTAAGAAAATCAAGATAAAGTCAGTGGGGTGTTCCAAGTGTGTGTATATGTATAAGCATGGATGCTTGTAGGTATTTTTGTGCATGTGAAATATCTGTATGCATGTAATTATGTGGGTATTTACAATTTACATGCCCACATTAGTTTTTTTCCTTCTTCTATGGTCCGTGGAAAAACCTTTTGATGATAGCTCACATGCTTCAGTCGTGCTCTTTCTCGTGCGGGTATCGATATTGGCACTATTCACGAGCACACAGGAATATGGTACTTTTAAGAGAAATAGGATACACCACAGTCAAGAGATATATGGTTATAGTTTTATACATATTGTCATACACACACATGTACTATACATAGATATATATGTGTGAGTGCATGAACACACATTTCTTTTTCTCGCAAACTGTACAGCCTAGTAAGAATGAGTGGAGACATTCTAATTCGTGTTATTTAACAAGAACATGAATACACGTATATCCATAAACTGAGTAGATCTTGAAAACCATCATGAAGCATCTTCAGCCTTCTTACTTCTCAAAGTAGCCATTATGTAAAGGTACAAAGATCCACTTTATCTCAGTTACAAGAATCATGCATTCTATAATTGTTTGACATGTAAGAAACTGTACCCAACGTAATGCTAAGTATCACTAAGTATCGATGTATGCATGTTCCTACACACATTGATGGGCGAGGCTCCTCCATTGAAGTGTCTCTAGTCTAGGTAGTCATCTGATCCATAGAAAGTTGGTTTATGAATCTGGTTAGTGTATCTATTAGTTGAATTTCCCACATTATTTTACTATATTCACATATTTCTGTGCCAATAACACTTCTTGACAACTCTGCAAAATAAATTAGCAAGGTATATCACAAGAAAGACAATTCCTATATAGTTTCAGAAGGTAAAACCTTCTGAAGTTATACACCAATTTGTATTCCATTTATTTAGTTTCAGAAGGTAAATCGACTTTCTATATATTGTATAATTGCCAATGATAGTGCCATCTGCAGCTATGCTGAAGTTAACAATGACCATCCTTTAGAAAATTTAGGCCTGGTTCAAGATTGCTGCTGTTTTTCAAAATGCAGAAGCAGAAGCAGCTTTAGCAGAAGACTACCCCTGCTTTAAAAGCTCCCCCAAAATGAACTAGCTTATCAAAGAAATAAGCAGAAGCACCTATCACCAAACAGCTTTTGCTGCTGCTTTTCAAAAAAAAAAAACAAAAAAAACAGAAGTAGGCAAAATAAGCAAATGCTAAACCCAGCCATGAGCAACGATAACTGGCGAGTCTTGAAGAAAGTTGCACAAGATAATTATGTGCAGCTAGAAGTTAATGACTTCTATCAATTGTGTCATGCACATACTTCAATGAGAAAGCTCATGAACCTTGAATACTTGTGCTGTATCTAGCAACTTCATTTGTCTCTTAGGTCTTATCCTGTTCCAGCTTGGGTTTCTCTTCTTTGCACAGTTAACTAGTGATATTCAGTCACCTGAGTAAATGTTATAGATATAGATAACTGGCGCATGGAATGAAGGAGATAATAAGTGGAATAAACTATATGAAATGTGGTTCTGATTTTAGCAATATTCACCACTGGCAATGGCTATTCATTCAGAGGTTAAGAAGAGGGAACCTTGTCTGCAGCTCAGTATGATTGAGTGCACCAGTCTTCATCATCTACTTTTGTTTCTAGTGGGTAAGATAAAGGGAGACGCAATTACTGAATGAAGCAACATTGCAGGGTTGAATTTAGCGTGTATTTTCTTACCTCTTAGCAAAGCCAGGACATACCAACTTACATTAGTACAAATAAGATAGTTCTTGGATTTTGGTTGAGAAAGATATTCCATTTGACTCTTGAGAAACCAAAATTGGCACATGAAAGGATTATTAAATTTATCTCATGTCCGAAGAACACCTTCCCTAATATCAAGAACTTAAAGAATTGATATTCTTATTAATAACACAATGCAAATCTTGTCAGCATCTATAATTGAAAGGCATACATGATGAATTCACATTTTAAAGGTTTCTAAAATGGCAGGTAGAATTGTAAGGGGATGCTTAAATTAACCTCTAAAATGTCACACTTATTATGTTTAACTATGCAAACTATTTTGGAGCATGTGAACCTGAAGTTAATATCTCTATCATAGCAACTACATTTATTTTTGAAATTGGTGATCCGGTGGATGGCCATCCACATTGAAAAAACCTTCATATACCAAGTAAACCTAAGTCATTCTAGTAAAAGTCTAGTAAAGTTGACAGTTATAGAAAGCTAATTAGTAAACCTTGAATGAGATGACTTGTAATTTGTAATCTTTAGAAGATAGGGAAACAAAGTAGCATTTACTATAAGAAACGATTCTTCAACATACAGAATATAAATTGTAGAGAAGTGAAAACTTGCAACTTGCAGATGAAATTCTAACAAGGGAGACTTGAGTATAGAGGACTACATAAAGTGATTATGTCTATACCTAGTCATACTTGAACTATTTGCTGATACTTTGAAGTTTGTCAGTAAGAAATATTATGAGAAATGCTACTGTTTCATGTATCTGTCTTTTTACCTGTAGGTTATTGAGCCTGATGCTCAGCCAGGTGATTTATGTACCCGACGGGAGTATGCTCGTTGGCTGGTATCTGCAAGCAGTGCTCTTTCACGGTATGAACTACTTGTGTGATGATAGCTTGAACCATGCCTTGTTATAACTTGTTGGATATGAACTTCAGGATTTTGGCTGAGAATGTTCTGTTTTGTACTCTACATGGTCAATATATTAGTTGGCATTCTAGATTTCTAAGTGATAGCAGCAGAAATTTCTTGGTAGGCAGATTTTAACTTATGTTTCTCATGTAGGAGCACAATTTCAAAAGTATACCCTGCAATGTACATAGAAAATGTGACGGAACTTGCATTTGATGATGTTACTCCCGAAGACCCTGACTTTTCTTTTATTCAAGGTTAGGTTTGTAATTTGTGATTTCACCTGTAATCCTGAACAATATTCCAAGTTTCTATTGGAGGGGATAGTTCATGTTAACCAATTTGGCACATTGCATACAACAGGTTTAGCAGAAGCCGGAATAATCTCTAGTAAGCTTTCAACGTCTGATTTTAATGGCTCTTCCAGTGGCCAGCAGGATTCCTTCCTCTTCTCTCCTGAAAGGTGATCTGGACAGACTCCTCTTTAAAATTCGTAAGTTTTGTTTATTAAAGAACTTTTGCTTTATGTTAAACCATTCACAATGCAGCCCTGTATCACGTCAAGATCTTGTGAGTTGGAAGATGGCTTTAGAAACAAGACAGCTTCCAGAAGTTGATAAAAATGTAATAGTACCCAAAAGAAATTACTCGATCTTTCTTTTCTCTTGGTCCTAGTTGGCATATTGTGATGGTTACAGACAATATTATCTTTTTATTGGCAGTACCTGTACCAGTGCTCTGGTTATATAGACATTGATAAAATCGACCCTAATGCTTGGCCTGCACTGGTAGCTGACTTGTCTTCTGGAGAACAAGGGATTACAGTTCTTGCTTTTGGTACTAGTTCTACATTCATATTGTTTTTTCCAGTCATTCTAATTTCGAGAAAAAGATAATAACTAAGCTTTTTATTATTTGGTGCATTACAGGTTACACCAGACTATTTCAGCCCAATAAACCTGTTACGAAAGCACAAGCTGCTATTGCGCTTGCTACTGGTGATGCTGCTGATATTGTTGGTGAGGAACTTACACGAATTGAAGCAGAATCGCTGGCGGAAACTGCTGTTAATGCCCATGCTGCTTTAGTAGCACAAGTCGAGAAAGATATTAATGCTAGTTTTGAGAAAGAGCTTATCAAGGAACGGGAGAAGATAGATGCTATGGAGAAATTGGCTGAAGAAGCAAGGTGGGAATTGAAAAGATTAAAAGCTGAAAGAGAAGAAGAAAATAATGCTCTAATCAGGGGGAAAGCTGCTGTTGAATCAGAAATGGAGGTTCTTTCTAGGCTAAGGAATGAGTTGCAGCTTCAGTTGCAAGATCTCATGAGTAGCAAAGCTCAGTTATCTTTTGAGAAGGATACAATTAACAAACTGCGAAAGGAAGCAGAAAGTGAGAACCAGGTCATTGTCCAGCTACAGTACGAGTTGGAAGTTGAGAGGAAGGCTTTGTCCATGGCAAGGTAAAATAATTTCTCATGGTATCGATTTCTATTATTTGAATTTGCCATTCTTTTTGTCTTATCCTATTGGGCCCCCTTTTGTTAATAGGTGCACGGTCATGAAACTCTAAATGCACTATTGGGGGACATAATCTGCTCTTATTAGATCATTTTTGTTTGTAGCATATAGGCGATACTTATATTAATAAATGATTCTTTTTCGGAATGGCAATTGGATATATATACATGAGTTGTCAACTTCTGGTGGACAAACTCAAAAAATTACATATTACATGATTTTGGGTTGTTTCTTTTTTTAAACTGACTAAAAGGCATTTTGATGTATAGAATCAAATTGAGCATATGCTAATATAGACGGTATTCCTTCCTGTTATGAGTTTTGTTAGAAATTAAAGAGGCAAGGAAATCATGCAGTTGTAAGATTCTATTAATAGCCTATATATACATTGGATTTTGCAGTAGTCTTAAAGGATGAGGCACCTCTATGATTAGTATTATGCGTATTGCTCCCTGGTGTCATGAGAGCTTAAACTGTCCAAGGTTTTTCTGTCACCAACTGTTCTTGTAAACCATGACAGTTTCCTCTTTTCCCATAATTTCTTTGGCTAGGAGTTCGGCACCAATTCAGATTTAGTCTTTGGTCGTCAGCTATCACAAATTGTTTGTCAGTCTGTCCTAGGAGCCTTCTAAAGTTGAGTTGCACTCTGCAGCTGACCTTGCTTATTCTGTTTGGAGAGAAGGTTTGGATGGTTGACAATTGATGATTATACTTGCATCGGAGAATATGCACGATCATGTAGCTCAAATATTTGCTTGGGCGTGAACCATGATTTGAAAATGTTAAACATAGCACCTGTAAACGAGTCGTGAGAAAAGCTGACATAATAGATATTATCAGCCATTCCTATAAGAAATGTCCTTTATGGGAGATTGAAGTAAATAAATAGTTTTCTAAAAGGAAATGCATTAATCATTAGGAAGTTCTAATTGTTTACTTCTTTTACTAGGACTTGGGCAGAGGAGGAAGCTAAAAGAGCTAGAGAGCATGCCAGAGCACTCGAGGAGGCTAGAGAGAGGTGGGAGAGGCACGGCATCAAAGTGGTTGTTGATGGTGACCTCCAAGATGATGCTTCCAGTGGAACCACGTGGCTTAATGCTGGAAAGCAGCCTCCTGTGGATGAGACGGTCACCAGAGCAGAGAACTTGGTCATGAAACTGAAGGAAATGGCCTCCAAAATAAAACTCAGGTCATCTGTTGTAATAGAGACAATAATTCAAAAGATAGTCTCCTTAATTTCAGTTCTAAAGCAGCGTGCATCCGAGGCTTCCAAGCTCGCCGCAGGGTACCATAGTAGTGTTGTTTCAAATGCTAGCAGATCAATAGAGGAGCTCAAAGAAACCGCTTCCGAGTTTAGTTCAACCATCAGCGACAAGACAAGGCGCGCTGTTGAAGATTGCAAGGGAACTGTCGACAAATTCACCCAGAAGTTCAAGACCTAGAAACTGAAATATTTTTCCTGGACAAAATTATTTTGTGCAGTTTTGATGTATCGTAACTGCTGAACTATTTATTGTATTTTATCAAACTTGCGGAATTACCTGGTGAGGTATGATCTGAGAGATCCTAAATCAAAGTTTCTGAATAAAAGTCGACCATAGTACACTTTTTTGTTGTACAACATTATATATCCATAAATGGTCAGCTCTTATAAAGGGTTGTATGTGAGATAAGAGGCTTAGGGGTTATGATACTTATGATGTTTTCTTTTGGAGACTATTCAAGGGTACCATACTTAGTGTACTCATGTAGTGAAAGTCCAGTTTATAAACTTATTATAATGGGCATCTCAAAAAAATGTACTTATTATAAATGGTGTGACCAAGTCTATGAAACAACTGGAAGACAACAATATTTGCAGTATAATTATTCTTATACTCTAATGTACATTGACGTCTACCACTAATAATTTGCTTAGTTGGTTGAAGTTTACGTGTGAACATTTTTCCCGTCCATATAATTTCTTGCAGCATTTTTCACATGGAGGCGTGTTCTACCTGTTCTTTATAGTGCTGAAGACCAAGTCCCCTCTCTCTCCTCCGTCATTGTAGCCAACCATCCAGCTCCAAAATAAACCAGGTATTTATTTCCTGGTAGCAAAGCTCAGTCAATCCTTGTTATGTTATGTGTTCAGTACCTTTGAATTCATTCTCTAGCAATAATCATTTGGTGATGAACTGTGATTTTGATCCCTAGATATATATATATATATACTGATCGCAGGCCGGCAATGACAGCAGTCTGCTGCTTTCCTCTCCTGGAATGTGTATCCTGCCTGGTCTGCGGCCGGTGGGCCTACAAGCGCTGCCTCCACTCTGCGGGGCACGAGAGCGAGTACTGGTCCCTGGCCTCCGCGGCGGAGTTCGACCCCGTCCCCCGCCTCTGCCGCCTCATCCTGTCCGTCTACGAGTCCGGCGTCGGCGGTGCCTACGGAGTCCGCCCCGATTGGGTGGTCCGGCGCAGGACCTACGAGGACACCCGGGGCCGCGCCCCTCCCTACTTGGTCTACGTGGATCACGAGAATTCCGACGTGGTTCTGGCGATGAGAGGCCTCAACCTCGCGAAGGAGAGCGACTACGCGCTGCTGCTCGACAACAGCCTCGGCAAGAGGAAGTTCGACGGCGGGTACGTCCACAATGGGCTGCTGAAGGCGGCGGGATGGGTGCTGGATGCCGAGTTCGAGGTCCTGAGGGAGTTGCTGCGGAGGCATCCCGGCTACACGTTGACGTTTGCAGGCCACTCTTTGGGTTCGGGAGTCGCGTCGATGCTGGCCCTGGTGGTGGTTCTCAACAAGGACAGGCTTGGGATCGCGGAGAGGAAGAGGGTCAGGTGCTACGCCATCGCGCCGGCTAGGTGCATGTCGCTGAATCTGGCGGTCAAGTATGCTGATGTTATCAACTCGGTCGTGCTCCAGGCAAGAAAATCCTCTCCGCTCTCTTCTTTCTTTGAATTTTCTCAACACCCTCATTTGACCTGGCTTAATTATCATACGGTCTCCCTCCGGGCTTTTACTGACCATACCATCTTCTCGGCTGCTCCTCGATTAGTTTTTTTTTTTTTTAAGCATACACATTCAAATAGTCCTCTATTCGCTGAGCTAATTGAACTGCATGATCTAAACAAACTACCTGTGGTGGGAATAAAAGCGGAATATTTCCCTAACAATCGGTTCATCTGCAACGCCAACTTCATCGACTTATGCAGAAAAATAAAGATCATCAGATTTAAGACAAAGACACAATAAATAGGTAAAAAGTCCTAACAAGTAAAACAAATCACCGGAAGAATGAGATTACTGCTGAAAGTTACAAGACTTTACAATATTGCTACAACTTCGTCACCTCCGCTACACAGAGAGAGCCCAATAAATTTTCATATATTACATCCAAGAAGGTCTAAGAAACTCCTTTCTCTTCTTCAACATCTCTATTTCTTCCTTCTCTCTCTCAACCTATTGGCTCTCTCTCAACCTATTGGTGGTCTATCACACAAGGAGCCCTATGCACCTTTCTATAACATGTTATGTGTCCATATATAGAAATTCAATCCTAAGTAGACATTGACAAAAAAATTCATATTCAGAAACTCATTATGACTTTGCTCCAATTCTATTACTATTAAGATCACTAAATATGAGTCATATCCTAACAATTACCACATTGGGTTATATTCATCATCCAACTCAATAAGCATCTGACAACTCTAGCCGACAATCTTTAAACGGTAGTCTCGTTCTCACGAACCAGCTCCTCTCCCTAGGACATCAGTTGACTCCGAACTCAATCCCTCGCGCTTCATCTATGTAGCATTGCCTACTCTAGAGCATTCTGAAATCACCTTCGTTGCACCAGGATCAGTTGCAAATCTGACTCGTCCTCCTTGAGCCACGGAAGATTGACCCACTGCGAACGAACCATCCCGAATTTCCAGCCATTTCGACACATAAATCATTGGAGCACCACCTCGCATTGTGCTCCCTATTAGCCGTTAAATATTACTGCACTTCTCTTCCTTCATGAGCACGGTGAACCAAGTGTCACCCTTAGAACTTCACCCCTCGCTGAAAAACCATAGTCCTCAGAGTCTAATTGTTCAACGATATGAAATTATTGCTTATCTTTGGTACATATCATATTCCACAAAGTTTGTGCACCATGCCATCATATATCTTAATATCTACCGTCAAATCACCATCGACATCACAAATCGATTCTTCACCTAAGCGGACAATACCGATCTTCTTCTCCAGAGAAGCAAACCAAGATGCTTCTGAAAAAATATGCATCGAACTACCATAATCCAATATCCAGCTAGGAGTAGCTTTCTTACCATGGGATATCGTGAGCAGATCATCCTAAATATCATCAGACTCGTGCCACCATTCCCGCATCTTTATGATCCTTTTTTTATATGCACGATGTGGACAGTTTCTTCTGATGTGATCGAATTCCTTGCAATGATATAGTCCTTTCTTGATGCTGATAGAGATCATACTGCTCCCGATCCATTATCAAGAGTCATTTCTCTTTCGTCTGCCACCTCCACCAATTTTTTACTCTCAGAAGTAAGACTTTCCAACAATTGATTAAATAAAAGTGATACCATGACTTTCTCCAGCTTTACTGTATCCTTCTCATATAGAAACGTAGCCACTATGTGCTTATACGAAGAGGGAAGCGAGGTAAGAAGTAATAGGATATTGTCTTCTTCCTCCATTTTTTGCACTAACGGTGTGAAGTTGGTTCAAAACTCCGTTGAACACGTTCAACTGTTCTAGTAGATTTTCACATTCCTTCATCCTCGGACCATATAATTGTTGCTTAGGTAGAGTCTTGTCGTGACAAATTTCACCATATACGAAGTTTTTTTTGCTGTTGAAATTCTCCACCACAACTCGTCCGAGCATTGCCATAGACTTTGCTGTCACTATCTATCTTCCGAGCATTGCCGTAGACTTTGCTGCCACTATCTATCTTTCGGATCTTCAGGCAAAGCTTTATACCACTTTGTTGGAAATAAAAGCGGAAACTATTCTCCAAGATAAGTATGTGCAATGAATTGACACCCCAACACCAAATATGGTAGTCGACTTGTGAAAAAAAAAAAAGCTCACAAAATTTAAGACAGACACAATAATTAAGTAGAAAAATCCGATAAACAACCACTGGAAGATCGAGATCACTACTAAACAAGGTTACAAGGCTTTACAAGATTGCTATAACTTCGTAACTCCTACTATCAGAAAAAATACACAAAGAGAACCCAAAAAATCTCCATAATTATAAAGATCTGAAAAATCCAATTTATCTCTTTTTCACCTGTATTTCTTCTTTTTTGCTTCCAACCTATTGATGGCAACCTAACACCTCTTTTGAGTACAAAGATCTATCAGACAAGAAATCCTAGACTCCTTTATATAGCATGTAGTGTGTTCACACATAGAATTCAATCCTAAGTAGGCATGACTTTAGTTTTCACTCATTAACTAGGTAGAAGCAGGACTTTGCTCCAATCCTATTACTATTAGGATTACTAAATATGAGCCGGATTGTAGCATCCTGGTGGGGGTAACAGCTTTATTTATTTGTTTTGGTATGTAAATTGCTTATTCATCTTGCATTGCGAGAGCTGATGAAAGGAAATATGTTATCGAGCATCTCTGTAAATTATTTAGCATTTTATCTCAGAATCGACAAAGGGAATGTGTTGCAATTAACTAAACTTGTAAATCACACGCATACGCGATAAAATCATTTGTGAATACAAGATTGTGGTAATACTCTTAACCATCCAGATGCACTTCTTCTAGGGTGTCAACTAGCGATACATATATGTATCATTAATTTAGGAGCTTAAGTATATACTTCTACATACATATAGGAACATGATTCAATATAACTTTTCTCATAATTTTTTATTTTGTTTCATCTTACAGGTATATCTAATTCCAGAATCCGGATTCTTTATGCTTACTCAAAAGTAAGAAAACCGATACATCTATCAGCCTATTGTATCGTATCAGATCAATATCAGCATATTGTATCGTATCAGATCAACGGATAAGTAACGAAATGGTAGAATATCGTATCGTACGATAGTAACACGATATTGACCTTGTGTTTGCCGAGTTCTCAAAAATCTAGAAGGAGAACTAAGATGAATAGTATGCATGCTGTTTGATTTTGTAAGAAAAATTTGCAGCAAGTACCAATTCCATGCCATCTCCTGCTCTTGTCCAATAACTTCATGTGGTTTCTAATGACTGTTGTGATTGACGCAGGATGACTTCTTGCCTAGAACTGCTACTCCATTGGAAGATATATTCAAGTCACTCTTTTGGTAGACATATTTACTGTATCATCTTCTTCTTCTTTACATTTCCTCCTACTGCCATAACTTAGAGCATAACTTTCATAGAAGCTGATATATATTCTTTTCTTTTTTTCTTCTTCATTTTTTTTCAGTTTGCCGTGCCTATTATGTCTTAGATGCATGAGAGACACCTTCATACCAGAAGAGGTCCTGTTGAGAGATCCGAGGAGGCTCTACGCGCCGGGTCGACTCTATCACATCGTCGAGAGGAAGCCTTTCAGGTATAGCGTTTCATGAACTCGTCTGCCCTACTCTGTAGGGCGTAAAGAATACAATCGCCTTAGCTTAGCGAAAATCCAGATCAGTCTAACTAGTACCTTACGGCTGAGCGTTCGGTTTATTCGATTTTAACGGAACCAAAATATTCGGTTTATTTGATTTTAACTGAACCGAAATAGTCAAAATCTAAATTCTAAAAATCCAAAATCCAACTGAAATTAGCCAAACCGAAATTGGACCGAATAATCAATTTTAGTTTATTCGGCTTGTTCGGCTGGACTATTTCTATATTTCTATTGTTTAACGGATCGGACCAAAAGTTGAACTTATGGTTAAATTATGTTAAAAATTATAAATTCTTTTATGCACATATTTATTGTATTTCAAAGCTGTGTCCAAAGTTGGATTAGTTGTTAAATTATCAAAGTTGGACTTCAAAAACATAGATTGTTGTTTTCAAAATATATATTATTCATAGAATATGCATAAAATTGAGGGTATTTACATAATTGTATAAGTCTTATTCGGTTTTCGATATTTGGGGGTGTTTGGTTCGCGGAAGTCCGCCTTTCAAAACTTCTATTGCACTATTCATTGCTAGTTCTGAGAAAAAGCTCAACTTTCGTTGTTTGGTTAGTCATTTCAAGAAAATCGGAACCCATACAAATAGTAGTTCCAAAAGTGCATTGTTCATACTTTTAACTTTCGAAAAAATTGGCCGAAATGTCCGGAACTCCTCATTGGGTTCCGAAAAATTGGAACTCCGAAAATAAAATAATAATAATAATAATAATAATAATAATAATAAATAATTATGATAGTATCGTAATAATAATAATAATAATAATAATAATAATAATAATAATAATAATAATAATAATATTATTATTATTATTATTATTATTATTATTATTTTAATCTATACAAAATAAAAATAAAAATCATGTCACTTCTTAACTACAACTTCCAACAACCATGCAAACTCTTCAACTCACTTTCACAATCATACAAACAAAGGAACTCAAAAAATATGCGTATGTTGATATGCATATGCAATAAGCACGCAAAATTTCTACTTCCAAATTTTTTACTGCTCTACTTCCGCGAACCAGCCGCCGAAATCCAAAACCGAAATCCAAACCGAAATTAAATATATATATTTTTTGGTATTTTCAAAAAGGAAACTATTTTTTTTTCCAAGGGAAACCAGATTCGGTTCGGTCCAAAACCGAATAATTCTCACCCCCTACTGGTACCTATGCAACATACTTGCTTGTTTGGTTCGGATAGTTCAGCTAGGCTGTTGTTGCTAAAGTCTAGCTCAAATACTATCAAGGATGAGTATTTCAAAAGCATAAAACAATCGAACGATGTTGTGTTTAAAAAGGCGGTACCGAGTTATTCTGGCAATCGATGTTGAGGGTGAATTCTTGTCAATTTGTTATTTGATGCTTAGAGACCATAAATTTTTAGGAGGCCAATGAATCTCAATAAGAATTTCGATTCGATAGTTTTTACTTGAACTTTTTTTCGATGACAGAAGCTCGTTTTTTTGAGGATATGAGTATCTTTTGTAACATGTCAAGAATTGAAAAAAAGAGCAAATATTGGAAAACAAAAAAATAGAATTTATTTAATACGCATTTATCAAAGTAACAAAAAACTAAAGACTACTTATCTTGACATAATATAAATCACGATACGAATGATTTCTCTATAATTTTTACATGAACTTTATAATGTATAAATAATAAAATATCTATAAATTTTGATAATAATAATTAATAAACATAAAAGTAATAATTAGCGTACGCTCCTCGCCCAACCATCTTGAACTTTTCTTATAATGGTTATCTAACATGGAATCAAAAAAACAAAAAAGTCTGAGATCAAATTACACCTTATGTTTGTACAACTTTTCTAGCTTGATATCGGTATTTGTCTGGGTCTGTCACCTATTACAGGTTTGGGAGGTTTCCTCCGGTCATCAGGACCGCGGTGCCGGTGGACGGACGGTTTGAACACATTGTCCTCTCCTGCAACGCTACTTCTGATCATGCCATCGTGTGGATAGAGAAAGAAGCCCAAAGGGCTTTAGACGTAAGTCTAATAACTTGTTTAGTTTCTAAGGCAAATGTGAAGGACACTACTCAGTTTGTTAGCGGTTGACACATAACAGGGGACATCACACTTCGAGTCCATTTTTCTATCAAGGACACACCAAATTTTGATAAATTTGATAAGGGCAACACATCAAAACTATTCTAATTTTTTATCTTTCATCTCTCTATATCCTTCTTCCTAATTTCTTCTCTCCACACCAACACACTTCATCTTCCAATTCTAATTATTTTCAAACCCTAATTAGAGATGACATCAAAGAAGATGTCCTTCCCAATCCACATTTCTTATTTTATTTTATTATATAATTATATAATTTTTATTTTTAAATGTTAGTTTTTAGGATTCATCAATGGTTGTTTTCAAATATAAGATTATTTTTCTCGGGGACGACTACCAAAATTTTGACGGTCATAACTATGCTAAGGACCGTCAAAATTTTGACAAAACTGTTGTAGTTAAAAAAAATTATATATATTTTTGTTGTTTATAGTAAACTATATAATGCTCTTAACATTTGCCTACTATTTGTTCAATTTTCCTTGCACACTTAGTAACAACACTTCCTATATCACCACCACCATGGTCCATAGATGATGGTGGAGGAGGAGAAGGCCACCGAGGTTCCCGCGAAGCAGAGGATGGAGCGAAAGGAGACGGTCGCGAGGGAGCACAGAGAGGAGCACAGGGCCGCGCTCCACCGGGCCGTCACGTTGGCCGTGCCGGACGCGGTCTCCCCGTCGGAGTACGGCACTTTCGCTGAGAATGCCAACGTTGATGATAGGCACAAGCACTCCGTGGCTACTGCTACGTCTGGTGACGGCGGGGGGCATAGGCCGAGCTGGAACGAGCTGATCGAGCGGCTCTTCGAGAAGGACGAGTCTGGAAAGAGGGTGCTTCGTGCTTCAGTTTCAGGCAACTGAGTCGTGAGTGACTTTGAACGACGGCAGGCACCCAATTGTTGTTGTTATTGCTGTTTGTAGATTGTTCGGTTTATTCGGTTTCAATTGAACCGAAATAGTCAAAATCAAAATTTTAAAAGTCCAAAACCGGGAAAAAAAAAACTTGCCATAACCAAAAGTGAATTCGGTTGGACTATTTCTATTGTTTAATTTGTCGGACCCAAAGTTTGATATTGTAATTAAATTGTATTAAAAATATTTTTTTATACATATATTTGTTGAATTTTAAAGTTGGGTCGAAAACTAAACCAAAATTGAGCTTCACAATTAATACATAGAATTGTTATTTTCAAAATATATGCAAAATTATATTTACTTTTAGTCATACAATGTGTATAGTCGGTTTTCAATTTTGGATCCAAAATCGAAACCGAATTTTTTTTTCCTTATTTTGATTTTCGGAACAGAAACGAATAATACTCGCCCCTAGTTTGTTGGAGTAGTTCAGCCATATCATTCAACAAGAGAGCCTTTATCCCAGTTACAACTATATATAATTCCATTTAATAAGAGAATAATCTAAATATTGTCCTCAGAATCATCAATTTTACATCACATGCTATATTGGAGTGCACTTTTGATGTTTTGCTAGATGTAAATCATATCAATTAAACTGAAATGAATACAAGAAGAGAGAAATCCCATGTAAGCAGTAAATGATTACAGATTGTAGCAGTTGACGAACATGATTTCAATAATATTGTCAGTGTCTGATGTAGTCGAGCATAACATCTGTATGAATATTATGAGGCCTTAAATTACATAACACAAGTCACTTTGAACAGTAATGTACATCTTTATCATATCAACATGAACCCCTTGTAGGTTACCCAGTCCTTGAAGATGTTTGGCTACGAGTTAAATCACTAGAAGATCGCTTATGCGAATCATCGACTCTTAACATTTCCTTTTAGGATCAGCACTCGAGCAGCTCTTCATAGTTCTGCACCATGTCAAATTGCAGTGAAGAGAGTTTCCTTATTTGCGGGTTATTATCACCAAAGCTGGGTACGCCTACAGATGGCAATACTACTCTTTCCACTTCCAAGAATAACCACAAGAGGAGGAAGTTCATGTCTCCCTCTTTGGTGCTGGAATTAGGGTCAATAGAAGGCCTATACAATAGAAAACCTAGAGTTTGACAAAAGAACGACACTGATATTAGAGTGACTCTTGATCTCTTCGGCCATAAGAAGGGCAACCATAAATCGATGAAACGGGTTAGATGCGCCGATTCCTAACAAGAGCAATCTTCAGAGAAAAGGAAAAGATTCCTAGAGTTCATATAAGATGGGTAACATGTCTTTGACAGCTGCAGAGGTACAAATTATAGAGGGGAAACTGAGGACAATATCTCCCTTCCGCTTTCCTCTACACTTGGACATCCAGAACCGCTTCACCTGCAAGAAAATATAAATGCTATCAACAACTAAATCCTTCTCGAGAGCTCATATCATTATGCGTGAGCCATGAATATATAAATGAGAGAAGATAACGGTCTAGAAATTTTCCTTGCAGTCTCTAGTTAATATCATTTGAGCGAACCAGTCCGAAGCCATTGCTCCATCATTTTTTGTGTCGGTTAACCCTCACAAAAATCTATCCAAATATGGACGGTTAGTTCAACAGGTAGGCATTATGTCCCAGATTGGCATCATATAAGACCGATTTGTCATATACTAAGCTGCTGCTTCTTAGCATTACATAGCTCCGCACTGTTCAAAATAAACGACCACACATGCATAAAACATAACATTTGGTACCTGTCATAAGTTTTTGATTAGTTTCCACAACATTTCCCAGTAGTTAAATTAACCATTCACGCTACCGAAAGGTACTATTTATAGAGGAGCATTCAACTTAAATCATTTCCTCTATAAATAATACATTTTGGTAGTGTGAATGATTAACTTAACTAGTGGGAAATTTTGTAGAAACTATCGAAAACCTATGAAAGGTTCCTAATGTTATGGATTCAATTCTTTTTAAATATTTAACACTTCTAAACTATCTTTAAATTCAACCATCAACTGAGCTAGTTTGTAAAGGTTATTGAAATAGGACTAAATCCTAGTCCAATGTGAAGTAGACTCGGATTGAGATGGATTCAGGTGAATTTGGCACTAGGGTCTAACAACAAATCTCCTAAAGGGAAGACGATAAAAGAAGCCTCAACTTTGAAGCTGCAAAGCACTAGGGTCTAACAACAAATGAATTATGGGTTACTGAGTCATGGTTACCTAGAATATGGATCGCTCTGATATGTGGAACGAAGATGGGAATGCAGAACATTAAGGTCCCAGTTGGGGGTAGGCTTCTTCAAACGCTTATTCAGAACATAATGTACAACATTTTTAAGGAAAGAATATGCAATATAATATATAATGTAATATATTTAGCGAATTGGTATTCGCGCTCCAATCTTAACTTCCAGCCAGCACTCCACAAGTTGGAGCGAGAATAACAATTCCATATGGGAATTGTTATTCGCACTCCACTGGGTGGAGAGTACGTATTAGAGTGCGAATAACAATTCCCTATATTTACTATATATAAGATTCAAACTTAATCAAGTACCATAATATAGCATCATCAAAAACTGAAAAGAAGAAACAAATCTACAAGTTTCCAAACAATCTATCAATTATGTCTTTTCAAAAAAGAATTAGAAAGTCTTAGACTCTTAACACTTCTAATTAAAGCAAACTAAAAGAACTACATTGTTCCCATTATCCTTGCTAAATAGCTTGTCGGAAGACTCAGGACACGGATTTCCACGTTCCACTACGCCGACATTCCACGTTCTCATACTGTTGGAAATTTACTCCAAAACTTCGGATTAAAATCTGCAAGAAAATAAATTAAATTAAAGTTACCGGCCTCCGGGAAAGTCGCGCACGAAGCACTGCCCTAAGAGTTAGTTCGGGTCTATGTGCAGACTGAATCCGAACGCCCCTAGTGGTAAAATCTCCGCTCCACCGGAATCTCGTTGCCGCACACGACGTCGAGAGAATGACCCCGACTTAGCTCCGCCCAGAGCAACAAATGAAGAACAATATTTCAAGAGGGAAGAGAATTTGAGAGAGAGAGAGCTTTCGCAATGATCTTTTTTTTCATGTGAAAGAGAGAAGGAGGAGCGGAGATTTTACCACTAGGGGCGTTCGGATTCAGTCTGCACATAGACCCGAACTAACTCTTAGGGCAGTGCTTCGTGCGCGACTTTCCCGGAGGCCGGTAACTTTAATTTAATTTATTTTCTTGCAGATTTTAATCCGAAGTTTTGGAGTAAATTTCCAACAATCTAAGAGTTAGTTCAACTTACTGTTATTTGATACTGGTAATGTATATATAAATAATTTTCCATTACTGCAAAACCGAATATATATTGTTATTTTTCAATAGACTATTACACGATATTGCTATTGTCACACTGTCAGCAATACAGTAACAATTTGCTTCTGTCAAATACATTTACCTTTGCTTTTTCCATAAACAAATCTGCAACTGTCACTTTATAAACAATTGCTTGCTACTGAAATAGCTTGCTGCCACAACTTGCTAGATATAAACACTTTGGTTCTGTTAACAAAACTTTTAAATATATTTGCCTCTGGTAACACAACTTGCTAGATACATATATTTGAAAAATTGTCTTCTGCAATTTATTGTCCTTAGGATTTTTTGTCCTTAAGAATTGGCCCTAACAATTTTCCTTAAGAATTGGCCTCAAGACTTGTCTTTAGGAATTTGCACTACTATAACGTTAACTAATTTGTTACTGTTAACAAATTTACACTGTCTTGTTACATTGCGGGCATTATTTGCTTACTAGGAATCTGTTTCCATAGAATTTGTACTGTTAACAATATTTCTATACATATTGTCACTAGTTATATAACAATTGTTGTTTCATAAGTCTGTTTCTAGAAATTGACATTTCCATACTCAATATTGTAGTATTATTTTTTGTCAATACTAGCTTTCTTTTACTCGATATTTTAATTTACGCTAAATCAAAACAATTAACTGATTTAGTAAAATTCCTTTAATTTTAAAGTTCTAAAGTCAAGATTTGTTTGGGAACAAGCCGAAAGGGTCCTTCTGTCAACAAGGCGAAAATTCGTCTAAGCGACCGGTACTTAAGAGTTCCTTGTGAACCTCCGCTTGCTGGGATCCGGCCCCCACAGCTAACCAAATCTTATCGAAACTTGAAAAACTAAGATTTTAAAGGTCTATTACTAAAATCTTCTTAATTGTCAATTTTAGCTTAAAGCCATCTTATTGAGTAAATTTAAACTTTTACAGTTTTTAGAAAACATGACTTCCAAGGAAGAGACTTTTTCTGCAAAGCCTGCAAAATTCAATGGCACATACTTCAAGAGGTGGCAAAGCCAGATGAAATTTTGGCTTACCACCTTAGGTCTAATTTCTACCATTGATGGGTCCACACCCATCTCAAATGATTCTGATGAGACTGAGTCTGACGTAGGGGTTTCCAAGTCCTTCTCTTCTACCAAGCCTAAGACCCCTAAGGAAATTGACTACCACTGCTTCCACAGAATCTTAAGCGCTATGTCGGAGTCACTCTACGACATATTTTTTGAATATAAAAGCGTTAAAGAACTCTGGGATGCTTTGGAAGATGAGTATGGTTGTGATGATGCTGGAATTGATAGATTCAATTCTACCACATTCAACCAATATGTCATGGTAGATAACAAACCTATCAATGACCAAATCCATGAGTTCCAAGAACACCTTAGGCAGCTTCAAGCCAAGGGAACCATCTTTTCTACTGAGCACAAAATAGGGTGCTTGATAGATAAACTCCCTCCTTCCTGGTCTAAAGTGGCAAAGGACCTTCTTCATCTACAAGGATCTATTACATACTCTCAAGCTCTACAAAGAATTAGAACAGAAGAGAAATATAGGTCCAAGACCAAAGCTAGGTCAAATGACACAGCTAAGGTAAACCTTGTAGAAAGCCATGGAAAACCTAAGTCAAACAACCATCTCAAATCCAAGAAAAACTCCTTCAAAAAGAAGCAGAGTTTTCAACCTCCTCACCAAAATCACCAAAACCAAAACCATCACCATCAAAACCCTCAACCCCAAAAACCTAGAAACTTTGGTCAGACTCAGGATCAAAGAAGATTTTGTTTTGTGTGTGGTAGAACCAACCATACAGCCATCAACTGCTTCCAAAGGAAGAAAGAACCTATCCAGAACTCCTTCAAGGGAAAAGGCAAGCCAGAGGCTAACATAATTCTGAATGGGTCTTCCAGCTCCTTCAGGTCTGTAAGCTTTCAACCTGTAGTAAACCTGTCTTTCCATTCTGATGATTGGTGGTTGGATTCTGGAGCTAATGTTCACGTTTCATTTGATCGCTCCTGTTTTTCAACCTATCAGGAATCAGGTGGAGGAGGCGTGACCCTAGGAGATGGCTCTACGGCACAAGTTGTGGGAAGAGGAAGAATAGATATGAAGATGACATCAGAAAAAATTCTACCTCTCCATGATGTGCTTCATGTGCCGTCTGTTAGGAGAAATCTTGTTAGTGGATCTCTCCTTGTAGCCTCAGGATATAAAATTGTAATGGAGGCCAATAAAGTAGTTTTCTCTAAGAATGATCCGTTTATTGGAAAAGGATTTGTGAAAGATGGACTCTTTGTTTTAAGTACTATGAATAAAAGTTCAAATCCTTCTTTTATTGCAAATGTTGAATCCTCTAATATTTGGCATGGTAGACTAGGTCATGTGAACTTAGGATCTATCAAAAGGATGATGAACTTAGATCTTATCCCTAAGACTCTTATAGACGATGAACACAAATGTGAGATATGTGTTCAAGCCAAACATACTAGATTACCTTTCAAATCTGTCCATAGGGATTCTGAACTCCTAGAACTTATCCATAGTGATGTTTGTGATTCTAATAGGGTTTTGACCCGAGGCGGTAGGAAATACTTTGTTAATTTTATAGATGATCATTCAAAGTATTGTTATACCTACCTCCTTAAGACCAAAGATGAAGTTCTAGACAGATTCAAGGTCTATAAATCTGAAGCTGAGAACCAGTTGGATAGGAAGATTAAGATCCTTAGATCAGACCGTGGTGGAGAGTATACCTCAAATGAAATGACTAACTTCTGTAAAGAGTACGGAATTATTCATGAGGTAACTGCTCCTTACTCACCACAATCCAATGGAGTTGCTGAAAGGAAGAATCGTACTCTTTTAGATATGGTCAATGCCATGCTTCTCAGCTCAGGTGCTCCTGATAATCTTTGGGGAGAAGCCTTATTGTCAGCCTGTTATATTCTTAATAGGATACCAAGTAAGACTAATGATAAAACTCCATATGAGTTATGGAAAGGTCGGACTCCTAGGATCAACTATCTTAAAGTTTGGAGATGTCTAGCTAAGGTAGGAATTCCTGAACCCAAAAAGAGGAAGATAGAACCTAAGACTGTAGATGCTGTATTTATAGGATATGCCTTAGATAGTAATGCCAATAGATTTCTTGTAACCCATTCTGAAGTAAATGAAATCTCTAATAACACAATCATTGAAGCTAGAGATGCAGTATACTTTGAGAATATTTTTCCCTTCAAGGATAAAAACCTTTCATCTTCCTCTAACCCTTCTCTTACTCCGTCTACTAGTTCTCATGACCAAATGCCTAATTCTCAATCTGAACAAGTCATAGAACTTAGAAGGAGTAAAAGAGAAAGGATTGAAAAGAATTTAGGAGAAGGATTCTTCACATTTTTGATAGAAGGTGATCCCTCAACTTATGAAGAAGCCATATCCTCTCCTGATGCCCCTTTCTGGAAAGAAGCTATTAACAATGAGTATAACTCCATCATGGAGAACAATACTTGGTTTTTAGCAGATCTTCCTTTAGGCAGCAAACCAATAGGTTGTAAGTGGATCTTTAAGAAAAAACTTAGAGCCGATGGTACCATAGAAAAATATAAGGCTAGATTAGTGGCCAAAGGATTTACCCAGAAGAAAGGATTAGATTATTTTGATACCTATTCTCCTGTTGCTAGGATTTCTTCTATTAGAACCCTCCTAGCCTTAGCTTCCATTCATGACTTGCTGATCCATCAAATGGATGTAAAGACAGCATTTCTAAATGGAGATTTAGAAGAAGAGATATATATGGAGCAACCTGAAGGTTTTATTGCTAAAGGTCAAGAAAAGAAGGTCTGCAGATTAGTAAAATCTCTTTATGGCCTAAAGCAAGCTCCCAAGCAATGACACAACAAATTTGATAAAATCATTATAGAATTTGGTTTTGTGCCAAATGAATATGACAAGTGTTTGTATTCTAAAAATACAAATGAAAGTTGTGTTATCTTATGCTTGTATGTTGATGATATCCTTATTCTAGGATCTTCACTGGAATTGATAAATAATACTAAGAATTATTTATCTAACCAGTTTGATATGAAAGACCTAGGTGAAGCAAATCTGATCTTAGGAATGCAAGTGTCCAAATGCAATGAGGGATATACTCTATCTTTAGCACATTCAATTGAGAAAATGCTAAAGAAGTTTGAGTATTTTGACAAAAAATCTGCCCTTACTCCATATGATAGTAATGTTGTTCTCAAGAAAAATGAAGGATCTCCTATAGAACAACATAAATACTCACAGATGATAGGGTCCCTTATGTACATAACAAATAGGACCAGACCTGACATTGTATTTGCTATTGGGAGACTAAGTAGATATACTAGTAACCCAAATCAGTTGCATTGGACTGCATTGGACAGAGTATTTAGATATATTAAGGGAACTCTAGATTATAAACTTCATTATACTAGACACCCTGATATCATAGAAGGTTACTCCGATGCAAATTGGGTAACTGATTCACATGATGTGAAATCCACTACTGGATATGTTTTTACCCTAGCAGGAATTGCAATCTCCTGGGGATCATGTAAACAAACTATCATAGCCAGAAGTACAATGGACTCTGAAATGATAGCTTTGGATATTACATGTACAGAGGCCGAATGGCTGAGAAATCTGATTATGCATATACCTGTTTCTGTTCATCCTATTCCTGCAATTTCTATAAACTGTGATAATAAATCTGTTATAGAACTACTAAAGCATGATTCTGTTAATGCTAAGATGAACAGGTACCTGCAGCTGCGCTTCAAGTCAATAAAGAGCCTATTGGGCAAATATGTGGTTCTTGACTATATAAAGTCAGAAAAGAACCTTGCAGACCACTTGACGAAGGGTCTGTCTAGGACATTGATCCTAGAATCATCGAGGGGGATGGGGTTAAGCCCATAGTATAGTCACCAGCAGTGGCAACCCAACCGAGTCTGACTGGAGATCCCAAGAAGCCGGTTCAATGGGTAGAAACAAGCTGGACTAGGTGACTATTATGGAACACTGACCTGAGATTAAATTCTCTTTAAAATAAAAGCCCAGGAGGCTGTACATGTGTACATTCATACCCCATCCCTATGGTGACAGTGTTCCTTTTGTGATATGGATAGGTTGAGTTTAAACTCTTAATAAGTCCAAGCATGATATGCAGGGTTGATTCCTATCACCAACCCTTAAGGACTTACCTATATGAGAGGTCGTGAGGGCCGCGACTATAGGACAGGGCGATCCTAGACAACTCTCATGAATGTGTAAAAGTGCGCATGGCCAACCAAACGCGCCACCCGATAGACCCAAGTACCTCTAGCGTACTATGTGTGCTAATTTCTGAGTCTGGTTCAAGAAGACTGATTCAAGGCGTAGTCCATCAAGTTCTTCTTCAGACAAAGACAATAGTCACTACGTGAGATTCAAGGCTGTAGTCCATCTCATTTATGCATAGTATTCAACTGCCCAGAAATCTTTCTCACCTTTAACTTTTCTCTTTCGTTTCTTTCCTCTGTTATTTCGGAACTTGGTTTTTTGGGGGGGGATTGTTGTAGCTAATTACAAAAAATCTTTTTCCACATCATTTATTTTCAACCGTTACAAATCTATAACTTTTGAATGTTTGAATCATGTCTAGATCCAATGTATCACATTTTTATCATGTGCTACAATTTTTTGTAACGTTAAAATTTAAGACTATTTTAATATCCTCATTATTCCATCCTTTGGCTAATAGCCTATATAATGAGGTTTCCTCCTTCTCTCTTTCACATGAAAAAAAAGATCATTGCGAAAGCTCTCTCTCTCTCAAATTCTCTTCCCTCTTGAAATATTGTTCTTCATTTGTTGCTCTGGGCGGAGCTAAGTCGGGGTCATTCTCTCGACGTCGTGTGCGGCAACGAGATTCCGGTGGAGCGGAGATTTTACCACTAGGGGCGTTCGGATTCAGTCTGCACATAGACCCGAACTAACTCTTAGGGCAGTGCTTCGTGCGCGACTTTCCCGGAGGCCGGTAACTTTAATTTAATTTATTTTCTTGCAGATTTTAATCCGAAGTTTTGGAGTAAATTTCCAACACATACATGCATTCCGGATCACAGAACACATCTCCATGGGGAATTTTCGTTACCATGATCCAACATGGACACTATATGGCACCAATATTGGTGTATGTGTACTTCCTAACCTATAAATAGGTTCCGGGTTTTATGATGTCAACATTAGGGATTAGGATTTTGAGATTTAGAATTTTAATGTAGAAGATAATACTTGTTAGTCATACATCAAAGTTGAATCAATGACATGCACATGACCTATGTTTTGACAGAAATGTTCTCTTGTATATATATTGTCTCCACATTGGTGTCACCAGTCTGTAATGGTCGAACCTAGTTCATGTGTATCACATTTTATTCCACATCTCATATTGATTTTCATTTGGTTTCCTCTTGAAGTCTAAAAAGCATCCCATTAAATCTCTCTTTGAAAACATCATATACTCGTATATCATATTTCCATATTTACGTTTTCCAAGTATTTTCTGACTACCTTTTATACTCCACCCCCTTGCTTTTTCCACATTCACTTTCCCAAAACAGTAAATATGATTACGATTTGACAAGAAGAGCCCACTTGAACACAGACACGTACAACTTTCTAGGTCCTCCCCAGTTAAACACAAACATACATAGCTATATAGTACTATCATCTGTAAACAGAAACCAACTTGAATAGGCTCACCCTCAAGAACAACACCTTTTGCAATCAGCACAAAAAAAGAGTCGGCGGCACTTTAAGATACTTAACAGACCAAATTCAGTTCCCTTCTACCAGCATACACAAATGAAGTTAACTTGTTATCAGATTCACCGAGTAGACACATAATTTCATATTAATGCAAATGAAGAGCATGTTTGATGTATTATACCGTGCATTCTCTTGACAAAGCGATCAAATTCTAAGAAGTTGTGTCTCTCCATAAGAGCAGGGCTAAGCCTCAAGTAAGTGAATGCTGATAAGTGTCTTCCATCTGGATCATTCATTGGCTTTGCATTTTCCAAAATTTTATTGTACCCATCTCTATCATAGCATGGAAGAGCATTCTCACTAGCAACAGGTATCGAGACATCCCATGCAGCATTCAACACCTGACAATAAGTTTATGATTCCATTCAGTATTTTGCATCATGCCATGAAAACACATTATAATATACACGTCATAATTATCTGGAGAAAAATATTTTTGAATGCTTCCTTTGTCCCTTCGATCTTTCGGTCCAACAAGATTTATGAAGAATGATTGACACCTTTGGTAAAAGCAGAGATCCCTCACATTGGTGGGGAGCTTTTTGATGACGACTTAGCATGTGTATCCATCAAGGGGATATCTACAAAAATTACTAAAGAAAGAAAACAGAAAATTTTGGAAGGTACTTCACATTTGAATATTACTCATAAAGCAGGACAACATTATGCTAATTTTTCAAGACTAAATGTACAAGAGGATCTAAGAAGTGTAGTCAAAGGCGCTACGGGCACCAACCGTGCCTCGCACCTCACTAGGCAAGGCGCCTTTCTCCAGACTTCACATAAGCGCGTGCATGATGAAACGTGCACATCAAGTAAAGGCGCACCTAGGCGCTCCTTCTGTATTTGCTCTTTATTGGGGCTCTATGGGTTCCATTGGCAGAAAATGATAGTCATGGAATTATTGGTGGTGATGATGATTTGATGAAGTTTGATGAAGATGAATGATTGTTCTATTAGTTCTTTTATTTTACAATTTGTGTTCCTTTCATTTTGATACTTCTTGTTAGAGAACACATTATGTTATATTTGTTGACTATACTGCTACTCTGCTAGTTCACTTGGTTACATTTTAACATATTTTTATTGGTTTTAATACGTTATTTGGTTTTATTTCTTACCTTACTAATTTATTTATGTATATTTCTATTATCTATTATTTTTGTTCCTCGCTTCACTCGGCCGCTCGACTTAAGTGCACCTTGCGCCTTTGACTACCTTGGATCTAAGTTGTGAGCTTCATTTCATCCGCCAACCAGGTAGTTGATACCAAATTGAAGAACTTATATAGGGAGCTGCATATATCTTGATCTCTGTTTCGGTGATTTTTTTTTTTTCCTTCTCGTTTACTGTTTGTCAAGAAGTAAGGCGTGTAGCCACAAAACTTTTGTTCTAGAAAATTAAGCCAGTTGTTTCTGTTCCATTACCTGCCAAACCAAACCCTCCGGATCAGCCAATGCCTCGGGGAAGTCCTCGTGCTGATCCATAGTACGCAACTCCACACATGTGAAGTTTAAGGCAGCACCATGCTTCTTTAACATTGAAGCAATTGAAGCATAGCCATCACGGTTGCAGGGGTTGTAAAATCCAGCAGTCAGTTCAGCAGCATGGCTAGCAGTTTTGTACCACCAGTGTATTCCAGATATCTGATCAACAAGAAGTTACTTATTTGCAAATGACAATTAAGAACCTGAAAGTAAGTTCTTTTATGGTGAACGTTTGCAATTGCAACACAAATCAATGAGTAAGAAATAAGGACACATAATGAAGAAGTGTAAAAAATAAAAATTTCTGAAGGTCTGCAAAACTTTTACATGTACTAGATTTGAAAAACAAGTTGGGGAAAGAGGGCCTAGGTCCTACATGATGACACATTAGTAGATCATGAAAAAGTCACTTTTTATAATAGGAATTTTATCGATAAATTATGAAACCATATGAAGCTTTTGCTGTAAAGCTGTTGAATACTTCTGACACAAGTATCCTGGAAGTATCCTGGATACTTGTAGCATGAACAGAACGAATGCAGTTTAATATATACAATTCTTCATCAACATGAATGAAATGAATAGAAGTCTGGAAAGTATCAAACAACATAGAAATATAAATCGTGAACCAACCTTTGAAGCAATGCATGTGCCTTCAAAGGCCAATTTGGCCAGAGACAACACACGGTCAGCATGATCAACCAACACTTGAGAATACCAACCAAGGAAGAACCTTCCATAATAGCCATCGTAGTCTCCACCATCACAAAAGAATCCAGTTTCATGTGGCTGGGAATTGTAAGAGCCAGCATTATCTGGTCCTCTTGCCCAGAAAGAGTGTCCTCTTGCTTCTGCTGCCTTTCTCAAACTTTTCATCAGATACTGATCATAACACTGTAGGAAAAATATCTTTTATGATCATAAAATTGCAAAAGAAAGGATAAAAGAAAAGGGAATACAACTAATAAATGCCTATAGATGGTATAAAGTAGAAAAAAAACTATGCCAATCTGTATGTATTAGATTAAGAATCTGCTAAAAGATATTTCTTTTATTGGTATAAGAGAGGAAGATTTTCAAACACAGGTGTTTGTGCACAACTAAGATCTTCTTAACACTGTATGCCGCTTTCAATTCAAGGTATCAAAACGTAACTATTTATTGCCATCTTTTGCTCAAGGCAAGAGAAGCGCATGTTATCCAACCGCCATAAGTGCTTAGTATGCTCATCTTAGATGCTACATAAAACGTTTGGTTTTAACATAAAACCACTTCATATGTCAACTTGAATTGAAAGTGCAAACTGAGACTAATTCTGTTAATTTCCTCGAGTAGAAGTCCTATTAGTAACTTGCTCAAACACATCCATACATTATCCTTATATGGAGGCAACGTAAACAAGTTCTTCTACATGAGAATATTGTTGATTATCATTTATGCTACCATGACAATGCGAGAATTCTACATTGAAGATAAGAAAGGAAATAAGTGTTGAAGTTGAACCTCCTAGCATATGGTCATACCTGAAATTGCCCAATGCCAGGATATCTCCAACCATGCTTTACTGGATAGGATGGGTAGCGCAGCTCTCCACACGCCCCTAATCCAACTTCAATCTCAGAGATAATTCCATCGTCAAAAAACTCACCAAATTCTATTCGAAAGCTTCTCATGTAATCAAAGTAAACCTGAATGATGTTCAACATGAAATAACATTATTCATCTGATAAGCTGTGTATACACCTCATTGAAAACTGAAGCAGCTAAAAGTACGTAAATGAAGCGTCCCATGATTCCAATCTGAAAAGAATATATCCTAGTATAATTTCAAGCACAAAAGACAATTAGTCTAATTTCACCAAATAAACAAATGATGTGTAGAAATGCAATAAATAGTTAATGTGAATTAGATAAAATATCCACACTTCCTCTTCTCTAGGTTGCATAGACATGGCCGTGATGTGTTCGGAATACAACATTTTTAGAAAATTTAGGATATGGGTACGACATTGATATAGTTAAATGTAGACATGAAAACATATTATATACAGTACAATCTCTCTATAGTCATAATGTTTACTATGAGGAGGTTATAACTTAATAGAGGTGTAGTTACAAAAATTATTATTCTGACTTAGTTATCCTTAGTGCAAGTGGTATAGAGGTAAAGTATGCACTACATTGATAAAAGAGAGAGACATAATTTCAAAAAACTAATACATGTATCTATGTAGTGTTGGAAATATACAGATTCAGGTTCCGATTTATTTACCAATAGGGCTCTGGCTCTTTCATTATATACCAATAGGGTTTCGAGGGATTGAGCTCTAGTGGGGACAGGTTCCGATCTATTTACCAATAGGGCTCCGTGTGTGTGTGTGTGTGTGTGTGTGTGTGTGTGTGTGTGTGTGTGTATATATATATATATATATATATATATGTCTTGTGAAATGGGGTCGGGAGAAAACCCTAGAGAGAGCGGGCGATCGGGAGACAACTGAAGGGGGTCCCTCCCTTCGGACCCCGGCGCACCTGACGGCGAGGGCTCGGCCAGCTGCGGCCAGGCCGGGGGCAGGCCGACCAAGAGGGCGCGGGAGCCGGCGGCGCTGGCGGCAGCGGTAGAGGCGCGGGCGCTGGAGCAGCACGCGTGGGTGCGGGTGCGGGTGTTGGAGTGGTGAACGGGAGCGGATCGCCGAACGATGCCTCGGGCGGCGGCGGCAGCAACGCCGGCGCTAGCGCTGGCAGCGATGGTGTCAACGCTGGCGGTGCCAAGAGCGGCTCGTCGGCAGCGTCCAGGGGAGGATCCGCGAGGGTGGCGGACGTGCACCCGATTGGGGCGGATCACTGGATTCCAGATCTGACAGGATCTCTGGATTTCCAATCTGGATCCGTATCTGGATCTCAGGGTGGACAGATGGAGAACGGTGGATGGACGACGGTTACGAGACGTCGTGGAGAAAAAACTGGAGGCAAGGAGGGTGGCGCGTAGACCCACCTAAAGGCGCGCTACACCTATGACAGGAGAACGGGTGATGGTTCGGGGACGCGGAAGTCGCCTCATGGCCTAGGGGTCCCTCCTCGGACAAAAAATAGTACTGGTGGGAGAACGGTTGGGTAGCGTCCCAAGGCGTCGATGGCGGATAAAGGAAAATGGAAAGCTGTTGACTTGGGGGGTCAGAAAATAGGGTCCTCCCCACCTGGTGCTTCCCCATGGTCTCAGGGGACGCTTCTCCGTCCTGTGGGGAAGTCCTGGGCTTACATATGTAAGCCAGTGGGACCAAAATGTCCAGCATCTATGGAGTTTGTGCCACCAAAGAAGGTAGGAAGTGGCTTTCGAGCCCCGTTCCCTGCGGAGGAGATAGCGAAGGTGATAGATTTCTGGGAGATGCTGGTCATGTACGTGCTGGAGAACAAGCCCTTCTATGGACAGATCCGGGCATATGTAGCACGTGTTTGGCAGCCTAAAGGAAGTATGAAGATATTTGCGAGAGAGAATGGCTTCTACTATGTGAAGTTCAGACTGGCGGAAGACGTCACCAGGATTATCCAAGGTGGACCTTGGACGTTGGATGACAGGCTGATTATTCTGAAGGAGTGGACTCCGAAATTGTGGTATGAGAAGGAAGTCCTTAATGCTATCTCTGTTTGAATCCGCTTCCCGGAGTTCCCAGTCCGATATTGGAGTATTCCCTTGCTTATGAGGCTAGCCAGCCTGGTGGACAAACCGATCAAGGCTGATGATGCTACAGCCTTTCGGTCGAGGCTGATGTATGCTCAGATGTTTGTGAAGATCAAGACCGGTGGAGAGCTCCCGAGCCTGTTAGAGTATGAAGTCTCATCTGGAGAGGTTCTAACCCAAAAAGTTGAGTATGAATGGGTACCACTTGTCTGTTCACATTGTGCCTGTTTCGGACACCTCGCCAGTACTTGCTCTACCGGAGGACAGAAGACGGTGACCCCTCCAGAGCCAGCTGAGGAACCTGGAACATCGAGGGTGATGGAGACTGCCAGTGGGGACGAGAGAGCCGAGGGGGTCCTGCAGGAAGGGGACCGACTGATGGAGGATACCAGTGGACTGAGTCTGACTATCTCACCTCAGACAGTGCACACCAGTAGGGCTACGGTGACTGTCCCACCTCAGCCGGTACACCCCAGTGGGGCTATGATCATTTTCACAGCTCAGAGGAGTATGGTTACCAGAGGCATGTCGGCATCGGGGCGAAAACTTAAAGGAGATGGAGGTACTTCCGAGGAGAGAGTGTATAGCAGGAACAGAAATGCTGGCCCTCTACGCGACGGGCACCCCCGGGAGGAGGGTCGGTCACCTGGCCACGGTGAGCCTCTTTGTATGGACAATCCGGCTTGGGCCCTGATGATCTTTCAAATGGCGAACCAACATCCCACCTCTCCTAGGTTGGAGCAGGACATGGCGTTGACGGACGTGGTACCATTCCGGGGTACTGGTCCAGAAGGTGTTCAGGGGACCCACCATCTTAATAATTAATGTCGGTTATCTCCTGGAACGTCAGGGGTGCATGCTCCTTAGGAAGATGGAGAGAAATTTGTGAGGTCCTACGCAAAGAGAAGTGCGACATCTCTGTATTGTTGGAGACTAAGATTAAAGGAGAGAAAACACTATCCCGACGGACTCCCCTCCCATTGGGCCCAACTTCACAATCTAGCGTTTTGTGACATGGCTAGGATCTGGGTCAGATGGAATAGCAACAGCTGGGACGGAAATATGATCTTGATGTCGGAGCAGCTGATAGCCATCTCCCTTTCGGTACAACAACAGCTGGTTTCTCTCTGGAGGCTACGCCGAGACTGTAGGAGAGGGTCTTCTTAGCCAGCAAGGGGGCACGACTCAGTTCCGCATGGTCCACATCCTCAAGCGCACAAAGAAGGCGATCCGGAGTTGGGTGAAGAGAATATCCAAGCCCTCCCTGGAAGATAAGGAGGCGGAACTCAGGGCCATCCAGAACTCCATACAATCTGATATACTGGATGGGTCCTTAGCGGCACGAGAGAAGAAACTGATTGAAAAAATCAACATCCTCCGACTGCAGAAGGAGATTAGTGCGGCCCAACGCGCTAAATGCTCCTGGCTCAAGGAAGGGAACCGTTGTTCCAAGTTATTCTATGATGTGATCCGGACCAGACAACATAGAAATAGTCTCTCCCATCTACTTGATGGTAAGGACAAACTAGTTGGAGAGCCGTCGAAGATCCAAGGGGAGGCTGTCAGGTATTACTTAGAGCTTTATTTTTAGCTACCTTTCTGTGTTTCCGGATATCATTACAAAGAAGCTGGTGACGCCCTATGGGAATAGCCAGTTACTCGCGCCGGTCACTATGGAGGAGGTGGAGGCTATCATCAAGAAGGCGGTTCCCAACAAGGCTTCGGGGCCGGATGGCTTCAGCAGTAGGTTCTACAAATGCCACTGGGATGTGCTGAAGGTACCGGTACTCGAGACGGTCCAGGAGTTCTTCTCTGAGGAAAATTTGTTGAAGGAGCTTAACCATACCTTTCTGACCCTTGTGCCGAAGAAAGAAAGAGCGACCTCGCTGGTGGACTTTCGACCTATAGCGTGCTGTAATTATCTTTACAAAATAATTACACACCTTATGTGCCGATGCATGGAGGGGATTATGCAGGACTTGGTCTCTCCGAACCAGACGGCTTTCATTAAGGAGAGATCGATTGCTGAGCACAGTCTTCTGGCGCATGAGATGGTGAGAGAGTTCAATAGACGTGGAGGGGAGAAGGCGTGTGTGAAGCTGGACCTAAGGAAGGCCTATGACATGGTCAATAGGGGCTTCCTGTACCACCTGATACTAGCCATGGGATTCAACGAGCGGTGGGTTGCAAGGATTAGGGAGTGCATCTCGACCCCTACCTTCTCCGTACTCATCCAGGGTACTCTGTATGGGTTCTTCCATAGCAACCGAGGACTCCGGCAAGGCGACCCCATGTCACCATACTTGTTCACACTTGTCATGGAGTACTTCACCTGCCTGATGGATAAGGCGGTTCACAGAGGGAGGCTGGTCCCGTTGTTCAGGAGGATCGAGTCCCATGTTACTCATCTCATCTATGCTGATGACCTCCTGGTCTTCCTCCACCCCTCTATGGAAGGAATGACCACGAACTCTAAGATTATGGAAGAAATAGAAACTCTTACTGGGCTCCATATGAACCGAGAGAAGGGTCGTGTCTACTTTAGCTCCCTATGCTCTCTGAAGGAGGAACTAGCGGAAGCTTTGAGAATTGATAGAAGCAATCTCCCGATGAAATATCTAGGAGTGTCTCTGACAGTCAATTATGCTCGGGACCTGGATTATCACAGTCTGGTGAAGTATGTTCAGAGGAGAGTTAAAGGGTGGCAGGCTGCTGGCCTGTCGTTTGGTGGACGCATTGAGCTAGTTAGATCGGTCATCTCGGCACTGGCCCTTTTCTGGCTCCAGTCTATTCTGGTTCCTGTCGCCACAATCCGGAAGGTGAAGAACATTTGTGCCAACTTCATCTGGAGGAGGACATGCATGCGATCTCTTGGGAGCAGCTATGCCGCCCTCGGAAGGAGGGTGGAGTGGGACTTAGACCCATGCTGACTGTTAGGGAGGCCTCTGCTGTGAAGCTGGCTTGGAGGTTCATCAAAGATGGGTCATTATGGGCTGATTGAATGTATAGTCGGTATGTAAAAAGGGACAACCTCTGGACCTGCTCTCTCAACAACAACCATTCTGTCACTTTCAAGCATATTCTGCGTCACAGAGCTGTACTCAAATCATCAATACTGAGGACTATGAGAGATGGCGCTGGAACTGACCTCTGGCAGGATCCATGGTTAGAGCGTCAATCTCTGATTTAGATACTGGGCGACCGGACCCACATGGAGGCTGATAGGGGGTTGACCTGCCAGCATATTATCAGAAATGGAAAGTGAAGACCGGAGGTATACCGTCATACAGTGGAGCTTGGAGAGGCCATTCGCACAGTTGGGATAGATCCGACTCAGCTAACAGATTGTTAGACCTGGAATCCGCCGGGGGTTACTGGGGGCACTGGGGAGTTTCAGTTCCATAGCTTCTATAACCTTGTGCGTCGTACTTTTTCTCTAGCGCAGACTATGACTTCATCTGGTGCAAGGGTCTGGCTCATAAGATGCAGCTGTGTATCTACCGGTTGATTCTTGGTCGGCTGCTGACGAGGGACAGACTCATCTCCTTTGGGATTCAGGTGCCCAACCCGAAGTGTGTGCTCTGTGAAGTGGACAATGAGTCTATGCGACACTTGTTCTTTGAGTATGAGGTGTCCTAGTTTATCTGGACTGAGCAATGCCGCAGAGCCCTGGGAGGATGTGACACATGCAGGGAGATTGGAGATATCATCACTGGGATCCGGAAACGCAGAAGGAGAGGACAGGTTTGGTTCAAGACTGCCAGAGTACGGCTTGCAGCTTCTGTTTGGCATGTCTGGAGGGAACAGAACCGGTGCATTTTCGAGGGCCTAACCACCCCCATTGGAATTCTACATAATATAGAATTCGATGTAACTGCTATGGCAACCTGAAGGGTGGACGACCATCCCTGATTGTATGATTGTATGAGCTGATTTTGGAATAAAAATAACCCTTTTTCCAAAAAAAAAAAAAAAGTGTTGTGTGGTAATTAGGTTCCAAAAAGTTACATAATAGATTTCATCAAACAAATTTTACGGAATCATATCTGAAATATGTTTGACACACTCACAACCAAGCAAAATCAGTTTCAACCTTGTTTTGGGTCTCTTTGGAGCCTAGACATGAGCGAGTTATATATGACATGAGTGTCGACGAGTGTCGTGTCGGATACATGTTAAATACGGATACAAGATACAGTCCTCTGGAGGAGTATCCGCGCAACATAGATTTACTCAAAGTTTTAGTACAACTATAGAATAACAATATGTGAAAATGACCTGCTTTCACTTAGTTAAATGACATGTAAGCAACTTTCATAAGCCAAGTCCATCATATAAAAAAAACATATATTCGATTAAGAAGCAAATATTACCTCAAGTGCCGTTCGACCTCTTAATACTCTTTCCTTATCAATACCCCATGAAAGGCATTCAGGGTTGCGCCTTCCCTCTCTATCTGTGAAAAAAATGTCGGGATTGCTTCTACCAATTTCTGCTACCCAATGAGGCAAAGGAATACAGACATCATCACCTATGTTGCCTCCACATTCATGAAATGACATTACCACCTTGGAGTTACAAACACAAAAATTACCAATAAGAGCTCGAAACAGTTTTGTTCTTAAGAAGAATAAAATGAAATCAAATGAAAAATCCACTCAGAAAGAAAACAGTGGGCATCTCAATCTTTCACAACAGTGTACAAACAGGTCTATTATTTAATCTATTTAGGAGAAATTAAACCACAGTGATAAGACAGCCTTAAAACGGTTAAAGTACATATCATACCGGATGGACGAAAAGCAGCAGTTAACCTCAAGTCAGTTAAGAACATAAAGATAGATACTGCCTCACAAACCACCCACGGCATTTAGGTGGCAAATGACTCCCAAATAAAAACAGTCTTCTATGGTTACTCCTATCTGCAACAACTTCAGGAAGATAACTGGTTCCATGATTATGCCCGCAAACCTAAATGACCATTTACTTGTTGCGGTCAAGATAAACAACCTTGCTAGAAACATCCTCTACCTAGAACTTAGTGTCCTTCTTATGCTGAGTAATTAAACCGTTCCACCGCCTAACAAACCTGGCTGCCCTTGGAACACCATATGATGGTGCAATAAGGGACAAAGGCAGCATGGATAATTTCGTTGGTGATTTCTACAGGAAAGCAGCCATGTGTTACTCAGATTGATTTGGGCTCAGCACAAAATCCATCTCAAGCAAGTGCGGCTTCAAAGGGTGACTTTTCGGCCCAAAGTGGGACCCACCATGATCAAAGATGGGCCCGCAGACGCAGATTCAGGACTGTGCTGATAAGAAGGATCGTCAGGAGTGCTGGAGATCAAGAATTCTTTTCAAAATTTCGACATTTACCTTCTCCAACCATTATTTCTAAGGCTGCTATCAGATCAAGACGGGTCAGGCAGTGCTAATTCCGGACCAGACACGTAACTCCCACGAGTCGAAGTTTTGGACATAAGCTCTACCCAGTACCCATATAAGCTATGGATCAGGTCCGGATAATCTAGATAGAGAACATACCTACATGTTTACCATAATATTTATGTTGCGTCCGGGTCTTTCACCAAAATTAACAGAAAAAATAACTAAAAAAAACTTATAATTCATAGACCCTCTCTGTTTCTTTTCTTTTTTTGTATCGTCCCAGGTTCGGGGCCGGGTATTAACGTAGAACCTGACCCTACCAGTTTTTACTAGGACTAGGCATTACAAGCTTACAATTGGCTCTGTGTCTGAATCGGGAAAAGCAGGTAGGTTCGAAAGCCAGGTCCAGGTGCTCGGGTCGAACTAATAGCCCATAACTTTATTTATTTATTTATTATTATTTTTTTTTTAGGGTGTCCACTTCTTAATGGTGCTTGGAGGCATGCCTCCAAGAGGGCTCGAACCCGCGCCACTGCGCCGGGGTGCTCCACCGTTCCCAACGGGCTACGGCCACGGGGACTAATAGCCCATAATTGTTTCTAAGAAGCTCAAATTAACCAGGTGTGTGTGCTCTAAGAAACTAAAATTGGGGTAGTACGTATTTCTTGAGGATCAAGTTATACTGGACTAGAAAAAGAGTTAGCATTTCTTGAAGATTAAGAGGCCCACATAGTATCGATTCATTGTAATGACAGAAATAAGTAGAGCTCAGAACAACAAAGAAAGGGCTCAGGAATTGACATTCACTCACCTGCAGCTTGAGCTTGAGGTCTCTCACGATCTGGAAGAGGCGCTTGTACCCGGCCCAGTTGTACTCCAGCGGGGCGTGCGACTCCACGATCCCCCACCAGCAGTCGACCATGACGCCGTCCACGCCGACCGACTTGAGCACCCTCAGCTGCTTCACCAGCCCCTCGGGGTCCGCCAGCTCGCACCTCGAGGTGACGACGCCGAGCGGCAGCATCACGTACACCGGCACGTACGGCGTGCCTGCAAAGTCCCGCTCCAGCGCCGGCGGGGCCGGCGCCGCCGCATTGGCCACCCGAGCGTCGCCGTCGTCGACGAGAAGGGGGTCGGGATCGGCGACGGTGTTGTTGCTGCCGGTTGCAGCGGAGAGCGGGGGAGTGAAGACGGACTTGAGGCGGCAGTTGGCCGCGGATGCGGGAGTGGAGAGGAGGCGGAGCGGTGGGGCCGCAGGTGGGCCAGCGATTGTCAGGGGTGGGCCCGGAGCTATGGCGGGTCTGGCGGCCTGGAGGAGGAGGGAGGCAGAGGAGTGTGCCATTAGAACCGTTCAGTGATGAAATGAACGAATGAACGTTTTTTTTTTTTTTTTCTTTTCCTCTCTCAAAGTTGCGGTGCTTTGGTCCGTGAAAGGAGGAGCGATTTTTATGAGTTTCGGAGACGTTGGATCACGTGATTGTTGGTGAGTCTTGGGAACAGGTGTAAGGTTACTTCCAGGTGACACAGGGCAAAATTGTCGAGATAGTATTGGTAGTAATTGACAGCTATGAGGATGTAGATAAGGACAAGTATGCGCAACTTTATTATAAACTAGTAATGTGTAGGTGCCAATTTTATTTTTTAAATTAAATATAAAATCTTTAACTATATAATGAGATTTTAAAACGGTTCATTTTTGAGCTGTCTAAGTCGTATATATTAACTATTTTCTTCTAAAAAAAAATTAAATTATATAAAAAAAATTATTGAAAAAAATTTAAACTTGTTATATATATTCAAAATGGTGAATTGAACTCAACCAAACAAGAAGAAAACCTCCTACCTTAACCATATGAGCTAGAAAAGATATTTGACTATGATTGTATAATATTTTTATTATACATTATCACACGTACAAAGCATGTGCATTTACTAGTTTATTATAAAAATTGTTATTTTTAAAATTGAACTCAAACAGAAAAATATATCTTATTTTAACCATTTGAGTTAGAATTATTTTATTATAAATATTTTATATTAGATAGTTAAATACTTAATTAATTTGTTTAATAATTATTAGAATATTTAGGTAGTTATTTGGTTTTTTTTTATTAATATTTGAATATATTTAAATGGTTGATGATATACATATGATTTAGATGTTCATTTCTGAACCATTTTCAAGCTATATTATATAGTAGAATATAAAAAATCGTTATAATATTTTATATTGCAGAATGAATAATTATCAGGTTAATTAATTAAAATTAAAACAACATTATCATGATGAACCATGTTTCATTTTTTTTGGTCCGTACATCTCTTCTAATATAATGTATAGCTTGAAAATGGTTGAAAAATGAGCAAGTTGTATTCAAATACCATATTACTTATTTAAAAAAATTAATTATTTAACTATCTAATATAATTTAATTATAAATAAATAACTCGAGTTCAAGTGGGTAAAGTAGGAGATATTTTTTTTGTTGCATAATTTTAATTTCTAGAAAAGATAGTACTATAAAAAATTCATTTAAAATTCATTTTTAATATTTTTATATGTACTTGCATTGGACGTGCACGTTACTAGTTATAGAAAATATATCCAATCATGAAAAAAAAAATAGTTTCGAGAGAATTCCAACAAAAAAAGCTTAATTGTACTATATATCTAAATAACATTCATTGCAAATGTAACTAAAATGAAGTTGATATGGACTTTAAACATGAGTACAAGTAAAACAACCAACACATACCAGAAAAAGAGTATAATGGAAGGGGAAAAAACATACCTAAAAAGAGAGTATAATAAAAAAGAAATCAAAAATAAAAATTTGGGATCAAGATTTAATTGGACATATGATCATGACTTATATTCTAACACGATATAAAATTTATGATCTAAACACCAATTAGCCCAGGGTCTCTTTGGTTTGTTTGGTTGTTAGAAATTTGAGCATGATTCTCATATTCCTGCTGAATTGGGTCCAATTCCTAAGAGCATTTACAGTGGAACTCTTTTCAAGTGGTATATTTGACCTTTAGCCAAATTTTGTAGCAATTGAAGGCTACAATGGACTCTTGTCCACACTTGAAAAAGAGTAGAAAGTCAAAGGACTCCAAATTTAGAGAGTCCACTAATGGAGCTATAGTTACTTGGGGCCCACCATATTTACTTTTCTCTTTCATTCTTTTGTTGGAGTGTTGCCACTTGTCAATTATGAAGGAAAAATAAGGAAAAAAAGATGGGATGTTTCAACTTGTCAATTTGGAGTGTTTATTTGGAGTATATCATTGTGTACCAACATGAAAAAATACTTCAAAATTAATTTTTAGAGTATAATTTGAAATAATTTGGATTATGGTTTGGAGTGTTGTCAGTGTGGATGCTCTAACAATCCGTTGTTTGGTAAGAGTTGGAGGGAGACCAAAATGGTTGAAGTGACAGAAGTTAAATTCCTGTCAGTGGAAAAGTTGAGGGTGAAGCCGACTGCCACATCTAGATTTGGAGAAATTATTAGGTGCTCCTGGCTCACCACTGGACGTGCTGAGTGGTGAGCCCGGTCCAATGAACAATTGACACTTGGAATAATCAATTAATTCCATATTTTCCACATCATAACCGGACAATTCATAAGTTAGCTTAATATTAATATTAATTTTGATATTAATATTAATGTTAATGTTAATCTTAGTATTAATGTTAATAGTAATGTTAATATTAATATTAATATTAATGTTAATTTTAATATCAATGTTAACATTAATATTAACATTAATACTAAGATTAACATTAACATTAATATTAATATTAATGTTAATATTAATATTAATATTAATATTATTGTTAATATTAATTTTACTGTTAATATTAATGTTAATCTTAATATTAATTTTAATGATAATATTAATATTATTGATTTTGTTAGTATTTTTTTGTTATCTTTAATATTAATGTTAATATTAATATTAATATTAATTTCAATGTTAATATTAATCTTAATTTTAATTTTAATGTTAATGTTAATATTAATATTATTGTTAATATTAATTTTACTGTTAATATTAATGTTAATCTTAATATTAATTTTAATGTTAATATTAATATTATTGATTTTGTTAGCATTTTTCGTTATTTTTTAATATCTGGTTATGATGTGAAAAATATAGGATTAATTGATTATTCCAAGTGTCAATTGTTTATTGGACCGGACTCACCACTCGGCACGTCCAGTGGTGAGCCGGGAGCACCTAATAATTTCTCCTAGATTTGGTCGCTAGATGTGGTTGTTTCCTTTTTTTTTATATTATCAATTTATTAACTAATTAATAACTAATTAAATGAAACTAATCACTTATGAAAATTTTGTTGCTAATTATTGATTAAAGTAACTAATAATTAATTAATATTTTAAACATAAATTTTTTATTCCTAATTATTGTTACCCGATAGTACATAATTATATATATATATATATATATATTTTTTTTTTACTTATTTTTTGACTTTTTTAGTATGGTCACAAATACGACATCATAAACAAGGGCACAATGAACATTAGGTATATTTTAGAGTGACATACAGTTTTTAATACGTGACCGACACGACAAATAATTTGGATGTGTACATACTATTTCGATTTGGACTACATTAGGGGTGCAACTCGGACTGGTTGGGTCGGACTTGAGGTCAATCCGAGTCCAACCCGATGAATCATAAGCCTAATCCGAACTCAAGCCCGGCCCGACCTCGGGTACAACATATGAAGTCCAAGACCAAGTCCGGAGGATCGGGTTGAACTCGGATTGGGTCGGATCCATCGGGTTTATCAGGCTCTAATATAATATTTGAAATAATTTTAAACAAAAGTAATATTAAACACATAATCAAATAGCAATCAAGTCTTGATCATTACAAAATACAAATTGAAATAAGATTTATGATAAGGAGTTGAAGAGTTTGGGTGGACAAATTTATGATTTAAACTTTTTATTTAAGAAGTATGAATATATATATATATATATATATATATATATATATATATATATATATATATATATATAAGTCGGGTTTCGGATTCTTCGGGTAACCCGATACATGAACCCGAGCCCAACCCGATTGTTTATCGGGTTCAAATATTTTAACCCAAATCCGAGTCCAAACCCGAGTATCTTCAACCCTAACCCAACCCATTAACGGATTTATCCGATTGGACTCGGGTTTAGCCCGTCCAAGTTGCACCCCTAAACTACATATGTTTGGATGAACTAACTATTAGTAATTAATTAATAAATATAATAGTTAATTATCATTTGAGATAATTTATTTATTTTATTATACAATTAGGATAGTTAATTATTATATAATTAGAATAATTAATTTTTTTTATCTTAATTTATTAAACTATTATGTGAATTAATTATAATTTATTATTATTATAATATATGCATTAACTTTTTTACTTTTTGCGTTCTCATCTTAATCAAATATATTTATTTCATACTTAAAAAATGGTTACATAGATGGTTAGGACCGAGGGTCTATTGTTAGGACGATATAATTTGTAGCGAGTCACGAAAATAATATTTTTATAAAATACTTATTAAAAAATTATTTAAGTGGGCAGCCATAGTTTTTTATATTTAAAATGAATAAGATGTTAAACTTTTTAATTATATAGTTTTAAAACACATGGTTATTGGAAAATACGCACAAAATCCCCCCAAAAAAACTCCGCATATATCCCATAAAAAGAAAGAAACAGCATGAGAAGTAAGTGAAGCAAACCAAACCTGGGAAGAAGAGGAAGGGGAGGAGGAGCTCCGGGTGGCGGGAAAGGTGGTCCCGTCGGGGAGCACCACCCAGCCGGCCTCCCTCGCGAGCGCGGCGATGACGTCGTTGATGTCGGCCCTAACCCTGAGATTGTAGTTCCCGTGCCGCCGCAGCCCGGAGAGGATCCTCGCCGTGATCGCCCTCCGCTGCCGCTCCCGCAGCTTCGTCCTCTCCTTCTCCTCTCTCGGCCGGCTCCTCCTCGCCGCCGCCCCGATCTGGAACCCCTCGCCTCCCCCGCCGCCGCCGGCGCTGACTAGATCCATCCCTTCCTCCTTCACCTCCAGCTCCATTGCTCCCTCCTCCTCCTCCTCCTCTGCTTCCTCCTCCATATCCTCCTCGCTCGCCATGGACGGCTGGAATTCGGCGGGAATTCCGGCGGGATTCCGGCGACGGCGGCCGGAATTGGGAGGGGATTGGGGATTCTAGGGTTTTTTTTGGGGGGTGGATTGGGGGAGGTGTCGCTCGTGTGGGGAGAGCGTGTTGGGAGTGCGAGTTTAACACGGGTGGGGGTTTGGTTCGAGCGAGGGAAGCGTGTTGGGGGAATCGGACGGTGGACGTGGGGCCACGTTGGACGGTGGGGATGGCGTGAGGGGGTCTCACGCGAGCGCTGATTGCGTGAATTAGCAATGATTTTGTAACGTGGTTACAGTGTTTATAGTCAATTCACATTAATTAACTAATCGTGACTACCAAACCCAGAGAGGTCGCGGCATCGAACCCATGGAGATGTTGGTATGTGTAAAAATTGGAAAAAAATGGATCCAAAATACATGTAGTGCAACATACACAAGTTTTGTGGATATTCCGTCGTAAAAAAAAAAATTGTGACTCGTGAGCGACATGAGCGCTTTTGTTTATTGAGTTTGTTCTCTGGAAAAATGTTCTCATAAATTGTTTGGTAACAAATAAAATAAGACTTTTTGGCATAAATGGTGTGTGTATTAGAGTGTGTTATTGTTCATATTCACAATGTTTCTTCTCGATACACATCAAGTAAACCCTTGGTAACAACATTATCGTTTATTTTTTCTCATTTGAAACTTAGGTAAAGCCAAATAGCATTCCATATATACTAATTACGCTCACTTGGAGAGCAGATTTCACTTAAATTGTGGGTCCCACCGGTTTTGAATGTTTTTAAAAAAATATAAAATCGACATTTTAATAGAAGGATATATTTCTAACATGAGATTTAGGGACAAGAGATCTGCTATTATGCACTTGAACAACTCCAAGGTGCCAATTGTTTGGTTTTCCTATAAAAATGGAGACCAACTTTAGGGCCTCGTTTGGTTCGCAGAAAGAAATGGAAAGGAATTCAATTTTTTGACTTTTTTTTTTTCAATATTTGGAAATACTAAAGAATTTGAAAAGGAAAGTGAATACTTCAATATGGAAAAGTGATTTCTTACTTGGATGGATGAAATTATTATTTTTCCTAATTTTTCTTCAATTAGGAATCACTTTTATTTTCTCAATTTCTTTGGCATCCAAACATAGAAAAGTAATCATCTTTTTCACTCAATCCCATAATTGTGTGAACCAAACGAGGCTTAGATGTACAATGGTAAATGAAATAAACATGAGTTTATAGATGCTAATGGAACATTTACAAGTATCTATCCTTACTGGTTTCTTGGGGTGACCATTCAATTTATTCGATTTCAGTCTAATCAGAATTAAAAATGGAAAGGAATTCAATTTTTTGACATATTTTTTTTTTCGATATTTGGAAATACTAAAGAATTTGAAAAGGAAAGTGAATACTTAAATATGGAAAAGTGATTTCTTACTTGGATGGATGAAATTATTATTTTTTCTAATTTTTCTTCAATTAGGAATCACTTTTATTTTCTCAATTTCTTTGGCACCCAAACATAGAAAAGTAATCATCTTTTTTCACTCAATCCCATAATTGTGTGAACCAAACGAGGCTTAGATGTACAATGGTAAATGAAATAAACATGAGTTTATAGATGCTAATGGAACATTTACAAGTATCTATCCTTACTGGTTTCTTGGGGTGAGCATTCAATTTATTCGATTTCAGTCTAATCAGAACTAAAGGGGTATATCATAGGGAACGGTAACATTGGCTTCTCTCCTTATCCTTGTATTAAAAATATTTTCCTTGTTACAAATCTCAAACACAACCTTCTTAACATTAGTCATCTTACGGATAATGGTTATGATATTAAGTTTGTTAAACACAAATGCTTCATCACCGATAGCACTAGTGGATCTACTGTGCATGAAGTCATTAGAAAAAATAATATCTATGTTCTTTATCTTGTTGAGAGCACTAACAATGACGGATGCTTAGTAGCAAAGAACGATGAAAGCTGGCTTTGGCATATGAGCCTTGGGCATGCTAACATGGGTACCATCTCCCGACTTACCACCAAGAATCTCGTAAGAGGACTTCCAAGCATCTCCTTCAAAAGGGATATGGTATGTGAAGAATATGAGAAAAGTAAGTTGACCAAATCTTCTTTCAAATCCATCAACTGAGTAAGTACTACTAGACCTCTTCAACTCATTCATATGGACTTATTCGGTCCTAGTAGAGTAGTCAGTCGTGGTGGTAAACACTATGTATTTGTTTTAGTTGATGATTTTTCGAGATTTACTTGGGTCATATTTCTTGTAAACAAAAGTGATACATTTCGTGAATTTGTTGGTTTCTGTAAACGTGTTCAAAATGAGAAAGGCATTATGATCAACAAGATTAGAAGTAATCATGGGGGAGAATTTGAAAATGTCGATTTTAAAAATTTTTATGAAAATAATGGTTTTGGTCATGATTTTGCTTGTCCTAGAACTCCACAACAAAACAGAGTTATGGAAAGAAAGAACAGAACCCTTGGCAATATGGCAAGGGTCATGTTAAACCAATATAAGCTTCCCCAATACTTTTGGGCGGAGGCCGCTAATACGACATGTTATGTTATAAATAGGGTCTTGATTCGACATATTTCTAAGAAAACTCCATATGAGCTTTGGTTTGACAAAATTCCCTCAATTGAGTATTTTAAAGTTTTTGGATGCAAATGTTTTATTTTGAACACCAAAGATAACCTAGGCAAATTTGAAGAAAAAATCCATGAAGGTATCTTTCTTGGTTATTCTATGCACAACAAAGGTTCTCGTATTTTTAATAAACGAATTCTGGGATTGAGTGAAAATAAATAAATATGTCAAAAAATTGAATTCCTTTCCATTTTTAATTCTGATTAGACTGAAATCGAATAAATTGAATGCTCACCCCAAGAAACCAGTAAGGATAGATACTTGTAAATGTTCCATTAGCATCTATAAACTCATGTTTATTTCATTTACCATTGTACATCTAAGCCTCGTTTGGTTCACACAATTATGAGATTGAGTGAAAAAGATGATTACTTTTCTATGTTTGGGTGCCAAAGAAATTGAGAAAATAAAAGTGATTCATAATTGAAGAAAAATTAGGAAAAATAATAATTTCATCCATCCAAGTAAGAAATCACTTTTCCATATTGAAGTATTCACTTTCCTTTTCAAATTCTTTAGTATTTCCAAATATCGAAAATAAATAAATAAATATGTCAAAAAATTGAATTTCTTTCTATTTCTTTCTGCGAACCAAACGAGGCCCTAAAGTTGGTCTCCATTTTCACTTATTTGAATGAGTTTAGGAGGGGCTTTTGGTTTGTCATTCACCTTAAGTTTTACATGGAATGTCCTAGACCTTGTACAGACTCTAGGACCTTAAAATCTTTTGAGAGCAGGCTTTGAGTAAGTGGTGGCTTCTCTTCAGTCTTGCTTTAAGTACTCCATAAGTTCTCCAATTTAGGCTTAATGAGTGGCTTTGATAAACAGATCTTTTTGTAGCAGCCTTAGGGAAGCTTGATGGTATATCTGTTTGCTGAGAAGATAGAGAAAACTAAAACATGAAGATGCAGTTATTTATTATCAAAATCAATGTACCAACAATCTTCTCCATTTTGATAATTGACAAAAAGGCATCGCGTTTTTAAGGAGTATCTCCCTCGTAAGTAGACTACTCCCCCTCAACACGTGTTCTCCCCCTTTGTCACTTTATCAAAGATGGAGAATTTTATAACATTATGAAAACAGAAAAAGTAGAACAATCAAGAGAACAAGGAATAAACAAAAGCATGCATAGATTGATGAAAGATTTTAGTTCATGCATAGACTCCCTATGGAGAGATCCTAAAACAACCATAAAGCTCCCTTCTCGGGAGTGAACCATTTAACAAGCAACCATAAGGTCCCCGAAGGACCGCACAAGATAAAAAAAAACAGACAGACAACAAAACAAGGAAGATACTGTGTTGACACAAAGTCACAGTCAACCAAATATTGACTACATTGACTAAATAATATTTGTATTAATTCAATACGACACACGACGACTGCATTCAGTTCAAGACAGATGACAGCTCAGTCTCCGGCTCTCAGTGTGTTCTGGAGTCTGTATTTTATAATTTCATTGAGTCTAGACTTGTGTACTCTGAGTCTTGCTGAGCTCTTGGAACTTAGTCTATAACCTACCCAAAATCCCAAGCTCCACTGAACCAAAAACTGCCCACTGGTCCCCTTAGAACCACTCTGTGCTCTGGAGACAGAGTTCGGGCCGAACTCTGCCTCCACACAGAGTTCGGGCCGAACTCTGTCCCCTAGAAATCAGGAACCCTAATTTTAGGGATAGCTGGTTGCTAGTTGTCCAACGGCCAAATTTTTGAATTTTCCTACCCGAATTCTGCCTATAAAAACACTATAAATAGGGCATGAATTCTCTCATTTCAATCCATCCAATCTTCTCTTCTATTCTCTCTTATAAGCTCAATAAGCCATACCCTTCCCATCTACTAGCCACAAGCCTCCTAAGTCTCGAGTGCTCAGCATCTCTCAGTTAGGATTCTTGTGCAAGAGTCGAAGAAGTCGCTTGGACAATTCCAAGCAAATCGCCACTGCGATCCTCTGTTAGAAGTTGACGTGCTCTTCTGAAGAAAAGGTACGGGTTGTAAACTACTATTTCACAAATAGTGGATTTAATCCTGAGCTAGAGTTCTCAGGCCTGGACTAGTCCTCCACGAGGGAAACCAGGTTAAAATCGCTGTGTTTGCGTATGCTCTTCTGCTCTTCATTTATTTTCTGTACTTTACTCTGATTATTTATTATCGGTGAAAGAGTTATTTTTAATTGGCTATTTTTCTATATAAACTCTATTCACCCCCCTCTAGAGTTGCCAAACTGTTCTTCAATTGGTATCAGAGCTCTGTTCTCTTTATAAGGACTAACATCCTAAGAGCTGATCCATGGCAACCACACAATCCTTGATTTCCAATTATGGTGAAGGTCAGTCCACTCATAGGCCTCCCCTATTTGATGGGACTAACTACACATATTGGAAAACAAGGATGAGCTTCTATCTTAAGTCTCTAGACTTTGACCTGTGGACTGTCGTCACTGACGGATACAAAAAGCCCGCCAGAATAGTTGTCGATGGTGACCTCATTGAGAAACCATACGACAAATATTCTGTCGAGGAGAAGAAACAGGCAAGTCTAGATGCTAGGGCTATTAATGCTTTATTCTGTGCTATAGACAGGAATGAGTTCAACAGGGCCTCTACATGCACCACTGCTCATGAAGTATGGAGACTTCTAGAAGTGACGCATGAAGGAACCACACAGGTCAAGGAATTCAAAATAAGCCGTCTCACTCAAGAATACGAAGCTTTCAAGATGAAGCCAAGTGAGACGATCACTCAAATGTTCACAAGATTCCTCGACATCATCAATCCTCTATCCTCGCTTGGAAAGCAGTACTCAAACCACGAGAAGATTCGTAAGCTACTCAGAGGGCTACCAAAGATTTGGAACCCTAAAGTGACAGCCATCATAGAAGGAAACGATCTCACAACAATGTCAATGGAGACCTTGATGGGTAAGCTTATGACTCACGAGCTTGACCTCAAGGACTTCGAAGAGCCTGCTCCGAAGACCAGGGAGATCGCACTCAAAGCTCATCAACGAAGAGCTAATCATGATGAGACCGAAGAAGATAACTCGGATGATGAAGACCAAGCTCTCATTGTTCGCAACTTCAGGAAATTCCTTCGCTTCAATCGAAGGAAGAAGGAATCTCAAGAAGACGATGAAGAGGAACCAACTTATTACGGTTGCAAGAAAACTGGACATGTCCGAAAAGACTGCCCATTCCTGAAGAAGAGCAACCGCTATGAGAAGCCATACAAAAAGAACTCATCAAAGAAATATGCCAACACAGGCATCTGGCATGAAAGTGAAGCGAGTGACTCTGAGAAAAAAAAGGACTCTCCTCAAGATACAGCAAATGTGTGCCTGATGGCAACTTCCAACAAGGTATCTAACGAAACTCTGGATGACTTCTTTTTTGATGAACTTGGCGATGCTTTCACTGATTTACTCGATGATCATAAAAAGGTCATCAGTAAATATAAACATGCCAAGGACAAAATCAAAAGTCTAGAAGATGAGATACAAAGAATTTCTTTACTTCTTGATAATGTTAGAAACACGTCACCCACTAATGACACTGATGAAGTATCCAAGCTTAAATTAAGCTTGCATGATGCTGAAGCACGTATTGAGCAACAAACTCAAGAAATCACTACACTCAACACGTTGCTTGCTGAAGAAAAGAGTAGACACAAGATTTCCATGACTAAGATATATGGCTTAAATATTAAGGTTGATGAACTGTAAGCTGTTTCTAAAAGATTAGAAACCAAATTGGGTAAACAGGTTGTTCAACCTCAAACCCAATCACATGGGCACAATACCACTCATGCTAGTCAATCACGTCATTCTCATGCAGCACATAACCATGCATTTATATACACAAACTTTCACAAACCACGTGCACGTAAGAACAATTCTCACTCAGTACACACTCATCATGCACAAAGACACAATCAACATCACTCCACACATAAAAATCATCATGCCATGCCATATAGACAAAATCATCATGCAATGCCATATAGACAAGGTCCTCATATACCATATAGACAAAATCATCATGCCATGCCATCTAGACAATATCAGCATATCACACATCATAGACAATACCATCATTCTATGCCTCATAGACACCATCACCATGCCACTTATTCCATGCATAATCATCTTCACCATGCTAACTCTTCACATCATGTCCATCCTTATCCTGTTGCTTATAGATATTATTCTCATGCTCCTAGTATAAATAAGAATGCTATCTGTACTTATTATGGATTACATGGACACATCTCACCACAGTGCAGAGTTAGAAGACTTGTAGATAAAAGGATATATGCTTGGTTCCCAAAGACTAACTTTTCAGGACCCTCAAGAACTCGGATACCAAAGGTCACATCTACTCTTGATGTAGGTGGACCTTCCCTCCTCAACTGAAAGTAAGTGAATTCTCGATAGTGGATGCTCGCGACATATGACGGGAGACGCAAATCTTTTTGCATCACTATCGATGAAGAGAGAAGGATACGTATCCTTTGGTAACAATCTCAAAGGGCACATTATAGGTAATGGTATCATTGGTCATCCTCCTTCTCCTGTAATAAAGGATGTCTGCCTAGTGACCGAGTTAAAGCATAACCTGCTCAGCATTAGTCATCTTGCTGATCATGGATATGATATTAACTTTGGACAAAACAGTTGCTACATCTATGATAGGTCAACAGGAGACATTGCTTTTGAAGGGAAAAGAGAGGACATCTACATTTTCTATCTTTCTATAAATACTAACAATGCATGTAGATGTCTATATGCCCACAAAGACGAACGACTACTTTGGCACCAGCGTCTTGGTCATGCCAACATAGATGCTATATCCAGGCTTTCTACCAAGAAGCTAGTGAGAGGATTAACTGACATCACGTTCAAAAAGGACACGGTATGTGCCGAATGTGAACTAAACAAGGCAACTAAATCCTCATTTCATTCTATCAACTCTGTAAGTACTACTAGACCCTTGCAACTACTTCATATGGATTTATTTGGTCCTAGTAGAATAGCTAGCCTTGGAGGCAAACTTTATGCATTTGTTATTGTTGATAATTTTTCGAGATTTACATGGGTTTTCTTTCTCGCTAATAAGAGCGATGCTATTTCTTCTTTCAAAATTTTTGTAAAGAAAGTTCAAAATGAAAAAGGCTACATGATTACTCGAATCCGAAGTGATCATGGAGGCGAATTCGTAAATTATGATTTTGAAAGTTTTTGTAATGCAAATGGTTTTGATCATGAATTCTCTTGTCCTAGAACTCCTCAACAAAATGGTGTTGTGGAGCGGAAGAATAGGACTCTTGGCGATATGGCTAGAGTCATGTTGAATAAATTTTCTCTTCTGAAATATTTTTGGGCAGAGGCTGTAAGTACAGCATGCCACATTTTAAATAGGGTACTTATTCGTCCCATTACGAAGAAAACACCCTATGAGCTTTGGTTTGGGAGAACCCCAAATGTTTCTTATTTTAAAGTTTTTGGTTGTAGATGTTTTATCCTTAACACCAAAGACAACTTAGGCAAATTTGATGCCAAAGCTGACGATGGTATCTTTCTTGGTTATGCCGCCAAGAGTAAGGGATATAGAGTTTTCAATAAACGCTCACTTATTGTGGAAGAGTCAACAAATGTGACTTTTGATGAAGACAACAGTGCAGCAAGTACTCTTGATGATGACGTTGAGCCATCAACTTCTACTCCAATGAATACTTCAACCGAAACTAATTCTCTGGAGGGTTTGCCTAAGAAATTCTCTTTCAAACCTTCTCATCCAGAAAATTTAGTTATAGGAGAAGTTTCACGTGGAGTAACTACTAGATCATCACTAAGAGACTCCGTTGCTAGCACTGCCTTCATTTCACAAGTAGAGCCTAAAAATATTTCTGAAGCTTTTAATGATGAATTTTGGATTTCTGCTATGCAAGAAGAACTCAACCAATTCGAGAGAAGCCAAGTATGGAAACTCGTTCCTAGACCGGTTAATCACTCGATAATTGGTACTAAATGGGTTTTTAGAAACAAAGTAAATGAAGATGGTTCAGTCACACGTAACAAAGCTCGTCTAGTAGCTCAAGGATACAACCAAGAGGAATGTATCGACTACGATGAGACGTATGCTCCTGTTGCTAGACTAGAATCCATTCGGATGCTTTGTGCTTTTGCTAATTTTCAAAACTTTAAATTATTTCAAATGGATGTGAAAAGTGCTTTCCTGAATGGTTTTATTAAGGAGGAAGTTTATGTGAAACAACCTCCTGGCTTTGAAAATCACAAATTTCCCGACCACGTGTTCAAGCTAAAGAAAGCACTTTATGGCCTCAAACAAGCCCCCAGAGCTTGGTATGAAAGGCTAAGTAGCTTCTTACTTGAGAAAGATTTTTCAAAAGGGAAAATTGACACTACACTGTTTATAAAATCTTTCAAAGACACTATTTTATTAATTCAGATTTATGTTGATGATATTATTTTTGGGTCTACTGATGAAACTCTTTGTCAAGAATTTGCCAAGTGTATGCAGACGGAATTTGAGATGAGCATGATGGGAGAGCTCAACTACTTTCTTGGTCTGCAAGTAAAATAACTGGCTAATGGAACTTTCATCTGTCAATCGAAGTATACCAAGGACATGCTGAAGAAGTTCGATCTTGACAACATCAAACCAATCAGCACTCCAATGGCTACCTCAACCAAACTCGAACCAGATGAGAGCGGCAAACCCGTTGATCAACGTAAGTATCGAGGTATGATAGGCAGCTTACTTTATTTAACTTCTAGTCGCCCCGATATCATGTTTAGTGTTTGCCTATGTGCTAGATATCAAGCAAATCCTAAAGAATCTCACATGACCGCGGTTAAGCGTATCTTTCGATACCTTAAGGGTACGGTTACAGTGGGCCTATGGTATCCCAAGTCAACATCATTTGACCTTATCGGTTACTCTGATGCTGACTTTGCTGGATGCAAGGTCGACCGTAAAAGTACTAGTGGCACGTGTCATTTATTAGGAAAGGCTTTAGTCTCATGGTTTAGCAAGAAGCAGAACTCTGTCGCACTATCCACAACAGAAGCTGAATACATAGCAGCTGGGCGTTGTTGTGCACAAATTCTGTGGATGAAGCAAACCCTTGAAGACTATAAATTATCTTTCATGCATATTCCTATATTCTGTGACAATACTAGTGCCATCAATTTGACTAAGAACCCTGTCTGCCACTCACGCACTAAACACATTGAGATCAGACACCACTTTTTGCGTGATCATCAGCAAAATGGCATGATTAACTTAGAATTTATTGACACTGATCATCAGCTAGCAGATTTCTTTACTAAGCCATTATCCGAAGAGCGCTTCAATTTTCTTTGTCGTGAACTCGGAATTTTGGATGAAGCAGTTATAAGTTGAGACTTACTTGCGTAAATATCGAGTATATTTTGATTCTTTTATGATGAATTTATTATGGGTACAAGCCGAAAGGGTCCTTCTGACAAAAAGGCGTAAAAGCCTAAGCGACACGGTGTACTAGTCCTCAGGACTACCGCTAGCTGGGATCCGGCCCCTGCAGCTAACCCATGGCAAATTTGAAATACTGAATTACAATATATTTCCTTGTTTATTATATGGTTAGTTCCGATTTATTATTGCCTAATTGATTTTTCCTAAGGTTCATTATGACCTTTGTGTACCTCTCTATGTACTTCATTGTTTTCATCAATCTTTTATCCTCAAAATCTCTTTTGTTCAACACTTAATCAATTTTTCTATCTTTTCAGCCTGCCTTTAGTTCTGGACCACTGATCCAGAACTCGGGCCGAACTCTGCCCCTAACAGAGTTCGGGCCGAGTTCGGTCCCTAAGTTCCAGTGTCGGGATCTGGCTCTGCCGTTGGATCAATTTAGATCCTATGGTCCATATGTCATCCGACCAAAGACAAACCCCTATTTTATTTCGGGATTCCCTCTCTCTCCTTCACTATTGCCACCTTCCTCACCTCTCCAAACTCTTTTCTTCAAACCCTAACCCTAGTTTTTGATCTAGAGTGCTCCATTGCTCCTCAAAATCAAGGAAAAAGGGTTTCTCATCATTCTCTTCCACCGTTTATTAATCATTTGAGGTATCATTCTTATCTTCTATACTTCACTCTATCAAGTTTTTATGGCCCCTCGCTTGTTCAATCGTGAAAAGAGGATTCGAACTGAGAGTGTTTCCTCTTCGGATACTCCTCCGACGAATGAACGAATCATTGAACAACTTCAACCACCTCATCCGTTGTTCAACCCACCTCGTCCTCGAAACCCTTCTACCTATGACAACCGATTATTTGTTTCACTAGATGCCTCAAACAACTGGTTTAGTGACTATCGGAATCGTCAGGTATTCGCAGGACATCCCATTAATTTTTCTATCTTCTCTCAATATGATTCTTTATTTCATGACCTCTGCTTTGATGAGCTTGTCACTACCACTTCTGCTATCTATCGTCATGCTGTCCAAATGTTCTACTGCAACATGACCTTTGATGATCTCCATATTTATTCACGAGTTGCAGGTATCAATATATCTTTTGATGACTTTGACTTAGCCGAATATCTTGGTCTTCAAGAGCCCAATTCTTGGGAAAAGCTAGTTGACGCTCGCTCGTTCCATTTTCCCGACGGAATTTCCCTTGAGAGCTTCAAGGACGATTTGTGTACTCCATACACACGTCCTCGCAAGCTCACGGCTAAATATCTCAACCCATATTTTTCTGATCTTCATTGGATTATTTCTAACACCATTCTACCCAAAACAGGTTCCCATGATGACATCATTTATCTTGAGATATCTGCTCTTTATCATCTTTACTTTGGAATTTCTTTCAATCTTCCACGTACAATGATGGACTGGATGATTCACTGTAGGAAGAAACCACGAGCTCTGGTTTATCCTTTGTACCTTCCTATGATCTTTCGTGCATTTAACATACCACTTGATATCTGTCCATTCTTGCCTGCTCCTGCTTTCCTGTCCAAGGCACGACATACTCAGGCAGTTGTCGCCTCTCCTGAGGCTTCTGAGCATTCTGATGATGCGGAGTCTAACTCCCCTCCTTTCCGTCAGGATGCACCACCTCCACCTGCTACTCTTGACTCCATCCAGACCATGCTCCAGGATCGTTTCTTATACTTAGAAGCCGATCGGTGGGCTCAGATGGACTACCGTACTACCCTACAGATGAGTGCACTCTGCAACTCGCTGCATGATATTCGGTACTCCATGTCCCATCATCCTACTATGGCCATTCCCATGCAGCGGGATCCCGATCGTAAGGGTTATCGTATTGATGATCCATGGGTCATGCGTTACCTGGATCCGGGTGCTGCTCTTGTGGATCCCAGACGTTCCAACTCTCCTGGACCTTCTCATGCTCCGTGATGGAGATTGGCTACTACTTGCTGCTGCTGCTGATGATGACATTAGTTGATGCATTTTCATTTCTAGTTAGTTTCAGTTTTATGTACTTGGATGTTTTTAAACTCTGGTTATGTGGTTTGACATTTGGTTATGACACTTTATGCTAGTACTTCTTTTGATTATTTCTATACTGTTTCTTCTCTGCTTGGTGTGGTTGTATTACTATAATTATCTTCTGCAGTTTCTCTATTATTCATTCATCTGCAGTCTATATTGCTAACTGCCAAAAGGGGGAGAACTATGTATATTCTGGCTGGATATATGTCTGGATATATTCTCTTGGTATTGGTATCATATCCTATCTTTTGGTATATCTGTGCTTGTTTGTGCTTTTTGGGAGATATTATACAGGTTTCATGCACTATTTCCGGGGGAGCTATTGCTTTTAGCTCAGCACCGTTCACTGATTACGGAGGAGCTATTACATTCTAGCTCGGCATCGAGTATGGGGGAGCTATGTTGCTATAATCAACTGTGTCCAGGTATGAATGTTGAATATACATATATTATTTTGTCAATTATCAATATGGGGGAGATTGTTGACACAAAGTCACAGTCAACCAAATATTGACTACATTGACTAAATAATATTTGTATTAATTCAATACGACACACGACGACTGCATTCAGTTCAAGACAGATGACAGCTCAGTCTCCGGCTTTCAGTGTGTTCTGGAGTCTGTATTTTATAATTTCATTGAGTCTAGACTTGTGTACTCTGAGTCATGCTGAGCTCTTGGAACTTAGTCTATAACCTACCCAAAATCCCAAGCTCCACTGAACCAAAAACTGCCCACTGGTCCCCTTAGAACCACTCTGTGCTCTGGAGACAGAGTTCGGGCCGAACTCTGCCTCCACACAGAGTTCGGGCCGAACTCTGTCCCCTAGAAATCAGGAACCCTAATTTTAGGGATAGCTGGTTGCTAGTTGTCCAACGGCCAAATTTTTGAATTTTTCTACCCGAATTCTGGCCGAATTCTGCCTATAAAAACACTATAAATAGGGCATGAATTCTCTCATTTCAATCCATCCAATCTTCTCTTCTATTCTCTCTTATAAGCTCAATAAGCCATACCCTTCCCATCTACTAGCCACAAGCCTCCTAAGTCTCGAGTGCTCAGCATCTCTCAGTTAGGATTCTTGTGCAAGAGTCGAAGAAGTCGCTTGGACAATTCCAAGCAAATCGCCACTGCGATCCTCTGTTAGAAGTTGACGTGCTCTTCTGAAGAAAAGGCACGGGTTGTAAACTACTATTTCACAAATAGTAGATTTAATCCTGAGCTAGAGTTCTCAGGCCTGGACTAGTCCTCCACGAGGAAAACTAGGTTAAAATCGCTGTGTTTGCGTATGCTCTTCTGCTCTTCATTTATTTTCCGCACTTTACTCTGATTATTTATTATCGGTGAAAGAGTTATTTTTAATTGGCTATTTTTCTATATAAACTCTATTCACCCCCCTCTAGAGTTGCCAAACTGTTCTTCATACTGGTCCCCGAAGGACCTCACAGGACACACTTAGATACGGACACCACTGCATACTAGACCATCACCAAAAAAAGACCGAAAGTTACTGATCCGCCGGATCATCGCCATCATCACCAGGGTTCCCTTGAAAAGCTCTAAAAAGATTAATGCCGTCTGGATACATGAATTCGTAGGCATTGGGATCAGAGAAACGAGTGCCTTAAAAGATTCGATCCTGAAGATCGACATCAAGAAAAGCGTTGCGGTCTTGAAGAGTCCGCTGAATGAAGTAGCATTGGTCATGGAAGCGATTCTGAATGAGGTTTCCAAGTCCTTGGGTGTTGGTCCTCATCTGCTCCTCTGCCTGAGCCATGCGCATGTCAAAGTGCTGCTATGTCAGAGGCATAAAGCGGCCAGAAGGAGGAGGAGCAGAGGGTGCTTCAGTAGGATGAGAACTTGAGGCAGGAGTGGAACGAGAGGGTCGCCCGGATGGAGTACAGGAGACATCCAGGAAGGAGGGAGCACCGTCAGTGTGGCAAAGACTGAGATCCATACATTTGGCTTCAAGGATGAACGTGATAAACATGCCGTAATTGAGGGCTTGCCTCCCTGCAGAGTGAATGGAAGAGAGGGCAATCAACAGAGTCTTTGCAAAAGACCAAGTCTTCCGGAAATAGAGGTAGTACATGCAGACCAAGGCATAATTTGTGATTGCATCATAGTTGCTAGACTTGGAGGACAGGGTGTGGCATATGATGCGATGAAGCTCGTAGTAAAATGGTTCCAGTTGATTGAAAAAAGTCGGAATGGCAGGAGGGTCCGGTCCGTTGCAGATAATATCGCAGAATTCGTCAAAAGAGACTTCGAAAGTAGGAAATAGACCGACGAAAGTAGGGAGAGCATCTCCTCGATTCAAAATATGGAGAATTTCGGCAAGATCGCGGGTGTTGAGGTGGATGTGGTGATCGTTGACGAGAGTCTCAATCGCGTTGTTGGCGAGGTCAGGCACAAGATTGCAGTAGAAGAGACGAACAGCCGCCGGGTAGACCGGAACTTGACGGCTAAGAAGATTGGAGAGTCCCGCAGTCTGGAACAGAGAGAGCTGGCCGTAGAAAAGATTCTAGTTGGTCGGCTTGCCTTTGAACACAGGGTGTTGTTCAAAGTACTGGAACCAAGCTTCAGCGGCAACACTTGATTTGAAGATCTTGCGGTCGTAGCCGCCATTTGGAAAAAGGCACCGGCAAGAAAGGATTAGAGGATGTGGAAGAACGAGGGCGCTTGGCATGGGCCATTGGGGGATGAAGAAGTGGAGAAGAGTGGTAGAAACAAAAGTGGGAGAGGAGAGAGGAAGAGGATGGAAGAAATAAAGAGGATGGGAGAGGAGGAGGTTTTTGAACCGTATGGAAGAGGTAGAGAGGAGGAGGTTTTTGAAATAAGGTTGGGATAGAGAGAAATAAATAAGGAAGAGATGTGATTGGATGGGAGAAGGTGAAAAGATGGAAAGAGATAAATGATGGAGGAGTTGATATGAAAAGAAATTAAAAGGATGAATAGTAATTAATGAGGGAAGTTGAAAAGGATAGAGTAGAATTAAAGAATGGGATTTGAAAAGATGTTGGATGTGAAATGAAAGGATTTTGTGGGGTCCGAAACAGCTAAAAATAAATGTTGCCGCTGCAAACGGAACGCCGATGGAATTTCGGACCATACCGTCGGTATGCCGGTTCACCACAGAGCTCTTCTATGAGCGAAAGTCGGTATGCCGACGGTATTTCGTAATGTACCGTCGGTGTTCCGTTGGATGAGGATACTAAGAACCAAGATCTAAGATGCCCAATTCTTGTCAAAGAAAGAAGAAACGATCTTCGGGTAATGGCTTGGTGAAGATATCCGCAAGTTGATAAGTAGTGTCAATGAACTCAAAATGAATGTCTCCCTTTTGTTGTTGGTCATGAAGAAAGTGATGTCTAATCTCAATGTGCTTCGTGCGTGAGTGACAAATCAGATTTTTTATGAGATTAATAGAACTAGTGTTGTCACACTTGATGGAGGTACTACTGGAATTAATGCTATAGTATATAAGAGTTTGTGTCATCCAAAGAATTTGTGCGCAACAACAACCAGCCGCTATGTATTCGGCTTCAGTGGTGGAAAGAGCAACAACATTTTGTTTCTTACTAAACCATGATACCAAAATTTTTTCAAGGAATTGACATGTCCCGCTAGTGCTTTTTCGATCAATCTTGCATCCGGCGAAATCGGCATCCGAGTAGCCAATAAGCTCAAAGGATGAAGATTTCGGATACCAAAGTCCCATGTTAATGGTACCTTTGAGATATCGAAAAATATGTTTAACGGCACATAAGTGGGATTCTTTGGGATTCTCTTGGTATCGTGCACAAAGACAAACGCTAAACATAATATCTAGACGACTAGCAGTTAAATAAAGTAGGCTACCGATCATACCTCGATACTTACGAATGTCAACCGAAAAAACATTTTCATCATTATCAAGTTTTGCCGTTGTGGCCATAGGAGTCCTCATTGATTTGGACGAGTCCAGTTCGAAGCGTTTGAGAAGATCCTTTGTATATTTGGCTTGATTGATAAAAGTGCCTTTGGGACCTGGCTTGATTTGTAATCCAAGGAAGAAAGAAATTTCTTCCATTATACTCACTTCAAATTCGTCCTGTATTACTTTGGCAAATTCTACACAAAGTATATTGTTAGTGGAACCAAAAATAAGGTCATCAACATAAATTTGAACTAACAAAAGAGTGCCATTAAGAGATTTAATAAAAAAAAAATGTAGTGTCAACTTTGCCTTTAGAAAAGTTGTGAGAAATAAGAAAGGAGCTGAGGCGCTCATACCAAGCACGAGGAGCTTGTTTGAGGCCATAAAGGGCTTAGTGTAATTTAAAGACATGACTAGGAAATTGAAAAAATTTCAAAACCAAGAGGTTGCTTGACAAAAACTTCTTCTTTAATAACACCATTCAAGAAAGCACTTTTAACATCCATTTGAAAGAGAGTGAAATCGTTAAAACAAGCAAAAGCACAAAACATTCGAATGAATTCAAGACGAGCAACCGGAGCATAGGTTTTATCGTAGTCAATGCCTTCCTCTTGGTTATAGCCTTGAGCAACCAATCAGGCTTTATTACGAGTGACAAAACCATCTTCATTAAGTTTATTTCGAAACACCCACTTAGTCCCAATAATTGGATGGTTATGGGGTTTTGGAACAAGTTCCCAAACCTTGTTTCGCTCAAATTGATTTAGCTCTTCTTGCATTGCTAGCATCCAAAATTCATCATTAAACGTATCATTGATGTTTTTAGGCTCTATTTGAGAAATGAAAGCCACATTCGCAGAAAGATCTCGAGTTGAGGATCTAGTGCTAACCCGTGATGAAGGGTCACCAATAATAAGCTCCTTTGGATGACGGGGGACAGATCTCCATTCTCTAGGAAGATCCTCGAAAGGAGGTTCAATTGGTGAGAACTTTAGGGTGGAGTAGACACACTTTCATTGTTAGATGAGGAAGTGCTAGTATCTCCAAGAGAAGAATTCTCCAAACCAAAAAAGATGTCATTAACATCATTGGAGGAGGAGGATATAGAAGTGTTAAGTTCATCAAAAGAGACATTTAATGACTCTTTGACAACGAGACTTCTTTTATTAAAAATACGAAAACCTTTGTTGTGCATAGAATAACCAAGAAAGATACCTTCATGGATTTTTTTCTTCAAATTTGTCTAGGTTATCTTTGGTGTTCAAAATAAAATATTTGCATCCAAAAACTTTAAAATACTCAATTGAGGGAATTTTGTCAAACCAAAGCTCATATGGAGTTTTCTTAGAAATAGGTCGAATCAAGATCCTATTTATAACATAAAATATCGTATTAACGGCCTCCACCCAAAAGTATTGGGAAAGCTTATATTGGTTTAACATGACCCTTGCCATATTGCCAAGGGTTCTGCTCTTTCTTTCCACAACTCCGTTTTGTTGCGGAGTTCTAGGATAAGCAAAATCATGACCAAAACCATTATTTTAACAATTTTTTTTAAAATCGACATTATCAAATTCTTTCCTATGATTACTTCTAATCTTGTTGATCATAATACCTTTCTCATTTTGAACACGTTTACAGAAACCAACAAATTCACGAAATGTATCACTTTTGTTTACAAAAAATATGACCCAAGTAAATCTCGAAAAATCAACAACTAAAACAAATACATAGTGTTTACCACCAAGACTGACTACTCTACTAGGACCGAATAAGTCCATATGAATGAGTTAAAGAGGTCTAGTAGTACTTACTCAGTTGATGGATTTGAAAGAAGATTTGGTCAACTTACTTTTCTCACATTCTTCACATACCATATCCTTTTTGAAGGAGATGCTTGGAAGTCCTCTTACGAGATTCTTGGTGGCAAGTCGGGAGATGGTACCCATGTTAGCATGCCCAAGTCTAGATATAACAAAGCCAGCTTTCATCGTTCTTTGCTACTAAGCATCTGTCATTGTTAGTGCTCTCAACAAGATAAATAACATAGATATTATTTTCTCTAATGACTTCATACACAGTAGAACCACTAGTGCTATCGGTGATGAAGCATTTGTGTTTAACAAACTTAATATCATAACCATTATCCGTAAGATGACTAATGTTAAAAAGGTTGTGTTTGAGATTTGTAACAAGGCAAACATTTTTAATACAAGGATAAGGAGAGGAGCCAATGTTGCCGCTCCCGCAGCTTCGTCCTCTCTTTCTCCTCTCTCGGCCGGCTCCTCCTCGCCGTCGCCCCAATCTGGAACCCCTCGCCTCCCCCGCTGCTGGCGCTGACTACATCCATCCCTTCCTCCTTCACCTCCAGCTCCATTGCTCCTTCTTCCTCCTCCTCCTCTGCTTCCTCCTTCATATCCTCCTCGCTCGTCATGGACGGCTGGAATTCGGCAGGAATTCCGATGGGATTCCGGCGACGGCGGCCGGAATTGGGAGGGGATTGGGGATTCTAGGGTTTTTTTGGGGGGTGGATTGGGGGAGGTGTCGCTCGTGTGGGGAGAGCGTATTGGGCGTGCGAGTTTAACATGGGTGTGGGTTTGGTTCGAGCGAGGGAAGCGTATTGGGGGAATCGGACGGTGGACGTGGGGCCACGTTGGACGTTGGGGATGGCGTGAGGGGGTCTCACGCGAGCACTGATTGCGTGAATTAGCAATGATTTTGTAACGTGGTTACAGTTTTTATAGTCAATTCACATTAATTAACTAATCGTGACTACCAAACCCAGAGAGGTCGCGGCATCGAACCCATGGAGATGTTGGTATGTGTAAAAATTGGAAAAAAATGGATCCAAAATACATGTAGTGCAACATACACAAGTTTTGTCGATATTCCGTATGTTTTGTCGGAAATCGTAAAAAAAAAATTGTGACTCGTGAGCGACATGGACGCTTTTGTTTATTGAGTTTGTTCTCTTAAAAAATGTTCCCATAAATTGTTTGGTAACAGTAAGTTGTAGAAGAAAAACAAAATAAAATAGGACTTTTTGGCATAAATGGTGTGTTTATAAGAGTGTGTTATTGTTCATATTCACAATGTTTCCTCTCGATACACACCAAGTAAACCCTTGGTAACAACATTATCGTTTATTTTTTCTCATTTGAAACTTAGGTAAAGCCAAATAGCATTCCATATATACTAATTACGCTCACTTGGAGAGCAGATTTTCACTTAAATTGTGGGTCCCACCGGTTTTGAGTTTTTTTTTTTTATAAAATCGACATTTTAATAGGAGAAGGATATATTTCTAACATGAGATTTAGGGACAAGAGATCTGCTATTATGCACTTTAACAACTCCAAGGTGAGAATTGTTTGGTTTTCCTATAAAAATGGAGACCAACTTTAGGGTCTCGTTTGGTTCGCAGAAAGAAATGGAAAGGAATTCAATTTTTTGACATATTTAATTATTTTTTTCGATATTTGGAAATACTAAAGAATTTGAAAAGGAAAGTGAATACTTCAATATGGAAAAATGATTTCTTACTTGGATGGATGAAATTGTTATTTTTCCTAATTTTTCTTCAATTAGGAATCACTTTTGTTTTCTCAATTTCTTTGGCACCCAAACATAGAAAAGTAATCATCTTTTTCACTCAATCCCATAATTGTGTGAACCAAACGAGGCTTAGATGTACAATGGTAAATGAAATAAACATGAGTTTATAGACGCTAATGGAACATTTACAAGTATCTATCCTTACTGGTTTCTTGGGGTGAGTATTCAATTTATTCGATTTCAGTCTAATCAGAATAGTCAACCAAATCAATTTTTTATGATCCGGTGATTCAATCACTCTAACACCAATCTCATTATATCAAGAAATTATTGAAAAAGTTCATTCATGAGTACTTAAAAAAATCACTTCTACTTCCTATTACCTTGATACAAGTTATCAAAAGATGAGGGGAAGCACGTTTCACTTGTACAATGGACTTGTTTGGTTTACAGATTTGGGACTGTGAAGTAAAAAATAACCTGCATCAACAACATTTTTTTTAATACATTTGGATGAACTTGGAGGTGCTGATAGGATTTGTGCTCTGCAGTTCTAGTCGGCTTCATTTTTTGCAAGATCCCACATCGAAGTTAAAAAGCCGAATGTGGATTCATAAATAGGTGCAAAAGTTGAGACGAATGAAGGGATCATGAAGGAGCTCCAGTCAAAGACATACTGCATGGTCGGAGAAGACAGGGACTAGAGAGAGGTGGCCATGGTTGGCAACGACGATGTCACAAGGACGGGAGCTCTTCTGGTGATGGAGGGGGTGTCTGGTATGTCGTTGTGGCTAAAGACCAAACGCGTGAGAAATACTTTGGTGGGAGTTGGACGGTGGCACAAAGGAGACTGTTTGCAATCGAAAACAAGTTGTTTTGAAGTAAACTGCGTATTCAATTGCAAACAGAACATAGTACAATGTAGGATGTAGTCTTAGGAGTATATATTTTTATCTGGGAACCGTGGCGATGGAGTGAGTGGTAATCCGTTGACTCCGTTGACGATCTGACGGCGATCTCGAACTCTTTGAAAGTATGGGTTGCTCTAGAACATGCAGTGACTTGAAGAGGATTCTGACTCTTGCAAGTGCTCTGGATGTTGATCTACTTTTAAAATGCTCAAGAAGCGGGCTCAAGCTTAGAGTGTGTGTGTCTGCGAATGAAGGAATGATCATTCTATTTATAGGCAGCATAATAATCTGCTTATGTGCGCATGTGTACTATACACTTGGAGAACTTGCACGTAGGGACGCCACGTGGCTGATGCTGATAGGCGCATGGATGATGCACCCTGAAGTTGGAGCTGAATCTATTTGAATTGCACTGTTGGGCTGCGATGGAGCTAACATGTGGCAGTTGTTGAGATTCGGTTGTTGCTGAGATCTTGAGTGGTTAGCACTCATTCTTGAGCAGAACTGAGTCAATGACACATGGCACGTGTCCATGGCTCAAAGATCTCAAATTTGGTAGAGAGTGATCTATCAGGATGCGCTGGGATCTGGCCCATGATAAGACTTGGCTCATAACTTTTATGAATCACAAACAAGTCTGGGCGCATGGCTTATGAGGCGCATGTAAAGCTTTTGGGCGCATGGCTGTGGAGGCGCATGCAAATTTTGAGTGCATGACCTCGGAGGTGCATGCAAGGGTCAGTTGGTCACGTGGCAGGATACAACTATAACCAACAAAATAAGAAATGATGAGGATGACGTCGGCGGCTCTTCGTTCTCTGTTGTAACGCTCCAGTCCCAAAATACATAGGACCAAGCACGTGAACATGCCAGCTGCACATATACGAAGAATACGCCAATATATGGAATCCTCATATATGCACATAAGCTGTAAATTAAAATGATCACATGCTAGAAATATATAATCTAATCTCATCACAGCTCAACACAGAAGAATATAGAGTCCCAATAATAAATAAGAGTATCAAAAGATAGCATGGTGAACATACTCACTCCAAACAGCTATGAAAATAGTCTCACAAGATCGGAGTCCAACCTCCGCAAAATAGAAAGAAAAGAGATATAAAAATAATGTCCACTAATGTCTCAAATAAAGAATAGACTAGAAATCAGTAGGGACTGTCTCATCATCGATGTAGGATAGCTCCAACGCTGCTCCGTACTCCTATAGAAAATCGTCTAACCCTGGAGAGATAACCAGGTCCTCAGAGGGACGTAGCAAGTTACAAGAAAATACCATGCCATATAAACTATGATGATATAATAGAAAGAAAAGGGATGCATGCAATAGGGTGCCTACACGTTCTACAGTGATAATGCAGTTAAGAACAGACCTTCAACGCATGGGTATCTGGCTCAGTAGCAGTAACTCAGGTATGGCCCCATCAGGATACCAGGGACCTCAAAGCATAACATTCCTCGAATGTCAGAGGCCAGCAGGATCAATAATAGAAAGTACATAAGGACCCATACGTTAAGGAAACTGTTCTCTCCCCCCAATGCCTAGTAGGGTCACATCCATAACTCATGAACCTCTAGTAACCGCCAAGTCTTCTAGTATGCAATTCTATTGGCAGTTACTCCTATCCGTCGTACGCTCCATACGTATCGGTGGCCAGCCGACTACGCGGATACGTGTCCTACATGTGACTCACATCACATGGTAAAGTGAGTGTCAAGGCCGTATGAGATATACCAATACCTCAACATCAATGGGTGGTCACTAGACTAAGTCAATGCAAGAGAAATAAATAAAGCGAGAAAAACGACCGATAGAGTCGCTTGCATCCAAGTGTGACTTGGACGCACAGTTTCATAATATCAAGAAAAAGAAATGCTGAAAATAACAACTAAAAATAAGAATATAATAATCACATAGTAAGGTGGCAAGGTATTTTGCCTGATGGTGCAAAGTGGCAAGTCCAAGAAATCACAATGTCAGCCAAGAAACGTCACAATCTCCAAATAACTTCGAACGCTGAAACAAACATCAAAAATGCACTCGATGTAAAAGATATACCTAGGAAACGCCTATCCAAAAGTCTAATTCTGGAACAGGGGCAAAAATCATAATTTTGGGTCAAAACGATATCCGCCGTTGGACCCGCTTTGCACCGAAACACGTGCCAAAGTCTATCGTCTCTAAAGTTGTCAAACTACATGTCTACGGATTCAGTTTGAGGAGAGGAACTCAATGGTATGTCCAGTTTTGGATTCCGATGAGCCGTGTACAAATCGCCCGTTTGAGTGGGTCGTAGGCCCGCCAAAAAGGGGTTCTGATTCGACCTTCTCAGAATCGAACCAAACTTCGCACACAGGACCAGAATTTCGATTTGGACCTATTGGTGCAAGTTTCGTTTCGAATCGACGACTGTACGCGAAGTTAGGGCAAAGTTTGCAAATTGGCGATACGGGAGTATCTTGACGGATACGGACTGATTTCGTCGCGCATACACGACGAAACTGAGTTCCGTCAGTTCCCACACGTCGACAACGTCCATATGCGCCTTTCAATGCATATAGCGCACGACCACGTTACCCGGTTTGTCGGGACGCACGCCATATCGAGGAAAATTCTCTGAAATTAACTAATTTGAAAACAGTTTTTCGCACAAGTTTAGCATTGATTTAATTCTTACACAGAAATCAAAATACAGATCTACAAGTTGCATTTTAATCGTGGTTATGTTATCTTTTACTGTTTATAATTAGTTTCTATAATTCTTTACTGCACAGCAAGAAAATTGGCCGACAAGTTGTCATTTTAAAACAGTTTTTAGTATTACAGAAAACAGGTTTTTTTCAACTTTGTCTCGATTTTTCGAGCAAATCGATGGGTTGTTTCAAAATCCACCTAGAGGATCTCGAAGAGGGTCAAGCCTACTTTCCAAAAAATCTTACGGATCGAAAATTGGTGCTACGAGTAAAAAGTTACGTCGTAGGGAAGTAGGGTACCTTGAGTAGAAAAACTGCTCCGTGGGTGACGAGGGACTGACTTCCGATGCTCCATTCGTTGCGCATAAAACTCCGTCGCTGGTGAAACGAACTCGTAGGCGAAGAGGGTATAATCAGTCGCAACTTTCGTTTTGGAAGTCTAGGGTTTTGAGGTTTATGGAAAAAGTTATATATATAACATGTTGTAGCAAAACCTAATACTAATAGGTTTAGAATAATGAGTCCCACGGGTTGTGGGTTGTTTGCGTGAGCTTACTGCTTCAGCAGCAAGCAAATAAGGGGTGGGGCCCGCCCACTTTAGGTGGGTGGGTGGGTTGTTATTATTATTTTTTTCTTTTTCTTTTTCTTTTCTTTCCTTCTCTTATTAAGAAAGGGCTGTGCTGTGGTCGGTCCCCCTTGGGCCGACCACCTCAGTTATATTTTTTTAATATATATATATATATATATATATATATATACACACACACACACACACACACATATATATATGTATATAATCACATAAAAATCCTATAAATTTGTAAATAAGTACCAAAATTTTTGTAACAATTATAGGCTTTATTTAGTAGCACTTAAAATATCATGCACACAATCATACATATTATATATATCAATATATATCTATAATTACTTTCATATATACCAACTACCTCTTTAATCCTAAATAATATAATAAAAAAAATAATTTTTAAAGCACTAAAATAATTAGAAAATATTGGGGGTTTACATCCTACCCAATTTAAAGAAAATTTTGTCCTCGAAATTAAACTAAGGTCAGGGGATCAAATGCAATGCAAGGAAATTGATAGTTATTGAAGAGCTTTAATGCAAGACATACCTTCGTCTTCGAACAAATGCGGATAGCGATTTCGGATATCGTCCTCGCGCTCCCAAGTGGACTCCCCTGGCGAGTGATGCTTACATGCCACGCGAACCAATGGAATAGATTGATTCTGCAACACCTTCACTCGGCAATCGAGGATACCTACTGGTTGCTCTTCATACGACAAACTCGGTCCAACTGTGATCTCGGAGTGATCAAGCACATTATTGCTGTCCGCCATGTACCTCCTCAACTGAGATACATGGAATACGTCATGCACTCCCTCCAGCGACGGTGGCAAGGCCAATCTATAGGCAACCTCTCCAACCCGTTCCAAGATATCGAAAGGCCCGATGTACCTTGGACTCAACTTGACACGTCCTCCGAATTAGATCGTGCCTCTAGTGGGGGATATCTTATATAAAAAGAATCCAAATTGGCTCCATGTCCAGGTATTCTTGGTTCAAGGCTCTACCCAGCTTATAGAAGTTGGCTGACCATAAACTCGTCATTACAAGACTTCTGAGAAGGATAATTCCTAAGGAGTGGTATGAGAATGTTTGGCCTTTCTGATCATAGTCATAGACTCGAAGGAGCCAAGGTTCCTTGGGGTGGTCCTAAACATAATAAGGAAAAAAAATTTGATTGACACTGCTAAATTAAGGTCATGCTCCAGCAAGATGGTAGATATTATATTGGTCGAAAAGGTATAAAGGGATTTCATTTTGGATGATCCTTGGGTTTAATCTATATAGGCAGGACAAGACCTCTTAGAGTCAGTTTATGCCATCCTTCCTAGGTTAGGGTAGCATGGTACAGGTTCTGAATTGAGTAGTTGGCTAGTTTGGAGTCGAATTGGTTAGATAGGTGTTGTAAGTCTGAAAATGTGTATTCCGTGACTTTTGTGTATAATTAGTACACGGGGTCTCAATTTGTTGGCACTATAGTAGTATATGCGTAGTGGGTTTCGAGTAGTTCATAGCCATATACTGGGTCAAGGGAACCGAATCGTGGTTGGGTCTCTAATCAAAGTCGGATAGTACCTTGGTTTTATGGCAAGGTTTATATTTGGTCTTCATGACCCGGAAGTCGTATCATAAAAATAGAGTACAAGGGGACATGTTTGAGTGGGACATTGTATGCCTAGATGAAGGCGGGCTCATCTAGGTCTTGCATATGAAATTTGTTGGCAGGTAACAGCTAGTCTCGTGCTCCGAATGTCGATGTCACGGTAGGGGACATCAAGTGATCTAAATAGAAAGTGGGTGTCCATGAGCCACTAGTTAACACCTTAATGTAAACCAACTCATTCCAATCAATCACTTGTACTAGTGTATTCTAGAATTTAGAAGTCTTACAACCTACCCACTATAGAAGCTAAGACACATTTTTTTTAGGATTAATGAGGTCAGGAAAATTTAAGTTGCAATATCATATCTTGACTATGATTATAAAAGAATAATACTCAAGGCAATAGGTAAAGAGATATGGTAGATATGGATCGAGTATGAAGATCCTTTTTAAATTTTGAATGGATACAAAACAATTGTACATATATTGCTTTCGTAGCCATAGGTGGTACGGCGAACTAAGGGGTCATTATGTGTCTATCGTCTCTCAATTCGAGCGTTTGTTTTTTTCGATTTTTAGTAAGGGCAGAAAGACAATAAGGAGTTCGAGGGAGGGGATCGATTGCGAATACAAGGTTCCGAGGGCGAATTGAATAATTACAAGTGAGTTGTCAAGGTAGTTATGGTTGAGATCCTAGGGACTTCTATATCTCAATCCATGTAGGATAATCATATGAAGAGCGAACCGTGTGCACTAAGGTTGATCAGACCATAGTACATCGATTCTAATTAGACAATATGTTAGTGGGCGTCTCCAGTAAACACATGTCCTAAACAAGCTTGATAAAGAAGAAGCTTGCAAAATCTAGGCTATAATAGCGGTGTTTAGTCACGATAGTTTCAAACATAAGTACGCGAGATATATAGTTGAAAAAAGGCACAAATAGTTCAAGTTCATCAAACTCTAAGACTCGACCTATGATCGTGCTCCTACAGTTGTCCTACTGGTTTCTTATCTATGGCATTGATTTAACTAATAAGCACAGTCTAGGTAATCTTCTGAGTGTTCTCTTTAAAGAGGTCGTAGGGAAAAGGAGGAGGATAGGTCATGAGGCATTCTACCCAACTTAGAAGAGTTCAACTAATAGCATGTTTGAGCAACATAAAACACGTATACCAAGTATGAGTCATCTTCCTAACCTGTCTATCATCACGGGGAGAAAGGGTAATATTTGTGGTAGAAAGGGAATCAGGCAATATGTAACTAAAGACAATCAACGGGTTCAAAGGGAATCAAGGATGGAGGTCAAGTATGTGGATGAGGTACCTAGATTCTAATTCTATATGCATGCCCATTCCGCACAGTAACGTAATCGAAACGGCTAACTCTAGGTGAGGAATAATTAGTTATGTACCTATTGGTAGCACAGTTTCTTGAGGGAAGATAGTATACAAGTTCCGAGGTCATTATATGTTCTGATCATTTACCATTATCAACAACTTAAAGAGAATAACCATGGATCTATATTTTAGGAAAGGATGAGTAAGATGGAAAATGCATGACTAGGCTTATGATTAACTAGTGTAGTGTGGCTCCAGTGTTAAATAAGGCAAGTAGTAAGAACGTAGCAACTAAAATCATACCTGCTATGATTCCCCCAGGGATTCTGTACCCTCTACCGCTAGTGAAAGGCCTGCACGTGCTTCTGACTAGGGCCCTGTGCTCTCGTCCCGTGGAATTGCAATTGCTGTGAAGGTAATGGTGGACGTGGTGCTCCTACTGTTGGTGTCATGAGCCTCGACACATGCTGAACCGGTCGAGGTGTGGGAAGTGCTGGGACTGTTGGCATAGGAGTCTGCTGATCATGCACTTGAGTTCGTGGCTCGGGACAATCTTTAATCATATGTTGTCTCGATCCGCATCTTAAGCATAAACCATGACGGGTTCGACAATCTCTACTGATGTGTCCCTTCTTTTTGCAGTAGTTGCAGGTAGGCTTCTCTCGAGCCCGGTATAGTCCTTCTCCTTGCTCCTGCTGTGAGGTATATTGTGTCCCTATACAATTTTTGGCTTCGTAATAATTGGAACAACAAATCATACACTGTCCCAATCTACGACGACAATCCTTCATAAGGTGACTCTTCCTATGGCAGAAGCAACATGTAGGAAGCTCCCTATATGGATATGGTGATGCTCTAGGGTGTTGTTGTGCTTCGGGATGTCTATTCGGCCGGTTCTGAGTCTCTCTAACTGGCACTGAGGCTGGCGAGGTAGATAGAGTCCTGTTTAGGGCTACAGATATAATACTCCTTGCAAACTCATTCTGTTGTTGCTGCACTTGCAATAACCTTAGCAAGAACCTTGACGCTGAAGCCTCGTTAGAGGAAGGAACTGGCGTGGATGATAGGGACTGGGGAGGAAGTGGCGTATATTCTTGCTGGGAAGCTGGAATTCTCTGATCTGGTTGAGTCACACAATTTGGCTGAAAGGGTGTAGTAGAGGGAACATTCTCTTCTAGGGGTACTGCAGTGGTCTGCCCAGTCTGGTTGGCTGGGGGCTCTGCGATCTCTGGGTATACCGTCGTCGGTGTCGTAGTAGGCTGCGACTGTCCTAGCTGGTATGGTGTCACCAGAGTCATCAGAGGGTTCTGCTCCTCATGGGTAGTCATATCACCAGCTTTGGGAATAATGGTAATGGTGCGTCCATTTCTTAAATGCATACTGTTGGCACGAGGAAGATAAGTTTATATTAGAAAAGATGAGGTAAATCAAATAATTAAGGAAGTTTCAAAAAGGTTGGAAGTCAAGGAGCGTAGTAGTTCTGGATGATATATTCCTATTCCTATATGCAGGCTTGTTGGGCACGGTCATGTAACCCAACAATATTATCGTAGACTTGCATGGGCCACCACAAAAATATGTAACACCCCAGTCCCAAAATACATAGGACCAAGCACGTGAACATGCCAGCTGCACATATACGAAGAATACTCCAATATATAGAATCCTCATATATGCACATAAGTTGTAAATTAAAATGATCACATGCCAGAAATATATAATCTAATCTCATCACAGCTCAACACAGAAGAATATAGAGTCCCAATAATAAATAAGAGTATAAAAAGATAGCCGGGTGAACATGCTCACTCCAAACAGCTATGAAAATAGTCTCACAAGATCGGAGTCCAACCTCCGCAAAATAGAAAGAAAAGAGATGTAAAAATAATATCCACTAATATCTCAAATAAAGAATAGACTAGAAATCAGTAGGGATTGTCTTTTCATCGATGTAGGATAGCTCCAACGCTGCTCCGTACTACTGTAGAAAATCGTCTAACCCTGGAGAGATAACCAGGTCCTCAGAGGGACGTAGCAAGATACAAGAAAATACCATGCCATATAAACTGTGATGATATAATAGAAAGAAAAGGGATGCATGCAATAGGATGCCTACCAGTTCTAAAGTGATAATGCAGTTAAGAACAGACCTTTAACGCATGGGTATCTGGCTCAGTAGCAGTAACTCAGGTATGGCCCCATCAGGATACCAGTGACCTCAAAGCATAACATTCCTCGAATGTCAGAGGCCAGCAGGATCAGTAATAGGAAGTGCATAAGGACCCATACGTTAAGGAAACTGTTCTCCTCACCCAATGCCTAGTAGGGTCACATCCATGACTCATGAACCTCTAGTAACCGCCAAGTCTTCTAGTATGCAATTCTATTGGCAGTTACTCCTATCCGTCGCACGCTCCATACGTATCGGTGGCCAGCCGACTACGCGAATACGTGTCCTACATGTGACTCATATTACGTAGTAAAGCAAGTGTCAAGGCCGTATGAGATATACCAATACCTTAACATCAATGGGTGGTCACTAGACTAAGTCAATGCAAGAGAAATAAATAAAGCAAAAAAAAAAACGACCGATAGAGTCGCTTGCACCCAAGTGTGACTTGGACGCACAGTTTTATAATATCAAGAAAAAGAAATGCTGAAAATAATAACTGAAAATAAGAATATAATAATCACAGAGTAATGTGGCAAGGTATCTTGCCTGATGGTGCAAAGTGGCAAGTCCAGGAAATCATAATGTCAGCCAAGAAACGTCACAATCTCCAAACAACTCCGAACGCTGAAACAAATATCAAAAATGCACACGGTGTAAAATATATACCTAGGAAACGTCTACCCAAAGTCTAATTCTGGAACAAGGGCAAAATTGTAATTTCGGGTCAAAACGATATCCGCCGTTGGACCCGCTTTGCACCGAAACGCGTGCCAAAATTTATGGTCTCTAAAGTCATCAAACTACATGTCTACGAATTCAGTTTGAGGAGAAGAACTCAATGGTATGTCCAGTTTTAGATTCCGATGAGCCGCGTACAAATCGCCCATTTAAGTGGGTCGCGGGCCCGCCAAAAAGGGGTTCCGATTTGACCTTCTCAGAATCGAACAAAACTTGGCACACAGGATCGAAATTTCGATTCGGACCTGTTAGCACAAGTTTTGTTTCGAATTGACGACTGTACACGAAGTTAGGGCGAAGTTTGCAAATTGGCGATACGGGGGTATCTTGAGGGATACGGACTGATTTCGTCGCGCACACACGACGAAACTGAGTTCTGTCAGTTCCCACACGTCGACAACGTCCATACGCGCCTTTCGATGCCTATAGCACGTATGGACGTTGTTGGCCCATTGGTCATGGTCAAACCTGATTTTAATAATTGATCAAATTCTGTCTCGATATAAATGCAAGTCAATTCAGATGTTTACCTACGACGTTTTGGACACTGCTCAACGATGGATATCTACTATGTTCAAGACTGAAGACGTTTGCTATTCAGAATGTATTTCCTTTGAAGCAATGTAATTTTTCATTTTATTGAGTCTAGGAATACATTATACACCGAGTCGTACTGGCAAATAGGCTATCCGAAATCATTTTTCAAAACCACCATATTCTTTTACAAAATGACCTATGTTTTTAAAAAACATCATTTTTACAAAAAGCTTCTGAAGGAATTTTCAAAAAGCCAAAATAATTTTTTTTCAAAAATGAACTGGCAGAACCCTAGCAGAACTCGGCTCGAGTTCGGCCAGAGTTCGGCCAAGATGAACGTTAGTGAACGTTTGATTTTGAACTTGGTCACCCTTCAGTTACGGTTTGTTACAAAGAGTTCTGTCCGAATTTTGTTAGAGTTCTGTCTTTGGAAAAACTATAAATAGAGAAGTATTTCGATCATTTCAAATCACCAATTCACTTTCAATCTCTTCTCTTCTTAAGCTTACATTCTTCCAAAGAGTTCTAAAAAGCTTTCATTTTCAAATCCCAAGCCAGTTACAATCCTCTAGTCGATTTGCCAGTGCGGTACGGTCTAGAAGTTTCAGAGCGATTGTCATCAGAGGCTTGATAGAAGATACAACTCTTCACAATTGAAGTTGGTCGAGTTTTTCGTATCAAAGCTCGCGTCTGTAGAAGTTGTAAGGATTTCGTATGAAAACTTGCGAGATTTTCCAATAGTGGATTCAACTGGAAGCTAGAGTTCTTCCGACTGGACTAGTCCTCACAAGAGGAAAACCAGTATAAATCTCGGTGTTTGCGTTTGCCTTCTGATCACTTTTAATTTCTGTCATTTACTTTATGATTATTTTTATATCTGTGATCTAACTGCTAACAAGATTTTTAATTAGCAATATTCCGCTGCCTACTCTATTCACCCCTCTCTAGAGTATTCTGCTTTACGATTTCGTTCCTACACACGTCGCCCGGTTTGTCGGGGCACATGCCGTATCGGGGAAAATTCTCTGAAATTAACTAATTTGAAAACAGTTTTTCGCACAAATTTAGCATTGATTTAATTCTTACACAGAAATCGAAATACAGATCTACAAGTTGCATTTTAATCATGGTTATGTTGTCTTTTACTGTTTTCAATTAGTTTCTAAAATTCTTTACTGCATAGCCAAAAATTGGCCGACAAGTTGTCATTTTAAAACAGTTTTTAGTATTACAGAAAATAGGTTTTTCTTCAACTTCGTCTCGATTTTTTTAAGCAAGTCGATGGGTTGTTTCGAAATCCACCTGGAGGATCTCGAAGAGGGTCAAGTCTACTTTCCAAAAAAATCTTACGGATCGAAAATCGGTGCTATGAGTAAAAAGTTACATCGTAGGGAAGTAGGGTACCTTGAGTGGGAAAACTGCTCCGTGGGTGATGAGGGGCTGACTTTCGATGCTCCGTTCATTGCGCACAAAACTCCGTCGCTGGTGAAACGAACTCGTAGGCGAAGAGGTTATGATCAGCCGCAACTTTCGTTTTGGAAGTCTAGGGTTTTGAGGTTTGTGGAAAAAGTTATATATATAACATGTTGTAGCAAAACCTAATACTAATAGGTTTAGAATAATGAGTCCCACGGGTTGTGGGTTGTTTGCGTGAGCTTGCTACTTCAGCAGCAAGCAAATAAGGGGTGGGGCCCGCCTACTTTAGGTGGGTGGGTGGGTTGTTATTATTATTATTTTTTCTTTTTCGTTTCTTTCCTTCTCTTATTAAGAAAGGGGCTGTGCTGTGGTCGGTCCCCCTTGGGCCGACCACCTCAGTTATATATATATATATATATATATATATATATATATATATATATATATATATATATATATATGTATATGTATATATATATATATATACACACACACACACACACATATATATGTATATAATCACATAAAAATCCTATAAATTTGTAAATAAGTACCAAAAATTTTGTAACAATTGTAGGCTTTATTTAGTAGCACTTAAAATATCATGCACACAATAATACATATTATATATATCAATATATATCTATAATTACTTTCATATATACCAACTACCTCTTTAATCCTAAATAATATAGCAAAAAAAATTTTTTAAAGCACTAAAATAACTAGAAAATATTGGGGGTTTACATCTGCAAAAGCTGTCAACTGCTCACTCTCGAGATGCGTGCTACCGTCTCTGTCACATAGCATTAAATACATGATGGGTGACGAGCTTAGGTGGGCGCATATCTGTGCGTTGCTGGACGCATCGTTCTGTGCTCCACTAGGCGCATACGTCAAAAATGTATGGTTCTGATGGGTGCATCTGCTGCGTGGCGTATCTCATTTGGTCAGCTTTGTCGAATCTTTCGAGACATTAATGCTTTATTGACTCAACTAAATTTGAAGGGGCAGATTCATCACCATAAGTGCAGGTTCATTGCACTGACTTCGGGAAAGTTGCCACTTGGCGCATGGGTTTGATTTGCCTCGGCCTATAAATAGTAGTATAAAAAGAAGTTTTGTTTCTCGTTTCACTTTTTTTTTTCCAAAATGGAGACAAACTCGACCGGTGCTCCTCCTTGGCAAGATGCTGCATTGTGGGTTGCGGATATCCTCATTCGAAGAAGCTTTAACGACGAACTCCTTCAGAAGACTGAGATGTACCGAGTTTGTTGTTCGCGTTCATGCACCTTGTTGGCAGCGTGCTACGATGTTGATTACTGGGTTTGGGATCGTCGTAACCCAGTTTTTGTTAGGTTGGAAGAGCCACAGGCTGAAGAAGGTGTTTGTTGCATCCAAAGCTTGAGGCAGTCGTGCCTCGATTTTTCTTAGGCTAAAAGAGCCCCTCTCTCTGCCGAAGCGCCTGCACGTTGACGAGGAAATGATTCGCTCTGATGAGGTAGGGTGATGCGCCGCCGGGGCAGATGTGCCAATACTGAGATGTCAGGATGATGCGCCTAGCTGAGACATCAAAGTGATGTGCCTAGTAGTAGACTTTAGGCTAGGCTTCTTTGTAATAGCCTTTCTTTGTAGCAAGTGTTTGGCTATGTAGTAGATTTTTATATGAATAAAAAGTCTATTTTTTATGTGTCTCTTCTCCTTTCTGTCTTTTAATTGCTGTGCTAAAGTTCTGTTCTTCGGCGCATAACTTTTCAGGGCTCATGATGCCTGGGGCACATAAGAATTCTGGCTCTTAGATGCGCTTGAATTTCCATGCTTCTACAAGACCCCCTTCAAAGTTTTTAAAACTTTATGTCAAGTTTTGGAATACTTTGAACCAAGAAGCATGGGCAGTAGATATTCTGGGCGTATGCCTCGTCTAGGCGTATGGCTGCTCCGTGCATGGGCGTGTTGGTGTATACTCTTTCTGACTTTAATGTCAAGAAGATAATGCCTCGTTTTACGAGTAATAATGATTAATCTTTTGGAAGATATGGAGCCGTCGGTTTCACGAGACCCGGAATGCCTGTTATTGACGTCATGTCTCATCGGTTCACGTGCGTGGCAGAGCCTATAAATAGGTGCCTGATGAAAGAGAGAGTCTTCTAGTTTCTTCCTTTCTTCCTTAGAGTTCTTCTTCTCTTCGAAAAACGATAGTTTTTAGAGAGCTAGCCCCCAATACTCCCCGTGGCTGTACTGGACGATGCAGAGGCAAGGGCAAGAAACCCGTCAAAGTCGACGTCGAGGAGGCTCCCGCTGTCGAGACGATGCACGCCGACGTAAGGCCGGAAGTGATAGGTGGGTGGTATGCTACTTTGGAAGTTTGCACAGACACTTCGTTACATGTTTCAAATAATGTCGTTGAAGCGCATGGGTGCGACTGTATGAGCTCCCCCCTAAGGATGCGCCTAAGCTTTTCTGTGTTGACACGCCTGGACTTTATCCTGATGATGCGTCGATGCTTCTTTCTGCTGACGTGCATGGACTTTTGTCCTGATGACACGCTGAAGCTTCCAATGACGCGCATGGACTTTGGTCCTGATGATGCGCCGAAGCTTCTTTCTGCTGATGCGCATGGACTTTGGTCCTGATGATGCGTCGAAGCTTTCTTCCCTCGTGTATGGACTTTGGTCTTGTATATGCGCCATGGTGAGATTCAGTCGACGCATGGACTATTGTCCAGATGATGCACCGAGACTTTTGATGCACTGTTGTTTTGCATGCGCTGATGTTGAGTTTGTGCACAAGTTCTTTTATTGATGCTTCTTTTTCTTGATTCGTCGTATTGTCTACACTGAAAGAGGAGGCGGTCATGAAAGAGGAGATACCGTCCCCTTTTATCGAAGGATAACCGGTGACCGTCAAGGAGGAGAACATTCCAAAGTTGAAGTTATCATTAAGGAAGAGCTTGTGCCAGAAGTTAGCAATACCGGAAGTTCTGGCCCTTCTGCTTCTACTGAGGACCTTAATCAGATAGAGCCTTCATATGCGAAATGGCTGAGGGAATGGTATATGCCTCAGCGTAACTATCATCCCTGGCTGTAGGATTTCGTCGTCCGTTCTGTAACCACCATTCTCGGAGAATAAAGTTAAAGCCAGTTTCCTTTTCTTTTCTTTAGGGTTTCCTATCTTTATTCTTTGATGTCTTTGAGATGTAGTTTGCTTTTGTTTCTTTTCAACGCAAATTTAGTCCTTTGCTCTTATGGATAAAGAAATAAAGAATTTTTTGTTTGTTTAACCTTTTTGATGGACTTGTGATTTTTGTGGACCTATTATCTTTTGCGTACCTTGGTTTCTAGGTAAAGATAATAAGTTGAGAGAGAGAGCCTAGCATATTTACTCAGAGGTGATATAGACATGGTAAATATGGATTTTGTGGTAGAGTTTCCTACTCAGAGGTGATATGGACGTGGTAGGAATAAACTCGGTAGAAAAACATAGAACAACTCAGAGGTGATATAGACGTGGATGTTCTTATGTTTGAGGTGTAACAATACAAGGATTGTTGGATGGAATATTTACTCAGAGGTAATATGGACGTGGTAAACATAGGTTTTGACGTCATCTTACGGAGTGTCGGATTTAGCTTTGTGGGGGTGTAGATAAACAACTCAGAGGTGATATGGACATGGATATTTTCTACTGGGATGAGAATGCAATGGAACAACTGGGCTCCGGAAGCATATGATTATAAAAGAATGGGGGAGGGGAGGTGAACCCCATGGTTGAGTTCGTAAGATCTCCTGCAGTGGAGATGGAAGTATATGTTGAGGGTTCTCAGGCATAATACTTCTTTAGAAACTTGCCGTTGATTGGCATCATGAACAAGTCCTCATTCAGTTTTGCGAGTTAGTAGGCATCGTTAGAGTATACCATCTCTATGATGAAGGGGCCTTCCCATTTGGGTTCAAACTTTCCTGGCATCTTGTGAGTCATCACCATCGGCCTTCTGACTGATAGAACGAGATCACCCACTTGGAAATTCCTTTGTTTGACTTTCTTGTTGAAGGCTTGTGAAATACGAGCTTGGTAGAACTCAATGCGTTGTTGAGCCAAGAGACATTTTTTGTCCAGTGCCTCCAACTCTTACAGACGACGACGTTTATTGTCTTTCTCTGTCAACTGGTTCATGATAGCCACCCTAAGTGAGGGGATCTAGATTTCCAGAGGTAGCACTGCTTTGCTCCCGTAAACCAGGAAGAATGGTGTGTTGCCCGTTGGTGTCCGTACCGTTGTAAGGTAAGTTCATCCCAGTCACGTTTGTTAGATGATATGACCTTTTTGAGTAGTTTGACGATAGTTTTATTGAAAGCCTCGGCCTATCCATTTGCTGCTGGATTGTAGGCAGTTGATGCCACATTCTGAATGCGATTCCTTTCACAGAACCTACTGAACACATGGCTGATGAATTATGGGCCGTTGTCATGGATGATCCTCTAGGGTACTCTGAAATGGTAGATGACGTGATGTTTGATGAAGCTGATCACCTTAGAGCTTTTTACCTCTGTCAGTGGTACTGCTTTTGTCCACTTAGAGAAGTAGTTGGTGATTGCCAGGATGAAGCGATATCCCCTGGATGAGGGAGGGGTGATTGGTCCTATTACGTCCATACCCTAGGCTTTGAATGGCCAGGAAACGACTGTAGGGTGTAGGAGAGCTGACAGGCATGACACTTTGCATATTCAGTAGCATCAACCATCATAGTAGGCCAGTAATAGTCCATTCATTGGAGTTGGTCCTATAGCTTAGAACCGGATTGATGAGCTCCACAAGTCCCATTATGAGCCTCTCGGAGGGCTTCGACTGCTTCCTTATTTGATAGACATCAGAGGAGAAGCCCGTCATAGGAGCGTCGATACAGCATTTTGGTGGCTGTATTGTAGTAGAATCGGAGGGAGCACCTTTTAACAAAGACTGCTTCCTTTGGGTCGTCTGGAAGGATTCCGTAGACTACGAAGTCGATGAACGGGAACCTCCAGTCTCTGACATTGACACTGACGTCTGCAGGCATGGCATGGTTCGAGCACATGCACAGATTATTTTTAGGGTACGCCAAATCCTGGCCCACTACTGTAATGAAGTGTTGAGTCCCGATGGGTGCCGCCAATGAGGCTGCCAGGCTAGCCAAAGCATCAAGCTTAAGGTTTTGGAGCCGAGATACGTGTTCTATGAAGAACTCGATAAAGTTTGAGATGATGTCCAAGGCTGCCTTGTGATAAGGGACCGGGTCCTCGTGGCGCACTTCATATTGTCCTCGAACCTGATTGACGACGAGTTTTGAATCACTATAAGATTCGAGGTATTCTACCCCCAGCTGTTTTATTAACTGGAGTCCCATGATGAGGGTATTATACTCTGTCACATTGTTAGAGCACGGCTCTGTAAGGGAGTAGGCACGCTAGATGACCAATTTGTCGGGAAAGATCAAGACGACCCCCACTCCTGCGATGATCTGGCCCTTAGGGCTGTTCTTGAAGCGCCGTCGAAAAACATCCGCTAGACGAAGTTTTCCTTGGCTATGTTGGACTCTAGTACCTCATCTGGAATGTCTTCGTAGAGTTTGGATGACTCCGGGATCGGATGTGTAGCTAAGAAATTAGCCAGTACCTAGCCCTTAACGGCTTTTTATGGGACAAATACCATATCATATGGTGTCAATAGTATTGCCCAAGTAGCCAATCGAGAGTTTAATGCTCCTGGCTTTGTCATGAGAACCCTGAGCGGATTGACTCGAGAAATGACATGGATTGTCTGGCCATGAGAAATAATGACGTGTCTTCTCGATAGAAAAAACTAGAGCTAGGCATTATTTCTCGACGGGGTTGCACCGATGCTCGACCTCGATCATTGTCCTGCTGAGGTAGTAGATGGCTTGTTCATAGCCTGCATCATTGTTCTGAGCCAATAGAGCACCGAGAGAATGATCTATTGTACGGACGTAGAGCAAAAAGAGTTTGCCTGTGACGGGTGCCACCAGGACTGGGGGACTTGTGGTATAGGTTTTGATGTCGTTGAATGCCTTCTGACATTCCTCCGTTTAGACGTAAGAGACTCCATTCTTCATGAGTTTAGTGAAGGACTGGCATTTTCAGAAATTTTTGCGATAAACCTTCGGATATATGCGAGACATCCTTGTAGGCCTCGAAGTTCTCTAAGGTTCTTCGGAGGGTCCATGTCAAGGATGGATTTGGTCTTCTCGGGATCAACATGGATGCTTTTTGCAGTAATAATGAAGCCCAGGAATTTGTCGCTGGAAACCTCGAGGAAGGATTTAGCGGGGGTTCATCTTGAGCTGGTGTGCCCGCATAAGATCTAAGACTGTCCTCAGATCTTGTAAGTGATCACTTCATAGCCGGCTCTTGACAGCGATGTCGTTAACGTAGCATTCGACTATCTTACAGAGGTGTAGGCGGAAGATGGTGCCCATAGCTCGCTGGTATGTGGTACTGTATTCTTCAAGCCGAAGGACATCACTGTGTAGCAGTAAACCCCCTTTGGAGTCCTAAAGGACGTGTGTTTCTAATCGTCCGGGAACATCTTGATGTGGTTGTAGCCTGAATATCCATCCATGGAGGATATGCGTTCAAAACCACATATATTATCGATCATTACGTCGGTGATCGGGAGTATGAACTCGTCTTTCGGGCAAGCGGAGTTAAGGTCCCGAAAGTCGATGCCGACTCAGATATTCCTATTCTTTTTAGTGACAGAAATGAGGTTAGCCACCCAATATGGATGTTGTTCCTCGCGAATTAACCCACCGTCTAAGAGTTTATCAATTTATTTGTCAATGACGTCCTTGATGTTAGGGCAAAAGTGCCACTATTGCTGCTTAACAGGTTTGGTGTTAGGTAAGATATTAAGATTGTGCGTTGTGACCTGCAGATCTAGGCCCGACATGTCTTCATAGCTCCAGGCGAAGACGTCGATGTATTCTTTGACCAATTGAATTAGGGATTCCCAATCCTCCCCTGCTAGGCTTTTGTTGATGAAGATGGGTTTGGACGATGATTCACCCCCTAAGTCGATCTGCTCAACTTCATCTTCAGTGGGGGGTTCTCGTAGCTCAAAACGAGATTCCCATTGTGCCCCTTAGCGTTGAGTCCAGGCTTCTTCTTCGAAGAACTCTACTGCTTGATCGTCATCTTCGTCTTCTGAAGGATGCGTGGTTGTCATGTTGACTGATAACACCTTCCTGAAGATTGGACCGATGCTAGTATCGGAATCCTAAGTCGAAGCTTCAGACGAATGGGAGTGTATGGCCTCCTTCGCCTCTGAATTCTTTGGGGCTGTTGGAGGTATGATATAGCCTACCCCATGTCGAGTGAGGTGGTAATAATCTTGCGACTTCCTTTTTGGAACGAGGAGTCACAAAGGAAGACGCCGACCTTTGCCATTGTTCAGACCTTGGCCGCTTTTTAAGTCGTAATCCAACTTTTGGATGAGGTACTTTGCTTGATCGATGTACTGATATACTTGCATTCTATCGGTATCAGGTTCCGGTTCGACATGCAGGAGTTCTTGATGGCGCTCAACCTTGCCGGAGATGATAGGTTTCTCGTCCTGGTTCCTGGGCAGAACTATATAACAGACTCCTTGGTACAGGACAACTCGATTTACATGATTGACAGTCGTTATTTGTGTTTGTAACGACTGTGAGGCATTATCTAGGGTATGCATGGCATTCCAATGTGGAAGATTAGAATAATTCAAAGACAGCCTTTTATTGATAAAATACGGGATCTTGTCCCAGGTAATTACATCATCGAGAGATGGGGCGTCGACATTGGCGGATATGTACTCTCCCAGTTCTTCGTCAGTGAGGATCGGAGTAGCCTTGGGCGACTCGGGAGAGTTCATCGAGAGTTTGGCTTGTACCGGCTCCTAAGCCTGTGCTGAGAGAGACACTGGGGCCTTCCCTTGTAGCTTAACGGGGAGAGGAGCCGACGATTGGGGAGGTCTTCCCTTGAGCCGTATTTTGAGAGGTGCCTCAACTGGCGCTTCGGGGACTGGTGCTTTCCTGCGCAACTTTGCCACGAGAGGTGCCGACACTTGGGGAAGTTTCCCCTTGAGTCGAATCTTCAAAGGGGCTTCAGTGGTAGTTCCAACCAGAGAGGCTGGTGCCTTTCCGCGTAGCTTGACTACGATAGGGGCCGGTACCTGAGGAGGTTTTCCCTTGAGTCGTACCCTAGGGGCACTGGTTATCATTTCTGCTTCAGGGTCGGCCTCTACTTCAGCTTCTGCTTTATCATCGGCTTCGTTGGCTTCATCGTCCAGATGAATCAATTTGTATAGATCAGAGTCGATAAAAAAGGCCTCAATCCCTCTGAAGGGATCGACATCAGCAAACTCCATCCTGACTATGCCGTTTGTGGATACGTATTTCATATATTGGTGGAGAGTAGATGGCACCACCATGTATTCGTGTATCCAAGGACGTCCCAACAGGATGTTGTAATTGATGTCTGTATCTACGATATAGCAAGTCACCTCGGTCTGGAGATCACCGATATGACATTTCAGTCGAATCTTGTCCAGTGATTCACTCTTGCTAGCGTTGAAGCCACTGATTGTAGTGTGGGATGCCGTCAGATGATGCATCGGGATACCCAATGTCTGAAGCAGAGTCCAGGGGATAATGTAGTGCCCCGTCCCTACATCGTGCCCCGTTTCCGTCCACGGGGTACGCGAGAAAGGAACACTGTTGCTATCGATTCGGTCGGGACCGATAGGTCGAAATCGACCGAGTCGATCGATGCGGGAACAGTTGAATTAAGATCCATTCCACGTTATGGAATGGCTTCTTCGGAACCAAGTCCCATATTCAGCGGGTTGCGTCTCGAGGATTGGCTCTGCGGCTGAGTCGGAAGAGACCTCCCGTTGCTCTGGTTTTTCATGCCGCACTTGAACTGGCTTTGGCTTTGGTTTTCGTGAATGCGCTTTTCGTGAATGTTTTCGATGGGTTTTCGTGACGCATTTTCGAGCTTCGCATTCATATCGAATATCCTTAAATTATACAGTATTCTAATCAGTTGCTTATGCGATTGCAGGTAATCGCGTAGGCGACGTCAGCGCAGCCAACCGGTCGCTCGCTTGAAGCAAGCCTAAGGCGAGTGGCTGACCTCCTTCACCTCGTCCATCTACTTCAAAAACTCAATATGTGAAGTAAAATGAATGCTTGTCATAATAGTGTAAAATCAAAAAAATTGTAGCACGATTCTTCACGAAACACTTGTTATCAACTGCTGGTACTGGAAATAGAAAGTATGTTCCTTATGCAAATCCACTTAGCCTATGCAAAGCAATGAATGAATCGATTAACATTTATCACAACGATACGGCTAAGTAAGCAAAACGGTCATTGGACAACTTGTCGACAAGGTGTAGTTTCCTCGAACGGTTACCTAGGCCAAGGGACCGATTCGGCCCGGGAGGAACGTGTTTATAGCAAGTGCCAGCCCTTCATCGGCACGAGTTAGGCGGGAACTTTCGCACAGGGCTCGCTACCCGACGCGAAAGGGTCGCCGTCTAACCCAGCTATAGTCCGCAATGGCTTGACATTGCCAGTGGCCTTCACACCCCTTCTTCACTGCTTAACAAGTCCACGGGACACGGGATGAATGTGATAGTTGCTTAATGTTACACAATTTCATATGCTTGCCTCAAAACATGTTAACATGCAAATCGAGCAGGATGGTTAGAAAGATCATTGAAATAGCTAGCTAACATGTTTACGAAACTTCTTGAATCAAATGCAGAGCTTGGATTTAATTAGCCATTCGCCAGTACATGTGTTTTGTGCTGATCCTCGCTCTTTGCAGGTCCCGCGAACCAGGAAGGACGCGCCAGCTTGCTCGGCGACGTTCGTAACTTTTGAAGCTTTGGCCGTGCGTCGAAGACTTTCTCTGCGACTCCTCTTTTGAAGGCTCTCAACAGTCCAAGGAAAATGACTCAGCGTCCCTCCGATCCAGGTCAATGGAGTACTTGTGTTTATTGAGGGATGTGTGCAATGTATGGAACGACTATCTCATCGGAACTCTTTTGTAATCGAGTCATGTTGTAGCCCGTGCGGCAATGAGTCTTATATCGGAGTCTGTAAAAGATGTTCATTATCAATAAAGATCAAGTTTTCTTTACTTATTGTGTGTATCAATTAGTCTGCGTACTCTCTTAGATCTCGTGTCTCGGATTACCTTATGACTAGGCCTTGTGCGATCGTAAATTAGGTTCGCACGGCATCACGCCCGGGGGACGACTATCGATTCGACGGAATTGGGGCATGACATAATGGTATCAGAGCACGGCTTTACGTCATTGGCCTCCAGTGTCGAGTTCTAGTCTCCAACCGTTGACCTCGTGTCGATGAGAAGAGTTGTTCCATACGCTGAACCCAGGACATTTTCTGAAACTAACGAGAGTTGTCTTTCCTTTTTCCTGCATTTACGGGAGCTCAGGCGGAAGACGAGACGAGCGCTTCTAGCGGCTCGAGTGCTTCTAGACCCGAGTATTCCGTCAATCCAACAGGAATGACGCCTACTGTGGCCGGACCTTCCGGCGACCCGATGCAACGTATGCTGCAGATGCTTGAAATGCAGCAACATCAAAACGAGCTCCATCGTCAGCAAACGGAGGCTCGTCAGACCCAATTTGAGAATCGATTCGAGGCTCAATTCAAGCTGCAGCAGCAGCAGCTGAATACCCTCCAATAAATCGTACAGTCGGTCGTGGGCAACAACAACAATTCCACGATGACACCTGCCGTGACCCAGCCTGCGGTTCGATCCAACGAAGCTGAACCAGAGGCGCCCGTGCTCTCAACTGCGGCACCGAGAAGTTCTAACTTCGACGTGCCAAAATTTACTAAAAGCTGCCGTACTTTCTTCAACGGTACAGAAGATCCCTCGGTGGCGATCGACTGGCTGGAGGAGCTGGAAGATAAGTTCGAGCTTCTGGGTGTCGAGGACTCAAAGAAAGTCGCGTGTGCTCAACTTCTACTTCGAATGAACGCGCACGATTGGTGGGCTGTGCAGAAGCGGGTTATTCGACGTGAAGACGAGACGACGGCGATCTCATGGGCGACATTCAAAAAGGCGTTCGAGACTGAATATCTTTCTGCAGCCGTGCGACAGGAAAAAGAAGATGAGTTTATGCAGTTAAGGCAAGGCAATATGTCTGTACGACAATATGCGGCCAAATTCAACAAACTGGCCAAGTTTGCTGGGGACTTCCTACCTACCACTGCAAGTCGAGCTCGATGATTTGAAGTGGGTCTACGTTCCACTATCCGCGCTCATGTTTCGGTGGGTGAATACAAAACTGTGGGCGAGGCACTCAACCACGCCATCCGTCTGGAGTCCGAGTATCCTCCTACTACGACCGACGCTGTTCACTTTAATAACAAACGTCATAGTAATACGGAAGGCAACAACGCACATAAGCGTCAAAACTACGGCAACGAAGGCGACAACCAGACGAAGGATCGAGTAGTCTGCACTTTCTGCCATAAAGTGGGGCACTTGATCAACGGGTGTCGATCGAAGAACGGTGCGTGCCTCGCGTACGGCCGAAAAGACCATATCTTACGCGACTGCCCGGAGAAGCGCCCCCACCAATAAAATCGAGGCCAAGCACCTCGGGCTCCACCGATCGTACAACAGAATGGCCAAGACCGGTGCCCCAATGCTCAGGGCCGCGTCTACGCCATGACTCGCGACGAAGCGTTCGCATCTGATATAGTCGTGACAGGTATACTGCAATTCAATAATAAACCTGCTTGTGTATTGTTTGATTCATGTGCCACGTATAGTTTTATATCGGCGGACTTTGCCGTCGAGCACAAATTCTCCTTGACACCACTGGGCTTCGATCTCACGATTAACGTACCATCGGGCATGCCACTACTTGCAAATTTAGTCTGCGGAGATGGAATCATCTGTATAGGTGGTCAAAAGGTCAGTCTTGATGCGATAGTTCTAAATATTAAGGACTACGATATAATTCTTGGGATGGATTGGCTCGGTCCGTGCAACGCAACCATAGACTGTGCTGAAAAGAAGGTCACATTCCGCATACTTGGAGTGCCTGAATTCTGCTATTCGTGTGGTGAGACGTCGCCGACCTGCATGGTGATCTCCGCAATATCTGCTCGACGGATGCTGCATTCTGGGTGCGAAGGCTATCTAGCTTCCGTTCGAGACATGCGACAGGATGGTGCAAACGCGGGTCAGACCGACGTTGTGGCAGAATTCCCCGATGTGTTCCCGGACGAGCTACCCGGCATACCGCCCGATCGAGAGATTGAGTTCACTATCGATACCTTTCCCGACACTCGACCGATCTTGAAGACCCCGTACAGAATGGCCCCTGCAGAGCTTAAAGAACTCAAGGTGTAGTTACAAGAATTGCTCGACAAGGGATTCATCCGACCCAGCGTCTCGCCGTGGGGAGCGCCCGTACTGTTTGTCAAGAAGAAGGATGGCTCTATGCGTCTTTGTATCGACTACCACGAGCTGAATAAAGCCACCGTCCAGAACAAATACTCCATGCCCCGCATAGACGATCTGTTTGATCAGCTCCAAGGAGCCACGGTGTTCTCTAAAATTGATATACGTTCGGGTTACCATCAACTCAAGATCAAGCCGGACGATGTGCCGAAGTCTGCCTTCCGCACTCGATACGGCCATTACGAGTTCCTAGTAATGCCGTTCGGCCTAACAAACACCCCTGCTGCTTTCATGGATTTAATGAATCGGGTGTTCCGACCATTCCTCGACAAGTTCGTAGTAGTCTTTATCGACGATATACTCGTCTACTCGAAGAACAAGCAGCAACACACTGAGCATCTGCGGACCGTGCTTCAGACCCTTCGAGAAAATCAACTATACGCGAAGTGAAGCAAATGTGAATTTTGGCTTAGCAGCGTCGCATTCCTTGGACACATCATTTCTGCTGAAGGCATTGCGGTCGACCCAAAGAAAGTTGAAGCCGTTGTCGATTGAAAATGGCCAGCATCCGTCGGCGAGATTTGAAGTTTCTTTGGCTTAGCGGGATACTACCGACGCTTCGTGAAAGACTTCGCGAAGATCGCATCACCTCTGACTCGCCTCACCCAGAAAGGAGTCGCATTTGAATGGTCAGACGACTGCGAAGCTTCATTCCAAGAATTAAAGCAACGGCTCGTCTCGGCCCTGATACTCGCACTTTCAGAAGGGACTGAAGGTTTCCAGATATTCAACGACGCGTCCGGTCAGGGCTTGGGGTGTGTGCTGATGCAGCGGAACAAGGTGATATCTTTTGCTTCCCGACAGCTAAAGCCGCACAAGAAAAATTATCCCACGCACGACCTGGAGTTAGCGGCGATTGTGTTTGCGTTGAAATTATGGCGTCACTACCTCTATGGCATGGCGTGCATAATCTACACCGATCACAAGAGTCCCAAGTATCTATTCACGCAGAGGGAACTGAACTTGCGGCAGAGGCGCTGGCTTGAACTGATCAAGGATTACGACTTGACTATCGACTATACGTCGGGAAAGGGAAATGTTGTGGCGGACGCCTTTAGTCGGAAGTACATTGCCATGTTATCCATCGACCCCAGACTGCTACGTGACCTAGAAGAGATGGGCATCGAGCTCCGAGTCAGATTCCGAAATGTGTAGTTGGCAAAGTTGCAGTTAGAGCCGAGCTTGCTTGATAAGATCAAGACCGCTCAGACGGACGATCCATACCTGAAGAAAGTGCGAGAGCTAATCTCGACGGGCAGGACGACAGACTTTGTGGAAGACGAAACTGGCGTACTTCGATTGAAGGGTCAGCTATGCGTTCCGGACGATTCAAAACTCAGAAAGGAGATATTATCGGAGGCGCACTATACGAAATACACTTTGCATCCAGGTAGCACGAAGATGTACAAGGACCTCCGCACAAACTTCTGGTGGCACGGGATGAAGAGAGATGTGTCACTCTTCGTGTCGCAATGCATGGCCTGTCAGCAGGTGAAAGCTGAGCACCAAAGACCGGGCGGGGAGATGCAGAATCTGGCGATTCCAGAATGGAAGTGGCAGCACGTGTGCATGGATTTCATTCTTGGTCTGCCGAAGATGCCGAGGGAAAATGATGCTATCTGGGTCATCGTCGATCGATTAACCAAGTCAGCGCATTTTATTGCCATCAAAGTTACTTGGAGCGTTGATCGCCTGGCGCAGATATATCTTGATAAAATAGTATGGCTGCACGGAGTTCCAGTATCCATCGTCTCTGATCAGGATTCACGGTTCATGTCGCAATTCTGGAGTAGCCTTCAGTCGGCGCTGGGTACCAAGTTGCAGTTCAGCTCAGCTTACCAGCCTCAGACCGATGGCCAAACGGAGCGCGTCAATCAGATTCTCGAAGACATGCTATGACTCTGTGCAATTGACTTCAAATCAAGCTGGGACAATCATCTACCTCTGGCCGAATTTGCATACAACAATAGCTGTCAATCCAGCATTCAAATGGCGCCGTATGAAGCCTTGTACGGGCGCAAGTGCCGATCACCCATTTGCTGGAACGAAGTCGGAGAGCGGCATATTCTCGGTCCGGAACTGGTAGAACAGACCGTGCAGAAAATTTGGCTCATTCGGGAAAGGTTAAAGACCGCGCAGAGTCGTCAGAAAAGCTATGCGGACGTTCATCGTCGCCCCCTCGAGTTTCAAGTAGGCGATCACGTATTTCTCAAAGTGTCGCCCATAAGGGGAGTTACTCGGTTCGGCGCGAAGGGGAAGTTGAGTTCGAGATTCGTTGGACCGTTCAAAATACTTGAACGGGTCGCCCCAGTGGCCTATAAAATTGCCTTACCGCCGGCGCTTGAAGGTGTACACAATGTCTTCCATGTCTCTCAACTGCGGAAGTACGTGCACGACCCGAGCCACGTGGTAGATTTTGGCCAGCTGGAGCTAAAGTCTGACTTATCCTACGTTGAAGAGCCAGTTCAAAGAATAGAACGCAAAGATAAGCTGCTGCGCAATCGAACATCTCTCTCGTCCGCGTCCTCTGGAGGAACCATTCGGTCGAAGAGTCGACGTGGAAGCTTGAATCGGCAATGAAGGAGAAATTTTTTTCGTTATTCTCGTAGAGGTAGGTTCTATCTTTAAGTTTCGAGGACGAAACTTTTTATTAGTTGGTTATGGTGTAGTGCCCCGTCCCTACATCGTGCCCCGTTTCCGTCCACGGGGTGCGCGAGAAAGGAACACTGTTGCTATCGATTCGGTCGGGATCGATTGGTCGGAATCGGCCGAGTCGATCGATGCGGGAACAGTTGAGTTAAGATCCATTCCACGTTATGGAATGGCTTCTTCGGAACCAAGTCCCATATTCAGCGGGTTGCGCCTCGAGGATTGGCTCTGCGGCTGAGTCGGGAGAGACCTCCCGTTGCTCTGGTTTTTCATGCCGCACTTGAATTGGCTTTGGTTTTGGTTTTCGTGAATACACTTTTCGTGAATATTTTTGATGGGTTTTCGTGACGTATTTTCGAGCTTCGCATTCATATCGAATATCCTTGAATTATACAGTGTTCTAATCAGTTGCTTATGCGATTGCAGGTGATCGCGTAGGCGACGTCAGCGCAGCCAACCGGTCGCTCGCTTGAAGCAAGCATAAGGCGAGTGGCTGACCTCCTTCACTTCGTCCTTCTACTTCAAAAACTCAATATGTGAAGTAAAATGAATGCTTGTCATAATAGTGTAAAATCAAAGAAATTGTAGCACGATTCTTCACGAAACAATTGTTATCAACTGCTGGTATTGGAAATAGAAAATATGTTCCTTATGCAAATCCACTTATCATATGCAAAGCAATGAATGAATCGATTAACGTTTATCGCAACGATACGGCTAAGTAAGCAAAACGGTCATTGGACAACTTGTCGACAAGGTATAGTTTTCTCGAACGGTTACCTAGGCCAAGGGACCGATTCGGCCCGGGAGGAACGTGTTTATAGCAAGCGCCAGCCCTTCATCGGCGTGAGTTAGGCGGGAACTTTCGCACAGGGCTCACTACCCGACGCGAAAGGGTCGTCGTCTAACCTAGCTATAGTCCGCGATGGCTTGACATTGCCAGCGGCCTTCACACCCCTTCTTCACTGCTTAACAAGTCCACGGGACACGGGATGAATGTGATAGTTGCTTAATGTTACACAATTTCATATGCTTGCCTCAAAACATGTTAACATGCAAATCGAGCAGGATGGTTAGAAAGATCATTGAAATAGCTAGCTAACATGTTTACGAAACTTCTTGAATCAAATACAGAGCTTGGATTTAATTATCCATTCACCAGTACATGTGTTTTGTGCTGATCCTCGCTCTTTGCAGGTCCCGCGAACCAGGAAGGACGTGCCAACTAGCTCGGCGACGTTCGTGACTTTTGAAGCTTCGGCCGTGCGTCGAAGACTTTCTCTGCGACTCCCCTTTTGAAGGCTCTCAACAGTCCAAGGAAAATGACTCAGCGTCCCTCCGATCCAGGTCAATGGAGTACTTGTGTTTATTGAGGGATGTGTGCAATGTATAGAACGACTATCTCATCGGCACTCTTTTGTAATCGAGTCATGTTGTAGCCCGTACGGCAATGAGTCTTGTATCGGAGTCTGTAAAAGATGTTCATTATCAATAAAGATCAAGTTTTCTTTACTTATTGTATGTATCAATTAGTCTGCGTACTCTCTTAGATCTCGTATCTAGGATTACCTTATGACTAGGCCTTGTGCGATCGCAAATTAGGTTCGCACGGCATCACGCCCGGGGGACGACAATCGATTCGACAGAATTGGGGCATGCCAGATAATGCTAAGAGAAGATCCAGGGTCGATCTGAATTCGATCCACCTTGATGGCACCGACGTAACCTGTGTAGTACAGCGGTCTGTTGTATCGGTTATTCTTGAGTAGCGTTTCTTATTGAGTGAAAGTGATGTTTGGGATGATCTCCCCTATACTAGAGCAGTGCGGACATGTTGTTGGATCATCTTCAGGCTGCTTGACCTGACTGATGAAAGACTCAGCGTCCTTCAAGGCTTCACATAGAGCCTTCCAAGTATCTTTGGATAGACGGAGAAGCTCGAATAGGGACAACCGAGCTGGGGAACTGGCGAGCTATGCCAGTATATCGAAGTTGTGGGGTTTGGTCAACCCCGGAGCATTGTCTTTTTGTAGAAGCCCGTCAAAACGGGCCTCCTTCTGCTTTTGTTTGTCGGCCACTGGAGGTTGGGATAGTCCTTCCCCTTGGACAGCCGAAGTGGTGACGAGAGGCGTTACTTCGATCGGAGCCTCCTCTTGCTGAGCATTCTGCTGAGAACGCATCTGAACATGAAGTACTTCCTCAGGAGAGGAAGTCACCATTTGGCAAGACTTGGTCTTCTTGCTTTTGCTTTTGGAGGTAGGATGTATCCCCGGTTGGGTCAGTTTCGAAGCGAGATCTGGATGAACCCACATGATCTCTCCCCGAAATGTAGTGAGCGGTATCAATCCACTTACGTGGTCGCGAGTCGGTGGAAGGTTGACTACTTCCATTATCACCTTCGGGATAGGGACGATGCCATCTTGAGTTTTAGTAGGTGGCAAGGTGCCAAACGGGAGTGACACTATGTTGGCCGAGACTGTCTTCTCCTTATAATCAAATGAGAGGATGTTGACATTGATCATGCATTGTATGTAGTTTTTTAAGATGTAACAATCTCGGGTCGGATGCCCGACGAACCGATGGTAGTGATAGTACCTCGGGTCACCTACCATGTTCACCTCATCAGGATGCTTTGATCAGGTAACTTGATCTTGCCCCTCTATTTCAGTATTTAGAAGACTTATAAGGTGTCATTGCCATTGAAGGAATAGACCTCATTTAGTCTTGGTACGGGCGGTGGCTTCTGAGCGGGACTTTGTGTGCTTTTTGAGGCATTCACCGTCAATGCCTACTTTTTCTTCGCCTTGCGCCCGTTGTTGTTATTGGCGACGCGTTTCCCCTTATCATCAAATACACGAAAGCTAACCCCCATAAGTCGATAATTGCGTGCCTTCTTCTCAGCAGCTTCGATGCTGATGATTAGTGAACTCCAATCCGGAGGCTGGATGGAATCCAGCTAGAGCTTGATTGCAGGCGTCATATTTACACTGCAAGAGTCGATCAGCACATGGATACCAATAGGTAACCTTAAGCATGTCTGATGGAAGCATTCGATGAAAGCTCAAACAGTCTCTTTCTCCTTTTGGACCACTTCTATTAGAGATGACATGGTCATGTCTCTTCCTCCGTCGAAGAATCAGTCGAAGAAGAGATGCGTCAAGTCGTCAAAGGAAGATATACAATTGTCAGGGAGACTGCAGTACCAGTCGTAAGCAACTCCCTTCAGTGCCCCATCGAATAGGCTTGTAAGTAATGCGTCTTCCTTCGGGAGATGCCTCGTCTGGGATTGGAAGTAGGTTATATAATGCCCCACTCCGTACGACGCATTACGCTGAGACGTTGACTCAATGAGTCACATTGACCGAATGAAATGTATCGATGCGAATCGATACGAGAGTTACGTTGTCCCGAGCAATGCATCGAACTAAGTCGATATGAAGAGTTGCATTGTCCCAAAGAAATGCATCGAGTTGAATCGATGCGAAGCGCCGCTTTGCCCCGAAGGATAAGTACGTTGAGTCGACTCGAAGATTCTAAGAAATCGAATCGACCAAGGCACAAGTTCGAATCGATGCAGTATTAATTTTAGTTGGTTTCATGTGCAGGTTATACGTTTACGCTAAAATATTAGAGGTCGACATTCTGCCTTATTCAGTAAGGGGTCCGCGAAACCAAATCGCCGCCTCGCAACGGGCTGAGACTTGGGCACGTAAGCCAAATCGGACGTATAATTCAATGAAGTACGAAATGCTCGAATGGCTAAGTCAGGAGAGTTGGCCCTGCAACGAAGTTATGAAATCGAGCCGCATTGGCTTGGCAAAACGACAAGGTGTATCAACTCAAGCTGGGAGGATTGACTCTTCTTTTTACTCCTTCATGCCTAAGTCAGAATATATCATTGTATGCTAAGTTAACCTATCGACGCCACGGGCGTGGTCCGATCGAAAGATAAATCATAGTGTGTGTCGAACACTAGTTAGAATAATTAAAATGAAACGTGCATCAAATGTACGAGTCGCTATGTAATATTAGATATCGCAAAGGCGAGCGCCTCGGTGCGCAAGCCGCAAGAACATGGGATAACTGTATTCGGCGAGTGCCTTCGTGCACAAGCCATTCCGTGTCTTCGCGTACGAGTTAGAAAAGGGTAGCACATTGAAAGATAATAGGCGAGCGCCCTAGCGTACAAGCTACGAACATTGAACACTAAGGTATAGAACATGGAAATACGGCTTCGATGCGTGCAGCAAGTGCACGACGCGAAGGAAAGATGATAAATGTGTCGAAACGTGCCTACGTACACGAGATCATAAAAGATGGCTTCGTTGCGAAAGAATACAGTTGTGGCATGAATGTGACAGAACTGTCAGATATGACATGATGCCTCGAAAGGTGTTCAGGACCTTCGGGTCGTTCGGTTGATGAACATTGAGTTGAGGCATGATGCCATTGAACATTGAAACGAAGTATGAAACGTAAGAACATAGAAAGTTAGCAAAAGAAATACGAGATGATAAAGTCTGAGTCTCGGACTCAAGACTATGCTTGGTTGTTTGAATAATAGGGCATTGCATGGTCGAATGGAATGGACGAGAGATAATTGAGATAATCTTTCGCACACAGAATGTTCCCTCCGAATGGGCTACACCGGGGCACCGGGACCGTTCGGCCTAGGAGGGATATAATCTTTGATAGGCACACATCCGTATGACGATTAGCGACCGCTTAGCGAGATATGAAAAGCCACAAATAATGGTATACAGCGGTAGATCTCCGTAATTGGGACAGCAACCCACTACGAAAGGCGCCGGGCTACCCAATTCGAGAAAGAAAAGAAATGAAGAAAATAAAAAGAGAAAAGAAAGAAAGGAAAAGATAAAGAGAAATACCTTTAGTCCATTCCGGTGCGGATACGCCAAGACCTCCATATAGTTAAGGAACGATGGGTTGAAAGTGTAGGCACATATGTGTCCTGCACACATAAATCCTGCTTAGAGATGCACTTATAACATGACATGAAAGGAATGAGGCGTATTCACCTTGCGTCGGTACAAGGGCGAGTGCGTCGACTTGGTAAGAAGTCACGCCACGAAACAAACACGAGATTGCTTGCCTGCTTGTCTATTCAATTTGATTAACATGCTTGCCATGATAACATGCTTTACGCTTTCGAATATTCCATGAAATCGACCCAAAGGAGAATATATCAAGATCATAAGCTAAGTTGCATGATTGAACATAAACACTAAAATGTCGATTTAGAAGGAAGTCTTTTCGTCAGTACATGCGAGGACTGTCACTACCACATTTCTGGTTTGAGGGTATTTTTGTCATTTTTGGGGTTATTTAAATTTATTAGAATTTATTTGAATTTATGGGAATTTTTAGGATTTATTTTGGAATTGTTTGAATGAAGTTGACTAGGTTGACTTTGACTAGCTTTGACTTGGTAAGCTAACCCTAGTTGAGTTGGACTTGGTTAGGTTATGCGACCCTAGGTTAATTTAAGTTAACCATATTCTAGTTATTAAAATCAATTAGAAAGTAAAGATTAGAATAGAAGCTTTTGGTCACAAGTCATGACTTGTGATTTGAACCATTAATTAATGACTAAGCCCAACCCATTAGGCATGAGCCAAACCCTAGCCCAATCCTTAGTGGCCGACCACCTATCCTTGGGAATCCCCCCTATAAATAGTCTCCTAGAAATTAGGGCTAGCCTCCTTAGAATTTCACAAGTTTTGGAAAGAGGTGAGTCTCCATCTTCATAAATCCATAGAAATTCCATTTTATCTCCTTTTTCCCTCAAAAAAATTGCAATAGGTTCTAATTAGTGTTTTCTTGCTGTTAGAAATTCTGATCTCTTGAATATGTCATGCAATCCCTACATGCTAAAAGATGCTGGGCTTTTATCAAGGAAGAATCATTTTGGGCGCAATACATGTACAAGAAATATGGGGACCCTACCTCCTCTGGGTATAAACAGCCCCATTCCCCATCTGCTTCATGGAGATCCATGCTTAAAATCTTCCCGAAGGTATCTAGTCACTGCATATGGATTATTGATCGGGGAAATGTGCCGTTATGGAGGGCTAATTGGTGTGGTCGGGCATTGCGCAGACCTAGGGCATTTCAGTATACTCCTTCGGTTCGTCAGATTTTGGCATCCCCTTTTATGAGGAACCGTTTGGGTCATATTGTAGATGTTTGGACTTATCTTCCAAATGATGCACTGGAAGTTCTCAATGGAATGGTTCTGAGTAATGAACCAGATCGGCTTGTCTGGGATCTTACTACAGACGGGGTGTTCACAACTTCATCATATTGGGATCACTTTAGAACCCGCCATAATCAATTTATGTGGTGGGAGTATTTTTGGAATAAATATGTTCCGCCCAAAGTTGGAGCCTTTCTCTGGAGACTCACTCTTAATGCAATCCCGGTTGACTCGAGGGTCATTCGAATGGGTTATGCTTTAGTCTCCAAATACAGATGTTGTAAAAATCATGCGGCAAAGACAGTAGATCATTTGTTTGTTACCAGCGAGATTGCCAAAGGAGTTTGGTCTCATTTTGCTTCAGCTCTGAACCTTACGCCAACTTGCCTAACTCTGAATCAATTGGCAAAAATTTGGCTATAAGGTACAACATCAAAATCTACTATCGGGCTCTGCCGTAATATTATTTTTGCAATGGGCCTTTGGTTAATTTGGACTCAGAGGAATGTAGCGGTAAATGATGGCGGATTGATGAACCTGAAAGATATTATATGTCGGGTTACTTATAGCCTATAGAATTCTTTGTGAATATTTAATTCAGCAGAAGTGATTTCGGTGGCAGATAGTAGTGCTTTGGGGGCTCTTCAAATTTACTTATCAAAATGTTCTGCTGTCAATAACACTTGTAGTAAATGGTGTCCGCCAAGTGTGGGACTAAAATTAAATGTGTTTGGTTTGGTGGGTAATGACGACAGCAGTTCAGGTGGTGGCATCATTAGAGGATCTGATGGGCAGCTTGTGCTTGCATTCTATAAATTCTTCGGAAAAGGCACGACTCTTTTGGATGAGCTTAATTCTATTTTTACTGGCCTAAGCATCTGTGTTCAGGAAGCTATGGTGATTGAGCAGATTGAGACTAGCTCTAAAAGTCTCTTTGATGTTCTAAAATGTAAGGTGCCGACTCCGTGGAGGGCTACATATCAGTTCAGAAAGGCACAACAATTTCTTAAAGGGGACAACAGAATCTCTTTGATCTGTAAAGACGCAAATCGTTTGGCCCAGGCATTAGCTTCTCAGGCTCTTATCACTCTAGATGAGAAGCAATTTTCTTCGCCAATGGATTTGCCTAGAGACATTGCTCAGATTTTGACAGTAGATCAGATCGGTGCTCCAGTATAATGATAGTAGTTTCTTTGTTTAATCTTTGTAGCCAGTTGGCAATTTATGGAAAGGGCTATCTCCCTCCCATATTTTCTTTTGAATTTTCTTTCTTTTATTGTAGCCACTTCAGGCACTTGTGGAAAGGGCAATCTTTCTCCCATTTATAGAAGTAAGGGCAATCTCCCTGCTTCCAAATTTAGTTTTTGATTATCAATAAAGGCTACGGCCCCCACGTGTACGTGGTTTACCTGCCAAAAAAAAGGAGTTGGGTGGCTTTTGGGGATCCTCATTGAAGGAGCTTTTGTGTTGAAGAACACACATAGGTATTTTTCTATCCACCCATTAAAATTAGGTTTTAATTGCATAAATACCTAGCCCTAGGTGTCCTGGTCCTGTAGGAATAGGGTTTGTGAAATTTCGTGTCCTGTACGTGTCCGAGTGTTTGATGAAATGCCCCAATGGGAATTTTGATTTATTTTCGTAAAAGTAATTGAATAGAAAATCATGTTTTTATGTTGCTTACATGTTTCCAGTGGACTAATGTGGATTTGGTGTCGTGTCGTGTCGAATTGGATACGTGCACACGAGGGTGCACACGCGCGCGCGCACGGGCTGCGTGTCCTGCTACTCGGGGTCAATTTCTCCCCCTGTAGGACACGTGGACACGTGACACTCACTGGACACAACAGGGCTATGACTGACACCATGTGTGTCAAGTCTCATGTGTCCCCGTGTCGTGTCGAGGGAGCACGAGCTCGTGCACGGGTTTTACACTGCACGCGTACAGGGGTTTTTGGCCACTGATACGGGTTGATATTTCTGGACACGACGCACTAGGACACAAAACAGGGTGACACGTGGGTAGACCTATCCTAGGCGAACCTAGGTTGGTGAACACGAGGGTTGGTTTGTACTGTGTCGAGTGCACGACATGCGTGCACTTGTGCACGAGGCTGCACTGGAAATTCAGTGTCCAGTACTGTTTTTGGTTTCTGTCGAATTGGACACGATTGTGTCATAATAGTGGATACGTGTTGGACCCAGGGACACACTTACATAATATATTTTAATTACCAACCATTAGAATTGTATTTTAGTTTGATTTTGATTTCAAATTTTAGTTTACCCAATTTTCTGAAACACATGCCATTTCCTGTATTTTTCCAGTTTTTAAATGTGACTTTTGGCAGCAAAATTAAAACTAATTAATACTGTTAATGATTAGTTTTTGTCCCTAATCTCCTATATGTAATCTAACCATGGGTTGATTTTTGGATGATTTGGTTGTATTTTGGCTTCGAAATGGAGTGTTTCAAAACCTGAGATAGTTGGGACTGAAACTGTTAATATTGAACTGTTGTGTGACTGAATGAATTGATTTCCTTTCCTCCTCTTCCCTGTGCAGTAGCAGCCTGATTCCTGTACACTCTCTCATTAGCTCACCCTCACTTTCCTTCACACTAACACAGCCCATATCAGACTACACACACACAGTTTTAATACACCCTCACAACACCATTCTACACACACACACATAAACATGCCTCACACAAATCCTTACACATGTTCACACACACACCCTACTTTCTCACACAACTGTCACTCACTCACCACACTCTATTTTCCTTGTATACACACACACACACTTGGCCTTCCCTTTCTCTAAATACCTATGCATGTATATATATATTATGAGTATATCTATTTATGAAAGTATATATATATATATATATATATATATATATATATATATATATATATATATATATATATATATATATATATATATATATATATATATATATATATATATATATATATATAATGTTTAGATATATTGAACCTATATATATAAATAGCTATGTTAATGTATACAACTACCAGATATATGTAATGTATATACATATCTACATAATGTATAGTGTAATGGTTAGAATAACTAGTATAGGCTTGATAGGCTTGCATAGCCTTGTAATGGTGTGTGTTAACTAGTGTAGGCTTGTTTAGACTAGTGTGGACTAGTTAGACCTAGAATGACTAGTTTGACCTAATTTAGACTTGTTTGACCTAGTTTGACCATAGTTGACCTAGGTTTGACTTCTTGGTTGACCAAGGTTGACCAAGAATTGACTTTGGCCTAGATTGACCTAGATTCATCTAGAATGCATTGAATTGCATATTGTTATCATTTTAGACTTATTGTGACTTGTGCTGCTCTGATTAGGAGCCAGACACCTCTCCTCGGACAGTACATTTCATCCGGACACTTAGATATCAGGCGAGTACATTCTCTGATCATTTTATATCCTGCTTAGAATTATTTTCCTGCTTTAAATTACTTTACTTGATACTGTCATGTTGGTCACACAGATTGGTACTATATGGATCCCTTCTTGAGATGTTATCCTCAGGGAGCATCGGGTACTTCATGTTCTGTGCGTTTCACTTACATGGCATATCACTATGCTTCATTGGTTCATTGATCACTTGTGACATGTACTCTCATGATCACAGAGTCTTCCTTGAATCCTTATCCCATTTATTGGGTTTCCTAGAATCCCCATTTATGGGACATCCATGTATCACCCTTCGGGGGCCTTTGCATGGAATCATAACATAACCTGGTGGATTCTTGTGTATTGATTGGGGGTACGGGGGAGTAGAAGTAGACATGTGAATAATACCCAAGTAGTATCTCATCAGAATCATTCCATAGTGTCTCATCAGAATCATCCTATGCCATTTACATGTCTATATTGTACTCTGACTCACTAGCCACTGTTAGTTCTTTATTATAGTAGATATTTCTATTACAGTTCTCTCTCTGTTTACATACTGCATTTCTTTCAGTACCTGTATCTTACTTTACTGCATGATTATATTTCCTAACCTGCTATAAACTGTTGAGATGTATTGTGCTCGCTCCTGTCCTGACTGGACCTGTTGAAAATATTACAGAGGACGAGGAGGAGGCCTGTGTGGATACCTTCTACGGGGCGGCCCTAGACGACACATGTGAGCTGGACTCTCAGGAGGACCCAGCTCCAGCTGATGACATTACCCCCATTGCCTAGACTAGCTTAGTTTAGGCCTTATCTTATTTATATTGTCTTGAGACTGTTTTAGTTAGACTTTATTTCTGTCTGGAGATTCTGAGTTGTATATATTCTTTCATATTCAGTAGCTGAGTTTTGTACTCTGGATATTTGCTGAGATGTTATCTTAGACTATTTGATCATCTGTATTTCCTTGAGTTCTATATCATATCGTGCTTCTTCTTCCTTATTGAGTTTACTTTCTATTATGTCACCCCCATTCGGGGAGTATAAACTGCTTAGTATTATATTGTTAGATGTATGTTGACCTAGGACAACGTTCTACCGCCGACACTGTGGCGTAGGCTGGACGTACCCACGTCTCGTGCCGTTACTCTAGGGTGCGGGTCGTGACACGTTTTTAGTTGTGGCCCATACAGGTCTAGACTAGAAGTGTAGTGGTATTCGAACTAGAGTATCACTACAGCCTGCAGTATGATATAGGACATTAATTTTTTTAAGGTACTCAATCATATTAGGAAAAACTCTTTTATTGCCATCTAAATCCTTATTGTCAGCTGATTCTTTTGAATTTTAACTGTCCGCCTTTGTTATATCGCTTCTTTCTCAGAAATTGATACTCTTGTTGGTCTATCTTCAGGATGGTAGAGACTCGGTCGCAGCGTACCATTCATGGGGATGATATAGAGGGGACTGCTACCTTTCAGCCAGTACAGCAGGGCCAGGGGACTTCAGCTCCTGTCACCTCTGTTCGTATCGAGACTTCAGCAGCAGCAGCAGGGGGTATGCCTCCACCGGCTCGGAGGCAGGACCCAGTCATCGCAGAGATGGCTTTCCAGCAGCCGCCGCCTACAGGATACGTGGATGCAGCACAGATATTCACATACTTCCAGCAGTTCATGGACCGACAGCAGGCCCGACAGGACAGGGGCATGGAGTTGGCCCTTACGAAGGTTGCAGCTCGACCAGTGGTCCATCAGCCGAGGACACCGGGGATAGAGCAGTTCCAGAAGATGAGCCCCAGAGACTTTCTGGGGACAGAGGGGATTCTATATGCTGATGAGTGGATCGAGCATATAGAGGAGATCATCTGCCTGGCCCGGATACCGACAGATCTCCAGATCGAGGCAGCAGCTAGCCGGATGCGAGATCTTGTTCGCACCTGGTATCAGTCAGACCCCAGGTTGGAGGTAGCTGGGCAGACTTGGAAGGAGTTCAAGGGCTTCTTCAAGAAGAAGTTCTTTCCAGATTCAGCGCTTCGAGCCTTGGAGTCGCAGTTCGAGAGCCTAGTTTAGGAGAGCCTGTCAGTGGAGGAGTACGCTGGGGAGTTCGGCCGCCTCGGCAGATTTGTAGAGGGCTTGAGCGAGACGGCGAAGGCCCAGAGGTTCCGGAAGGGTCTGGTCAAGGAGGTCAAGTCCTTAACCAAGGGCAACAGGGATGCCACATTCGAGGAGATCTTGACGGGAGCCTTATTGGCTGAGGATGATCTTGAGCTTAGGCTCAAGAGGGGGCGAGACCCAGTTGGGGGCAGCAGCAGTGGAGGCCAGGCCAAGAGACCCCACTTTCAGTACCAGCAGCTGAGGCAGTTCCAGCCGCAGTCGATCCAGCAGAGGCCAGTTCACCAGCAGCAGCAGTCGAGACAGCACCAGCAGGGTTTAAGACAGGGTATTACTTGTGCTTACTGCAAGACGCCCGGGCATGTCACCAATGAGTGCCGGAGGAGGCTGGGTCAGTGCCTAGTATGTGGTTCAGTAGACCACCAGATGAAGGAGTGCCGTATAGCACGAGCAGCTCAGGGAGGAGGAGCCAGGGCTCCAGTAGGCCAGCAGAGGGGACCAGCCCTGCCGACACAGCAGCAGAGGTTCGTCCAACACCAGCAGTAGGCCAGGGGAGGCCAGCAGGGGCGAGGATTCGCCATGGCAGCAGAGAATACGGAGGCCACCGGAGAGCTGATCGCAGGTTCGATCCTTCTCGACTCCAGTCCAGCTTTTGTATTATTCGATTCCGGTGCTTCGCATAGCTTCATATCAGTATCTTTTACGATTAGACACGGTATCGTAGCTGAATCGTTGCCTAGGACTTATAAGATCACGACCGGGGGTGGCATTATCCTCATGAGCGATGTTTGTAAGGGTCGAAGTGTAGTTTTGGGAGGCCATGAGTTGGAGGTAAGCCTGCTCATAATGCCATTGCCGAACTACGATATAGTACTCGGTATGGATTGGTTGGGCAGGCACCACGCCAGCATTGATTGCAGAGGGGGTAGAGTTCTCTTCAGAGCGCCGGGGGAGCCAGAGTTCGAGTACTCCAGACATCAGGCAGAGCAGAGCAGCGAAGTTTTCTGTGGAGTCTCGGTTGAGGAGCAGGCGATTCCACACCCCTTGATAGCAGAGTATATGGATGTTTTCCCAGAGGAGTTGCCTGGATTGCCACCAGACAGATATTGAGTTCTCGATAGACTTGGTTCCAGGAGCGGAACCCATCTCTCAGCATGTCTTTCGAGTGAACAATAGTGAGTTGGTGGAGCTGAAGAAGAAGGTGGATGAGCTGCAGGACAAGGGCTTCATCCATTCGAGTTCGTCGCCATGGGGTACACCAGTGTTGTTTGTGCCGAAGAAGGATGGGTCAGTACGAATGTGTATTGACTATAGGGCACTCAACAACCTCACGATCAAGAACAGATACCCACTACCGCGGATCGACGTTCTTTTTGACCAGTTGAGCGAAGCTCGAATATTTTCCAAGATTGATCTGAGGTCGAGATATCACCAGGTGAAGGTGAAGGGGGAGGATATTCCCAAAACCACTTTCAGGACGCTGTACGGGCAATTTGAGTTTTTGGTTATGCCGTTTGGGCTAACCAATGCACCAGCAGTGTTTATGAACCTAATGAACAAGGTGTTCCACCAGTACCTGGATCAGTTTGTGGTGGTATTCATTGACGACATCTTGATATATTCTAAGACTGAGGAGGAGCACGAGGAGCATTTGAGGATAGTGCTGGAGACTCTCAGGAAGGAGCAGCTTTACGGGAAGCTCTCCAAGTGTGAGTTCTTCTTGGACCGGGTGGACTTTTTGGGGCATGTCATGACTGGAGATGGTATCTCAGTTGACCCCAAGAAGATTGTAGCAGTTGAGGCATGGGCAGCGCCGACTTCAGTTGCAGAGATCAGGAGTTTCCTGGGGCTGGCAGGATATTATCGGAGATTTGTGCAGGATTTCTCCCGGGTTGCAGAGCCGTTGACTCGATTGACCCGGAAGGATGCTGAGTTCGTTTGGTCAGAGGAGTGTCAGGCAGCTTTTGATGAGTTGAAGAAGTGGCTTACGACAGCTCCGATTCTGACATTACCTTCAGGATCAGGTGGATTCACTATTTATAGTGATGCTTCAGGGAAGGGGCTGGGTTGTGTGTTGCAGCAGCACGAGAAGGTGATTGCCTATGCTTCCAGGTAGTTACGTCCCCATGAGAAGAACTACCCTACCCACGACCTGGAGCTTACAGCAGTGATATTTGCTCTGAAGTTGTGGAAGCATTATCTGTATGGAGAGAGGGTAGAGATTTTTACAGATCACAAGAGCTTAAAGTATGTGTTCACTCAGAAGGAGTTGAACATGAGGCAGTGCAGATGGCTAGAGTTGATGAAGGACTTTGACATCCTACTTCAGTATCACCCAGGGAAGGCCAACGTGGTTGCCGATGCCTTAAGTAGGTATCCGACAGCCATGTGTTTGACCATGGATCGGCATTTGCTTGCAGACTTGGAGAGCCTTGGGATTGAGGTGATCGTGCCCGGAGTGCAGATGCAGATGTGGGGCATACAGATTCAGTCAGACTTGGTGGAGAGGATCAAGTCGGCACAGTTTGAGGACGTTGCTCTGCGGTGTCTCCGAGAGCAGGTTCGAGCAGGATTGGTGGACGGCGAGTTTTCTCTTGCAGAGGATGGTGCCTTGAGGCACGGTTCCAGGTTATGTGTCCCTACCGGAGAGCTCAGGGAACAGGTTTTGCAAGAGGCCCACAGATCTCAGTACTCTATACACCTAGGTGCCAACAAGATGTACCGAGATCTAAGGGAGCATGTTTGATGGTCCGGGATGAAGCGGGAGGTGGCTCGCTTCGTGGCTAGGTGCTTGGTCTGTCAGCAGGTCAAGGCAGAGAGGCAGAGGCCCGGTGGATTGTTGCAGCCGCTGCCCATTCCCGAGTGGAAATGGGAGCATATCACTATGGACTTCGGATCAGGATTGCCGCGTACACCAGGAGGAAAAGACGCAATTTGGGTCATCGTTGACAGGTTGACCAAATTAGCCCACTTATTGCCATTCAAGGTGGGTACGTCTACAGAGAGGCTGGCGGAGATGTATATGCGGCAGATAGTCAGGATTTACGGAGTTCCGGTCAGCATTATCTCAGATCGGGATAGTCGCTTTACTTTCCATTTCTGGAGGAGTTTGCAGACCAGCTTGGGCACTCAGCTCAAGTTTAGTACTGCATACCACCCCAGACGGACGGACAGTCAGAGAGGACTATTCAGACACTTGAGGATATGCTGCGGACGTGCGTCCTAAACTTTGGAGGTTCCTGGGAGGATCATCTTCATTTGGTGGAGTTTGCTTACAACAACAGTTTCCAGGCCAGCATTGAGATGTCACCTTTCGAGGCTCTGTACGGGTGTAGGTGTCGTACACCCTTATCTTAGGATGATGTTGGTGAGCGAGCTTTACTGGGGCCAGAGATGGTTGTTGACGCAGCCGAAAAGGTAAAGCTCATCAGGGACAGACTTCGTGTGGCGCATGACAGACATTGGCACTGGGCCGATAGCCACCGGAGACCCTTGGAGTTTGAGGTACAGATTAGAGTAGGATTAGATTTAGGTTTATTTGTTTATGATTTTGATCATGTTTGTTTATCATAATTAATTGAGACCTTGCTTGTGATTAGGTTGGAGACCAGGTTTTCTTGAGGATATCTTCGACTCGTGGTACGATACATTTTGGTGGAGGCGGGAAGCTTAGCCCGTGCTTCATCGGCCCTTTCGTTATCAGCGGAAGAGTCGGTGACGTGGCATACAGGCTAGACTTGCCACCTGCACTTGTGGGGGTCCACAACATATTCCATGTATCACAGTTGAGACGGTACGTGGCTGATCCTAGCCATGTGCTCGATCATTCGGAGATTGAGGTTGGGCCTTCTCTCAGCTATCCAGAGCAGCCAGTGGAGATACTGGATCGACGGGAGAAGGTTCTGAGGATCCAGGTGATACCCTTGGTACGCGTTGCATGGAGGCATCATTCTCCAGGAGAGTCTACCTGGGAGCGGGAGGATGAGATGCGCGAGCGTTACACATATCTTTTTGGACCGTGAGGTATACTTTTCTATCCTTCTCATCAGTTGATAAAGTCTGAGTCTCGGACTCAAGACTATGCTTGGTTGTTTGAATAATAGGGCATTGCATGGTCGAATGGAATGGACGAGAGATAATTGAGATAATCTTCCGTACACGGAATGTTCCCTCCGAATGGGCTGCACCGGGGCACCGGGACCGTTCGGCCTAGGAGGGATATAATCTTTGATAGGCGCACATCCGTATGACGATTAGCGACCGTTTAGCGAGATATGAAAAGCCGTAAATGATGGCATACAACGGTAGATCTCCGTAATTAGGACAGTCACCCACTACGAGAGGCACCGGGCTATCCAATTCGAGAAAGAAAAGAAAGGAAGAAAACAAAGAGAGAAAAGAAAGAAAGGAAAAGATAAAAAGAAACACCTTTAGTCCATTCCGGTGCGGATACGCCAAGACCTCCATATAGTTAAGGAACGATGGGTTGAAAGTGTAGGCATGTATGTGTCCTGCACACATAGATCCTGCTTAGAGATGCACTTATAACATGACATAAAAGTAATGGGGCGTATTCACCTTGCGTTGGTGCAAGGGCGAGTGCGTCGACTTGGTAAGAAGTCGTGCCACGAAACAAACACGAGATTGCTTGCCTGCTTGCCTATTCAATTTGATTAACATGCTTGCCATGATAACATGCTTTACGCTTTCGAATATGCCATGAAATCGACCCAAAGGAGAATATATCAAGATCATAAGCTAAGTTGCATGATTGAACATAAACACTAAAATATCGATTTCGAAGGAAGTCTTTTCGTCAGTACATGTGAGGACTGTCACTACCACATATCTGGTTTGAGGGTATTTTTGTTATTTTTGGGGTTATTTAAATTTATTAGAATTTATTTGAATTTATGGGAATTTTTAGGATTTATTTTGGAATTGTTTGAATGAAGTTGACTAGGTTGACTTTGACTAGCTTTGACTTGGTAAGCTAACCCTAGTTGAGTTGGACTTGGTTAGGTTATGAGACCCTAGGTTAATTTAAGTTAACCATATTCTAGTTATTAAAATCAATTAGGAAGTAGAGATTAGAATAGAAGCTTTTGGTCACAAGTCATGACTTGTGATTTGAACCATTGATTAATAACTAAGCCCAACCCATTAGGCATGAGCCAAACCCTAGCCCAATCCTTAGTGGCCGGCCACCTATCCTTGGGAATCTCCCTATAAATAGTCTCCTAGAAATTAGGGCTAGCCTCCTTAGAATTTCACAAGTTTTGGAAAGAGGTGAGTCTCCATCTTCATAAATCCATAGAAGTTCCATTTTATCTCCTTTTTCTCTCAAACAAATTGCAATAGGTTCTAATTAGTGTTTTCTTGCTGTTGGAATTTGTTAATCTCAGTTTCATAGCAATTTGAAGGAGTTGGGTGGCTTTTGGGGATCCTCATTGAAGGAGCTTTTGTGTTGAAGAACACACATAGGTATTTTTCTATCCACCCATTAAAATTAGGTTTTAATTGCATAAATACCTAGCCCTAGGTGTCCTGGTCCTGTAGGAATAGGGTTTGTGAAATTTTGTGTCCTGTACGTGTCCGTATCGGACACGTATCAGTGAGGTGTGCAAGTGTTTGATGAAATGCCCCAATGGGCATTTCGATTTGTTTTCGTGAAAGTAATTGAATAGAAAATCATGTTTTTATGTTGCTTACATGTTTCCAGTGGACTGATGTAGATTTGGTGTCGTGTCGTGTCGAATTGGACACGTGCACACGAGGGTACACACGCGCGCGCGTACGGGCTGCGTGTCCTGCTACTCAGGGTCAATTTCTCCCCCTGTAAGACACGTGGACACGTGACACTCACTGGACACAACGGGGCTATGACTGACACCACGTGTGTCAAGTCTCATGTGTCCCCGTGTCGTGTCGAGGGAGCACGAGCTCGTGCACGGGTTTTACACTACACGCGTACAGTAGTTTTTGGCCACTGATACGGGTTGATATTTCTGGACACGACGCACTAGGACACAAAACAGGGTGACACGTGGGTAAACCTATCCTAGGCAAACCTAGGTTGGTGAACACGAGCATTGGTTTGCACTGTGTCGAGTGCACGACACACGTGCACTTGTGCACGAGGCTGTACTGGAAATTCAGTGTCGAGTATTGTTTTTGGTTTCTGTCGAATTGGACACGATTGTGTCATAATGGTGGACACGTGTTGGACCCTGGGACACACTTACATAATATATTTTAATTACCAACTATTAGAATTGTATTTTAGTTTGATTTTGATTTCAAATTTTAGTTTACCCAATTTTCTGAAACACATGCCATTTCCTGTATTTTTCCAGTTTTTAAATGTGACTTTTGGCAGCAAAATTAAAACTAATTAATACTGTTAATGATTAGTTTTAGTCTCTAATATGATTCTCCTATATGTATTCTAACCATGGGTTGATTTTTGGATGATTTGGTTGTATTTTGGCTTCGAAATGGAGTGTTTCAAAACCTGAGATAGTTGGGACTGAAACTGTTAATATTGAACTGTTGTGTGACTGAATGAATTGATTTCCTTTCCTCCTCTTCCCTGTGCAGTAGCAGCCTGATTCCTGTGCACTCTCATTAGCTCACCCTCACTTTCCCTCACACTAACACAGCCCATATCACACTACACACACACACAGTTTTAATACACCCTCACAACACCATTCTACACACACACATATGAACATGCCTCACACAAATCCTTACACATGTTCACACACACACACCCTACCCTCTCACACAACTGTCACTCACTCACCACACTCTATTTTCCTTGTATACACACACACACTTGGCCTTCCCTTTCTCTATATACCTATGCATGTATATATATATTATGAGTATATCTATTTATGAAAGTATATATATATATATATATATATATATATATATATATATATATATATATATATATATATATATATATATATATGTATGTATGTATGTATGTATATCTAATGTTTAGATGTATTGAACCTATATATATATATATATATATATATATATATATATATATATATATATATATATAAATAGCTATGTTAATGTATGCAACTTCCATATATATGTAATGTATATACATATCTACATAATGTATAGTGTAATGGTTAGAATAACTAGTATAGGCTTGATAGGCTTACATAGCCTTGTAATGGTGTGTGTTAACTAGTGTAGGCTTGTTTAGACTAGTATGGACTAGTTAGACCTAGAATGACTAGTTTGACCTAATTTAGACTTGTTTCACCTAGTTTGACCATAGTTGACCTAGGTTTGACTTCTTGGTTGACTAAGGTTGACCAAGAGTTGACTTTAGCCTAGATTGACCTAGATTCATCTAGAATGCATTGAATTGCATATTGTTATCATTTTAGACTTATTGTGGCTTGTGCTGCTCTGATTAGGAGCCAGACACCTCTCCTCGGACAGTACATTTCATTCGGACACTCAGATACCAGGCGAGTACATTCTCTGATCATTTTATATCCTGCTTAGAATTATTTTCCTGCTTTAAATTACTTTACTTGATACTGTCAAGTTGGTCACACGGATTGGTACTATATGGATCCCTTCTTGAGATGTTATCCTCAGGGAGCATCGGGTACTTCATATTCTGTGCGTTTCACTTACATGGCGTATCACTATGCTTCATTGGTTCATTGATCACTTGTGATATGTACTCTCATGATCACAGAATCTTTCTTGAATCCTTATCCCATTTATTGGGTTTCCTAGAATCCCCATTTATGGGACATCCATGTATCACCCTTCGGGGGCCTTTACATGGAATCATAACATAACCTGGTTGGATCCTTGTGTATTGATTGGGGGTACGGGAGAGTAGAAGTAGACATGTGAATAATATCCAAGTAGTATCTCATCAGAATCATTCCATAGTGTCTCATTAGAATCATCCTATGCCATTTACATGTCTATATTGTACTCTGACTCACTAGCCACCGTTAGTTCTTTATTATAGTAGATATTTCTATTACAGTTCTCTCTCTGTTTACATACTGCATTTCTTTCAGTACCTGTATCTTACTTTACTCAATGATTATATTTTCTAACCTGCTATGAACTGTTGAGATGTATTGTGCTCGCTCCTGTCCTGACTGGACCTGTTGAAAATATTATAGAGGACGAGGAGGAGGCCTGTGTGGATACCTTCTACGGGGCAGCCCTAGACGACACATGTGAGCTGGACTCTCAGAAGGACCCATCTCCAGCTGATGACATTACCCCCATTGCCTAGACTAGCTTAGTTTAGGCCTTATCTTATTTATGTTGTCTTGAGACTATTTTAGTTACACTTTATTTCTGTCTGGAGATTCTGAGTTGTATATATTCTTTCATATTCAGTAGCTGAGATTTGTACTCTGGATATTTGTTGAGATGTTATCTTAGAATATTTGATCATCTGTATTTCCTTGAGTTCTATATCATATCGTGCTTCTTCTTCCTTAGTTGTGATTGAGTTTACTTTCTATTATGTCACCCCCATTCGGGGAGTATAAACTGCTTAGTATTATATTGTTAGATGTATGTTGACCTAGGACAGCGTTCTACCGCCGACACTGCGGCGTAGGCTGGACGTACCCACGTCTTGTGTCCTTACTCTAGGGTGCGGGTCGTGACATGGACGAACGTACTGATCCCCCACCAGCTTTCATCCAGGGTGCAGGGAATGGATGGCTCACGGCGAAGCTTCGCTTGAACGCGTTGAGGCTTGGAATGCCAAAGCGTATTGAAGCGTGCGAACGCATAGACGCTCGGACTTGCAACATGATTGATGTGGCCGAGATATAGAAGGCATGATGTATGGAACGGTAAAATCCTTTATGGGCAAGAGATAACCTGAGTGTTGTAGCCAATCTGGCATATATTGTTGGGCTATCGAAAGCCTTTGTAATCTCGGTTCGAATATCAATAAAGAGAATTTTTTCGTATACTCTGTTTTTCTTTCCTTGTTAATATCAATTCAAAGATAACCATTTGAGAACTTGTCATCTTGCCTTGCACGAGCACAACTCCAGGCTCGTGCGGCATCACGCCCTCTGCGAGGACGATGATTCGGGTGATTCCGGGTCGGGGCATGACAAATTGGTATCAGAGCTCTAGGCTCAATTTCCTCAGGACGTTTGCTTTGTTTCAATTCCAATGGGTTGCCTACCACCAATCGAAATCACTCTTGACTCTACTCGATGCCGCACTGGATGTTCCATATAATAAGTCTAATACAAAGCCGGGTAACGTTGCCGCAAGTACTTCGAATTTACTTAATATTGCGGAGAAAGTCGTAAAACGTTATATTGCATTGAATGTACGAGCCGTGAAATGTTAGTTGCTGCAAGTGCCACAAATTGTGAAATGCGATTTGAGATAATATTGTTGCAAGGTAACATGTTGAATGAGAAATAAAATGATGCATGTTGTGCAATAGATTGTGAATATTGGTTGCACCAATACGGAAACTTAAATAATGCGTTACAATGAAAGTGATACGTCAATATCGAATGTGTTGAACGGATTTGGACATTAACTTTGAATGTCAGGAGTAAATCGTTGCACGAGGTGTAACAGATGTCAAAAAAATAAAATCGTTGCACGAGGTGCAATGAATGTCGGAACTAAGTCGTTGCACAATGTACAACGCGTGTCAGAAGTAAATTATTGTACGTGGTGCGACGCATATCAAAGTAATCATTGCACGGAGTGCAAAAGAAATTAGAAATAAATTATTGCACGAGATGCAACGGAAGGAACTGAAATCATAAATCGATAGAACGAATCGTTCGGTTGCACACCGAACTTTTGTTGGCAAATGAAAACATTGGCCGAGTTGTGTCAGATTTGATTTAATCAAAGTTACGGTTGTGATCAAGCACGATCACTGCAAAAATCGTGAGTCAGAAGAGATTATCGCTTCATACTGAGTATGTAAGGGAAATGACTTGATTTCTGAGTGGTATATGCCATACCACGTATGCGATGAATGACTCGATTCCGAGTGGTATATGGTATACCACTTATGCGATGAATTGCATCGATACGTTGTGAGAATTGCGGAAGGTTTATCCGCAACGGACGGGAGAGTATCGAGACTCGATTGGAAATTTGTATGACGGTATGTTGATGCAAGTGTTCTTCGAAAATCGGTTGGGATGATAAGGCGAGACTCGTATCAATGAATGATACGTCAGACGAAAATTATAAGTCGGTCGGACGACCGAGACTAGCGGAACGATTATGCCTTGAAGCAATAATCAGATCGACGGAAAAGAAAAACTCGAACTTACAAATGAGTCGCACGACATGCGATCTCGATAGAAATGTTGGACGAGGCGAATCGAATCGCACGACTTGCGATCTCGAAAGAAATGTTGGACGAGGCGAATTATAATCGGATCGCACGATATACGACTTCGGTGAAGAGTTGGTTGATGCGGGTAAATGGTGCCTAAGAGATAGTTGGTTACGTTATGGCGAAACTCATTTGAGTACGACTGAAACACGCAAAACCTTAGAGGGCGTGATCGTATAACTCGAGGGTTCGATGTTGGATAATCGGTAACTCGGTTACGCGATCAAAGCATAACGGAATGCGACGAATCGAAAAATAATTCGAGACGTACGAAAATGTTTATAGAGAACTTGGACGTATGAAATGCAAGTTGTCGATGTTGAAACAGAATCAAAGTTGACCCTTACGCTATCGAAATCAATACGACGTATCGAGATCGATACGTAAGGAAACGTAAGCACGATGTGAGAATAAAAAATGGAGTGCGCCTTGCGCTATCAAAATTTTGTAAATAACAATGCGAGAATGAACGAACTGGTTGATCATGAACTTTGTGATTGATCAAGACGAGACTATAAGTCATCGACGATTGTTCGATGCATATAGCATCTCGTATGTCGACCGCAAATAAGATAGACTCGAACTCAATATGAATAGATATTTCGTAAATTACGAAATCATCGATGGTAGTGCATGACTTTACTCAGAGGACAGTTGCGCATCAGTTGCGCCGATAGAAACGATTTTGTCCAAAATTAGATAGTCGCATAGAAATCGTCGAAACGTGATTTGGCTCCAAAATAAGATATAGCATGGTTCGTAGTAAACTGTTCTTCGGTGATGATCCACAATTATAGAGCGTAGCTTCGAGGCAGCTGACCCTAGAAGACTTGACCGTCAAATCAAAATCGAATGTCGCAGACCCATAAGATGACCCATGCGATATCGCATATGAAATTGCATCGAGAAAGAAAATATGGTGTATGTTGACGATAAGTCTAGGCGATCAAGAATTGTTGGAACAACTTTCGATTGAAAATGATATAGTAAGATTTTGAGTATTCGTCGGATGAATGCTTGAATGGTTATGTTGGTCGACGATCGAACTAGAAATTCACCAACGAACTTGGTGATTCAGATAGGCGATTTCGAGAATCGTGCCATGCACGAGAGAGAACAATAAGGGAATGACTTACGAGTTATGTTGCTAGATTTGGATCCACCTTGCAATTGAGCTTGCATGAATCAAAATTATGTTCGATATTGCGAGACGGATAAGTTGGAAATTTGGCTAGTGAATTCCTACTTGTTAGGAATCGAATGTAAGACGCATCGTAAAGACCTTCGTTTTAAGGCGAATTGTTTCCTTGAGTACCGTCGTCTCAATGTAAACTTTTGTGTCGGATAGATTATGGCCTTTGAGCAATGTCAATTTAAAGTTGTGTTAGGAGAATCTAAGCACGGGATCTAGGTAAGTAACCTAACGGGCGTAGTTCTGATTGTTGATGCATTTGCAAGTCAACAAAGGAAATCATATCGGGATAAGTTGCATAGCCAGACTTCGAAAATAGTTGGATGGCGAATTCGAACGCAAGGCATTGCAGAGGATCGTTACGATCGGATGTGCGATGGCTCGAGGCAAACGTGCAGGATTGATAGTCCATACGAAACATACGAAACGAGGAATGCAATTTTGAATTGCGTCGCGTGCAGTGACTTTGTTGAATGAATCACGTATGTATTGAATATATGCATGCGATAAAAATTTCGAGAACAGTTGCTAAAGATAAGTCCAATCGAGAGTACGAGATGGCAAGCATAGAATTGAAATTACCTGTTAGCTTTGTTCCAATTTGCTACTACTGGACTTGGTCGAAATACATATATCTTTGGGACGCCTTGAATATAGGTACAGATCCAAATCGAGTTGTATACAAATTCGAATCGAGCTGCAGGAAAGACTTTGAAATGCTAATGAAAAGCTTGCAAGATAGTGTGAAACTGAACAACATTGGTGGGACGAGATCATGAAACGATCTATAAAACACTTAATCAGAGTGTTGGTTTTGGTTCGAGGACGAACCTTGTTTTGAGTGGTATATTCTGTAATGCCCCGCTCCGTATGGAGCATTATGCTGAGATGTTGACTCAACGAGTCGCATTGACCGAATGAAATGTATCGATGCGAATCGATACGAGAGTTACGTTGCCCCGAGTAATGCATCGAACTAAGTCGATACGAAGAGTTGCATTATCCCAAAGAAATGTATCGAGTTGAATCGATTTGAAGCGTCGCTTTGCCCCGAAGGATAAGTACGTTGAGTCGACTCAAAGATTCTAAGAAATCGAATCAACCAAGGCGCAAGTCCGAATCGATACAAGTATTGATTTTAGTTGGTTTTATGTGCAGGCTATACGTTTACGCTAAAATATTAGAGGTCGGCATACTGCCTTATTCAGTAAGGGGTCCACGAAACCAAATCGCCACCTCGCAACGGGCTGAGACTTGGACACGGTAAGCTAAATCGGACGTATAATTCAATGAAGCACGAAGTGCTTGAATGGCTAAGTTACGAGAGTTGGCCCTGCAACGAAGTTATAAAATCGAGCCGCATCGGTCGGCAAAACGACAAGGCGTATCAACTCAAGGTGGGATGATTGACTCTTCTTTTTTACTCCTTCATGCCTAAGTCAGAGTATATTATTGTATGCTAAGTTAACCTATCGATGCCACGGGCGTGGTCCGGTCGGAAGATAAATTATAGTGTGTGTCGAATACTAGTTAGAACAATTGAAATAAAACGTGCATCAAATGTACGAGTCGCTATGGAATATTAGATATCGCAAAGGCGAGCGCCTCGGTGTGCAAGCCGCAAGAACATGGGATAACTGTATTCGGCAAGTGCCTTCGTGCACAAGCCATTTCGTGCCTTCGCGTACGAGTTAGAAAAGGGTAGCACATTGAAAGACAATAGGAGAGAACCCTAGCGTGCTTGCCAAGAACATTGAACACTAAAGTATAGAACATGGAAATACGGCTTCGATGCGTACAGCAAGTGCACGACGCGAAGGAAAGATGATAAATGTGTCAAAATGTGCCTACGTGCACGAGATCATAAAAGATGGCTTCGTTGCGAAAGAATACAGTTGTGGCATAAATATGACGGAACTGTCAGATATGACATGATGCCTCAAAAGGTGTTCGGGATCTTTGGGTCGCTCGGTTGACGAACATTGTGTTGAGGTATGATGCCATTAAACATTAAAACAAAGTATGAAACATAAGAACATAGAAAGTTAGCGGAAGAAATACGAGATGATAAAGTCTGAGTCTCGGACTCAAGACTATGCTTGGTTGTTTGAATAATAGGGCATTGCATGGTCGAATGGAATGGACGAGAGATAATTGAGATAATCTTCCGTGTACGGAATGTTCCCTCCGAACGGGCTGTACCGGGGCACCGGGACCGTTCGGCCTAGGAGAGATATAATCTTTGATAGGCGCACATCCGTTTGACGATTAGCGACCGCTTAGCGAGATGTAAAAAACCGTAAAAGATGGTATATAGCGGTAGATATCCGTAATTGGGACAGCAACCCACTACGAGAGGCGTCGGGCTACCCAATTCGAGAAAGAAAAGAAAGAAAGAAAACAAAGAGAGAAAAGAAAGAAAGGAAAAGATAAAGAGAAACACCTTTAGTCCATTCCGGCACGGATACGCCAAGACCTCCATATAGTTAAGGAACGATGGGTTGAAAGTGTAGGCACGTATGTGTCCTACACACATATATCCTACTTAGAGATGTACTTATAACATGACAGGAAAGGAATGGGGTGTATTCACCTTGCATCGGTGCAAGGGCGAGTGCGTCGACTTGGTAAGAAGTCGCGCCATGAAACAAATACGAGATTGCTTGCCTGCTTACCTATTCAATTTGATTAACATGCTTGCCATGATAACATGCTTTATGCTTTCGAATATGCCTTGAAATCGACCCAAAGGAGAATATAGCAAGATCATAAGCTAAGTTGCATGATTGAACATAAACACTAAAATGTCAGTTTAGAAGGAAGGTCTTTTCGTCAGTACATGCGAGGACGAACGTACTGATCCCCCACTAGCTTTTATGCAGGGTGCAGGGAATGGATGGCTCGCGGCAAAGCTTTACTTGAACGCGTTGAGGCTTGGAATGCCAAAGCGTATTGAAGCGTGCGAACGTATAGACGCTCGGACTTGCAACAGGATTGATGCGGCCGAGATATAGAAGGCATGATGTATGAAACGGTAAAATTCGTTATGGACAAGAGAGAACCCGAGTGTTGTAGCCAATCTGGCATATATTGTTGGGCTATCGAAAGCCTTTGTAATCTCAGTTCGAATATCAATAAAGCGAATTGTTTCGTATACTCTGTTTTCCTTTCGTTGTTTCGTTGTTAATATCAGTTCAAAGATAACCATTTGAGAACTTGACATCTTGTCTTGCACGAGTGCAACTCCAGGCTCGTGTGGTATCACGCTCCCTGCGAGGACGATGATTCGAGTGATTTTGGGTCGGGGCGAGACAGGTTAGATATCGATAGAAGACTATTTTTCATCAAATGGTGTTGGCATTTGTGGTTTATATTTGGGTGGATAAAACACTTTGTTCCATTCGAGAGGATAAGGTTGCCAGATCCCAAGCTTCCAGCGTTCCTTCTGTTTATTCTGCGCTTCAAAGCGATCGCACAAGTCTCTTACCATCTCAACCAGCTCCTCCGTAGAGCTAGGAGTAGGTGAGGGAGTCAAAGGAGCTGACGTCCGAGGTACAGTGTGATGATCGGCTCCCGAAGATACCCGTTGAGGGGGTATACTAGACTCTCTGTTTGCCCTGGGATCAGGACTGGCAGATACAAGTGCCCTCGTCAAAGGTTGAGAAGCCAGAATATTCTGTATTTCAAACACCATTCGAGTCAAGGTTTACATAGTATTAGAGAGGGTCTAGAGGCCATCTTCCAAGGTATCCATATGCCGAACAAGCTCCGGAGCTGGAGCTTCAATTTTTTCTTCGTCGCCACCCCCTACTATGTAGATAGGCGTGACATGGGTAGAAGTGGATGGGTCGGTTGATACTTCGCTTTCGGCCTCACTTTCTCGTGGGAAGGTTGGCCTAAGAGCTTTTTCTTCTGACGGTTCATAGTGGCTACCCCTAGCCATATCGGTGTCAGTTTTTTGGTAGGTACCCTCATCCTCGAATGACGAGTTATCGTGGACAATAGGGGTCCGATCATCCCCAGCTTGTACCTTTTCTGGAGTCTTCAACCTTAATCGGGTACCCTGAAATACCCCGGTTGATGGGACCACCGCTTTGCTTTTCTTCGGCCGATTCTTTGATGAACTTGCCGAGGCCGAGGTGTTGATGGTGTTTGTTTTTCTCCCTGATGAGTGGAAGCTGGAGGCAACATGGCATAAAGCGACCAAAAGTTCTGTCTCGTCTTCAGTTGGCACCCTCTTTCTGAGACGATGTCGGGCGGGTGCAGCTGGTTGCAGTCGCTGAAACACGGATTAACTGGGTGGTGCAACCGTTGTTTTATAATAGTAGCAATTGATGCTGACCATGGCACAAGTATGCCCTACAAGAGGCGCATCGTGCATGGAGGTCGTCGCTCCCGATCTATGTTTGTGAGTGATCACATTACATACATCATGAGGGGAGAGTTTCACATTCACACCCTGTTTAGGCGCATGGCAGGGCCAAGCACCGGGGTGATTATATGTGTTGGCCCATTGGTCATGGTCAAATCTGATTTTAATAATTGATCAAACTCTGTCTCGATATAAATGCAAGTCAATTCAGATGTTTACCTACGACGTTTTGGACACTGCTCAACGATGGATATTTGCTATGTTCAAGACGAAGCTGTTCTAAAGTCGTTTGCCATTCAGAATGTATTTCCTTCAAAGCAGTGTAATTTTTTATTTTATTGAGTCTAGGAATACATTGTACACTAAGTCGTACTGGCAAATAGGCTGTCCGGAATTGTTTTTCAAAACTGACCTATCTCTTTAAAAATGACCTATGTTTTTGAAAAATATCCTTTTTTTACAAAAAGCTTCTGAAGGACTTTTCAAAAAGCCAAATTGATTTTTCTCAAAAATGAACTGGCAGAACCTTAGCAGAACTCGGCCAGAGTTTGGCCAGAGTTCGGCCAAGATGAACGTTAATGAACGTTTGATTTTGAACTTGGTCACCCTTCAGTTGCGGTTTGTTACAAAGAGTTCTGTCCGAATTCTACCCGAATTCTGTCTGAGTTCTGTCTTTGGAAAAACTATAAATAGAGAAGCATTTTGATAATTTCAAATCACCAATTCACTTTCAATCTCTTCTCTTCTAAAGCTTACACCTTCTCCAAAGAGTTCCCAAAAGCTTATATTTTTAAATCCCAAGCCAGTTACAATCCTCTAGTCGATTTGCCAGTACGGTGCGGTCTAGAAGTTTCAAGAACGATTGTAATCAGAGGCTTGACAGAAGATACAACTCTTCACAATTGAAGTTGGTCGAGTTTTTTGTATCAAAGCTCGCATCTGTAGAAGTTGCAAGGACTTCGTATAAAAACTTGTAGGATTTTCCAATAGTAGATTCAACTGGAAGCTAGAGTTCTTCCGACTGGACTAGTCCTCATAAGAGGGAAACTAGTATAAATCTCGGTGTTTGCGTTTGCCTTCTGATCACTTTTTATTTTTGTCATTTACTTTGTGATTATTTTTATATCTGTGATCTAACTGCTAACAAGATTTTTAATTAGCAATATTCCGCTGCCTACTCTATTCACCCCTCCTCTAGAGTATTCTGCTTTACGATTTCGTTCCTACAATTGGTATCAGAGCAGGTTCTCTATCTAGAGGTATATCAGAGCGGGTTATATAGGTAAAGCAAGGTAAAATTGCAGTTATATTCAATTTTTATATAGATCACAACATTACACATGGCAACTATGAAATTTACAAGTGAAGGCCAAGCCACAAACAGACCTCCACTGTTTGACGGCACAAAAATATACAGAGAAGAAAAGAAATTCATAAGTAAAATTGCAGTTATATTCAATTTTTATGGTCTGTAGTTATTGATGGCTATAAAAAGCCCCCTCGTATTAATGTTGATGGTGTTTTAGTTAAAAACCCCATGACAAATATACAGAAAAAGAAAAGAAAAAGGCCAGTCTAGACGCACGTGCTATTAACGCTTTATTTTGTACTTTAGACAGAACTGAATTCAACTGGGTGTCTACTTGCACAACATAAAACGAAGTGTGGAAACTTTTCGAAGTAACCCATGAAGGAACAACACAAGTCAAGGAGTCAAAGATCAGCAGACTTACTCAGGAGTACGAGGCGTTTAAAATGAAGCCAAGTGAATCAGTCACTCAGATGTTTACAAGATTCTTGGATATTGTAAATCCTCTGTCTTCACTAGGCAAGGATTACAGTAACCATGAGAAGATTCGTAAACTTCTACGAGCCCTTACAAAGAACTGGATTCCAAAAGCTACAACAATCATTGAAGGGAACGACCTCTCAACAATGTCTCTGGGAACTCTCATAGGTAAGCTACTCACTCACGAGTTAGAACTTTAAGACTTTGAAGATGCTACACCAAAGGAGAAGTCAGAGAAGACAATCGCTCTCAAGGCTCAACATAGAAGAACCATCGAAGATGATTCTGACGACATCGACTCCGACTCTGAAGATCAAGCTCTTCTGGTAAAAAAATTTAAGAAGTTCATGAGATTTAACAGGAGAACAAAAGACAGCAAAGACAATAACAACAACGAGGAAGATCCTATTTGCTACGGATGCAAGAAAAAAGGACACATGAAGAAAGATTGTCCCTCAGCATCATCATCAAAGAAAAGCAGCAAATATGATAAAGGCTACCTGAAGAAATCTACATCAAGAAGGTACGCCAACACAAGCATATGGCATGAAAGTGAAGCCATCTACTCAGAAGATGAACAATCATATGACGCTGCAAATGTGTGCTCGATGGCTTGCGATCAGGTGGGACGTCCTTCACATGCTAGGAGAAAATAGATCCTCGACAGCGGTTACTCACGGCACATGACCGGTGATGCTTCATTATTCGCAACACTGTCGAAGAGGAATAAAGAAGGATACGTCTCCTTCGTAATACTTTAAGAGGGTTCATAATCGGTATCGGTGACATTAGTAAGGCTCCCTATCCAATGATTAAAGATGTTTGTCTAGTTATCGAGTTAAAACATAATCTGCTCAGCATAAGCCATTTAGCTGATCACGGTTATGGTATTAACTTCATAAAAGATAAATGTACTATAATTGATAGTTCAACTGGTAGTACTATATTTGAAGGTATTAGAGAAGACAATATATATGTTTTCTATTTGTTGGAAGATGCTAACAAAGCAAGTAGATGTTTGATGGCCAAAAGCGTTGAGAGTCAACTATGGCATATGAGACTCGGTCATGCAAACATGGATACAATTTCAAGATTATCTACGAAAAAGTTGGTACGCGGCTTACCGGATATTTTTTTCAAGAAGGATACGGTATGTAGTGAATGTGAAAAGAACAAAGCTACCAAATCCGCATTCAAATCTAAGAATGATGTAAGTACCACTAGAGCTTTACAACTGTTGCATATGGACTTATTTGGACCAAGTAGAATTGCTAGTCTCGGTGGTAAGTTATATGCATTTGTCATTATAGATGATTTCTCTAGATATACATGGGTTTATTTTCTTGCACGCAAGAATAATGCATTATCAGAATTCGTCACCTTTTGCAAGAAAGTACAGAATGAAAAAGGGTTCATGATTACTCGCATTCGTAGTGATCATGGCGGCGAATTTGAGAATGCAAAATTCAAGCAATTTTATGACACACACGGCTATCTGCATAAATTCTCTTGCCCTAGGACTCCGCAACAAAATGGAGTTGTGGAACGTAAGAACAGAACTCTATCTGAAATGGCTAGAGTAATGTTAAACCAGTTTAGTCTACCTAGATACTTATGGGCTAAAGCTGTAAATACAGCATGCTATATTCTCAATAGGATTCTAATTCGACCTATATCGAAGAAGACTCCCTATGAACTATGGTTTGATAGAACACCAAATGTTTCTTATTTTAAAAATTTGGTTGTAAATATTTTATTCTTAATACTAAATTTGATGAAAAGGTCGATGAAGGTATATTTTTAGGTTATGCAGCAAAGTGCAAAGGATACAGAGTCTTCAACAAAAGAACCATGATCATCGAAGAATCTATCAGTGTCAAGTTTGATGAGCTAAATCAATACTTAGACGATGATGACACTGAAGACATAATCGCACCAAGTACAGCTACTGCAAAACCTTCACACAAAGATGCAGAACCATCACATCAGGCATCAGATGAACCTCCAAGCTAGCAATCTTGAGACTACACCAAAAGAGATGAGATTCTTGGCTAATCATCCAAAGGACTTGGTAATTGGTGAGATTACCAAGGGTGTAAGTACTCGTTCCTCTAATAAAGATATAGCTTCTTGTGTTGCTTTTGTCTCGCAGTTTGAACCAAAAAATATTGATGAAGCATGTAGTGATAATTTTTGGTTAGATGCTATGCAAGAGGAATTAAACCAATTCGAACGGAATCAAGTTGGAAACTTGTTCCCATGCCCATTGATCATCCGGTCATTGGCACCTGATGGATATTCCGAAACAAACTGAACGAGAATGGTTTACTGACTCGTAATAAGGTTCGACTCGTAGCTCAAGGATACAATCAAGAAGAAGGTATCGACTACGATGAGACTTATGCCCTAGTTACGAGATTATAATCCATTCGCATGTTATGTGCATTTGCATGTTTTCATAATTTTAAGTTATTTCAAATGGATGTCAAAAGCGCATTTTTAAATAGTTTTATAAAAAAAGAGGTTTATGTAGCTCAACCACCCGGTTTTACTGATTTTAAATTTTCTGATATGTTTTCAAGTTAAAAAAAGCCTTATACGGTTTGAAACAAGCCCCTCGTGCTTGGTACAATCGTCTAAGCTCTTTTCTACTTGATAACGGTTTTTCAAAGGGAAAGGTTGACACTACTTTATTTATAAAATCTTTGAATAATAATATACTTTTGATTCAAGTCTATGTAGATGATATTATCTTTGGATCTACTGATGAATCTCTTTGTCAAAAAATTTCAAAGTGTATGCAGAATGAGTTTAAGATGAGCATGATAGGAGAGCTGAAATTCTTTTTCGGACTGCAAATCAAATAAACCAACAATGGAACGTTCATAAATCAAGCAAAGTACACAAAGGATCTATTAAAGAAGTTCGACATGGAAGAAGTCAAGCCACTTAGCACTCCAATGGCGACTTCAACCAAGCTTGATATCGATGAACAAGGCAAACTTGTCGACATACGTAAGTATCGAGGTATGATCGGTAGCTTACTGTATTGAACTGCTAGTCGACCAGACATTATGTTTAGTGTTTATTTATGTGCACGCTTTCAAGCTAATCCTAAGGAATCACATCTGTACGCAGTTAAGCATATCTTCCGATACCTTAAAGGCACTTCTTCTGTCGACTTATGGTATCCTAAAACTACATCATTTGACCTAACCGGTTATTCTGATGCTGATTTTGCCGGATGTAAAGTAGATAGAAAAAGCACCAGCGGCACATGTCATTTCTTAGGAAAAGCTATAGTCTCTTGGTTTAGTAAAAAGCAAAATTCTATTGCACTATCAACAACCGAGGCTGAGTATATCGCCGCAGGACGTTGTTGTGCACAAATTTTATGGATGAAACAAACTTTAGAAGACTATGGATTGCATTTTACATACATACCCATTTTCTGTGATAACACTAGTTCTATTAGTTTAACTAAGAATCCAGTATATCACCCTCGTACTAAACATATCGAGATTAGATATCACTTTCTTAGAGATCATCAACAAAATGGAGATATAGACCTTGTATACATAGACACTCAGAATCAATTAGCTGACATACTCACAAAACCTTTAGCGGAAGATCGTTTTAATTATTTACGTCGAGAATTAGGCATTTTAGATGTCAATAATATTAATTAATTTTGTTTTATTAGTTATTTATTCGATACTCAAAAACTATTTTCGAGACAAGCCTAAAAAGAGTCTGTCTATCACCACGACTACGGTCGAAGCGAAGCGGTACTTAAGAGTTCTCCGGTGAACCTCTGTTAGCTGGGACAGTACTCCTACAGCTAATCTGAGATAGATACTGAATAAAGAATATTAATTATAAAATAATATTAATTATATTATTTTGAGATTTAAAATTACTAAACTCTGAAATAAACATTTGAAACGAATTAATGAAAAGATGTGGCCCCATTATTATTATTTTATATATATATATATAGCCAGGCAACCCTTGGCAAATTCGGCCCGAGTTCGGTCTGAGTTCGGCCAGAGTTCGGCTGGATATATATATGTACCCGCCAGAACCCGAGGCCCCCATCTTCTTCATTCTTCCAAACATCCTCAAACAGCAGTAGCCGTGCCTCCAAATCCTAGCTCTTCTCCACCCTTGTTCTTCCAATCCGCGTGGAGATCTTCGTCCAAACTTTGGATTCGTGCGGAGAATTTTGTCCTCAATAACATATCCAATTCTTGGAAGGTATAATTCCTTCTCTCCTCCACTTTTAAATTCTTAGGATTTCTAGAATTTTTGGAAAAGAATGCCTAAATTCAATCCCTTCAAGAGAAAGAAGACAAATACCAGTAAAGAGGCATCGTCTTCGGATCCGCATACGGATTCTCTCTTTTCTTCGGTCCAATCGGATGACGGTGCATCGGATGAGTTTTATTTCAAAACTTCCGACCAAGCTTTATTGTGGTATGCCAATTTCATTATGCGTACTATTTGTACCGGATCACCGATTAAATAGACTGTCTTTCATGACCACTGACCTTACTTTGAGGCATTAGGGTTACAACGCTTTGTTACCTTACAATTTCCTATTGCTACTAATGTCATTAGATTATTCTATTGTAATTTCGTATTAGACACTTTACCGCGAGAACACGTGTCGGAGGGATCGATATCGAATTCACTGATGAAACGTTAGCAGAAATCCTTGGTATTCCAAATGAAGGTGCCCCGCTCGATGACATTACTGATTTTGATTTCCTCGATGGTACGACTCTCTTTAGTTTCAAGAATGAGCTTTGTGCGCCCGCACGTGCTCGTCCTGGAAAGTTCAAGGCCAATAACTTGAACTTGTTTAACTACGAATTACATCACATCATCTATTCTACTTTACTTCCAAAATCCACTTTCAAAGATGATGTCACTGTACTTGAGCTTTCTGCTCTATATCACATTCTTAAGGGGATTCCTTTTTCTGCCCCTAAGACTATCATTCAGATGATGGGTAGATGTCGCGGAAGAGATCGCAACCTCTCTTATACGAAGCTCATCCCACGCATCTTTCAGAGATTTGACATTGACCTATCTACTTGTGTTGTTGACCCTGAACCCAAGCATTGCCACTATTCCTCCACCTACTGCACCTGCTCCTCCTGCACCTACTCCCATAGCACCTGGTCCTCCTCATTCTTACCCTATGACATTTGAGGGTATTCATCAGCACCTATCAGATCTACAGTCATTCTATGTTGATACTTCCAGGGAAGATAAGTTCCGTGACATGACTCGGTTCCAGGCTATTGCCAACTCCTTCGCCGATTTGAGATTTGCGCAGACGGGTCACTCAGCTAGCTCTCTACCTCGCGACCCTTCTATTTCTGGATATCGCGTTAATGATGAGGCGGTCCACTCTCTGTTCCAGCCAGGGAACGCTTATGATTGGTATCGTACTTCTGGTGCCACTCCTCATACTTCTGGACCTGGTACTTCTGGAGCTGGTCCTTCTGGACATGCTGGCGTTGCAGCTGATGACGATGATGATGAGGATGATGACTTTTGAGATGTTATGATTTTTTAGAATATTATTATGTCTTATGTTTACTTGGAAATGCTCCGACATTCCAAGTTATTATCAGTACCTTTTTTTTAGTTATTATGTGACTCATCATAGACATAGTTTTTATTATGCCTCAGTTTGGCATACATTTTACTTAGTTTATTATTCAGCATTTTATTTGTTTCAGCTTTACTATAGCATTACTTTTCTTGCTTCCATATAAACTGCCTGTGAAAAATACTATGCCTGTGTTGTTTATACAATATCTTTTTAACTGTTTATACCATACCTATGATGAATGTTATATATATATATATATATATATATATATATATATATATATATATATATATATATATATATTTGTGTTTCTTCAATGTGTGTTACTTATGCATTTATTGCGGGGAGCTTTCTCTTTTGTAATTATTTTGCTAAGTGACAACGGGGGAGAAATAGTTCTAACATCTTCATGAATACAGGTTATGAACAATTTTTTTCTCTGGTATTATACATTTTTGAATTGATCCAAGCTTAGATGTTATATCGGCAAGGTTTGTCAATTATCAAAATGGTGGAGATTGTTGGCCCATTGGTCATGGTCAAACCTGATTTTAATAATTGATCAAACTCTGTCTCGATATAAATGCAAGTCAATTCAGATGTTTACCTACGACGTTTTGGACACTGCTCAACGATGGATATTTACTATGTTCAAGACGAAGCTGTTCTGAAGCCGTTTGCCATTCAGAATGTATTTCCTTCAAAGCAATATAATTTTTTATTTTATTGAGTCTAGGAACACATTGTACACCAAGTCGTACTGGCAAATAGGCTGTCCGGAATTGTTTTTTAAAACTGACCTATCTCTTTAAAAATGACCTATGTTTTTGAAAAACATCCTTTTTACAAAAAGCTTCTGAAGGACTTTTCAAAAAGCCAAATTAATTTTTCTCAAAAATGAACTGGCAGAACCCTAGCAGAACTCGGCCAGAGTTCGGCCAAGATGAACGTTAGTGAACGTTTGATTTTGAACTTGGTCACCCTTCAGTTGCGGTTTGTTACAAAGAGTTCTGTCTGAATTCTACCCGAATTCTGTCTGAGTTCTGTCTTTGGAAAAACTATAAATAAAGAAGCATTTCGATCATTTCAAATCACCAATTCACTTTAAATATCTTCTCTTCTAAAGCTTACACCTTCTCCAAAGAGTTCTCAAAAGCTTACATTTTCAAATCCCAAGCCAGTTACAATCTTCTAGTCGATTTGCCAGTACGGTGCGGTCTAGAAGTTTCAAGAACGATTGTAATCAGAGGCTTGATAGAAGATACAACTCTTCACAATTGAAGTTGGTTGAGTTCTTCGTATCAAAGCTCGCATCTGTAGAAGTTGCAAGGACTTCGTACGAAAACTTGCGTGATTTTCTAATAGTGGATTCAACTGGAAGCTAGAGTTCTTCCGACTGGACTAGTCCTCACAAGTGGAAAACCAGTATAAATCTCGGTGTTTGCGTTTGCCTTCTGATCACTTTTTATTTCTGTCATTTACTTTGTGATTATTTTTATATCTGTGATCTAACTGCTAACAAGATTTTTAATTTGCAATATTCCGCTACCTACTCTATTCACCCCCCTCTAGAGTATTCTGCTTTACGATTTTGTTCATACAATGTGAATGTTGTACCCCTAATCCAGTTCCAGAGCATGAGATGCGCTTAGATCTTTGGTGGGAGAGCAACATGTATTACGGCTTGAACCTACTTTATGTGTACAGCCTACGTGGGCGCATGGGTTCAAAGTTGCAGAATTTGCCCTACCCAACTTGGTTCCATACGCAGAAGATGCGCCCAAACGGGAAGGGGATTTCGAGAGTCGACTCGTGGCTGGTGCCAAAGCACCCAAGTCGACTCTGGACAGCTTACCATCAGCTGTGCGTATGAGTTTCAGCACGCATTTTGGTTTGCTGCCTTGGACTTCTTCGTACTAGCCCATAAAAGTGCATATTTATAAGAATCCAATTCTTTCTCGCCATGACAGTGAGTGACTCTATTGAAGACAAAAGTTTTCTCCTGTATGCCAGAGCTCATGCACGAAAGATTGGATGTGCCCTTGTTCCGTCGGCACATCTTCTTCAAGTGGAAAGAAGAAGGTTGGGAGGTGCAGTCGATACTGCATTTCCCTGGCAGATGTGCTGCACCAGTGGCCGTGTCTTGTTTGCTGAGAACGTCAGCAGGAAGCAAGGATTGCGGCGGCACAGCCCCTTTATTGGTGGTGTTCGGCATCGTCTTTGCGCATCCAGACTTGATGGGTCTTCTTTGGCTTTGCCACCCGCTTCGAAGGACTCGTACTGCCTTCAGAGATGAACTCCTCGTACACCTGTTGATTGAGGCGTACCATAAGCGTCTTGTGGGTGGAACCGAGTTTGTTTTCGTCAGACTGCGACAAGACCTTATCGTTGGAGAAGAAAGTGGTCCCCAGAAGAGTCGCCAACTTGTTTGCTATCAAAAATAAGTTATTTGGAAGTAAACTGTGTATTTCAATTGCAAACATAGCATAGTATAATGTAGGACTTAGATGTAGTCCTAGGAGTACACTTTTGTTTTTATCTAGAAACCGTGGCGATGGAGTGAGTGGTAATGCGTTGACTCCATTGATGATCTGACGACGATTTCGAACTCTCTGAAAGTCTGGGTTGCTCTAGAACGGGCAGTGACTTAAAACGGATTCTGACTCTTACAAGTGCTCTGGATGTTGATCTACTTTTGAAATGCTCAAGAAGTGGGCTCGAGCTTGGAGTGTGTGTGTATATGAATAAAGAAATAATCCTTCTATTTATAGGCAGTATAATGATCTACTTATGCGCACATATGTGCTAGGCGCCTGGAGAACTTGTACGTAGGGATGCCACGTGGCTGATGGTGATGGGTGCATGGTTGATGTGTCATGAAGTTGGAGCTGAATCTGTTTGAACTACATAGGTAGGCTACGGTGGAGCTGACACGTGGCAGTTATTAAAATTTGGTTGTTGTTGAGATCTTGAGTGGTTACCACTCATTCTTGAGCAAAAATGAGTCAATGACACGTGGCACGTATCTATAGCTTAAAGATCTCAGATTTGGTGGAGAGTGATCTTTCAGGATGCGGCTGGGATCTGGCGCATGAAAAGACTTAGCTCATGATTTTATGAGTCACAAACAAGTATGGACACATGGCTTTTGTGGCACATGCAAAGCTTTTGGGTGCATTGCTGTGGAGGCACATGCAAATTTTGAGCACATGACCTCAGAGGTGCATACGAGCGGTCAGTCGGCCACGAGGCAGGACATAGTGTAACCCAAAATAAGAAATGATGAGGCTGACGTCGGCTTCTCTTCTTCTCTGCAAAAGCTATCAACTGCCCACTCTCGAGATATGTGCTAACGACTCTGTCACATATCATTAAATACTTGATGGGTGACGAGCTTAGGTGGGCGCATATCTGTGCGTTGCTGGGCGCATCGTTCTGTGCTCCACTGGGCATATATATCTGAAATATATGGTTTTGATAGGCGCATCTGCTGCGTGCCGCATCTCATTTGGTCAGCTTTGACGAGTCTTTCGAGACATGAATGTTTTATTAACGCAGTTGAATTCGAATGGGCAGATTTATTACCATAAATGCAGGTTTATTGTACTGACTTCGTGAAAGTTGCCACTTGGCACATGGGTTTGATTTGCCTTGGCCTATAGATAGCAGTGTGAGGAGAAGTTTTGTTTCTCATTTCATTTTTTTCCTAAAATGGAGACAAACTCGACCGGTCCTCCTTCTTGGCAAGACTCTGCACTGTGGGTTGCAGATCTTCTTGTTCGTAGAAGCTTTGACGATGAACTCCTTCAGAAGACTGAGATGCACCGAGTTTGTTGTTCGCGTTCATGAACCTTTTTGGCAGCGTGCTACAATGTTGATTACTGGGTTTGGGATCACCGCAACCCAGTTTTTGTTTGGCTGGAAGAGCCACAGGCTAACGAAGGTGCATGTTGCATCCAAAGATCGGGACAGTCGTGCCTTGATTTTTGTTAGGCTAGAAATCCTCTCTCTCTGCCGAATAGCCTGCACGTTGACGAGGAAATAATTTGCTCTGATGAGGTGGGGTGATGCACCGTCGGGGCAGATGCGCCAATACTGAGACGTCAGGATGATGCGCCTAGCTGAGACATCAAAGTGATGCGCCTAGTAGTAGACTTTAGGCTGGGCTTCTTTGTAATAGTCTTTCTTTATAGCAAGTGTTTGGCCATGTAATAGATTTTTATATGAATAAAAAGTCTACTTTTTATGCGTCTTTTCTCCTTGCTGTCTTTTAATTGATGTGCTAATGTTCTGTTCTTCGGCGCATAACTTTTCGGGACGCATAATGCCTGCGGCGCATGAGAATTCTGGCTCTTAGATGCGCCTGAATTTTCATGCTTCTACAGAGACTAGGTATTGGTGGCTTGGCAGTGGCACAGAGGAGGAGATGGGTGTAAGTGGCGGCGATGGTGGCACATCGTTTGTTATATGAGTGTAGAAAATAAAATGAGAAGTTATTCGCACTTTACTAGATGTACTGTTGGAGTACCAATTGGAACACAAATAACAATTTTCAATAACATGTGTTTATTTAGTTTTTTGATGGCCAAATTTACTATTGTCATGCCCCAGTCCTAAATTACTCGGGAACGGGATACGTAACAAGCCCAGCATATGTATGTATTCAATTTTTTTTAATTTAATGGCATCCTCAAATACGTAGTAAGCTGTATCTAAACAATATTATAATCACATGTATGCTAAATCTCATCCACAGTATAAGTAAATAAATTAGCCTGAATACGAATAAGTCATGTAATCGAAAATAAGTCATACAGATCCATGAAGAGTATGTCAAGTAGGTGGAGACAAATCCACTACTCAAATGTCTCGAAATAACGAACTGAAAGAAAATACAGAAAGAAAGTACTAAAAGTAAGATAACTAGACCCATACTCCAAATCAAGACTGCATCCAAGATGATATCGTACCTAAGATCAGATGCACACTCCTGGGAATATCTCCTCAACCTCGACTCCAGCATCAGGTCCCGGTCCGTATGTCTCCTGATGGTCCTGCTCGTTTACTCCTCAACCTTGAATCCAGTATCAGGTCCTGGTCTGTATGTCTCCGGATACTCCTGTTCGTCTAATCCTGGAAGGAGACTAGGTCCTCAGTGGGACGCAACAAGATACATAATATACATGCCACTAAGGTATGAAAAAGCATAAAGAATCAGGGGTGCTCTATCGACTATGTGTATATGCAATGAGGACAACTTTCGACATATGGGACTGTTAATGATGTCATGGATACTCGTGCAGTGGCGCTCCCTCCCGGCACCCGTCATGCAGCAACGTCAAGTGAACACAACTCGTAGCCCCTACGTCTAGTGGCTGTCCTCCCCACCCAATAAATCTAATGCCGACTCCTCGTCACATTTAGTCCCTAATCAAAAGTCCAGTAGCAGTACAATGAAATGACTAACATGACTATGTCGACACATGCTTCGTCGTACAGATGATCATTCGGGTACAAAGATACTTGTCCTATGTCTCATCATTATCTCTCTGTGTCCGAAATAGTGTCAGGGTCCTGTGGATATTGATGTATCCGCTTAGCAGTATAAGGGTAGTCTCATATGGCCTAGGTTAGAAAATAAAGAGCCAACATATCTCGTTGGTTGCACCCAGAGTTATACTCGAATGCGCACTTGTAATATAACAAAATAAATAGCAGGTAAATAGAAATGTAACTGAACAAAGAATTTAACATAGTGGTAAGGTATACTTGTCTGTGTCCGGAAGCTAAAAATGAGAGTCTGGTCCTGAGTCCAAGTCCAGAGCGTCCAAGATGCCTAAAGAGTAATTTAGAAATTAATTAACTAACCAGTTAGGTTACTAATATACTAATAATCTATTTATTCTTAAATATTGTTGATAAGGTTAGTTACATGCCTTAACTAATTTCTACTTAATGACACGATAATATTGAGTTAAAATAGTTTGATACCTAGTTGTCATTCTTTAGATTATTAACTCACATGACACACAATCTAACCATTCATTCTTCCCTTACACCCTATTAGATACCACATAATGGCCCTTGCCTGTATTCGGCTATGGGTATAGGCATAGCTTAATACCTGATTGTTACTTCTTCCACCTAATTATTCCCACACTATATACCCACTTGAGTGTCACATTATAATTCTAAGGATTATAGAGGACCCATGCATATTGTTCCTAGCTACATGACCATATGAGTCATACTATGCATATTGTATACCTACTATGCACCAAGGAATGGAAGGGAAGCATGGCTTACTCATACAACAGTTTGGATGTATGCTGCTTATGCATTCTTCCATGCTATGCACATTCAACCTATCGATTTAAACTCATAATACATGGCATGATATGCCATTTGTGTGGGTTATATTGGAAGAAAGAATGAGGGGAAAACTAAATATTCTCTGTTGTGTTGTGTGTATTCAGTTGGGAAGATAAAAATAGAATATGTATTTATGTTTGTTAATAAAAGCAATAGGGAGAAGTGATGTGTAGAATGTGTATGAAACAGGTTGAGAAGAACAATTGAAGGACTGTGTGTAGGCATTTTAAATCTTAGCATAGGGGAATAGTAATACAAAAGTTTAACCAAGCAGTTGAACTCTGAGTTTGAGTGTGTGGTTATTTATGAGATGGAGGGGGCCATTGAAGGCCCAACCATCATACCCCCTAGTTCTGTGTAGGTAAGTGAGTAACAAATTGGATGTATGCTATTGTCAATAATCAACTTCTCACTAACACACACACGCGTATGTATACACATGAACACCAAGTTGTAAAAGTATAGAAGGAGGTGATGGAGAAAGGACTTTACCTAGGTGGCAGAAGAACTTGGCATTGGCAATGAGGTACAGAGGTGAGGCAGCATGCTAACAGTGTCGTCGGTGGTAACCCTCACTGCCTGACTCGTGTCGACAGTTGGAACGCAGGGGACGCTTGGCTTCGCGTCATCGTGAAATGCACGAGAGGGGAGGCTCGCCTGCGATAAAGGGGGTTGGAAGGATATGGGGGGTATGGTCGAATAAGTTTTCAAGGGGACCTGCAACTAGGTTTTTAGGATTCTCGATAAGAGAGGAGGGAAGTTATATATATAGAAGTAGAGGGGATGGAGATGGAGGACGTGTAGAACCCTAGGGGGGTGAATAGGGTAATAAAATAATTTCCAATGTAAGCCCCATGGATTTTAGAGTTCTTTTAAATTTCTTTAATTGAATTATTTTCAATAAATAATTTATTATAACTAGTCTTTGATCGTTAAATGTACCGTTCCGTGACTTAGATTTTTGGAGCACCAGGGATGACAATCTCTCGGAATGTCCTTTATGAGTTTTGACTTAGACAAATTTATCTTCATATATCATGTCTCACTCAAACTTATTCCCTTACGTTCTATTTACCTCGCACAACTTTCTGGTCAATTCAGACCATTTGACCATCTACCCAAAAACTTGGGCTGACTTCTAATTTAATTTCGGGACTCGACATCTATACCACCTATTTGACTCAATATATAACTTTGACCTAATTTGAGCCTACTACACACATGCCACTTGTATGCCATCTAATTGAGCTCCAGCATGCTAGTATTCCATCAATGATCATAGTTGATCTAAATTGTAGTCATGATCGCACCAAGCCCAACCCTAACCTAATCAAAGCCAAAACACCCAACTCAAATTCATGGGGCCACTCTCATGACATACACCAAACACAGATTCTACCTTCACCTCTATTTGTGCCAAGCCCCAAACTACTAGGGACCTAAATAAGAAATAGTTGCTAGGTGTCTACCTCCTATTGGAGCAAACCAAATAAAAAATACTTTTGCTCATGACTTACCGCAGTGAGAAGGCGTTGAGAGGACAGATAATTCGACTAGTCCATATTGCGTGGAAGCATCATTCACCGTACGAATCGACTTGGGAGCGTGAAGATTCTATTCGAGAGCGTTTCCCTTATTTGTTTGAGGACTCGGGTACGAAATTTTGTACTACATTCAATACCATAACATTAAATTCTCGTTTCCTATTGTAGAAGCATGAAAAATATTGCTTTTAGTCCTACATCGGAAAGGAGAAGAAGAAAGGGCTCACTTCATTCTATAAATAGAGCCCCCTTGCCTCCTTTGAAAAGGGCACCAAATCTCTTCCCTCCTTCCAACTTGGACTCTTCCTACTATGCACCTTCGGGTGCTAAGTCGAAGAAGTCTAGGGCAGTGCGGGCTCAACAAGTCCAGTCAACTGTCCAAACTACTGACCATCAGAGAGTCCCGCTAACTGTCATGTGGGCCTCTGATGGAAAGTTGTACAGAATCGCCCGTGTCCAGCCCCCGGCAAAAAACGGACAGGGTGGTTCTCAAAAGTCTTCCTACTAGCTTCAGATCAGGGAGCAAATATGATAGTCCCAAAAGTCTTCCTGCAATGATCCAGAGCAGTGTTTTACTAGCCCCACATCAGGAAGCAAACATGGTGCCAACACACTCGTGTGCTCGGGATAACCGGGCCCATAAAATGAGTACAAAGGTTGACCGAGATGTCCTTGACTTGCGAGATGTGATCCTTCACAAGCGCAAGAAAAGAAGGGGATTCTCTATGCGGCCCGAAAATCAACATGAAGCTTCATGCGGCTCAAAACCCAGGAATCTTCATGCGGCTCACAAAACCCAGGAAGCTTCATGCGGTTCAGAAACTTTATGTGGCTCAGAAACGTCATGCGGCCCAAAAAAACTTCACACGGCCTAGAAGCTGCATGCGGCTCAAAAGCTTGAAAAGCTTTATGCGGCTCAGAAAGTCCCAGAGAGCCGTATGTGGCTCAAGAATCTTATATGGCTCAAGAATCTTATGCGGCTCGGGTAAAGAACACGTGGCCCTATACGGTTCACCTCTACAGCTGGCCATCAAGCAGCGGCCTTATTTAATGCTCTGACACAACAAGACGGCTCCGACATAAAGGAGAACTGACAGCTCTGACATAAAGCTGAAATGATAACACAGACATGATGGCGTGCTCCTAGGGAAAAAAAGAAAATCTTTTATAGATGGCATGATCCGCCAAGTCCAAAGCTCCCTATGCGGCTGCCACTCCTATGCGGCTGTCACCCCTATGCGGTTGCTCTTCCTATGCGGTTGCTCTCTTCATGCGGTTGCTCTCTTCATGCGGCTGCCACCCTCATACGGCTGCCATCTTCATGCAGCTGCCACCTTCATGCGGCTGTCACCTTCATGCGGCTGCCACCTTCATGCGGCCGCCACCCTCATACGCCTGCTACCTTCATGCGGCTAGGAATGTAGGGGGAACCCATATACGGTTCATTTAGAGACCGCATTCATGCGGCTCTG
>JANAVB010003398.1:24111156-24242598 GCA_029216955.1 Iris pallida
GTAGCTGGCCTTGTCCGTCCCCACTTGATAGTATTCTGGTTCTGGGGCGTGACATAGGTTTTAGTGGTGGCCCATGCAGGGTCTGATTTATCAGATATGTAGGGGTTACTATTGTTTAGTTATCTCAATCTCAATTATCCTTTACTGATATCCTTTGTATTATTCTCTATCTCTGATCCTTTGACCTGATATCTGCCTTGATCGTTGATCTCTCATGTTTCCTCAATTTGATCCTTGTGTCCTTTAACTTTCAGGGACATTGTTCCTAATCCTTCCGATTATCTTGTTCGGGTTCTGCCAAAGGTAGGTCAGCAATCTTTTGTTAGGCCAGTTGTGGAGGATCAGCCTCAGCATTTAGGTACAGAGTCGAGAGTTGACTCGAGGACAGAGATGTCAGTCCATCCCGATCATCCCGTCGTGCACATACAGTCAGCAGTCCGAGCGGAGTTAGTTCTATATCAGCCCGATGTACCTGTAGGAACGAAATCGTAAAGCAGAATACTCTAGAGGGAGGTGAATAGAGTAGGCAGCAGAATATTGCTAATTAAAACTTGTTAGCAGTTAGATCACAGAAATAATCATAATCACAAAGTAATCATTGTAAAGAAAAGAGTGATCAGAAGGCAAACACAAACACAGAGATTTATACTGGTTTTCCTCTTGTGAGGACTAGTCCAGTCGAAAGAACTCTAGCTTCCAGTTAAATCCACTATTAGAAAATCCCGCAAGTTTTTATACGAAGTCCTTGCAACTTCTACAGACGCGAGCTTTGATACAAAGAACTCGACCAAATTCAGCTTTGAAGAGTCTTTCTTCAATCAAGCCTCTGATTACAATTTCTCTGAAATCTTCTAGACCGTACCGTACCGGCAAATTGACTAGAGAATTGTAAGTGGCTTGGGATTTAAAAATGGAAGCTTTTTAGAACTCTTTGGAAGAAATGTAAGCTTTAGAAGAGAGAAGATGAAAGTGAATTGGTGTGATAAAATGATCAGAACTCCTCTCTATTTACAGTTTTTCCAAAGACAGAACTCTAACAGAATTCGGACAGAACTCTTTGTAACAAACCACAACTGAAGGGAGACCAAGTTCAAAATCCAACGTTCACATAACGTTTACCTTGGCCGAACTCTGACCGAGTTATGTCAAGGTTTGGTCAGGTTTATTTTATGAAAATTATTTTTGGCTTTTTGAAAATCCTTCAGAAGCTTTTTGTAAAAGTAGATATTTTTTAAAAACATAGGTCATTTTAAAAAGATAGGTCAGTTTTAAAAAACGATTTTGGATAGCCTATTTGCCAGTACGACTTGGTGTACAATGTATTCCTAGACTCAATAAAAAAGAAAATTACATTGCGTAAGGCAATACAGTCTTGAGTGGTAAACAGCTTCGGTCTTGAACTGAGTAGATATCTAATCTTGATCAGTGTCCAAAACTTCTTTAGTAAACATCTGAATTGTTTCGTATATCGAGACAGAGTTTGATCAATTATTAAAATCAAGTTTGACCATGACCAACGGGCCAACAATCTCCCCCATTTTGATAATTGACAAACCTTGACCGATATAACATCTTTGGTCTTTAGAAATCCAAAATTGTACCGAGATATAAAATGAAAAATTGTTCATAACCTATATTCATGAAGATGTTAGATCTTATTTCTCCCCCGTTGTCACTTAGCAAAATAATTGCAAAAAGGAAGCTCCCTGCAATACATGCATAAGTAACAATCAGTGAAGAAACACAAAAAATAGGAATAAATTCATTCAACACAGGCATGCTAAAAACATCACAGACAGATAATAAGATAAACAGATAATAATTGTCACAGGCATTTTATATGGAAGCATAAAGAAAGATAATGCTATAATAAAGTCTGAACTGAATAAAATGCTAAACTGAACAATATGCTAGACTGAATAATAAAAACATGTCCATCAAAAGTCATAAATCATAACCAAATAACTAAAAAGAGTACTGATACTATCTCGGAATGTCGGAGCATTTCCAAGTAAACAAAAGACAAAATCATCAGTCTCAAAAGTATAACATCTCAAAAGTCATCCTCGTCATCATTATCATCTGTTGCTGTGCCAGCATTTCCAGATGGACCAGCGCCAGATGTGCCAGCTCCAGAGGTGTGTAGAGTAGCACTAGAAGTACGATACCAATCGTAAGTGTTCCCTGGCTGGAGCAGAGAGTGGACCGCCTCATCATCAATACGGTAACTAGATATAGAAGGGTCTCTAGGAAGAGAGCTAGCAGAGTGACCTGTCTGTACAAATCTGAGATCGACAAAGGAGTTGGCAATAGACTGGAACCGAGTCACGTCACGGAACTCATGTTCCTTGGAAGTGTCAACAAAGAAAGTCTGCAGATCCGATAGGTGCTGATAAATACCCTCAAAAGTTATAGGATAAGACTGAGGAGGAACAGGTGCTGTAGGAGCAGGTGCAGGAGGTGGAGGAGCAGTGGCAATGCTGCGACGAGAAAGATTGAGGAACTTGGGCTCAGGGTCCAGAGCACAAGTGGATAAGTCTATGTCAAAATGCTGAAAGATGCGTAAAATAAGCATCGCATAAGAAAGGTTGCGGTCTCGTCCGCGACATCTATCCATCATCTGAATGATAGTCTTAGGGGCAGAAAAAGGAATTCCCTTAAGAATGTGATATAAGGCAGAAAGTTCTATTGCAGTAATATCATCTTTTGAAGTAGATTTGGGAAGTAGAGTGGAATAGATGATGCGATGTAACTCGTATTTAAACAAGTTCAAGTTATTGGCCTTGAACTTTCCAGGACGAGCACGTGCGGGCGCACAAAGCTCATTCTTGAAACTAACAAGAGTCGTGCCCTCGGGAAAACCGAAGTCAGTGATGTCATCGAGCGGGGCACCTTCGTTTGGAAGACCAAGGATTTTTGCTAGCAAAGCATTATTGAACTCGATATCTATCCCGCCAATACGAGTCCTTACGGTAAAAGTGTCTAACACGAAGTTACAATAAAATAATCTAATGACATTAGTAGCTATAGGGAATTGTAGGGTAACAAAATGGTGTAATCCTAATACCTCAAAGTAGGGACGGTGGTCAGGAAATACAGTCCACTTAATCGGAGATTCGGTATATATAGTACGCATAGCAAAATCGGCATACCAAAGCAATGCTTGGTCATAAATTTTGAAGTAAAACTCATCCGATACTCCGTCATCCGATTGGACCGAAGAAAAGAGAGAATTCGTGTTCAGATCAGAAGACGATGCCTCTTCACTGGCATGGGTCTTCTTTCTCTTGAAAGGATTGAATCCTTTAGGCATTCTTTCCCAAAACTAGAAACCCTAAAAATTTGAAAGTGGAGGAGAGAAGGAATTATACCTTCTAAGAATCAAGTATGCTGTAGAGGATGCGATTCTCCGCACGAATCAAAATTTTAGATAGAAATCTCCATGTGGATTGAAAGATATGGAGTGGAGAAGAACTAGGGTTTGGGGTGTTTCGGCTACTACTGCTGATGAGACTAGATGGGTTTGGAAGTGAAGAAGAGGAGATGGCCTCGGGTTCTGTTTAAAAATACATACAGCACCAAACGAACGCTGGCCGAATTCGGACCGAACTTAGGCCGAATTCGCCTAGGGTTCTTCTGGGGCTTTTTTAAAAAAAATTCTTTGTGGGCCATGTCCTTTTCATCAACTCATTTTAAATATTTAATTCAAAGTTTAGTAATTTTAGATTTCAAATAATATAATTAATATTATTTTATAAATTAATATTCTTTACTCAGTATTTATTTCAGATTAGCTGTAGGAGTACTGTCCCAGCTAACGGAGGTTCACCTGAGAACTCTTAAATATCGCTTCGCTTCGACCGTAGTCGTGGTGACAGACAGAATCTTTTTAGGCTTGTCTCGAAAACAGTTATTGAGTATTGAATAAATTAATTAATAAAATAAAATAAATTAATATTATTGACGTCTAAAATTCCTAATTCTCGACGTAAATAATTGAAACGATCTTTCGCTAGAGGTTTTGTGAGTATGTCAGCCAATTGATTATGTGTGTCTATGTATACAAGGTCTATATCTCCATTTAGTTGATGATCTCTAAGAAAATGATGTCGAATCTCGATATGCTTAGTACGAGAGTGACATACTGGATTCTTAGTCAAATTAATAGAACTAGTATTATCACAGAAAATAAGTATGTGTGTGAAATGCAGTCCATAGTCTTCTAAAGTTTGCTTCATACACAAAATTTGTGCACAACAACGTTCTGCAGCGATATACTCATCCTCGGTTGTTGATAATGCGACAGAATTTTTCTTTTTGCTAAACCAAGAGACTAGAGCTTTGCCTAGAAAATGACATGTGCCGCTGTTACTTTTTCTATCTACTTTGCATCCGACAAAATCAGCATTAGAATAACCGGTTAGGTTAAATGATGTGGTTTTGGGATACCATAAGCCGACAGAAGAGGTGCCTTTAAGGTATCGAAAGATACGCTTAACTGCGCACAGATGTGATTCCTTAGGATTAGCTTGAAAATGTGCACACAAGCAAACACTAAACATATTGTCTGGTCGACTAGCAGTTAAATACAGTAAGCTACCGATCATACCTTGATACTTACGTATGTCGACGGATTTGCCTTGTTCATCAATATCAAGCTTGGTTGAAGTCGCCATTGGAGTGCTAAGTGGTTTGACTGCTTCCAGATCGAACTTCTTTAATAGATCTTTTGTGTACTTTGCTTGATTTATGAACGTCCTATTGTTGGTTTGTTTGATTTGCAGTCCGAAAAAGAATTTTAGCTCTCCCATCATGCTCATCTTAAACTCATTTTGCATACACTTTAAAAATTCTTGACAAAGAGATTCATCAGTAGATCCAAAAATAATATCATCTACATAGACTTGAATCAAAAGAATATTATTATTCAAAGATTTTATAAACAATGTAGTGTCAATATTTTCCTTTGAAAAACAATTGTCAAGTAGAAAAGAGCTTAGACGATCGTACCAAGCACGAGGGGCTTGTTTTAAACCGTATAAGGCTTTCTTCAACTTGAAAACATAATGAAGATTTTTGAAATCAGTAAAACCTGGAGGTTGAGCTACATAAACTTTTTCTTTTATAAAACCATTCAAAAATGTGCTTTTAACATCCATTTGAAATAACTTGAAATTATAAAAACATGCAAATGCACATAACATGCGAATGGATTCTAATCTCGCAACTGGGGCATAAGTCAAATCGTAGTCGATACCTTCTTCTTGATTGTATCCTTGAGCTACGAGTCGAGCCTTATTACGAGTCACTAAACCATTCTCGTTCAGTTTGTTTCGGAATACCCAACGGGTGCCAATGACCGGATGATCAATGGGCTTGGGAACAAGTTCCCAAACTTGATTCCGTTCGAATTGGTTTAATTCCTCTTGTATAGCATCTAACCAAAAATTATCACTACATGCTTCTTCAATATTTTTGGGTTCAAGCTGTGAAATAAAAGCAACACAAGAAGCTATATCTTTATTAGAGGAATGAGTACTTACACCATTGGTAATCTCACCAATTACCAAGTCCTTTGGATGATCTGCCAAGAATGTCATCTCTTTTGGCGTAACCTCAGGATTGCTGGTTCCGACTTCTTTACTTAAAAGTTCTGCATCTTTGTGTAAGGTTTTGTAGTAGCTGTACTTGGTATAATCACGTCTTCATTGTCGTCATCGTCTGAATGTTGATTTAGTTCATCAAACTTGACATTAATTGATTCTTCGATGATCATGGTTCTCTTGTTGAAGACTCTGTACCCTTTGTTCTTTGCTGTATAACCTAAAAATATACTTGCATCGGCATTTCATCAAATTTACTCAGATTATCTTTAGTATTAAGAATAAAGCATTTACAACCAAAAATCTTGAAATAAGAGAGTGGGTGTTCTATCAAACCATAGTTCATAGGGAGTCTTCTTCGATATAGGTCGAATTAGAACCCTATTGAGAATATAGCACGTTGTATTGACAGCTTCAGCCCAAAAGTATCTAGGTAGACTAAACTGGTTCAACATAACTCTAGCCATTTCAGATAGAGTCCTGTTCTTACGTTCCACAACTCCATTTTGTTGTGGAGTCCTAGGGCAAAAAAATTTATGCAAATAATCGTGTGTGTCACAGAATTGCTTAAACTCTGCATTCTCAAATTCACCGCCATGATCCCTACGAATGCGAGTAATCATGAAACATTTTTTATTCTGTACTTTCTTGCAAAAGATGACGATTCTGACAAAGTATCGTTCTTGCGTGCAAGAAAATATATCCATGTGTATCTAGAGAAATCATCTATAATGACAAATGCATATAACTTACCACCTAGACTAGCAATTCTACTTGGTCCAAATAAGTCCATATGCAACAACTGTAGAGGTCTAGTGGTACTTACAGCGTTCTTAGATTTAAAGACGGATCGGGTAGCTTTGTTCTTTTCACATTCGCTACATACCATGTCCTTCTTGAAAGATATGTCCGGTAAGCCGCGTACCAACTTCTTTGTAAATAGTTTTGAAATTGTGTCCATGTTTGCATGACCGAGTCTCATATGCCATAGTTGACTTTCAATACTTTTGGCCATCAAACATCTACCTGTTTTGTTAACATCTTCTAACAGATAGAAAATATATATGTTGTCTTTCATGATACCTTCAAAGATAGTACTACCAGTTGAGCTATCAACTATAGTACATTTGTCTTTGGCGAAGTTAATGCCATAACCGTGATCAGCTAAATGGCTTATGCTAAGCAGATTATGTTTTAACTCGGTAACTAGACAGACATCTTTAATCACAGGAAAGAGAGCCTTACCAATGTCACCGATACCGATTATGTACCTTTTTAAATTATTATCGAAGGAGTCGTATCCTTCTTTATTCTTCTTCGACAGTGTTGCGAATAATGAAGCATCATCGGTCATGTGCCATGAGCAACCGCTGTCGAGGATCTATTTGCTTCTAGCATGTGAAGGGCGTTCCACCTACAAAATAATTTGCAGATGAAACTCTTGGTACCCATTTTTTGTAGGGTCCTGACTGGTTAGTTTTTTGTATCCATGCATAAACATTTAAATCTACTAACTTTCTAATTCTACATGCAGAGGACATAAGACCAATGAGGCCACAATAATGATATTTTGTATGTTGAGTGTTGAAAGTTGTGTGAAGTACATGATTGGTAGGTTTTGGTTTTCTAGTATAGAAAAATGCATGCTTATTAGTCTTCTTGGACATAGGTTTGGTATGGTTTGGTCTGACAGTGTTTGGTTTGGGTGCATTCCGATGATTCGGTAATTGACACGTGTTAGAATAGGAAGCAGCAACTTCATGCCGTTTTCCTAAACTAATTTCCAACTTTTTAGAGGTGTCATAATCTAGTATAGTCAGATGTAAGTGTTTCCATTCTGACTTGTGCACACTGGAGATTCTCTCTCCTTAGATAGGTCTTCCTTTAGCTAGATGATAGTTCGGTCTTTTTTTCCAGATAAATTGATAGTCTCGTGTAACAACAGCTTAATAGATGAAAGCTCACCAGACTCAATAGAAGAGTCATTATTTCTAACATCAGTTAATTGGTCGGTAAGTCTTTCTATCTCACCTTTGTACCCTTTGAGTACCTTCTTAGAGGTTTTATATTTACTATGCAGTTTTCTGTAGTCATTTAACAGGTCACTGAAAGCCTCTCCTAGTTGCTCAAAGGTGAAATCATCATAAGGATCAAACAGAGGATTAGTGATTACCTGATCGCAAGCCATCAAGCATACATTTGTAGCATCATCTGATTGTTCGTCTTCTGAATTGCTGGCTTTACTTTCATGCCATATGCTTGTATTAGCGTACTTCCTTGATGTAGATCTCTTCAGGTAGCCTTTGTCATATTTGCTGCTTTTTCTTGTTGATGATGATGCTGTTGGACAGTCTTCCTTCATATGTCCTTTCTTCTTACATTCGTAGCAAATAGGATATTCCTCGCTGTTGTTGTTGTTGCTATCTTTTGTTCTTCTATTGAATCTCATGAACTTCTTGAATTTTTTTACCAGAAGAGCTTGATCTTTAGAGTCAGAGTCATTGTCGTCAGAAATATCTTCGACAGTTCTTCTATGTTGAGCCTTGAGAGCGATCGACTTTTCTGACTTATCCTTTGGTGTAGCATCTTCAAAGTCTTGAAGTTCTAACTCGTGAGTGAGTAGCTTACCCATGAGTGTTTCCAGAGACATTGTTGAGAGGTCGTTTCCTTCAATGATTGCTGTAGCCTTTGGAATCCAGTTCTTTTTGAGAGCTCGTAGAAGTTTGCAAATTTTCTCATGCTTACTGTATTCCTTGCCTAATAAAGACAAAAGATTTACAATATCTAAGAATCTCGTAAACATCTGAGTGACAGATTCACTTGGCTTCATTTTGAACGCCTCGTACTCTTGAGTAAGTCTGCTGATTTTTGACTCCTTGACTTGTGTTGTTCCTTCGTGGGTTACTTCGAGAAGTTTCTATACTTCATTTGATATACTGCAAGTCGACACTATGTTGAATTCAGTTCTGTCTAAAGCACAAAATAAAGCGTTAATAGCACGTGCGTCAAGTCTAACCTTTTTTTTTTCATCCTCCGTATATTTATCATAGGGTTTTTCAACTAAAACTCCATCAACGTTAATACGAGAAGGCTTTTTGTAGCCATCAATAACTATAGACCATAAGTCAAAATCAAGAGATTTTAAGAAGAAACTCATCCGTGTTTTCCAATAAGTATAGTTTGTGCCGTCAAACAGTGGAGGTATGTTTGTGGCTTGGCCTTCACTTGTGAATTTCACAGTTGCCATGTGTAATACTGTGATCTATATAACAATTGAAAAAATAACTGAATATAACTGTAGTTTTACCTTGCTTTACCTGTATAACCCGCTTTGATACCAATTGTAGGAACGAAATCGTAAAGCAGAATACTCTAGACGGGGGGTGAATAGAGTAGGCAGCGGAATATTGCTAATTAAAACTTGTTAGCAGTTAGATCACAGAAATAATAATAATCACAAAGTAATAATTATAAAGAAAAGAGTGATCAGAAGGCAAATGCAAACACAGAGATTTATACTGGTTTCCCTCTTGTGAGGACTAGTCCAGTCGGAAGAACTCTAGCTTCCAGTTGAATCCACTATTGGAAAATCCTGCAAGTTTTCATACGAAGTCCTTGCAACTTCTACAGACGCGAGCTTTGATACTAAAAACTCGACCAACTTCAGTTTTGAAGAGTCTTTCTTCAATCAAGCCTCTGATTACAATTTCTCTGAAATCTTCTAGACCGTACCGTACCGGCAAATTGACTAGCGAATTGTAACTGGCTTGGGATTTGAAAATGGAAGCTTTTTAGAACTCTTTGGAAGAAACGTAAGCTTTAGAAGAGAGAAGATGAAAGTGAATTGGTGTGATAAAATGATCATAATTCCTCTCTATTTATAGTTTTTCCAAAGACAGAAATCTGACAGAATTCGGACAGAATTCGGACAGAACTCTTTGTGAAGGAAGACCAAGTTTAAAATCCAATATTCAAATAATGTTCACCTTGGCCGAACTCTGGCCGAGTTCTGTCAGGGTTTGGTCAGGTTTATTTTGTGAAAATTGTTTTTGGCTTTTTGAAAATCCTTCAGAAGCTTTTTGTAAAAGTAGATGTTTTCTAAAAATATAGGTCATTTTAAAAAGATAGGTCATTTTTGAAAAACAATTTTGGATAGCCTATTTCCCAGAACGACTTGGTGTAAAATGTATTCCTAGACTCAATAAAAAAGAAAATTATATTGCGTAAGGAAATACAGTCTTGAGTGGCAAACAGCTTCGGTCTTGAACTGAGTAGATATCTAATCTTGATCAGTGTCCAAAATGTCTTTAGTAAACATCTGAATTGTTTCATATATCGAGACAAAGTTTGATCAATTATTAAAATCAGCTTTGACCATGACCAATGGGTCAACAGTACCTACACTCATAGGGATTATCAAAGAAATGATGGGGTCACAACAACGGCGATCGACATCTCGTTCTCTAGCAGAGTATCCAGTTGTTGATAGACCGAAGTGAACAAAAAATACCCGAGGAATTTCAAGCCGAGAACTTGCATTCAAAGGAACTGCGGATTAGAGCCAGACAGTACCAGACATCTAGTCAGTCAGCATATCGAGCCCGACCTACTGTAGAGGCAGTACGAGGGCGGGAGCATATAGATAGAAGGATCGAATCTAGGACTGAGGGTCATAAGAGGTACCATTCACCCGTATCAGGCTTTTCACCCCAACGTCCCTCCCCAGTACCAGCAGACCAACGTTCATACCAGCACCAGGAGTTACCAGTCGTATGTTCCTTCTGTGGAAGGGAAGGACGCACTCATCTTACTTGTCGGAGGGGTAACCTTCTATGTTTATCGTGTGGTTCACCTAACCACATTATAGGAATTTGTCCCCGGAGATGTCAAGGTGGATCGTCATCCTTCTAGCTGGTAAAGTGCATTTAAACCCTCCTTAGATGTGACGAAAACGCAATTAAAGACTCCCTGATTTGAAAAACCCAAAATGTTACGAAAATGCTCAAATCACCCCCTAAGCTAACTTTTTTGTTAACGGGAGTTAAAATGGGGTTGTTTTGACCATTTTATCCCTGGGCTATCTAATATTAACGGGTTGTTAAAAACGGTTAGTTCTAAAATTATTTTGTTAAAAACGGTTAAGCAAAAATACTTGTTAAAAAGTGGATAAATATTAACAAAGGAAAAATGGTCTTTGCTAGTAAAATTATTTATTAAAATTATTTTAATTAATATTAACTTGTTAAAAACGGTTAGTTCCGTCAAAAAAGTGGATAAATATTATTTAAAATTATTTTGTCATAAATTATTTTTTATTTAACAAATATATAAATATTTTTGGGAAAAACAAAATTGATAAATACAAAAAAAATCAATTCTTAAAAATAGAAATGATGAAAAACTGGAAAAAAAAAACCAAACAAAAAACAAAAAATACTATTAAAATATGGAAAAAAAAATAAAAAATAGACAAAATATTCCAAAAAACCAAAAAATGAGGATAAATCTTACAATAAAAAAAGACAAAAACAAAAACTATACAAATTTGAAAATAAAAGCCACTCTTAAAAAACTAGAAAAGATTATTAAAAAGATGAAAAAAAATATGAAATAAGAACTAAAAAAATGGAAACAAAAAACAAAATATTAAAAAGATTATTAAATAACCTCCCGTTCTTAAAAAGATAGAATTCTCATGCTTGACGTAATTTTCGAAAATAAATGTTCATAATCTAAATAGTAGGTTTTCATCTTAAATTTTTTCTGGAAAAAAAAATCTTTTAACAAATGTCTGGTTAGTCCTGAACTATCCTGCCATTTAACTTAGGGCATGTTTTGTAAACCGTATTTGGAGCTAGATAACTGTAACTAATATTATATTATTTAATATTTTATAATAATTATAATCTTAATTAATAATTATAATCGTAGTTAATAATTTATTAATTACAATTTTATTATAATATTAATTAATAATAATTTAATCATAATTATAATTATAGTTAATAATTTATATATTATAATAATTTTAATTAATAATTTAGTAATCATCATTATAGTCTTACTTAATAATTTATTAGTCATGACTATTATCGTAATTATTTATTTATTAATTCTAACTGAAATTACAAATCTTGGTACAAATTTATTTTCATCACATGTATTACTTAAACAAATAACTTAAATATTACTAAACATGTCAAAAATCCAAAAATAAATTGCAAAACATGTATGTCGAAGCATGGTCCGGGTTCAGTGGCTGCCACCGCCTTTGTCGATTCTCTAGGAATAGGCTGTAAACCTTGGCCTCGGTGCTCCTTTAATTCTTTCATTAAATTCCACATTAGAATTTGATAGTGTTCTGAAAATTTCTCATCCTCCCATAGTAGAAAATCACAAGAATTTGTTAGAAAATTTGTACTCCCGTAGAATCATCTTCCAGGATTTGTTGGTGTCAATAAAGTTTTCAATGGGCTAATTAATCCACAATAGCAATAAATTGTTCTTCCATAATTTCTATTTGGACGTCTTGAGAAAAAAAAGGAATAAGTAAAAAAAAGCTTCAAACATTAAATGAGAGCAAATAAGTAAAAAAAAAAGGGAATATAAAAAAAAATTGCAGTTGGATTTGAGATCTGTAGGTAAGAAAAAGCTTCAATAAATTAAATGAGAGCAAATAAGTAAAAAAAAGGAATATAAAAAAATTAAATATTATTTTTCCTTCCAACCAACCGATCAAAAAATAGAAAATATAGAGCTTAGATTTTATGTTTCAAACAAACATTCTTATAGAGAGAATGAAAGAGAGCAGCAGCCACAATGTAACCATTAGCATTAGGGGTATTTTAGGAAGTGCACTTTTTTTAATCCAAAATATGGGCTCTAACGGCTGTTCTAACGTCATTTTGATGGAAAGGGGCATTCCGAGCAAAAATAGTTTTGCGGGAGGTGCAAACTGCTTAAGTTTTTTAAAAGGTCTTATTTTGCGAACGAGGCAACTCTAAGGAGGGTTTAAATGCACTTTACCCTCCTTCTAGCCTTCCATCCAGCAGGTACCAGCACCGGTTCAGCAGCAGTAAGCTCAGAGGCGGAGAAACCAGCAGAGTATCAGGCAGAATAAGCATGTACATATTATGGAAAGTTAGGGCATTCTATATCACTTTGTTGGATGGCCAATAGGTAATGCTTCCGCTGTGGAGCAGAGGACCATTCAATTAGCACTTGTCCATATCCGACATCTCGAGGATGACCATCTACACCAGATATACCACCGCCATCCTTTCAATCACCCCCGACATCACCTCCCATAGTGGATGAATAGCTAGGCCAATACTAGATGTTCAACCATTGGCACAGTACCCACCGCCATCACGAGCTCAGAGGGTCGGCACCTCAGAGCGCGATTCAAGGCACAGTACCAGGAGCAGCTGTAGTATCAGCATGAAGATAATACCTTGGGAGTCTCAGGTACCATATTGATGGTCTTCTTTGAGTTATTCCTTTCGGATTTGTCTTTCAGTAGCAGGCCAGGTAGTGGCAGTATATCTTAGGTTCTTGTCGGAGACCTTGTAATCTACCTATATCAGGGGTACAACGGTCGGCTTGACTTAATCGGTGAGTGAATACGAGTTTCTCGTCTCACTCTTCTGTCTTTGTATCTTGAGATGTATGATATCTATCACGTGTCTCGACTACGATGATACGTCCTGGGTAAAGTCATGTCTGAGACTGTCATTGGCACCGACTTACTTTGAGACTTGACCTTTATCCATTTTGGAAGTCAGCGTAGGCCAGCGAGGACGTTGGCCCATACTCAACTAACTCAGGAGGCATATTTATTCATATGCCTCCAACCCTTCTTGGTTGTGCTTGTGTTATTACTTACGCATTTATTTATGTTACTGTTGCCTTCATTTATTGATATTCTATGCCTTGTTTGATTGAGATAGTTATATTTTCTTGAGCTTTTGTTTTGGTTATCATGCTCGACTAGCTTTAGAAAATTTCGAGGACGAAATTTTTCTAGGGATGGGAGAGTTGTGAGACTCGTCTCACTGTATTGGTATTTATATACGGATGCATATTTTATACTGTGTTTTATATTTTTTTGATTTTCGGAACGCGTTTAAATTTTCCAAACTTATAGATTTTCTCCTTGACCGGCGTATCGCCAGTGTACCACTGTATGCCGACGACATGCATGTCACTCTCGTTTTCTGTTATACATATTTTCAGTATAAGTGTACGGGATTCTGACATTTGTTAGGTAACCCATGTTTTGACTTATCTTTCTTAGCCTTGCATTGGTTTAATTTTGACTTGGTTTAATTTGGTTTGGTTCAACTTGGTTTGGTTTGGATTGGTTTAGTGGGTTTGAGATGAGATGGTTTTGTATAAAAAACCAAACCTCTCTCTCTCGCTCCTCCATTATTTCATTTTCTTCATCTTCTTCCTTTTCATTTTCTTCTCCAACCTAAGGCAAGTACATCTTGCCAAATTTTGGACAAATATTATTTTGTTTGTTCTAAACTCTTCCTTACATGATTATAAGCCTCTTTACTAATTAGCACTTTTGATTTTGGGAGATAATTTCTTATAGATCTAAGTTTAATTAAATCTTGGTTTTCTTGGGTTTTGATCTACTAAACTTCATTATTTTCAAGTTTTGATTGTTCCATGTTGTAGAGAATTTGATTTTACTCAAAATGGACCTTTGAAAACCCATATTTCGATTTGTTTTGAGTGATTTGTGAACTTGGAAAGTTCATGGGTTCCATCATGAACACAAGTTCTCTGATTGGGAAAGAAGAACAGTGCTGGGCGCATAGCATTTCCATGCGCCCACAGCAGTCTTCCTTTGGGCCCATAGCCATTTTTATACGCCCAAGGCCTCTATCGTCCTGTGCTTAGGCGCATGGCCCTTTGCACATAGCCTTGGGCGCATAGCCTTTATATGTGCCCAGTACACCATGTCCCCCATTCACTTGGGTGCATAGCCCTGATTATGCACCCACTTGCCTGGGAAGATAGTCTCCTGACTTCCTTCCAAGTGCACCCTGGTCTCCATCCTGTGGGCGCATGCATGTAGGTGCATAGCTCTTGGCGCATGCCTTCCCCAAACACTTGACTCTCCATGAAACGGCTAGCCTTAGACGCATAGCCTTAGGCGCATAGCCCTAGGCGCAAAGTTTTGGCGCACGCCATTCCCTGTGTATGTTACCTTAGGCGCATGCTCTCCTTGGACCATGTTGACCTTAGACACATGCTATCCAAGACACACCATCTGACCTTGGCACCTTCTTGGTCATGGTGCCACCTTGGCCATGTTGGCTAGCCCTAGCACGAATGACTGTTTTGACTGTTTTGCCCATTTGAGCTATTCAGCTGTTAGTCTTGAAGAACACTCGAACACGAAGCTTGTAAACATTTATCTTGGCTTCAGAATTTTCTCGGTTCACCTTATTGGAGTTCATATGTGATTGATAACTTAAATCATAGCTTTAATCTTTTGGCATGTTTTCTGTACTTGACATTTTTAAGGTTTTCTTCGACTGTAATAAATTTTTATCATGATTAGATTATTTTGTATAGTTAGAGAATAATTGTACCCCCTTATATTCTTAACACTAGCACAGATTCAGTTATTATTTTAGGTCAAGTAGTACCTTTATTTATTCCTTCTCCCATGCCATGATACATCTTTTATCTAATTCTTTCTACATACGATCCTTATTGTTATGTTTGCTTATCCTTAGATAGTGGCCCGTCGGGGTGCACTCATGATTTATGTCTCTTCTTTGCTTATTCTTAGATAGTGGCCCGTCAGGGTGCACTCATGATTTATGTCTTTTCTTTGCTTTACATGATAGTGACCCGTTGTGGTGCACTTATGTCACATGTTACTTCTCTGCTTTTATTAGATAGTGACCTGTCGTGGTGCACTCTTGAACATGTCTTTCTCCGCTTACATGATAGTGGCTCGTAGAGGCACACTCTTGACAAGTATATCTTTTCTTTGCCTTACATGATAGTGGCCCATAGAGGCACACTCTTAACAAGTACTCTTTACATGATAAGTAAACCTAAACATGACATGCTTAATCAAGATGTTGTTGCGACGGCTATTTCCCCTTGCTAATATAACTCTTTGGACATTGTGGTTAAATTCTTTATGTATGCGTGCATAAGCTACATGTCTCGTCTTGCGTCATGTCTAAGACATGGATTCTTGATTACCACGGTCAGGGATTCATACTGAATCTGACTAGGATAACGACTAGATTGATCAAGTAGCTCATAAATAGATTTTTCAGTCACATGTAATCCCGTTATTTGGGCACTTTAATTGGACTTGTAGCCTGCCGACGAGTTGGGCGCATTGCTAGCACACTTTTATGTGTTGCACCACAAAGTCACCTAACTCAACTCTCTCAACCTGCGAAAGGATAAATCGAATAGTCTGCAGGGCTTGTGACTGCTGGAATATCTCACTGCATCTTGTAGTAATTAGGCTTGTGATAACCCTAGTTAGTTAAAGTATCAAGCCGTACTCATTGCTTGGCCGTGATTGATGGATGGAGTCAGTCCAGTCTAGTTTTGTCTAGGCAGTGTCCATATGTTTATTTCAGTACATTATTGTTTATGCCTTACTTTTGTCGATGAATGATCGTAGGCTAAGTTCTGTTCAGGAGAAGGGTTACAACCCCGGTCCTTGTTTGGTTTACGGGTTGTAACTTAGCTTCCGAAATAGCTCCCAAGTCATCTTATCAATTGTCGTCCTATTCAGTACTCACATGTTCTACATGATCTTATGCTAAACATTGATTGGAGGCTAAGTTCTGTTCAGAAAAAGGGTTACAACCCCGGTCCTTATTTGGTTTACGGGTTGTGACTTGACTTCCTAGATAGTTTCTAAGTCATCCTATTATTGTCATTCTATATGGTTCCCACATGCCCACATGTTCAGTTAATCTCAAAAGCTTTACGTGATCCCTATGCTAAGTCCACATGCTCATATGACCCGGCTGGCTCACCTGCTTACCTGATCAATTGATTTTACATATTCTCAAGCTTCTGTTTACTTAACATGACTACAATGTATATTATGTCACATATTAATTACTTACGTTACATGATGTCTTACTTTTTGTCTTTTCTACTCTCGGGATAAGTGCATTGGTAGTGTACGAGTCTCGATTCACATATACTTATTGCTTTTCCTAACCATTGCTATGTTAACTATTGCTAGTTTTAGTCCATAGTTTGGCTTCCTTTATGGTACTTGTTATTTGGGGTCTGACCCCACTGGTTTTGTTTGGCCAGATCTGATAGAGGATCCCAAAGGATCATCTGCACCATCTACTCGACGTTGACCATCTGAAGCACCAGAGTACCTGAGTGGATTTCTTGTTTCATTCTCCCACTTTATATGTATATTATTCTTTTGTGGCAATTAGCCTCCGAGCATATGTTTAGCTCGTATTTTGGTTCTTGATATTTAGCCTACGGGCCAAAACATGATGTGTGTATCCTAGACTATAGCTAGAGCTCATCATGTATGACTATTACTCTTGCCAGTTCTCTATTTTGGTATGACTAGCTATATGATCATTCATGTATAAATGGTTTGGGATGCTTTACTATTGTATGTCTGATGATCATACTTTTTGTAGTTTGTATAATTGCCTGTGATTGAGATACCTAGGAATGCTTGATCTAGGATTGAATGTTGTCTTGTATAAGTAACCCCCATGTCTTGACAGCTTATACGTGATTTCAGAGTACTGGCGTACTTTGGTATTACGTAGCTAGCCTTGTCCGCCCCCACTTGCCAGTATTCTGGTTCTGGGGCATGACATCACTAAACCACTCAGCCCAATTTAGTAACTTGCCCGGCCCACTCTACAACTTTAATCTAACAATTTCCATAACCAACAGCTTATTGTTTACCAATCAAGCCCACATCATTTAGAGAATGACCTAATAATTTAAAGGAGATCACCTACGAACTTAAGCCCAAGCCCAAAACTAAAACTCTAATACAAATACTCTACTTCCTTCTCTCTCTTCACTCATCTCACAACTCTCAGCCGACATAACATCAGAACCCATCATCATCTTCGTCTTTCTCTTGGATAGAAACCCTAACCCTAATATAAAATCTCCTTTCTCTCTAACATTTCTTCTTAGCCAAAAACTTAATCCATACTCAGATCCCAACCTAACTTCATCTTCCTCTCTCCTCCTTCTTCCTTACGGTAAACACTAGATATTAACTTCCCATCTTCCCCAATCTCGACCACAACCCCCAAGAAAACCCTAGATCTAAAAAAAATAAGAAAGAGACGGGGTTCAAGTGATCGAGGCAGAACTCACCTTGATGTGGCCGGTGGTGGAGATCCGGGGTGGCGAGACGTCGTCAGCGGATCTGGTGGTGACACTCCTCGACAAAATAGCTCCAGCCGTGGCTTCGAGAAGGGCTGCTGCGAATCTGCCCGTAGCCATGTCAACATACTCTGGTGGCGTCGATTGCGATCCCAGGCGGTGCCGACGAGAATCGGCTCTGAGGAAGACAATAGCTCAGTCTTCGAGGCGGCTTCACAAGGTTCGAAGAGGCAGCTCTGGCTCGTCCTTCAAGGGTCGTACGCGAGATTCGAGGAGTTCGCACGTCTCACGACGAGGCACAGCACTGCAGTCGACGTGTCGATCTCGAGGTCGACGAGGAAGGCGATCAACGGAGCAGCGGTCTTCCGGTGGCTCAGGGCACAATGGCGTCGAACCTCGGCGGCTTCGATTCACGGAGCGGTGACCCCTTGGCACCTCAACTTTGCGGCGGCGACTTTGAACTCGTCAAGCGAAGATCGGTCGGGATCGACGGATCCGGACGAGATCTGGAGGTGATCCCTCGGTGATATCGACGGCTTCAATAGAGAGATGGGATCATCGGTGTCCGACTCTGGATACGACGTCAGGGTGGTGACGATGAGAACTCTAGTGGCATCGGAGATGGTGGTGCAGGACGGCGCTCACGTCGGTAACGTCGCCATAACAGTGAGGAGAGAGAGAGAGAGAGAGAAAGTATTGTGTCAGTGATGTGACATGTCAGAACTGATACTATGTTGAGAACTGTGCATGTGTCATATTTATAATAAAATATATGGGTGTTCTCCAAGAAAAGGACAGTGGTAGTCGCAGTAAATAGGAATAGATCTGGTAGCATAACATAATACTAATAACATAATTGTAACTGAATTAAAGCAAACTAACAGAATTAGTTTGTCTTCTAATAACCAACCAATAATTGATTAATAACTAATTAACTAACTAACCAATTCACTTATTAACTTACTACAAGAATTAGCTAACAAACTTCCTGCCAACTAACAGTCAAACATAGTTATTCTTCATAATTAAAGACTAATAGGTAATTATAAAAAATAGTTAATTATTGAATTAATAATCAAATTAATCCTTCTTTTCTAGCAAATAATCTCACTATCATCAAATAAACTTACCAATTTTTAACTAATAAGTAAATCAACCTGACTATATAAAAATATATCACTTTCTAGATAATATTTAGGAATAAAAATTATATTAGTTAAACAACTAACCAAGCAAATTAGGTTTTTCACAAGAAAAAATGATATTAAATCTAAAAGGAAATTAGGAAAAATCTCAAAATTTCCAAAACTGATTCAGGGAGTTACAGTTGGTTCGCCCTCTCGACTCTCGCCAACGATGGTACGTACTGAGGCACCCTCTGTGGTATGGCGCACGATGAAGGCTCGGCGACCCCCTTGCCCTTGTCAACAAAAGATCTCATCGGTGCCATTGATGGTCGAAAAAGCTTCAAAGGTCGGGAAAAAGATGACAGAGAGTTGAGAGAAAATAACTTTTTAGTAAAAGTGAATTTTTCTCTCTATTAAAAATAGTTATTTATAGCCTATGGAACATTGCGCAACCCACGCGCAAAACTCGGATCAGTTACAACAATATCCCGTGCCAGTCAAACAAATCACTTCTAATTCAAAGTATATCAAATTTTAAAAAATTTCAAATTTGAAAACTTTGAAAGGGGTCTTGTAGGACCTCAAAATTAATTAGGCGCTACTCATAAGATGGCGCCAGGATTCAGAATGACGCTTATCACTGGGTTGTACGAGGCTTAGGTGGCGCTAGGGTCAGGTGGTGCGTGTACCACGTGGTAAGCCTCCTCGAGAGGTCATAACAGTCGCAAAGATAACTGACAGCTCGTCAGTCGAAGGAAATCTCTTCGAATCTCGGGAAGCGCGACGCTCGAGAAAATTATGTTAGCTTTGTAATAAATGCTGGCAGTTAGCTCACGTCAGCAATCAAGTGGCACGAGGTAGTTAATGATGACAGAACTGATAGACTAATTAGGAGGCGCCAGTTATCAAATTGTGCCTGGTGCCACCTATCAAACTGGTGCCAACTAATCAATTTTCATCCAGAAGTCAGATGACATGGCGTGCATGCCACTAATCTTGAAGAACGTGTCTACTATACTGCCCATGTCATCCCCATTTTCCGTTATCCGTATTTCCAGTATACGTATACGGAATCCTGACATGTATTTTTTTACTTCTCTTGCCTTACTAGCTAATTTTGGTTTAATCTTGCTTAGGTTCATCATGGCATGTCATCGTTTGACTTGGTTCATTTTGGTTTGGCTTGGTTTATTTCTTTTAGTTTATCATGTTAAACCCCCTCCCATTTAAAGCCCACCAACCTTCTCTCTTCTCCATTACTTCTTCTTCCTCCTCTTTCATTAATTCCTCCACCCACCAAGCTTAGGCAAGTGAAACTTGCTTCATGAAGGAACCCTCCATTTTATTGTTCTAATCTCTTCTATGCAACATTCTAAGCTACTTTAGTTCTTGTCATTTTGTATTTTTATGTATATATTTTTGTAGATCTAACTATGCACCATTTTAGGGTTTTCATGGGTTTTGATCTAGCAAACCATCTTGTTTTCGAAAACTAAGACTTCAATGTGGTAGAGAATTTGATTTTACACAATTTTGATTTTTAAAAAGTTAGATTTCATTGTGTTTTGACCAAGTTATGAGAGTTGGAAGTTCATGGGTTCCATGACTTGTGGTCTCGGCCAACTTGGAGAAGATGAACAGTGTTTGCACACTGTTGAGTGCAAACATGTAGGCGCATAGCCAAATCATGTGGGAACATAAGGCTACATGTGGGCGCATAGACATACATGTGGGCGCATGGCCTCCATTGGATGGTGCATGAGCTCCTGACTTGTAATCCTCCATGGCATTTTCATGCTTATGTAGGCGCATAGGTCTGGGCGCATAGCTCACTTTGGAGTTGCATCTTTCCATAGACCTATGTTATGGCAATGGTAGGCGAATGGCTTCCTGACTTGGGCCATAAGGCCATGAGACTTGTAGGCGCATAAGTATGGGTGCATAGCCCATGGGCACATGTTTCCTTGGTGCATACCCTCCATAGCATATGCTTTACATAATAGGTTTAGCCCTAGGCGCATACATCTGGGTGCATGCCACTCTCAGCACATGCATTTTGGGTGCATGCTCTTCATGATACCCCCATCGACCACTTTGTGCCACCCTTCGCAAATGTCCATATAGTCCTCATGATCCTTAGGGTAAATTGCGTCCTTGTTTGTACTCTTTACTTGATTAATCCTGTAATGTTATTTTCCGTGTTGCACATGTACTCTGAGTTTTAAACACGATCTTGGTATGGCACGTACACTCTCTAACCAGTCCTTGACAGTGACCCATTGTGGTGCACTTACATAAACACGATATGACATTATGACTTTACATGATAACTCTTGATAGTGATCCGCCGTGGTGCACTCTTGACAAGTAATTTGACATGATAATTCTTGATGGTGGTCCGTTGTGGCACAATCTTGATATGCTGTCGCGACGGCTATCTTGACTCGCTAAGTAACTCTTGTCTTGACATGATAATTTTCTAACTCATATTTTTTCTTTATCATTGATGTATTTTATGTGCTAATATGCTGGTTTAGTTCTTAAGTGAAGCCTCCCTTGTGGCACTTGCTCTTTCTGTGGTCTGACCCAGCTGGTTTTGTATGGCCAGATTTTGGAGTAGCACCCGAGGATCTTCCAGCCTTCCAGCCAGATGGTGAACACTAGACGCAACCCTGGCAACAAGTAGATTTTATTTTGCTCTCCCACTCTATTATAAATTATTCTTTTGAGGCGTTTAGCCGTCGAGCAAGTGTTAGCTCGTATTAAATTTACATTCATGTCTGTCCAAGGGATGTAACGTGATTGACAAATCATAGGGTTGATCATGTATGACTTAAACTGTTGCTAGTCTTTACATTTTGTATGACTAGCTTCATGATCATCTGAATATGTAATGTATGGGACGCCTTACTTTGTATGTCTGATGATATACCATCTTGTTACATTTACTTGCTTGCTTGAGATTGAGACACTAGGCTTTTTATTGACCATAAGAGACTGTTGGCTTGTAGTAAAACCCTTATGTATCTAGACAGACGTAATCGTACATCGGGGTGAGTTACACTTCAATGTACGTAGCTGGCTGTGTCTGTCCCCCGCTCTCCAGTATTCTGGTTTTGGGGCATGACACGGTTTAAGTGGTGACCCATATAGGTCTTGTAAATCAAGATATATGAGGGTTTCACGAAATAGATGTCTCAATCAGCTCTCGCCTTTGATCTCTACTCGTGCCTTCTAATCTTTCCAAAATCTTGATCTGATCACATGCTTATATCCTCGATCTATGATGGTCCTTCCTTATTGTTCCCCATATCGTTTTTTCAGAAGAATTGTTCATGGTCCTACGGATCAGCAAGGTGGAGCACCTCCAGTGAACCAGCAGCAACCTGGAGACCAAGTCCAGCATTCAGGGGTAGCTTCCAGAGTCATACCTACCGGGGGTCAAGAGCCACCAGTTCAGCCAGTCCAGCCTGTAGAGCCTGATAATGGAACCCTGGTGGGACTCATCAGGGAATTGCTTGCATCTCAAGATCGTCGGGGCGATGCCCTGCACCAGACAGTACAAGATGCCATCGGCAGAGTTGGTTACCAAGGGAACAACGCGGCCAACAGCTTCAAGCGTCTGAACCCTCCTTTCTTTGATGGCAGTGATGATACTATCACTGTCGATGCGTGGCTTCAGGACATAGAAGTTATCCTGGAGGCAGGTAGGATTCCTGAGGAAGAAAAGGTGGCCGTTTTGTGCCTACAGTTATTGGATTTAGCCCACAGCTGGTGGGCGATGCTAGCAGTTGGATTACCGACGCCTGTCTCATGGACGGTATTCAGCAATAAGTTCTAGATCAAGTACTTCGATGCAGTAGCTCGGTATGATCTGCAGACGAGATTCACCAATCTTAAGCAGATGGGGAGGACGGTCGATGGATATGCGGCCGAGTTTTCTAGACTCAGTCGGTTCGCTCCTACCTTGGTGGCAACCAAGTTGGATCGAGCCCAGTGATTTCAGCAGGGGCTCCACCTAGAGATTATTATATCAGTAGAGCAGTTTGAGCACCAGACTTTTGATGTCGTCTTACGAGCAGCGAAGAGGCATGAGTATAGTTCGCAGAGGATTGTAGATAGAAGCGGAGGACGGAAGAGGTCTCATGGGCAAATGTCCCAGTCATCAGCACCAATCCCGACAGCTAGGGCTTTGACTATTAGAGCTCCTAGGAGGGCGACCACAATTTTGTCGGTTCAGTACTCAATACCGGCGTATCCTCAACAGCAGAAGCAGAAGCAGTCTTCCGCAATGGATTGCTCTCATTGTGGGAAGCCAGGGCATATAGTATCAGAGTGTCGTAGAGCATAGGGATTGTGCTTGGCTTGTGGGGTACCGGACCATAAGATAGGGTCCTGTCCGGATAGAGCTAGTCCATCGTCGTCAAACCTAACCAGTCTGTCGGTTAGGGGTCCAGCACCAGTGCAGCAGCAGAACCAGCCTCCAAGGTCATTGCCGCCTCAGGCTCAGCAGTATGCCCAAGCTCAGACTCATAATCGGCAGAGAGGTTTCCATCAGAGGGTACCAGCACCAAGAAGACAAGGACGGGCTATGGCTCTGACCGTAGCAGAAGAATTGGCATCATGTGAGGTGGTGGCAGGTACTATTCTCGTCAACTCTTTTCCAGCATCCGTATTATTTGATTCGGGTGCATCACATTTATTTATTTCTGTACGATTCGTAATACGGATAAGACTGGAGCCCGATTCATTATCAGTAAGGCTCAATATACTTACTGGTAACGGTCCTGTGGGAGTAGATAGAGTCTATTCCTCATGTCGAATCGTAGTTAGCGGTAGAGAGTTCCCCGCTAGATTAATAAAATTTTCGATGGCCGACTATGATGTGGTCCTAAGAATGGATTGGTTGAAGGATCAATACACAAGAATAGACTGCCATATTGGCAGAATTATTTTTGGTATTCCCGGCGAACCGGAGTTTTCATTTTCTAGAGGCGAAGTAGAACCTTCTCCACCAGTATTGCGGATGGCAGTAGCAGTAGCAGTTCAATTTTCCAGAGTAGTAGAAGAGTTTTTTGATGTATTTTTCGAAGAGCTTCCAGGCATGCCCCTAGAGAGAGAGAAAGAGTTCACCATTGATTTGCTTCCGGGGATGGCACCAGTGTCAGGGAGAGTCTACAGGATGGCACCTTCAGAGTTAGAGATCTTGTACAAGATGATTAAAGAACTTAGAACCAAGGGATTCATTCGTGCTATTGGATCACCTTGGGGAGCCCCGATACTTCTTGTGAAGAAGAATGATGGTACGTCAAGATTATGTGTTGATTATCGTAACTTGAACTCTGTAATAATCAAGAACATATATCCTCTACCAAGGATAGATGATTTATTTGACCAACTCAGAGGAGTGGCGACATTCTCGAAGATTGACTTGCGTTCAGGGTACCATCAGATCAGAGTCAAAGAGCAAGACGTCCCGAAAATAGCGTTCAGATCCATATATAGACATTGGGAGTTCCTTATTATGCCATTTGGAGCAACCAATGCGCCAGCCGTATTCATGGACCTCATGAATCGTATCTTCATGCCCTATTTAGACTAATTCGTGATAGTGTTTATAGATGATATATTTATCTATAGCAAGAATAAGGCAGAGCATGAGCAGCATCTTCGTGTAGTTCTTCAGGTTCTCAGAGAGCACCAGTTGTACGCGAAGTTCAGTAAGTGCGAGTTTTGGCTGGATCGTATCTTATACGTGGGTCATATCATCACCAGAGGTAGAGTGGAAGTGGACCCCCAGAAGATAGTGGCTATAGAGACATGGCCAGTTCCCAGTACCATCGCAGAAGTTCGGAGTTTCCTAGGATTGGCTGGCTATTACTGGCGGTTTGTATCAGACTTCGTTCGAATTTCAGCACCACTGACGCAGTTGACCCGCAAGGATGTGCAGTTTGCTTGGACAGCAGAGTGTTATAGTTCATTTGAGAAGTTGAAGCAAAGATTGATGACGGCACCCATTCTCACGCTTCCAGATGGGAGTGGAGGATTTTTAGTCTATTGTGACGCTTTCGGCAAGAAATTGTGATGCATCTTGATGCAGCATGGTAAGGTAGTAGCTTATGCATCACGTTAGTTTCGTGATCATGAGAGAAATTACCCGACCCATGACTTAGAGTTAGTAGCGGTGGTTTTTGCACTTAAGCTTTGGAGGCATTATTTATATGGAGATCGGGTGGAGATTTTCACCGACCATAAGAGTCTTAAGTATGTGTTTACCCAGAAGGATCTTAACATGGGTTAGAGAATATGGCTAGTGCTACTTATGGATTATGACATCAACCTACAGTATCATCTTGGGAAGGTCAATATGGTAGCAGATGCATTGAACAGAAGAGTCGGAGTTTATTTTCTAACAGCACAGCCATAGTTGTTAGCAGATCTTCAGAAGATGGGTATTGAGGTTGTTCTTCCTACCAATGTGGCATTGATGGCCAGCATGCAAGTTCAGTCCAGCATAGTTGAGAGGATTAAGTTAGCTCAGTCAGCAGATTTTAAGCTTCAACGGCTTAGGGCAGAATGTGTAGCAGGACGGAGAGCAGAGTTATGTATCCATGAGGATGGTACACTTCGATACGGAAGGCATCTTTGTGTACATAGTGGTGATATTAAGCGAGAGATCATGGCAGAAGCTCACAGTTCGCAGTATTCGATTCATCCTGGCGGTACGAAGATGTATCGTGATATCAGTCAGCATTTTTGGTGGAATGGCATGAAGAGGGAGATAGCCCGGTTTGTCTCTCATTGTTTAGTTTGCCAACAAGTTAAGGCTGAACATCAGAGACCAGCTGGACTTCTTTAACCTTTACCGATCCCAGAATAGAAATAGGAGCACATAACCATGGATTTTGTAACTGGATTACCTAAATCCCCAGCTGGAAGAGATACGATCTGGGTTATAGTTGACAGACTCACCAAGGTAGCTCATTTTCTCCCCTTCAGAATTGGCCAGTCGACGGATCAACTTGCAGAGATGTACCTCAGGTAGATAGTTAGAATGCACGGAGTACCAGTTAGTATTGTATCCGACAGAGATTTGAGATTTACGTCATACTTTTGGCGGAGTCTTCAGGGGATCTTGGGGACTCGTCTCAAGTTCAGTTCAGCTTATCATCCGCAGACAGATGGTCAGTCAGAACGCACGATCCAGACTCTTGAAGATATGTTGCATTCATGCACACTCGACTTCGGTAGTTCATAGAAAGATCACCTACATCTCGTAGAGTTCTCCTATAATAACAGTTTCTAGGTCAGTATCCAGATGGCGCCCTTTGAAGCCTTGTACGGCAGAAAGTACATATTCCCGTTAGCATGAGATGATATAGGCGAGAGGTAGATGCTTGGTCCAGAGATAATTATGCGGACTATTGAGGTGGTCAGACAAGTCAGAGATCATCTTCGAGTTGCACAAAATCGCCAGCGTTATTGGGCCGATTCTCATCGGTGTCCCCTTAAATTTTCTATCGGCGACCATGTATTCCTTAGGATCTCATCTTCCCGTGGCGTCATTCATTTTAGCGTACGGGGAAAGCTTAGTCCTAGGTATATAGGGCCGTTTGACATTCTAGAGCGGGTAGGTGATGTGTCATATCGTCTCGCTTTTCCACCGTCGTTACGTGAGGTACATGATGTCTTCCAAGTATCCAATTATGATGGTATATCTCGGATCCGAGTCATGTCCTTGATCATTCATAATTGGTTGTTGATACCAACCTTTCGTATGAGGAAAGACCGGTATCCATATTGGATCAGAGAGAGAAGATACTCAAGAACAAGACTATTAGTTTAGTCCGTATTGCTTGGGGTCATCACTCTTTGGGTGAGTCAATGTGGGAGCGTGAGGATGATATCCGATCGCGATATCCACACATGTTTGACTCATAAGGTATAAAGTCTTTCTTATGCCTTATGCTTTTAATTCCTTGCTTGCATGAATGATTGCTTGATTGACTGCTAGTCCTAGCTTGCTTATGATTAGTACAACTTGCCCCGACATCTCTAGTCTCTTGATTAAATTCTGAGGACATAATTCTTTTAAGGTGGGTAGAGTTGTCTTTCCCGTTTTCCGTTATCCGTATTTCCAGTATACGTATACGAAATCCTGACATGTATTTTTTACTTCTCTTGCCTTACTAGCTAATTTTGGTTTAATCTTGCATAGGTTCATCATGGCATGTATGGTTTGACTTGGTTCATTTTGGTTTGGCTTGATTTATTTCCTTTGGTTTATCATGTTAAACCCCCTCCCATTTAAAGCCCACCAACCTTCTCTCTCCTCCATTACTTCTTCTTCCTCCTCTTTAATTAATTCCTCCACCCACCAAGCTTAGGCAAGTGCAACTTGCTTCATGAAGGAACCCTCCATTTTATTGTTCTAATCTCTTTTATGCAACATTCTAAGCTACTTTAGTTCTTGTCATTTTGCATTTTCATGTATATATTTTTGTAGATCTAATTATGCACCATTTTGGGGTTTTTTTGGGTTTTGATCTAGCAAACCATCTTGTTTTCGAAAACTAAGAGTTCCATGTGGTGGAGAATTTGATTTTATATAATTTTGACTTTTGAAAAGTTAGATTTCATTGTGTTTTGACCAAGTTATGAGAGTTGGAAGTTCATGGGTTCCATGACTTGTGCTCTCGGCCAACTTGGAGAAGATGAACAGTGTTTGCACACTGTTGAGTACAAACCTGTAGGCGCATAGCCAAATCATGTAGGCACATAAGGCCACATGTGGGCGCATAGACATACATGTGGGCGCATGGCCTCCATTAGATGGTGCATGAGCTCCTGACTTGTAATCCTCCATGGCATTTTCATGCTTATATAGGAACATAGGTCTGGGCGCATAGCTCACCTTGGAGTTGCATCTTTCCATAGACCCATGTTGTGCCAATGGTGGGCGCATGGCTCCCTGACTTGGGCGCATAAGGCCCTGAGACTTGTAGTGCATTCTCTGACTTACCTTCCCCCATATATGTAGGCGCATAAGTGTGGGTGCATAGCCCATGGGCACATATTTCCTTGTTGCATACCCTCCATAGCATATGCTTTACATAATAGGTTTAGTCCTAGGAGCATACATGTGGGCACATGCCTATCTCAGCGCATGCATTTTGGGTGCATGCTCTTCATGATACCTCATCGACTACTTTGTGCCACCCTTTGTAAATGTCTATATAGTCCTCATGATCATTAGTGTAAATTGCGTCCTTATTTGTAATCTTTACTTGATTAGTCCTGTAATGTTATTTTTTGTGTTGCACATGTACTCTGAGTTTTAGACACGATCTTGGTGTAGCACGTACACTCTCTAACCAGTCCTTGACAGTGACCCGTTGTGGTGCACTTACATAAACACGACATGACATTATGACTTTACATAAAAAATCCTGATAGTGACCCGCCATGGTGCACTCTTGACAAGTAATTTGACATAATAATTCTTGATGGTGGTCCGTTGTGGCACACCTTTGACAAGTAATCATGGTAAATAACCTATCTTGATATGCTGTCGCGACAGCTATCTTGACTCGATAAGTAACTCTTATCTTGACACCGTGGATGGTTATGCTTGTATAAGCTACATGTCTCATCTTGCATCATGTCTAGGACATGAATTCCTGATTTCTACGGTCAGGGATTCGTACTAAATCTAACTAGGATAATGACTAGATTAATCGAATAGTTCATGAAGAGATTCCCAGCTACAGGCAGTCCCGTTATCTGGGCGCCTTAATTGGACTTGTAGCCTGCCGTCGAGTAGGGCACATTTCCAGCACACTGTCATGTGTTGCACCTCTAAGTCGCCTAATCCAACTCTCTCAACTTATGACCGGATAACCTGGATTAAGACTGCAGGACTTGTGGCTGTTGGAACATCTCGATGCATCTTATTAGTAACTAAGCTTGTGATAACCCTAGTTAGTTAAAGTATCAAGCCGTACTCATTGCTTGGCCGTGATTGATTGATGGAGTCCCGTCTGGTCTTGCCTAGACAAGACCAGTACATGGTTATTTCAGCACATTACTGTTATACTTTACTTTAGCGATAATTAGTTAGAGACTAAGTTCTGTTCAGGTGAAGGGTTACAACCCCGGTCCTTGTTTGGTTTACGGGTTGTAACTTGGCTACTGGAATAGTCCTTTAGTTATCTTATCGTTTATCGCCTTGTTTCTCTAACTCATATTTTTTGTTATCATTGATGTATTTTATGTGCTAATATGCTGGTTTAGTTCTTAAGTGAAACCTCCCTTGTGGCACTTGCTCTTTCTGGGATCTGACCCAGCTGATTTTGTATGGCCAGATTTTGGAGTAGCACCCAAGGATCTTTCAGCCTTCCAGCCAGATGGTGAATACTAGGTACAACCCTGGCAATGAGTGGATTTTATTTTGCTCTTCCATTTTATTATAAATTATTCTTTTGAGGCGTTTAGCCGCCGAGCAAGTGTTAGCTCGTGTTAAATTTACATTCATGTCTACCTAAGGGCTGTAACGTGATTGACAAATCCTAGGGTTGATCATGTATGACTTAAACTCTTGCTAGTCTTCGCATTTTGTATGACTAGCTTCATGATCATATGAATATGTAATGTATGGGAGACCTTACTTTGTATGTCTGATGATCTACCATCTTGTTATATTTACTTGCTTGCTTGAGATTGAGACACTAGGCTTATTATTAACCATAAGAGACTGTTGGCTTGTAGTAAAACCTTCATGTATCTAGACAGTTGTGACCGTAGATCGAGGTGGGTTACACTTCAATGTACGTAGCTGGCTGTGTCTGTCCCCCGCTCTCCAGTATTCTAGTTCTGGGGCATGACAGCCCATGACCACGCGCATCTCTCTTACAGAATACCATGCATCCGTAGCAGTTCAAGTAACTGTTCGCACAACTGGATGGATGGCACACAAAACGAAGTACGCGCCACCCAGTATAACTACTTGACAGTTATTTCAGAATTCTATAAATAGAGTTTCAAATCAGTTATAAGGCATCACTAATGATCATAATCTCCTGACAAAGTGCTGCTGCATTCTCCAGATGCTCGTGTCTTCAATATCACATCGTCCAAGGGATAAAGTAATCGTCTTCAGATCAAATTCCTATAGCTGTACTTCCCCATAAATCAATTGTACTCTTTGTACTTTCTTTTTAGTTTGTAGATCAAACTTTTGTTTTTACAAACACCCATATACCTATAGATGAGAACATTAGCACACTGATTGTATAGGTGGGTGTGTATAAGAGTTATCATGGGTTCAAGTTCAATGCTTGGGGTTTTTGTGAGGATTTTATGGGGTTTCCTTAGTTGATTTTTGCCATTAATATATATTGTGCCATGTACTTAACATACTTTTTTGGCTATCAACTCTGAAAGTTAGCCAACCTCAAATGACTAGGACCTACTACCACTTGGTAGGCGTAGTCCTAGTATCATTTTCTTTCTTCTTATTTAATTATGAGTGTGGTTATAAGAACCCTAGTAGCAATAATTAATTAATTCCTAAATATTTATCTAGGCTCCTTGGGCCATACAGACTTGGACTCGGGGCCACCTTTTCATTTTCAGTGCTCGGATCCAGGCAAGTATACCTTGCCACTATGTTCATCATTCAGTTATATTTTTGCATGTCTACTATTTTACCTGATATATCACATGTGTAACACCCTAAATTTCTGAAATTATTTTTTTACTATTTATTTGACTTAAATAGGGATTTATGGAATTTTGTAAATATTTTTAATTAAATATTATTTATTATAGATGACCTTAGCCATTATTAAGAATTAGAGTACAAGATGACCAAGAATTATGGCACGGAGAGGGTAGTCGAGTGCTTTGACTAGTGTTTTAGCCATGGTAGGAAAGGCCGAGCCATAAGTGTGCTCTGACTAGAAAAACCAATCAAAGTTGCGACTTAACCCCTATAGAAGATTTAATTACTTATTAAAGAAATTATTAAATTTTTAGGAGACCCGGTTGTGTTAAACTAGTCAAATTTGACCCGAACCCAATCCAGGTCCATATAGTCGGGTAGTGCGTTCAAAAAGGACCATGTAGATGTATATTGTATATATGTTTTGGTGATTTATTTTAGAGATCCATTATTTTAGTTTTCATAAATAAATGTTATGCTTTCTATAACATTTTATTGATAGTTAATAAATATTCTTTTTATGGAGAAACCTTCCCTGAATTTATTAGGACAATTTTTCATTTAAATAAAATTTGTATAAATATTTTTTTGGATATTTACTATATTAATGCATATAATTTTGTTATATTGGATTAATGAGATATTATTATCCTTATAAAAGCATATTATGTGTAATTTTGGTAAACCATTATTTAATTGTAAATCTTAACAACATATTATTAGAATATAGTATAGGCGTATCCATATATGGATATGTATAGTTATAGATATATATATATATATATATATATATATATATATATATATATATATATATATATATATATATATATATATATATATATATATATACAAAGAAAAATATATATAATAGAAGGGAAAGAAAAAAGAAAAAGAAAAAAAACTTCTTCCTTCAATATCTCGCGAGAAACGAATTTCTTGCGAAATATTAATTCTTATCTCTCCCGACCCCACACCCCCCCTCCCCCCCTCCCCTCCCACCTCCCCACCCCCATCAAGAAATACAGCAGATAACCGACCAAAACCTATATATATAAACGGAGAGAGAGAGGAGAACCTCTCGACAAAACTATATCAAGCCCCCAAACCCTAGTCCAACACCCCGACCTCGCCACCAGCCTCCTGTTCTCCTCCCCGCCACTGTACAGCCACCAGAGCGTCGCCCAGTCGCCGGTCACGCACGCACAAAGGCAGCAGCCGCAGCAGAGCTCCTCTGCCATGTACCCTACTTCGTGATCTCGTTACTTCCTGCATACGCGACCGTTGTCAAATCCATAAAGTCCTATGCATATTCTCCACATAATCGACTAGAAGATCCATCTAATGGTTTTAGGGTTAATATACAATTATTGTCGAATTACTTCTCTGAAAGTCGAGAAAAAGCACAGAACACATGTTCTGTATTAACAGTTAAAACCCCATATTGGAAGGCAAATATCTGCCAATCTAAAGCAATTTTTGAAATATAATTAAATAGGGTTGAAGAAAACATATAGGAGATCAGAACCTATTTTGTAGTTTCGAATTTCATTAATTGTGTAGAGATAAAACAATTATTTAGAATCGAGAAAAACCTTTGTAAAACTGTTTGGAATTTTTAGAAAATTCTCGGTACGGTGTCCATCCCGACAAATCGGGCTAGGTGGTCGCAACCCATGAGCATCTAAAGACGCGTACGGATGTTGCGGACTTGTGGGCTTTGACGAAACTCGATTTCGTTGTGTGTGCGCGACGAAATCGAGGCGTATCAGTCGAGAAACCTCGTATCGGCCTCTTTGCAAACTAGTCAATTATTTTTTGTACGTTTGTCACCTCGAGACGAAACTTACACCATTGGGACTGTGTCATTTTTTGGTCCTGTGAGCTAATTAGGTCCGATTCTGAAAAGGTTGACCGAAACGCTATTTTGGCGGACCCGCAACCCGATCCAACGGGCGAAGATGTACACGGTCCACCAAAATACAACTTTGGATATATGGTTGGATTAGTATCGTCAAACCGGACCTATAGACATATAGTTTGATGACTTTAGATACCATAGGCTCTGGCACATTTTTTGGTGCAAAATGGGTCCAACAGTGGACACTGTTTTGATCCAAAATTATCGTTTTTCCCCTATGTCCAGAGTTGGACTTTTGGTAGTCAAATTTAGACATTTTTTTTGACAAACACGTTGGTGATGTCTATTTTAGCATCCAAGGACAGTTACATGAGTTCAGTTTTTGCGGGCATTTGATCTGACAGGTTTATTTGGATGTGGTTGATTCTACACTAGGCAAGTATACCTTGCCAAACTTATACAGTATTTACATTTTCTTTCCTTTCCTATTGTATTTCTTTCCATATGGTTACATATGTCTCATATTGTACTTGGTTTATCATCTACTGCCTTACCTATTTTATAGATTTACGTGCACGTATATGATATAAGTTTTTTTTATTGCTTACTTATTGGTCTTCTTCGTGTTCATCGTATCTTATTATAGAGTTGTCAGTTCTGCCATGTTTCCTTGATTGACTTGACCTCGTCATGATTGATTGACTGGGACTTGACTTGAGTATGATTTGCCTAACTTGTGACGTTCTATAGATTGGGAGTATCTTTCATTGTACTACAGTTTATAGAATTTTATGTGACCTTTATATTCCTTTAGAAGATGAGGTTAGTACTAGGATTGGCTACTCGACCATTCTCGTTGGGAGTATCTTGTATTGCACTAAAGTTGAGACATTATATAGAGTGGAGTATCCTTCATTGTACGACAGTCTATAGAATTTATTTGATTGATTGTTAGCCAAGTCTAGTATTACACTTCTCTATGACATGCCACTTCTTAGATATTTTCTTGTACTATTCCTATTTTCCATACATGTTATATACTGTCATAGTAGGCATGTTTTATGTATCTTGCTAGTCGCCTGAGGACCTGGTGATCTTTCCAGGCTTAGTTAGAGAGGAGGACTACCCGGAGGTGTACGGTTCTGGAGTCGAGACAGGTAGCGTACCTTCGCAGGAGGACGAGATATTGCCAGAGGACTTCTCTTGATCTATGACGTATCTTTATTTTAGACTTGCTACTCTTATTTTCTTTTATTTTCAGCAGATTGTAGTAGTTTATTACTTTATTTTCTTTTACTGTGGTTTCGGGATGTCTTACCCGCACAGTTATTATTTCTATTCCTGTTGGACAGATATTTTTATTAGTATTATTTTATTAGACTTGATATCTTGTGTCTTATTATTCTATGTGGATGAGATTGGCTGTGACATGTGACGTTTGTTATTATTCTGGTTGCTATCATAATTTACAGCTTAAACATTTCGCTAATGGGCTATCTTTGAGATTTGGCCTATTGGTGAAGTGTTATTGGCATGTACCGTATCCTGTTCCTACGTATTTGGGACTGGGGCGTTACAACATATGCGTGTACGAATACAACTCTGGATGCAACCAACGAGATACGTTGGCTCTCTATTTTCTAACCTAGGCTATAGGAGACTACCTTTATATTGATGAGCGGATACACAGATATCCTGCAGGACCCTGACACTACTTTGGACACAGAGAGATAATATTGAGATATAGGGCACGTATCCCCATATTCAATTGATCATCTGTACGATGGGGTGTGTGTCGGCATAGTCATTGATCATTTTATTGTACTGCTACTAGACTTCTGATTAGGAATTGAACATGATGAGGATTCGACATATTCTGGATTCATTGGGTGGGGAGAACAGACACTAGACGTAGGGACTACAAGATTAGTTTACTTGACGTTGCGGCATGACGGGTGCCCTGAGGGAGCGCCACTGCACAAGTACCCATGACATCATAGACATCCCCATGCGTTGAAAGTTGTCCTTATTTGCATATACACATAGTGGATAGAGTACCCCCGTTTTTTATGCTTTTCATATCATAGTGGCATGTATATTATGTATCTTGTTGCATCCCACTAAGGACCTAGTTTCCTTCCAGGTTGGCTGAGTAGGTTTGCAAAGCTCTTGTTGGATTGTCGTTGAGCACTCATTTCATTACAGGTACTTACTCTTCTGTAGTATATATGTCCCAATTCTACATTTCATGCATGCTTGATAGCATAGTATTTATAGACTCTTTTCCTCTCGAGTATACTCGGGCTAGTATGATTATTGGGTTACAGACTAGTATTCATATCTCCCTTTCTTTATGCTTTTGTAGTATAGATTGAGATATAGAGTTGATATAGTGATAGATACACCATTCTAAACAGCTTATATGTATTTGTGTCGGACCAGAGTCTAGTTGAATACGTAGCTGGCCTATACCACGTGGCTCGATCCCACATATTTTGGGACTGGGACGTGACAACCAATAATAATAAGCAAATTAAAAGACAATTTAGAGAAGAGAGAATCAAACACTCGATGTATCCTGGTATCCTCCCAAGGGGCACTCCAGTCCCGGAACTCTCTCCGGTTTTAATCCACTATTTGAGTAAATAGTTACAACACGAGTTTGGATCCGAAGAACTCATCAACATCCTACATACGAGTTTTTGTCCGAAGGCTCGTCAACTTCTTACACATGAGTTTTCCTTCGAAGGCTCGTCAACTTCAAACTTGAGAGAAAAAGGTTTCGATCTTCTTGAACACTTTGAAGATCAAAGTTTACAACTATTGAATACTATAGCACTTTGATGGATGGACAAATAAAAGTTTGTAATGGTGGAGTTCTTTGTTATATGAGAAATTTAAGGCTCAAGTGGATAAATGTTTATGAAGAGAGAGAAATTCTATTTATACAAATCTAAAGTCATAAAAAGCATTCAGCAGCCGAGCGGATTATCCGAAGAAAATTTACGAAAATCCTTCGGATTATTCGGCCAAACAATAACGGCTAGAAATAGAGCCGTTGGATGCATTAAATGCTCTGACATATCGACGTTAGATTTGAATCAGAAATATGGCCATCAAGGCGTTCGAATTTTCGGACGGACTACCGCGAAGATCTGTCAGATGATCCGAAAGTAACAACAAAATACTTGTTGTTTCTGTTAGGATTATCCAACGGATTACCGCGGAGGTTCGTCGGATGATCCGAAAGTTATAAAATTAATTGATGTTTCTGCTCGGATTATCCGACGGATTACCACGGAGGTCCACCAGGTGGTCCGACGGATACAACAAATACTTGCTATTTTCGTCCAGATTATATGACGGATTACCACGAAGGTCCACCGGATAATCCAAAAATTACAACCCGAACTTGTTGTTTCTGTTCAGATTATCTGAAGGATTACCGCAGAAATCCAGCGGATTATCCGTCTCTTCATAAAAACTAATTCAGAATCTATAGCTTTTTAGTTTGTCATCCATACTTAAGTGTGTACATGATTTTCTAGATACTTACAGACACTTAGAGAGACTTATGAGCTTTTGATCTAAAATTCTTTTGCTTGTCATATGTCTTCTTGAGTGCGATAAGGGTTTGCTCTTGTAAGTGTTGGAATCGTCTTTTCTTCTTGCCCTAAATGACTTGTTTCTTCTTATAGAGGTTGGAATCATCTTTCCTTCTATATTTTACTTACTTGTTTTGTTCTTGTAGAATAATAGAGCAAAATAGTACAGAGGTTAATTATAGTCAATATATCAAAATCAGTGTGCCAACAATCTCCACCATTTTGATAATCGACAAATCGTACAGGTTTAGGAGATAGATAGCTCCCCTGTAATGTGATATCTCCCCCTAAATACAATTTCTCCCCCTTTGGCATTTATATAAAATGAAAGCAGGAGACAAGATAGAAGCAAATAGAATAGAAAGACAGAAAAGGCATAGCATTTGATAATAATGACTTGTTTGAAACATTGGTAAGCATAAAACGGTACTACATTAGACCAGTCCCCTAAGGACTACACAAGACAAACTTATTAAAAAAATAAGACTACTCCCCAGAGGACTGCACAAGATAACAACCATGTCCCCGAAGGACTACAAAAATAAAATAAGACACCCCACCACTAAAAGCCAAGAACCATCAACTCTCAAGAGAAACTAGAGGGTCAACATCAGCAGCATGATCCTCATCAACACCCGGGGTTAGGTTAAAAGCACCATATGGGTCTATGCCTCCAGGATATATGAAGCCATAGACATATGGATCGGTGAAGCGCGGCCCGAGGTAGTTAGGATGGGAAGCATTTGGATTGACATATAAGTTGCAAAACCTCAAGCATGCGGGAAAAGTAGACTTGATCCATTAAGCCAGGGTGAATAAGGGTACCAAGGCCTCGTGTTGCCTCCTAAAAGCGCTCCATGGTGGAGACGAAGAGAGATTCAAACTTTCGATCAATGAAGCGGTGAGCCTCGGTAGTAGGGATCGTAGAAGGATGAGCAGATGCATCAACAACAACAGCTTGAATGGCTCGGCCACGGGTGTTGGATTTTACAATCAGGGTAGGTCGTTCACCTATGGGACAGTTAGTCAAGTTGACCCTATTGGCTTCTAGGATCAAGGTTATGAACATGTCGAAGAGGAAAGAGCAATGGGAGGGCTCTCGGATGTGAATCATGGTGAAGATGAATTGTTTGGCTAGATAGAAGGGTTGCTTGGAGACAAGGTAATACATCGTAATTAATTCCTCCACGGTAAGACTGTCCATGTTCCCAAGCATCGGAGCGATGGTATGCCAGAGGATGCGATGGAAGTCATGGAAGAATGGATTGATGTCCTTGTCCTCCGGCTTCAGAACAAGGGGTCGATCACAGATGTTGAAGAGAAACACTTCGTAGAAAAGATCCTTGGAGATGGCCATGTCTTCAATCGTCATGGGGTGAGAGCGGTAAGATTTTCGTTCATTCAGACCAAGGATGCGGGCGTGAGAGGAGGCGGTGATGGTGAGTTTGACCCCGCCGACTCTGGTTCCGAACTCTGGCCCTTTCTTGGCAGGAACCAAATTTTAGTAGAACATTCAGATGGCAGGGGTAGATGTCGATCTGTCGCTCCAGGATAATCCCTGCAAACTCAAAGAATTCTAGGTGTTTGGGGAAGAAGAGCCAGGAGATAGGCTTCCCAGGGTAGATTGGGGCTTTGTGGTAATGGGTGAACCATTCGCGGGAATGGTTGGCAGACTTGAAGATAATGGGGTTGTGGCCTTGGGTTGTAGAAGAAGAGAAGATGGAGGCGAAAGGCAGAGTGGCAGAGGAGGAGGAGCTGTCGTGGCGAGTTCCCTTGTGGGAGGCCCTAGGAAGGAGAGGAGTTTGAAGTCGAGAATAGGTTTTGAAGTGGTAGAAGGTTTGAAAGAGGAAGAGAGGTTTAAATAGGAGTTAAAGGGTGTGGAGGGGGGGTAAATAAAGGGGTGCACCGGTTGGTGGAAAGGAGTTAATGGGAGGAACAAATTTTTGGGAGAGTGAAGGGGCAGCAGCCGTTCAGATTCTGTGTCCAGACCACACGAACGGAAAATCTGATGGATTTTCGCAGAATGCCGACGTAAAATTCGGGTGAAGATAGGTCCGAATTAAATATGGTAGGTGAAAAGTTAAAACAGTTTTGGTAGACGAGCGGTCTGTTCTTGGCAGTCTATGTCGAGTAATCAATAACGAAAAATTTGACAAATTTTCAAACAAATCTGGTAGATCATCTGTTTTAACCAAAGAAAACATGCTGGAAGAATTCGGATTATCTGACAGATTTATGCGAAAATCCTTCGAATAATCCGAAGAATTGAAAAACAGAATTTCAAAATGATTTTTCAAGGAGACCGATTTCACGACAAATAAAGGAGAACCGACCTTCGACGAGAGGTTTGGTAAAGATATCAGCAAGTTGATGATCAGCGTCAATAAATTTAAGAAGAATATTGCCTTTGAGTTGATGATTACACAAAAAGTGGTGTCGAATATCAATGTGCTTCGTGCGTGAATGACAAACAGGATTTTTAGTGAGATTAATGGAGTTAGTATTGTCACATTTGATGGATATATCGTATGAAGAAATACCATAGTCTATAAGTGTTTGTGTCATCCAAAGGATTAACTTCTAGTTGCAATGTATTTGGCCTTAGTTGTGGAAAGAGCAACTGAGTTTGTTTCTTACTAAACCATGAAAACAAGGATTTTTCAAGGAATTGACATATCCTGCTAGTGCTTTTTCGGTCAATCTTGCATCCGGGAAAATCTGCATCCGAGTAGCCGGTAAGCTCAAATGATAAAAATTTTGGATATCAAAGTTGCATGTTAGTGGTGCCTTTGAGATACCGAAAAATGTGTTTAACGGCACATAAGTGTGATTATTTGGGATTTGCTTATCGTGCACACAAGTAGTGGCAGATCCAGGATTACAATTCACTGGAGGCATAATCATAAGGGGGTTCGGGGACAAGGCACCTAATTATTTTTTTGGCAAAATAATATAATATAATATTATATAGTACTATTTTCATACAATAAAAATTATATTTCATAATTGTTCTCTACGAATTTTTATACTTTAAAATTGTTTAACTACAACATCATTTGTAATACTACTTATAAGCAGCTCTTTTTCTACGAAGTATATTTTCTAAAAAAAATACTAAGTGTTTGTTAATATTTATTATTTGTTATATTCTAAAGTATGCTTCAAATTAATTTGTAAGTGAATTAGAAGGAATTCAGGAATTTTTTATATGTCCAGATAATTATTCTAAAGCATACCTTAGAAGCATAAATTTAAAGTATGCAATAGTATGTATTCTTCTATGAATTTTTTTTTCTAAATTAAAATCTCAACCAGTTAATTTGGAGTGGACATATAACAAATACCAAAATTTGGAAGTTCCTTCATAAAACAAAATGGAAAGAAGAAAAATCACTGGGGGCCCAGCCCCCCTAGTGAGATCCATGTGGATCCGCCATTGCACACAAGCAAACACTAAACATGATGTCGGGATGACTAGCATTAAGTAAAGCAAGCTACCGATCATACCTCGATACTTACGAATGTCGACCGAAACACCATTTTCATCTTGACCAAGCTTGGTCGTTGTGACCATATGAGTTCTCATAGATTTGGATGAGTCCAGTTCAAAGCGCTTAAGAAGGTCCTTGGTGTATTTGACTTGATTAATGAACGTGCCTTGAGGTCCTTGTTTGATTTGTAGACCAAGAAAGTATGATAGTTCTCCCATCATGCTCATATCAAATTCATCCTACATAACTTTGGCAAACTCTATACATAGTATTTTGTTAGTGGTACAAAAAATGATGTCATCAACATAAGTTTGAACTAAAAGAAGTGTGCCATTGTGAGTTTTAATAAAAAAAAAAGGTGGTGTCAACTTTACCCTTGGAGAAGTTATGAGAGATGAAAAAGCAGATAAGACGCTCATACCAAGCACGAGGAGCTTGCTTGAGGCCAAAAGGGTTTTTGTAGTTTGAAAATATGATCAGGAAATTAAAAATCTTCAAACCCAGGAGGTTGTTTAACATACACCTCTACTTTAATAACACCATTCACAAAGGCACTTTTGACATTCATTTGAAAAAGTTTAAAATCATTAAAGCAAGGAAAGGCACAAAGCATTCGGATGGATTCAAGAGGAGCAACCGGAGCATAGGTTTCTTCGTAGTAAATGCCTTCCTCTGCGTTATAGTCTTGAGCAACCAATCGGGCTTTGTTACGAGTGACGATTCCATCCTCATTAAGCTTATTCCGAAAAACCCACTTTGTCCCAATAATAGGATAGTTGTGGGACTTAGGAACGAGTTCTCAAACGTTGTTTCCCTCGAATTGATTGAGCTCTTCTTGCATTATAATTATCCAAAATTCATCATTAAAATCAGCATTAATATTATTAGGCTCTATTTGAGAGATAAAAGTCACATTTGTACAATGATCTCGTGTAGAGGATCTAGTGATAACTCGTGACGATGGGTCACCAATAATTAGTTCCTTGGGATGATGGAGGAAAAATCTCCATTCTTTGGGGAGATCCCCTTGAGGAGTCTCTAATGTTGGAGAATCTTCGGGTGGAGTAGTCTCAACTTTATTACTAGATAAAGGAGCACTTGTATCTCCAAGAGAAGAGTTTTCCAAACCAAAAAATATGTCATCAAAGTCATTCAAGGAGTTTGATGTGGAAGTGTTATGTTCGTCAAAAGAGACATTGATTGACTCTTCGACTATAAGACTCCTTTTGTTGAAGACAATTCTTTACTACGCATAGAATAACCAAGGAAGATACTTCATAGGCTTTTTCTTCAAATTTGCCTAGGTTATCTTTGGTGATCAAAATAAATATTTGCACCCAAAAACTTTAAAATATTCAATAGAGGAAATTTTGTAAAACCAAATTTCATAACGGGGTTTTCTTAGAAATAGATCTAATCAAGACAATATTTATAACATAACATGTCGTGTTAACGACTTTCGCCCAAAAGTATTGAGGGGCTTGTATTGGTTTAACATGACCCTTGCCATATCACCGATGGTTATATTCTTTATTTCCACAATACCATTTTCTTGTGGAGTTCTAGGACAAGCAAAGTCATGACCAAACCCATTCTTAATACAAAAAAATTTAAAATCAGCATTGTCAAATTCACCACCATGATCACTTCTAATTTTGTTGATCATAATATCTTTCTCATTTTGAATACGTTTGCAAAAAGCAACAAATTTACGAAAATACCATTTTTATTTGCAAGAAAAATAACCCAAGTAAAACTTGAAAAATCATCCACTAAAATAAAAGCATAGAGTTTACCACCAAGACTAGCTACTCTATTAGGACAGAATAAATCCATATGAATAAGTTGGAGGGGTCTAGTAGTGCTCACCGAGTTGATGGATTTGAAAGAGGACTTTGTTAACTTACTCTTCTTGCATTCTTTACATATCAAGTCTTTCTTGAATGGAAAGCTTGGGAGTCATGTAACTAGCTTCTTGGTGTCCAGTCAGGAGATGGTGTCCATGTTGGCGTGTCCAAGTCTCATGTGTCAAAGCCAACTCTCATTATTCTTTACTACTAAGCACCTGTCATTGTTAGTACTTTCAACATAATAAAGGACATAAATGTTTTTTTAATACCTTCATACATAGTAGAGCCATTTTTGCTACCATAGATGAAGCACTTGTGTTTCACAAAGTTAACACCATAGCCATTATCTGTGAGATGGTTAATGCAAAGAAGATTGTGCTAAAGATTTGTTACAAGACAAACATTTTAATGCAAGGGTAAGGAGGGGAGCCGATATTACCATATCCAATGATGTAGCCCTTTAAATTATTATCGAAGGATACGTGTCCTTCTTTCTTTATCGATAGCGTTGCAAAGAAAGCACCACCGGTCATGTGTCGTGAGCAACCGCTATCGAGGACCCACTTGCTTCTAGAATACGGTAGAGGGTTCACCTGATTTGACTTTGTTGCCATAAGACAAACATTCACATAGTGTTTTCATTCTTTGTCATTGTTCGAGTCACCGGGATCACTTTTGCACCAGATGCTAGTGTTGGCGTACTTCTTTAAGGATGAGCTTCCTTTGTTTGGCCTCTTGTACTTGCCTGATTCTCTTTTTCCTATAGGACAGTCCCTCTTGATGTGTCCAATATTTTTCTTGCAGTTGTAGCAAGCAGGTTCTTCGTCGGTGTCCCTTCTTGAACGGTTTGCTTTATTGAACTTGAGGAACTTTCGGAAGTGTTTAGTGGTGAGAGAAATTTCTTCGTCATCTGAATCGTCATCATCGGAGTCATCTTTTGAGGAGAACTTGATGGCCTTGAGAGCAAGAGATTTTTCTTTTTCTTCTGTATTCTCTTTCTGCTTTTCTTGTATGGAGGATTCCTCTTGGTCCTTCATATGTAGCTCGTAGGTCATTAGCTTTCCCATGAGTTCATTGTTGTTATGTCGTTTCCTTCGATGATGGTGGTAGCTTTAAGATTCCATCCTTTAGTCAATCCTCTGAGAATATTTGGAATCTTTTCGTGAGTGGGATATTCCTTGCCAAGAGAAAAGAGAGGGTTAATGATATGAAACAATCGAATGAACATAAAAGTCATAAAAGTAATAGACTCATCTTGTTTTATTTTGGAAGATTCATATTTTTGAGTGAGTCTACTAATCTCTAATTGTTTTACTTATGATGTCCCCTCGTGTGTGACTTCCAAAAGTTTTAAAATTTTATTGGAAGTTTTGCAAGTTGAGATTCTATTGAATTTATTGCTATCAAGAGCACAATAGAGTGCGTTCTAGCCTTTGCATCCGGCTAATGATCTTATTGTCATTTTCAGGAAGTTTCTCTCTAGGAGTTTTCGAAACTACTTCCTCAATAATTATAGAGGATTTTGGGATACCATTTACGACACAATCATATAGATCAAAATCTGGAGATTTTAAGTAAATGCTTATCCTAATCTTCCCATAGTTATAGTTGGTTCCATCAAATAGAGGAGGTCTATTTGTGGAGTGTCCCTCATATGGAATGAGTTGAGATTAGGGTTAGTGGTCATTGATCACTCTGAGGAAAGTCCAAATCAAGAGACTAGGCTCTGATACCAATTATAGAACCCTAGAGGGGGTAAATAGGTGTGAGCACCCTGAATTTCGGGTTGATTTTTTTTTCATTTTATTTTATATTATTTTTTGATTGATTGGTTGATAAATAATTATTTCTGTTATTTTTTTTCCTTAAGTGTACTTTTCCGTGCCATTGATATTTGGAGTGTCAGGGATGTTAAACTCTGAAAATCTTCTTCACGAGTTTTGGAGTGGACAGGATTACCTTCATGATGGTATATAGTGTCCCATCCAAACTTGTTCCCTTGTACTCTTTTTGCTTTGCTGAACTTCGGGTCGAATTAGACCATTTGATCATTAATTATTTTCCCACTCTTTTCCTTGATCATTTTTAGCACATTACCGTGACTTTTAACTTGGGAGCGCAAGATCAGTCAGTTTCTTGAAACCAACTCCTCATTGATGATCTACTCGAGTCGCTCTTCACCCTTGACCTTCGTGTCCCACTCAGACACGTCATTTTATGCTCCATTTGCTTCGCACAACTTTCCCGACATGTGACCCGATTTTATTTTATCCCACGGTGTCACATTTATCTTCCAACTTGATTTGTGGGTCCCCTGTCGACCAAAACCTGTCAGCCCCAACTATGGACATGGCCCACATTGAGCCTACTATCCGTCCGCCACTTGTGTCCCATTTATTGGAATCCTCTTGTGCTACTAATTTTTGCACAATGTCTGGTTTTGATCCAATCCGGCTCCACCAAGTCCAGTCTAGCTTTGTGTTAACCTCCATCGGGCACCCTCATTTTTTCGTGTCCAAAATAATATTTAATACCCTATCTACCTATTTCAATATTTATTAGAATTCCCATTTGTTTAAATTCCCATAGAATTGGCAATTTTCCTCTAATTAAATTCTAGCCATAGATTCCCTCCCAATTAATCCTAACCATTCAATTCCCTCACACTCACAAATCCCCCCCCCCCCCCCACAGCCAACAAGTGGTCGGCCCTAAATTTCATGTAGAGAACACTTTTTCTCTCTCTCTTCCTCTCATTTATTATCTCTCTCTCTCTCTCTCTTCCTAACTATTATTTCCTACACTACAAACCAACACAACAACAACAGCAGCTCCTTCAACATCACGACCACCTCTCCTTCCCGAGCCTCCCCCGGCCACCCCCTGGCTGGCCTCCGCCGTAGCCGACCACTCCACAGCCCGAGCCCAACCTCCTTCCTCCTCTTTCTTCTCCATTTAATCGGCCATCACCACCACCATCATCTCCTCCACCACGTGCCACCTTAGCCTCCACGCCGACCACTCCACCGCCCACGCAGCCGCCAGCCACCGCCGCAGCTGCCGCGCCCGGCCAGTGCGCCACCAGCGTACGGCAGCAGCAGCTGCATTGCATGGGGCGCGCGCGCGCGAACGGCGCTGGCCGCCGCCGCCGTCGACCGTTGCGTCGTCGTGGGCACCCCCACTCTCCGGCGAACTCCGAGCATAGTCCCCTGACGGCCACCTTCCTCCGGGACGCGCCGTCGAGGCGATTCGTGCGTTTTGCACGACGTCCCGTCGTGACGCGCGCGGAATCGAGTTCATTTTGGCGCTCCGTCGCAGCAACTTCGTGCACGTTTTCCCGAAATTTCGACCGTTGGATCGACGATTTCTTCGCTCCGTCGCAATCTCAGTATATCCACCTTCATCTCTGTCAATTTTCGTTTGTTAATTTTATCGTTTGATACATCAAAATCGGCCACCAAGTTGACCGTTTAAATTGTATTAAATTTAGACAGTTTCGCGTGGCCAACTTCGTCAGCTTGTATCTCCTCCACCGCAGCTCCGTTTGGCGGGCTACCAGTTCCGGTGCGAATCTGGTATAACCCTCTTGCTACCCCTCCAGTTTCGTTTCATTGTGAGCTTGTTTGATTGGTTGAATTCGACGCCAAAGTTGGTCGTCCGAATTCGTAATTTTCAACTTGTAAAATTCCATTTTTGAACACGGGACTCCAGATTTCATTTCTGACACCACCAGTAGACTTTTGGCGTCGTTCTGGCATGTTTTCATATAAAATTTGTTAGATTTGGAGAACGTGGGTCCTGGCACGTTTTTCGGTGCAAAGTGGGCCCCACATTCTGGGTCAACAGAACTTTTTGACGCCGGCTCATCGGAATCCAATTCCAGAGATACCGTTGAGTTCGTATCGTCATTCTGGACTCGTTGACATATAATTTGCTAGGTTTTGGTGGACATTGGATCCGGCACGCATTTCGGTGCAAGTCGGATACCAATATCCGGGTCAACGGATCATTTTGAGATCGGCTCATCGGAATCCAATTCTGGAGATACCGTTGAGTTCGTATCATCATTCTGGACTCGTTGACAGGTAGTTTGCTAAGTTTTGAGAACATTGGCTCCGGCACGCATTTTCGTGCAAACCGAAATTTCAAGTTCTGGTCAACGGACCAAATTGAGATCGGGTCAACGGAATCCAATTCTGGAGATACCGTTGGGTTCGTATCGTCATTCTGGTTTCGTGGACATATAATTTGTTATATTTTATAGACTTGTTTTCTTGCACGTTTTTCGGTGCAAAACGGTTCCGACACGGACACCGTTTTGACCCGAAATTATCTTTTTGCCCTTGTGTCCAAATTGGACCGTTGGATAGTCTATCCTAGCTAATTTGACCATTCTGGACACGTTGGCGATGTTTATTTCATCGTCCGACAATGTTTGTTGATAGTTTCTCTATGTTTAGCCTTGTTATAATTAATTAATAATTAATTCATATAATGTTCGTATTTCGGGATTAGTACAACGAAACTGAGCTCAGTCAATTCCAGTGATCTCACATCGCTGAAATTGACAAGATGGACACGTGGCTCACTGTAATAAGATTATCAACCTTACCATTGATCTTCTTATCTCGATTTGTGTGTCGTAAGTTTCGACATACGAATAACGAAGTACACTTTAATAAATAGACTAGAATTTACCCTGTTTGACCAGAGTTGACCAGTTGACCCAAAGTCAACTATAAGTCAACACTTGACCTAGTTTGACTAGATTGTTGATCGGAGTTGACCTAGAGTCGTTTTGACTTAGAAGAACCTAGTATAAGATAGATTGCTTGTAGAAATTTATTTATTACAACTTGAACACCTTGTAACATGTGTTGCTTTAAATAGGACTCTGTGGCTTCAGTTGGACCCTCTGTGCTTATCAGCTGCTCAGGTTATCAGGCGAGTACATTCACTGATAGTTTTTATTGTCTTGATATCTACTATATCCGATTCAGTCGTAGTGTTTTACTTGATTCCCGACACGACGGTTCACAGACTAGTATACGTCGGATCCTGTCATGAGATGTTATTCCTGGACTTTCTTGGTATATGGGTATGTGATATTTTTGTGTTTTCTGTACTTGTATAGACATTGATTTGGGAGTGGACTGGCCCCCTGCTCTTGAACCTTGTGTCATGACGTGCCATGTTCGGATCCGTGATACTACTCGGGGATGGGAAAATTATTAGGGGATATGTGATCAAAGCCTTCCTGTAACTATACATTGCTAGCGTCACCCTCACCACACGTAGGGTGTTGCAGACACCCATTACCAGTTATCCAGGTTGGACGGCATGATTCTCCGTTGAGTACACCGCGGATTGCCGGGCCAAGTGGATAACCATCTCTTGCTTCCCTAGCCGATCACATATCGCTCTAATAGTTCAAATCACTTTTTACATTTATTGTCATATCATATATTTCCAGTTCACCTTTACTTACTATACTTTCACCATGCTATGATTTATTTCTCACATGCTCTACCTGTTTCGTACTGTACCATGGTTATGGGACTAAGTTCTGTTTGAAAGAAGGGTTACAACCCCGGTCCTTGTTTGGTTTAAGGGTTGTAACTCGACTTTTAAATGGTTCCCAAGTCGTCGATATCTTTGTCTTGTATTTCATTATTACTGTCTCTTATAGTATTTCTCAATTCATATGGAACTGCTGTTGGTGTTTGTACTTGCTCATTTTTCTGACAGGATACGTTGACAAATTTTACAGATAGCTTGGAGATTTCCTGCTAGTCTAGAGGAGCCACATTAGAGGTTGTTTAGTTAGCTATTCTCAGTTGTCTGGAGTTGTATTTACTTGTGGATTACTGTATTTGAGTTTGAGATGTATTTCTGGGTTATGTATCTTACACACTTAGACTTCTATCTCCTGTACCTCTTTTGGATTTCATGTTTTATCTATCTTCATTATCATGCTCTAACTTAGATATGATTGAGACTGTATCTGCTATGTCACCCCCATTCGGGGAGTATAAATTGTTTAGTCTTATACTATTAGATGCATTGAGACCTAGGACAGCGTTCTACCGTCGACACTGCGGCGTAGGCTGGGCGTTGTTACGTTCTCGTGCCCTAACCCTAGGGTGCGGGTCGTGACAATAGGGTAATAAAATAATTACCAATAATAATAAGCAAATTAAAAGATAATTTAGAGAATATAGAATCAAACACTCGATGTATCCGGGTATCCTCCCAAGGGGCACAACAGTCCCGGAACTCTCTCCGGCATTAATCCACTATTTGAGTAAATAGTTACAATATGAGTTTGGATCCGAAGAACTCGTCAAATTTTGACACACTAGTTTTTATCTGAAGGCTCGTCAACTTCTTACACACGAATTTTCCTCCGAAGGTTCGTCAACTTCAAACTTGAGAGAAAAATATTTCAATCTTCTTGAACACTTTGAAGATCTAAGTTTACAACTCTTGAATACTCTAGCATTTTGGTGGATGAAAAATAAAAGCTTGTAGAGTAATGGTGGAGCTCTTTGGTAGATAAAAATTTTAAGGATCAAGTGGATAAGTGTTTATGAAGAGAGAGGAAGTCTATTTATACAAATCCAAAGTCATAAAGAGCATTCAGCACCTGAGCGGATTTTTGAAGAAAATCTGCAGAAAGCCTTTGGAATAACCAGCCAAACAGTAATGGCTAGAAATAGAACCGTTGGATGCATTAAATGCTCTGACAGATCGTAGTTGGATTTCAATTCGAAATATGGCCATCAAGGCATTCGGATTATCCGACGGATTACCGCCGATATCTGTTAGATGATCCGAAACTAACAAAAAAATACTTGTTGTTTCCGTTCGGAATATCCGATGGATTACCGCGGAGGTCTGCCGGATGATCCGAAAGTTACCACAAATACTTAATGCTTCCATTTGGAATATCCGACGGATTACCGCGGAAGACTGTCGGATGATCCGAAAGTTACAACAAATACTTGTTTTTGTTCGAAGTATTTGAATCCGACGAATTACTACAGAGATCCGACGGATTATCCGTCTCTTCATAAAAACTAATTCAGAATCTATAGCTTTTTAGTTTGTCATCCATACTTAAGTGTGTACATAATTTCTAGACACTTACAGACATTTAGAGAGACAAATGAGCTTTTGATCTGGAATTCTTTTGTTTGTCATATGTCTTCTTGAGTGCGATAAGGGTTTGCTCTTTTAAGTGTTAGAATTTCTTTTTGCTCCGAAAGACTTGTTTCTTCTTATAGAGGTTGGGGTCATCTTTCCTTCTATCTTTTACTGACTTATTTCATTCTTGTAGAATAATAGAGCTAAAATAGTACAGAGTTAATTATAGTCAATATATCAAAATTATTATGCCAACGGGAGGAACAACTAGGATGCAGCGGTGGGGTACCGTACGGCGTGCCTGACACGCCAGCACACTGCAGCGGACACACAAAGTTGTACTCGCACGGGGGGAAGGAGAAGATCCACAGTGTTTTATGTCGTTGGGTTTGAATTTATAGGGCGGGTCGGGTATTTGCGGGTATACGGGTGCCCGCCCGCCCAAACGTATGTATACTACTGGTTTCTAACCTGGTGCGGGTCGGGTTTGTCGTTTAAACCAGCCGTCCAACTAGCTCTTGGCAGCTGCAGGTTTGTGTTATACCCGCCCGACCCGGTGGGTTAGGGGCTGCTCCCTTGGGCCGGGCTGGGCTGATATATACTTACATTTAGGGAGAGTGTTTTAGGTATAGGTTTATATATATATATATATATATATATATATATATATATATATATATATATATACCCTAGATGATATACGTATATACACTCAATCTATATATATATATATATATATATATATATATATATATATATATATATATATATATATATATATATATATATATACAGAAATGCTCTAAAACTAGTCGACTGGTTTTGTATTATGAAACCACCCTATATTTTATGGATTGGATTAAAATTTAATGGTTGAGATTAAAAGTTGTAGACCCCACCACCTTTTTAAGTCATTTAATCTCAACCATTCAATTCTAATTCAACGTGTATAACATAGGTTGGTTCCATATTACAAAATCAGATGGTTGGTTTTAGAGCACTCCTATATATATATATATATATATATATATATATATATATATATATATATATATATGCCACCCAGCCGTGTATATATATATATATATATATATATATATATATATATATATATATAATGCCACCCAGCTGTCCCCGTTGAGGTTCGATCTTGAGACCTCCCTCCAACATGCCAACGGTCTTACTTCTAGACCGTGTGCTATTGGCGCTTTTATATATATATATATATATATATATATATATATATATATATATATATATATATATATATATATATATATATATATATATATATATAGCTATGCTAACCCTAGCGGAGAGAGGCAAAATCCCACAGATGATCCGAGGCGGTGGCGCCGTCTGGGATCCCGGCGCCTCGGCCAACAATTCATTATGGGGGCGGTATTCGAGACAAAAATCAAATCGGAGAGGCTCCTAAGTCGGAGAACTCCTACAAACTGGGAACAGACCCATAACCTGGAGGTGTGTTCTATGGCATGTATATGGCTACTATGGGACAAAGAGCAACGGGAGGGGCAGATTATCTACAAAACTGAACAACTAATTGCAGTATCATTCCCCCACCGCGGCAAACTCAAATTCATTATGGGGGCAGTATATGGCCACAACGTTCGGAGAAGACGTAAAGAATTGTGGCACGATATCTCTCGACTAAGCCTAATGGCCGAATTAGCACTCCGTCTCCCCCTTCTCTGCTAAGGAGAAACGCCATCATGTTCCAACACGAGAAAGTGGGAGGAAGAGTTGTTCCTGACTCGATACTCTATGACTTCCAAGGCTGCCTACTCTGCTCTGGGTTAAAACGCTGGATAGAGGAGACCATATATGGACTTGGAACAACAAAGTCAACCATAACAGGATCATCTGCCAACTTGACCACGCGATTGGGAATTCTCTATGGTTCGAGAAGTTCCCCCATATACCGGTTATCTGACTTTCGGTCGGGACTAGTGGTCACGCTCCGCTTAGCGTTCGGATGACCGACCGTAGAGTAGGCAAGGCCTTCTCCTTCCGCTACAACAATGGACAGCCTCTCATATCTGGCTACACGGAAGCGGTGCTCAATGGCTTGCCCTCCAACATCAGCGACAGACCTCAGTACCGCCTAGCAAAGATACTAAAGCTAACAAAACATGAACTAAAGACATGGGTCCGAGCAAGACCCAGCAGGGAACTTGGACTTAAACGGTAGGAACTCTGCCGTATACAACTAGAACTACAATCCAACCTTCAGAACCCTATATTAGCCAACAGGGAAAAGACGCTAATTGAAGAAGTAGGGCTCAATTGCTTTGGTAGTACTCCAAGTTACACCCTATTAATAATAAAGTATCTAATCTATTATTCCTTACTTAAAAGTAACACACGTTCTAATTAAGGTGTATTACAGTCCCTGTAGCCAATTTCCGTCAACTTGATAACAGAAATGCCGACGTGGCATGCCAACTCGTTAACTGAGTGTACACGTGTGCATTCCACGTGTACACTCAACAAATTAGGGGTGGGGCCGGGGAAGTGGCTCAATTCCCGCCCTCTCCAACTCTCTCTCTCTCTCTCTCTCTCTCTGTATCTCTTCCTCTTCCAAGGACCGACGAACGTGCTAGAAGGGGCGACGACGATCTGCTGAAGACGAGGAGAGGCGACGACGATCGGCTGAAGACGAGGAGAGGCAACGATCGGCGCATCGCAGATGGGTACCGTCCCTTCCCCCCCCCCCCCCCCCCCCCCCCCCCCCTCTCTATCTTCTTCTTCTTCTTATTTTCGTCGAATAATGAGTTTAGGGTTTTATTCTTTTTATTTCATTCTGAAAACCCTAAATGAAGAGCACGAAGTGAATTTAGGGTTCTGCATGCACCGAAATTATTTGCACGAAGTGTGTTTAGGGATCATCTTCTTCGATTCTTCAATTTAGGCTTTTAAACTTTTCTTTTCATTACGAAATTAGGGTTCTTTTGTTAAAATTAGGGTTCTTCCTGTTCAACTATACAGGCACATGTACAGGCACCTGGACGAAATTAGGGTTCTTTTGTTAAAATTAGGGTTCTTTTGTTAAAATTAGGGTTCTATCCCTGCCTGTACAGGCACCTGTGCCAAGTGCATAAGTGTGCACTGGCCTAAGGCAGGCTCCCCCTTACCTACCTATACTGCAGGTCAAACACCTGTTGTGGTGTCACCTACTCACTGCTAACACCAGTAATTCCCTTACTTGATGGCACCAAAGCACATGCTAACTGACCAAGTCACAAGAACTACTTGTGGGCAAGTACAATTGTGCATCCCTGTCCTACTGCTGCTGTGCAACATACTTTTTCTCCCTTTTAATGCACACTGCACATGTGCACACCTAACAGCAGCTACTTGCTGCTTCACACATCCTGAACACAGGTGCACAAGGTTCATCTACACTGCAGGGCAAAGTCCCTTTTTCACTCTACATATATGAAGACATCTATCTACCTGTCCATATATGCTTACATACACCAATGTGCATCTGTGTATCACATATCTCACCCTCATGGCCTTCTACCTATGTGTCTATCCACCCTCTAGTTAACTGGTACACACACCCTGTATATATACACATATTTATCTATATAGACAGTAATTGATCGACATGTATATAGACATGAATATATGTGACATGATTTTATAGACATGAATATATGATTTTATATACACATGATTTTATATAGACATAATTATATAGACATGAATATATGTGACATGGTTTTATATAGACATGAATATATAGCCTTCTATTATATAGAATGTAATTGATCTACATGATTTTATGATTTTATATAGACATGAATATATGATTATATAGACATGAATATATGATTATATAGACATGATTATATGATTCTGTGCTAACAGGTAGTTTTAAAATTAATCTGCAATATTTTGATGGGGAAGTAGTTTCAAAGTGGTTTGAGGTTGATACTGTGTCATTCAAGATGATTCATATGTGGGTTAAGTTCTTATATAGAGGAAAGATGATGTATTACTGGAAGGAGGCAGGTAAGGAAGTTAATTCTGGTCTACAACGACTTGACAATGATTCAAGTGTCCTTGAAATGGCTCATAATGCTATTGAACATGGGGGTGGGGAGGTAGATGTCTATGTTATGCATATGGGAGATGAAGAATGTGAGAAAGAAACTGAGTACCTTGCAGACTCAGAGCATGAGACAGTGAGGTGCATGATGACAGTGATGAAAACCTACATGATGTTGATTTTGGTACCACAGACCAACCTGAAGAAGTGGCAGTTGATTTTGATGTTGGTGCCATAGACCAACCTGAAGAAGTGGCAGTTGATCTTGATGTTGGTGGAAATAGTTCTGACCCTGATATGGGGTCTGGAAATCAAGAGATGAAGAGAAGGGATATTGCTGCCACATACCCACATGGAGTTGAAGACATCACATACTCACATGCAGAAGATGCAGCTGATGTAGCTGCCACATTCCTTCATGAAGAAGATGACCCTGAAGAAGAGGAAGTTGATGTTATAGATGAGGGATTTGAAGAAGGTATCAAAATAACTGTACCTGATGGTCATCTATTTGATTCAGAATATGATAAAATGGAGGGGGATGAGGACTTGCAGGAAGTCTAATAGAGACTGGCCAAGTTAATGATGATGGCGTATTGCAGGATGTTGAAGCTAGAAAGATGAGAAAAAGTAGGACAGGCAGACCCAAAATGAAGCCCAAATAGTAGATGACAGTAGTTTAGAAGCTTCAATTAGATTTGCAGCATGTGAGGGGGAGAGCAGTGATTATGGTCCTCCATCAGATGAGATTGTTAGTACTGAAAGCAGCTCTGACTCTAATTTTGTTAGTGAACATCCAAAGATGGAGAGAAGGAAGTTTCCAAGATTTAATGCCAACAGGAACATGGATGACCCTAAATGGGAATTGGGGCTACAATTTAAAGATAAAGATGAGTTCAAGATGGCTTGCAGACAGTGGGGCATAAATCAGAGATGGCAAGTTTGGTTTCCAACCAATGATCACAATAGGGTCAGGTGCAAGTGCTATACAAAAGATTGCAAATTTTTCATTTTTGCAAGCAAGTTGGACAGGAAAGACAAAGAAAATAAGACTTTCCTTGTCAAGAGCTACAACTTGGAGCACACTTGTGGCAAGGTTAACACCAACTTTCATCTGAGTTATAAGGTGATTGCAGAAATATACATGAATGAGTTTAGAGATGATACAGGGTAGAAAATTAGTCAAATTGTTAAAAGAGGTAAAGAAGGATTTGGCTCTCACCATTGACCACATGAAGGCTATGAGGGCAAGGAACTATGCAATTAAGAAGATTGAGGGTGATGAAGACTTGAAATATGCTAGGTTATGGGATTACAAATGGAAAGTTATGAGGACAAATCCTGGTTCTACATTTGAGTTTAAAGAGCCTAGAGGGAAATTTCGTGGCATGTACATGTGCTTGGCAGGTTTCAAAGAGGATTTCAAACACTGCAGGCCAATTGTTTGTCTGGATGGATGCTTCTTGAAGTGTACCTATGGTGGGCAATTATTGGTTGCCACAGGAATTGACCCAAATGATTGCATGTACCCACTTGCATTTGCAATTGTGACAGTTGAGAATACTGAGAATTGGGACTGGTTTGTGGAGTTGCTAAAAGAATATTTTAGTATGCACAACTCTCACCATTGGGTCTTCATGAGTGATAGGCAAAAAGTAAGTATTATAACACTGTCATCTCTCAACCTGTCATAACAAACATTACAGTTTCTTAACACTACCATCTTACATCTTTCATTTCTATATGTAGGGGCTTATCAATGCAATTGAAAGACATTTCCCAAATTCAGAACACAGGCTTTGTCTCAGACATTTGGAGCAGAATATGAGAAAGAAATTTAGAGATATTGGGTTGGTGGAGATACTCAAGAAAGTTGGAAGATCCACAAACCTAGCTGAGTTCAAGAAGTATGAGAAGGAAATGGAAGAGAAGAGTATTGAAGCTAAGCAATTGATGGATGCTAGACCAGCAGTCCATTAGAGCAGGGCATTCTTCAAGGATACTTGCAAGTGTGATGTATTGCTCAACAACTACAGTGAGGCATTTAACAAGTACATCCTTGAAGCTAGAGAGAAACCAGTCATCACAATGTTTGAGATGATCATGACCATGCTCATGAAGAGGATAGATACAAAGGCCAAATTGGGAAAGAAGTGGAGGGACAGACTTTGTCCTAAAATTCAAAAGAAGCTGGAGAAGCACAAGAAGGAATCCTATATGTGGACAACAGAGTATTCTGGAGGTCCTAAGGTCCAAGTTAGTGGGCCAGGTGGTCAATTTGTTGTTGACATGGTTATGAAAACTTGTACATGCAGAAAATAGGAACTTTCTGCAATACCATGTCAGCATGCTTGTGCTTGCATATTTGGAAATAATGAAAGGCCTGAAAACTATGTTGATGACTGCTACAAATTATCAACTTACAGACTGGTGTGCAATCATGTCATTCACCCTTTAAATGGCCCTGCATTATGGGAAAAACATCCATTTTCTCAGGGTATTCTGTTACCACCTACACCAGTGAAGAAAAGGAGTGGCAGGAAGACAATGGCTAGAAGAAAGGACCCAATTGAGTTGGAAGACAAAGGAAAGCAGAAGCAGAAGCAGAAGACAAGTAACAAAACCATGGCCAAGCTCAGTAAGAAAGGCATGTGTAAAGTAACATGCAGTGTTTGTGGGTCACATGCCCATAACAAGAGGTTCCATGGGGTGAATGTAAGTATGTGGATTTGTACTTATATTCTAGGTCAAGATTGTTGTATATGTCATGCTTAATTTTACTAATTTTACAGGCTGGAGGAAGCAGAGGCAATGTAAGTACAGAATACACTACTGGAAATGAACAACATACAAGTGAAAGAGGAGAATTCCCAACTATAAGTATCCTTTACATTAGGATATTGACTGAATATTAGGCCTGTATTATTCATCAGTGACTGTTTTATTGCAACGTATATGAATGTTTTGACTTAATATTTTGATCACTGCTTAGGCCTGTATTATTAATCAGTGATTGTTTAATTGCATGAATGTTTTGACTTAATATCCTTTACTGCTTAGGCCTGTATTATTGCTTAGGCCTGTATTATTGATCAGTGAATGTTTTGACTTAATGTTTCTGTTCAGTGACTGTTTTAGGCTACTGAATTTCGAATCTTGTATATGTACCTACATTTCAGGCTGGATCTTCAAGGCAAACTGTCAGTGATTTGAATGTGGATGTCAGCAGTGCACCAACCACACTTAGGTGGATGATGGATGTAAGTGCATAAAATTCAGTGATCAGTTCATTAATATGGTCTACTTTGTTCTACTTTGTTCTACTTTGTTCTATTGTCAGTGATTGGAATTTTGAATCTTGTTGTTCTACTTTGTTCTCAGGGTACAAGTCAAGTGGTCAATAATACAGGCCTAAGCAGTGTGGGAGCTTCCAACCAATATCGATATTCAGGCCTTGGCTCTATTGATGGAGGCTTAGGTGTGGGAGCTTCCAACCAAGATATCTCAGCAAGCCAAAGGAGCACAGCAGCAGCCCCAACTCATCCAACTTCAACATTGCCAAAGAATGGTCAGGGGAAGAAAGCAAAGGGCAGAGTGGTACCATCAAGATAAAATCTACCATTAAGAAAAGCAAAAACTGAATTACAAGTGTCTAGACTAATTTGGACAACACTAATTTTGTGGTTCACAACTGAAAGATTTTGTTTTAGTCGTATTTCTTTCATAGGTGAACCAAAAAGCATGTAATGACATTTGCTGTAATTATTTTGTGTTTCTATCATCTGGACAATTGTGTGGCAATATAGAAGAAGGCCTAATATGTACTGGATTTATGTTTTTGGACAATTGTGTGGCCATATAGAAGAAGGCCTAATATGTACTGGACAAGTGGTCAATTATTTTGTGTTTCTATCACCAGGATAATTGTGTGGTTGGCAACTGGATTTGTGTGGTAATGAGATGTCAAACTGGACAGTCTTTTAAATGCAGTTGTAGTCCTACTTTGTGTGGTAATGAGATGTCAAACTGGATTTGTGTAGTTATAATTTTAGTCTATTACGTTCTAAATGCAGTTGTAGTCCTCTAAATACAGTTGTACTTTGTGTGTTTCTATCACATGGACAGTCTTTTAAATGCAGTCCTCTAAATGCAGTTGTAATTGTGTGTTTCTATCACCTGTACAGTCTTTTAAATGCATTCTTCTAAATGCAGTTGTAGTCTTTTATGTGGTTGTAGTCTTTTAAATGCAGCTCAGTGGTTGTAGTCTTTTATGTATTTGTAATCTTTTATGTGGCTAATATGTAATGCAGTCTTTTATGTGGCTTATATACATGAAGGCTCATATGTAATGCAGTTTTTTAAATATAGTGGTAGTCTTTATGTATCAGTATTTGTGTGAAATGCAGGTCACTAGTTCTACTTTGTGTGAAATGCTGCTGCAACATTAGTTGAATGTGAAAGCTAAAACATATGTAGCAGGTAATGATACATAATTTGAATAGATGTATATATAATTTGAATGGATGTATATATACTTGCCGCTAATGATACATAATTTGATGACTTCAGCATCATGTAGTATTTGATAACAAAAACATGACTCAAAATATGACTTCATCATTCAAAAGAGAACCATTACAATAAACTTGAATCTCAGCGAGATGAAAATCCAGAACCATTCAATACACCATTCAATACATCATTCAATACGACATCAAAAAGGGTCACAATTCCAGAGGATGAAAATCCAGAACTTGTTTACAGCTGCAAAGCCATTACAACTTCGATCCATAAACTACAAGTTTTCTAGTCATTACAACTTCAACTTTTAGTCACTACAAGACAAATACGAGTTTACAATTACTCCATCTTAAATCTTCCAAATTTCTTCAAAATAGAACCATACATTTTAAGTTGTCGTTGCGCTACACGGTGTTCAATTTCAACTTCCAATAGGATCTCCTTCATGATATCCTTGCCTTGTCTCGAAGAAGTAGTAGCTCCATCATCCACCATTTTTTCTTTGTCTTTGAGGCCGTAGCTTGTTGCATCCATTCAATGTATTCACAACCGGGATTTTCCCTCTACACGTATTGAAAAAAGAAATTACAATGTAAGTTACACATTACTAGCAAGAAATAATAATTAATTTATATTAATGTACAAAGAAAAGTATGTTTCACTTACACTAGTAGATAATGGACAACAGCAGAATTTTTGACCTAAGCTCCTAGGCACCTTTGATGTTCGTATTTTGCAAAATCCGGCTTCGCAACGACATAACAGAAGTTCATCAGTCCAACACCAAAAATCACATCCTACCTCCTTTGCACATTTTAAAAATTGGCGCCCACGATTCCAAGGTGTATTTGCAGTGAATAATTTGCACAGAGAAGTTCCTTCGCAATAACATGGGATCTTTACAAGATCCCATTCCATTTCACTTGCTTCATTTGCTGCAATTTTGTCAGCATAAACATTTTCAGATCGGCTCTTCTTTTATTTTAGGGTTTCCACAATAAATTATTGCATGCCTTACACAATAAATTACTTTAGGGTTTCCATAATAATAACTACTGGTTAGGGTTTTTCTCTAATGTTGCTCTACTCTACTTCGAGAGTTTTCAAATTTTAGGGTTTCGGTAATAAAGAGAAACAACGTGAGATTCGAAAATGATGAAGAAGAAGAAGAAGAAGAAGAAGAGAGCAAGGGAGAGAGGTACCCATCTGCGAATGCTCCGGTAGCTTCGTCTTCAGCCGCACCGCTCGTCTCCTCGACGTCCGCGTCTTTCGGTGGCCTCATCTTCTCGTCAGAGTATGTCGATCGAATAGAGAGAGAGAGACAGATGAAGGTCAAATATGGTTATTCTAAGTTGAGTGTACACGTGGACTACACGTGTACACTGAGTTAACGAGTTGGCATGCCACGTCAATTTTCAGTTAGCAACTTGACGGAAATTGGCTACAGGGACTGTAATACACCTTAATTAGAACGTGTGTTACTTTTAAGTAAGGAATAATAGATTAGGTACTTTATTGTTAATAGGGTGTACTTGGAGTACCACCAAAGCAATTGAGCCAAGAAGTAGGTAAACTTCAACTTGCAGAGGAAGTGGCGACGGCACAAAAAGCCAAATGTTCCTGGTTGAAACACGGGGATGAATGCTCTCGATTTTTTACGATGTCATCCGCTCCAAAAAAACACCGCAACTGAAATCCATCAACTCATAGACAATCAAGGCAATGTTGTGTCTTCTGCTGTTGGGGCACAGCGATAATAAACCCAAAAAACTCAGAGAAAATTTACAACCACAAAGACAATGATTTACGTGGTTCGGCCAAGATACCTACTTCCACAAACGAGGGTGATTTAGTTCCACTATGAAGAAGAAAAGGAATTATAATAGCTCTCAACACTTCCCTCCTTGCACTCAAGAACTCTCTATCACAAAGATAAAAAAAATTCAAATTTTTGTGTTGAACTTATTCAACAACTTTAGCTCTCGTGTGTTGAACTTATTCAACAACTTGAGCATAATAAGATACTTGTGTTGAACTTATTCAACAACTTATATTGAGCACTCTTGGAGGTGTCTTCTGGAGAACCTTTAGACCCTTTTATATACCATGACAAATGACTATATATGGAAATCCAATCCTATGTAGGCTTAGAAATCCGATCCTATGTAGACTCATATATTAGATATCCAATCCTATGTAGGCTTATATTGGAAATCTAGTCAAATATATGGTCAAAATCAAAAATGGTCATGGGTCTATTTTTGGACGCTTTCCTTTATATCTCCACCACGGCAAGGTTTTACCGCAAAACTGAGCCGACACACTTCTCCACAGCACAGTTTCACCAAATCAACCACTCGTCAATTTAGTCCCTAAGGCCTCTCAAGAAAAACTTCTCCACCTGAATCTGGAGAAGCTTCATTCTTCTTGTATACCCACTTGTAGCCTATAGCCTTCTTGCCTTTGGACAAAGGAACCAATTCCGATGTACAGTTCTTGTGGAGAGACTCAATCTCTTCTTGCATAGCCACCATCCAGTTCTTGCTGCTAGTATCTTTGACATTCTGTCTGAAGGTGATAGGCTCGTCATCCTCCACTGGTAGTACATATGCCACTACATTTAACTATCTATAGTGCTTTACCGGTTCATTAAATACATATATGTGTACTGGCATGACTGATCTCCTTGGCCTAGTGGTGGCCAAGGAATCTTGCTGCTGGTGCTGCTCTTCCTCTGGTTGTTGCTCTTATAGGGCTTGATGAACATCTTCAGAAACCTCCACCTCATCTGATGTAACCTCAGACGACTCAATCTCAACAGTTTGAGATTTGCTAGATACACCACCATCCTGATCTGACTCATTCTTCTTGCTTGAAGCCAACACTGAAGACTCATCAAATGTGACATCCCTGCTGATAAAGAACTTCTTATCCTCCAAGCAGTACAGACGGTATCCCTTCACTCCTTGTACATATCCCAAGGATATGGCTTTCTTGGCTCTCGGCTCCAACTTACCTTCATTGACATGATAGTAAGCTTTGCATCCAAACATGCGCAAAGTGATGTAATCTGCTGGTTTGCCAGTCATCACCTCATATAGAGTCTTACAATCTATAGCCGAAGTTGGTGATCTATTGACCAAGTACCGTGCCATGTGTATAGCATCCGCCTACCATTCATTTCCTAAACTGACATTGGAGAGCATACATCTTACTTTCTCAAGCAAGGTTCGATTCATCCTCTCTGCTAACCCATTCTGCAGTGTGTTCCTGACAGTCAAATGTCGAACGATACCTTCTTGAGCACAAAAATTTTTGAAAGGTCCAAAGGTATATTCAGTACCATTATCAGACCTCAATGTCTTAACCTTTCTGCCCGTTCTGTTCTCCACCATCGCTTTCTACTGCTTGAACTTTTCGAACACTTAATCCTTGGTTTTGATTAAATACAACCATACATAACATGTATAATCATCAATAAAAGTAACATAGTACCTTGCTCCATTCTTGGAAGGAATCCTGCAAGGTCCCCATACATCTGTATGCACATAGTCGAGAATACCTCTTATCTTCTATTTGTTTGTACTGAAGGTCACCCTGTGCTGCTTACCATAGACGCAATGCTCACAGAAATCCATGCTTGGCTTCTTCAAGTTCTTCAGTAACCCTTGTTTTCTCAGTAAGGACGGGCCTTTCTCACTCATATGCTTAAGCCGCATATGCCAAAGACGCGAGCTATCCGACAAATCAAATGTACTGACTGTTAAAGTCCCAGTCACAGTGCTTCCTAATAAGATATAAAGGATACCCTGTCGGTGACCTTTCATCACAACCAACGAACCATGAACAACCCGCAAGACTCCACCCTCGGCGACAAACTTATTACCATTCGAGTCAAGCGTACCAAGAGAAATAAGATTTTTCTTGAGATCAGGAACATGTCTGACATCGGCCAAAGTCCGCACAATTCCATCATATATTTTTACCTTGATAGACCCAATTCTAATAGCTCGACATGCGTTGTTGTTGTCCACTAACACAGAACCACAATCTGTCGTCTTGTAGGGAGAAAACCACTCCCTCTTTGGACATATATGGTACGAGCATCCAGAATCGAGAATCCAACGGTCACTCATGTTGTCATGTGCCACCAAAAAATAGAATCTGTCACTGTCAGCTTCTGAAGCACAGTTTGCTTCATCATCTTCTCTCTTTGTCTTATTCTCCTTTTTCTTTCTCTTCTTCTTTGGATGAGGACACTTATTTACATAATGTTCTTTCTCATTGCAGTTGAAGCACTTCACTTTCTCAATAGGTGTCTTGGACTTGGACCTTGACCTTTTGCTATAAGATGCTCTATCGTTTGTCCTTCCTCTTGTCGTCAAACCTTGGGCTTGGTTTCTACCGTTTTCGCCATTAGAAGCCAACCTTCGTACCTCATTAGACAATAAGGCACTCGTAGCCTCTTCTACAGAAATTGAGTCATTCCCGTATAGTAATGTTTGAATAAGATTCTCATAATAATTGGCAAAGAAAATAATAGGATTAGTGCCAAACGATCATCTTCTTCATCTATGTCAACATCCTTCAAGTCAGAAATAATTCGATTAAATTTTGAGATATGATCCCGAATTGATGAACCTTTCTCCATTACTAGTCTATAGAGCGACTTTAACATATAAAGTCGGTTGGTAAGATTCTTCGTCATGTATAGTGATTCCAACTTCAACCATAGCCCAACGGCGGTGGTTTTGTCCTTCACAGAGTACACGACATCCCTTTCCAAACACAGACGAATAGCAGCACATGCTTCGAGATCCATGTCTTTCCAATCATCATCGGTCATGTCAGCAGGCTTCTTAGATTTTTTTTCCGTAAGGATAAAGCTTTTGAGATATGAGAATGTCATTTATCTGGCTTTTCCAAAAGCCAAAATCATTCTTCCCATTGACTTCTCAATTTCATACTTTTCGATCTTGCTTGACGGAACCATATCAAGAATCTACCCAATTAACTTTCTCTAAGAACTTTGTCGGACACCTTGCTAGACTCTCAAAGCTCTGATACCAATTTATTAGGGCACAGCAAAAATAAACCCAAGAAACTCAGAGAAAATTCACAACCACAAAGATAATGATTTACATGGTTCAGCCAAGATGCCTAGTTCCACAAACGAGGGTGATTTAGTTCCACTATGAAGAAGAAAAAGAATTACAATAGCTCTCAACGCTTCTCTCCTTGCACTCAAGAACTCTCTATCACAAAGATTAAAAAAAAAATCTCTCAAATTTTTGTGTTGAACTTATTCAACAACTTTAGCTCTCTTGTGTTGAACTTATTCAACAACTTAAGCACAATGAGATACTTGTGTTGAACTTATTCAATAACTTATATTAGGCACTCTTAGAGGTGTCTCGTGGAGAACCTTTAGACCCCTTTATATACCATTACAAATGGCTATATATGGAAATCCAATCCTATGTATGCTTACATATTAGAAATCCAATCCTATGTAGACTCGTATATTATATATCTAATTCTATGCAGGCTTATATTGGAAATCCAGTCAAAGTCAAAAATGGCCATGGGCCTATTTTTGGACGCTTTCCTTCATCCGCAGACAACATCAGGGCAACCGCAGTCAGGTACTTACATGACCTCTATAATCAATCATATTATCAATCCCAATTCCCCTATATTATATGCAAAAAAAATTAGTCACTCAAGAAGGCAAAGGAAGACTCATGGCCCCAGTCGCCATTGAAGAACTTGAAGCAATTGTGTAGAATACAGACCCGAACAAGGCGCCTGGCCCAGATGGGTTCGATAGTAAGTTCTACAACTCACACTGGGGAGAGATCAAGAGCTTAGTATTGGAGGCAGTCTCTGACTTCTGGACGCGGGGTCGTCTTCTGAGAGAATGGAATCACACATTCCTTACTCTGATTCCCAAAAAAGAAGGGGCGTCGGAACCAGCTAATTTTCGTCCAATAGCCTGCTGCAACTACATATATAAAATCAACACAGGGATAATGTACAGACGCATGGAGGGGCTGATGACAAGTTTGATATCTAAGAATCAGGCAGCTTTTGTTAAAAGGAGATCCATATCTGAGAACTCATTGTTGGCACACGAGTTCGTTCGTGACTTTAATAAACCGGACGGACAAAAAGCTTGCATCAAGCTCGACTTGAAAAAAGCTTACGATACAGTCAATCGTGAGTTTGTTTGCCATATCATGCTAACAATGGGCTTCTCATCACATTGGGTGGACAGAATAAGAGAATGCATCACGACAGCATCCTTTTCTGTACTGATCAAAGGCCAGCCAACCAGATTCGTCACTAGCAATCGTGGACTAAGGCAGGGGGACCCTCTCTCACCTTATCTATTCACTCTTACTATGAAGTTCTTCTCCTATCTAATGGATGCAGCGGTGGCTTGGAAGCAAATCCAACCTCTGTTCTGTAATGTACAACCGCAGGTGAGTCACTTAATCTATGCTGACGACCTACTTGTATTCCTCATTCCGACAACAGGTGGCATGAGAGCAGTTTCAACTCTCATGGATAGATTCGTCAAATTCACAGGGCTAAAACTGAACAGATAGAAGAGTTGGGTATACTTTAACAGATTATATGATGACAAAGAGGGACATGCTAACCTACTGGGCATAAGACGCGTGGATTTACCGGTTAAGTATTTGGGTATCCCCCTAACAGTAAATTACATGCGAGCAGAGACTACCGTTCTTTGATCGAATACATTCAAAAGCGTCTAGACGGATGGCAAGCGCACAACCTATCATTCGGAGCGCGAATCGAGTTGGTACGATCGACAATACAGTCCATCACCAACTACTGGATGCAAACTATACAACTCCCCAAAGCCACGGTAATCCGGATCGAGAACCAATGTGCAGACTTCCAATGGCGTGGAGGTATACACGACATTGCATGGGAAACCTATGCCGACCAGAAGATGAAGGCGGCGGCGGGCTTCGGTCGTTGGAGATGATAGGCAAAACTGTTGAGATTAAACTCGCATGGAGGTTCATCCAAGGAGACACACTCTGGGTAGACTAGTCGAGAAATAGATATCTGCGAGGCACCAACTTAACCGGACCACATGTGCCCCTTGTGCCAAATAGAAGCAGAATCCATAGATCGCACATACTTCAGATGCCCGTTGGTCAGAGACATATGGGGCCAACAAAGAACCAGAATTGGAGTTACAGGTGGAGCATACGATGACATAGAGGGAGTGATAAAGAAAATTAGAGACCAAAAAAGGTGCAGGATCGTGTGGTATTAAGCAACCTGCATCAGGCTTGCCTCAGCGATATGGCATATCTGGAAATAACGGAACAATCGAGTATTTGAAGGCAAAAGCACATTTGTTATAGGGATATTACATAACATAGAAGAAGATGTAAATGTATTAGGAACTACCAGATAGGCAGTCGATGTAAACTACACCTTTTCTTGAATCAATAAAGTACAGGTTCCAATTTTTATTTTTATTTTTGAAATGGTAATTAGTTTCCGGAATCGCTCCCACTGGGATTCGAACTCCTGATCGCTCGGGCCGCATGCCTCACCACTACCACTAGGTTAGGGTTCATTGGCACAGGTTCCAAATATATGATATATATATATATATATATATATATTATATATATATATATATATATATATATATATATATATATATATATATATATATACTCTAAATTACATATATGTATTTATACCCTCTAATTCTATATATGTATATTTATATACTCTAAAATTTATATATGTATATATGCCCTATATTGTATATATGCCCTATATTTATACATATGAATATTTATATATATATATATATATATATATATATATATATATATATATATATATATATATATATATATATATATATATATATATATATATATATATATATATATATATATATATATAATATATATTTCTATATTTATTTATTTATATAATGATTACTCATTCTAGCTTAATTAATAATATATTAAAATAGAAATATTAATAATAATAGCAATAAAAGAAGGAGAGTTTACAACTAGTTACACACTTTTGAATATGTTACTTCTGTAAGATAGTTGTAAAAGGGACCACACACAAAAAATTTGGGCTATACAAATGTTTTCAAAATATGACACATTTTTTGCACAATTGCAGAGGAGGGGAAGTATTTTGCAAATTTGCTATACACAAATTTTGGCATCCTCACTATCATGGTTTTGCCAGAGGGCGCGGAGTTGGCACCTTAGGTTAGGGGTGAGCATATAGTGGTTGAAAACCGAAAACCGAATCGAACCGAACCGAAATATGACAAACGGTTCGGTTTTTCGGTTATCGGTTCGGTTTGGAAATTTAAAATTTTAAAATAACGGTTCGGTTTTCGGTTCTTGATCCGGATAACCGAACCGAACCGAAAACCGATTTAGATTTAATTATTTATCAAACTATCCTCAATCAACATATACTAATGTTTTGTAACCCTTAGCCGAGGGCACTTTCCTCTTATTCTCTGTCGGTACTTTTTTGAGCACTCTCTCTCTACCCTCAATCTATATATATACTGATATTTTTCACACTATGTAATATATAATTCATTAATACAATAATACCATATTTTTAAAATAAATTGTTATTTAAATAGGCATATTTTGTTAAAAATTTGAAGGTCCGGCACATTGGTCCATGAAACCGAACCGACCGAAAACGGTTTTTGTTCGGTTTTTATAAAAACGGTTCGGTTTTCGGTTTTGAGAAGTACGGTTTACGGTTATTTCGGTTTTCATATATACGGTTCGGTTTGAACCGAACCGTTGCTCACCCCTCCCTTAGGTTGGCATCCTGCTGTAGTGAGTTTCCTGAAAGGGAAGTTGGCCATGCTCACAAGTCCTATGATATTTTATTTTTTGAGGTTTCCTTTTTTTCGGGCCAACAAGCAACGTTTAGAAGAAGAAAAAAGTCCTATGATACCATTGAAAAGGTAAACTTAAGAGGGAAGTTGCCATACTCACAAGTCCTACGTTGCTTTTGCAAAGGTAAACTTATAAACAAGAAACGATTGCGTTATCTACTCCTATGAAAACTAATTACACTAATCTTCCCTATAGTCTCATATGTGTTATAAAAATTTATAGAATAGGGTGGATGGCTAGTGTAATTAATTTCATAATATGTATAGTTTATGTAATCCTCATGAAACACATGTTAGATATTTATTGTATCTTGTTGATTCATGAGATGAAGAACATAAATTAAATTGCGTAAGCGTACCTGAATTCATTGCTAGGCTTGATGGATCTTGAAGCGATCGTCTCTTTATTGGGTTCGATCTTGAATCGATCGTCATTATCATGGTTTTGCCAAAGGGCACGGAGTTGGCACCTTAGGTTGGCATCCTGCTGTAGTGAGTTTCCTGAGAGGGAAGTTGGCCATGCTCACAAGTCCTATGATATTTTATTTTTTGAGGTGTCTTTTTTTTTTGGGCCAACAAGCAACGTTTAGAAGAAGAAAAAAGTCCTATGATACCATTGAAAAGGAAAACTTAAAAAGTTTTCTCAGAGGGAAGTTGCCATGCTCACAAGTCCTACATGCTTTTGCAAAGGTAAACTTATAAACAAGAAACGATTGCGTTAACTACTCCTATGAAAACTAATTACAATTATCTCCCCTATAGTCTCATATGTGTTATAAAAATTTATAGAATAGGGTGGATGGCTAGTGTAATTATTTTCAAAATATGTATAGTTTCTGTAATCCTCATGAAACACAGTGGGCGACATTGTATTTATTTCTTACAAAAACAGTATAGAAAGCACAGATTTGACTGATTTAAAATCCGCTACTTAAAATTCATTTAAAATCGGACCCCTCATAACCGCCGGTACACTAACAACACCTCATAACCGCTATCTATACAATTGCTAAGCAGACCCTTTTTCTTCGACTAATTATAAGGGCACTTCACTTCTTCCTCAGGACTAGCCCAGGATTGGGGCTAGTCCAGCTTAGAGGAGAAATTACTCAGGACAACATATTTTTACTTAGGGATGCCCCCAACCCAAACACTCCCCCCCCCCCCCCCCCCCCCCCCCCCCCCACCCCGCAAAAAACATAATTTTTTACCTTTATTTCAACCTTTCACTCTCTCTCTCTTCTTAAAACCTCTCGATCAAACCCCCACTTCTTCTTCTCCACCACCTCCATCTCCAACAAAACTCTAGATTCCTTCCCAATCTTGTAGAGATGGCACTCAAAGACTCCTCACAAACAAGATACAAACCCTAATACTTATTGTATTTGGTTGATATTACTATTTTTGGGAAAAAAATGGAAGAAATTATTCCTAATCCTAGGACTGTTAAAATAGTTTCAAAAAAAAATTGTATGAAGAAAATGGAGTTTAAGAAAAAGATTGTCAAAAGTTATTGTATACAGAATAAATTTTTCTCTAATTTTGGAAGAAATTATTTCTAACGTAACCCGCGGCATAAAAATTACCTAGGATTGCCAAAAAATTTGGCAGTCTGAGCAGCATGTAGAACTGCCAATTTTTTGACAGTCCTAATTTTTTAGGATTGTCAAATTTTTGACAATCCTTCTCCTCCTCCTCCCCCCCTCCCAAAGCTCGACAGCGCCCCCGCGCCTCTACGCACCCGCCGACGTCCGCGCCCCCGCGAGCGTCTCATACCCGCGACCTGCGACGTCCGCCTCTAGAGAAATCCTAATTATTTGTGGGTTGGGCTAGCCCCAAGTAAAATTGGGGCTGTCCCGAGTAAAAGTTCCACCAAATTGGGTTATCCCCTAGTAAAGGCTAGTCCCAAGCAAGTTTGGGAGTGCCCTTAGAATTAGCCTTTATAAGGCATGAAGGTGGCATTTGGATGAACCTTCAGAGTTCCTTGGAATTTATTTTTCATTTCTTTTCCGTGGAAAATGAATTCAATATTTTCATACCTATGTTTGGTTGGGTTGAAAATATGTAGTCCGAAAAAATTAGAATTTTCATTCCCATGTTTAGTTCAGACATGAATAAGAATCTTAATTTGTTTAATATTTTTAATAAACTTGCTTTTATTAGTTTTATGATGTTACTATTATCTAAATTCAATTGTGTCATTGAGGGTATTACCGTCCAAGAAAATTAGAATGAATGTACCCAACTAACATTCCCAGGAAAGTAAAAATATTTTCAAATGGGGTATTTGGTTTTACTTTTCCACAATTATGGAAAACTAAAACCTTCCCATCTTCTTCCAATTTTTTAATTTCAGACTCCAACTATGGTAAGGAATCCAAAATCTATGTCCAAATCTTGGAAACTTAACCAAACAGCACGTGTAATGGGAAAAGAAGATTCCAATAGATGGGGTGGGATCTGTTGTCCCCATTTTGGTGTTCCCAACCATGTCCCCTCCCACAAGGAGAGGTGGACCCCACTAATTTTGAGTGTTATTTTTTTTACAAGTTGGTGGGGTTCACCTATCCTTGTGAGAGGGGACATGATTGGGGACATCAAAATAGGGACAGCAGATCCCATCCGCCAATAGATCATAGCACTTTTGTCCCAAGAACTTATCCCTCAATAAAAATAGAAAAAAGAAATTACATAGATCATAGCTCTTCACCGTAGCTCTTCCTCTTCATCGTCTCTGTTCCTATTGTAGTCGTCTGTCATGCACAAAATGTATCTCCACCGATACAATGTGCAATGTTGCACACCTATCAAGCCGAAGGAAAATTTCTTAGGTATTTCTATGGATATTCCTTGTAAGATTTTTGAAAAAAATTTTTGCATCTAGAAGCTTCAAGAGGATTCCTACCACGACTATCATATAAATATCTCATTAAGGAAGTAAATATCTAGATTCTAAAATGTTCCAAATTGGACATCTTAGCCTTTCACGTAAAGCTCTTTGTCTCACCATCCAAAACAGTTGTAAACTTTCTTTAGTATTTTCACCATTTCAATCTCTTTTACTCTTCATACATTTTTATCCTCTTCCTAGCGATCTAAGTTAAGCCTTTGGGAAAAAAAATTAAAATTAGTGCCGCAGGATGCGAGATATAGGTGAAAACATTTAGTCCGTAATACATAGTCGCAGTTATCCCCACCTATTCTGGAGCCACATTTTTTTGCCAAAAGTAATATCTTTTCTTAACATCCAATAATATACTGCCACATCAGTATGACTATAGTGTCAAAAAGTGTCCCCACAGCATTACTCGTTAAAAATGAAAATCTTATTGGATTTCATCATGTAAAAAATGTCTAGTGGAACAAGCTGTCGCTTTTGTCCATCGAGATAATTAACAACAAATACTACGTAAAAATAGCCAAGACGGATCAAACAAAAACGTATACGTGGTGACTTCTTTTACCGAAACAAATTATAATCTATATATTCACTGATAAAAGATTGATTATATTATATTATATTAATAGATTATTTTGTCCCAAGAACCTATTCCTCACAATTTTCAAGTATGAAGAAGACGAGAAAATTATAATGAAATTGCTCATCACAACTTGATGACAACTACTTAAACAAGCAGACGGATCTCCCCAAATCTCCTTCCTGCAATCGTCTTGAAGCGAGTCCTACGAGCAAATTATGGATTCCGAATTAAGGATTCCTCATAAATTTGATGGATCATCTCCTTGAATCTCCTTCAATCAACACACCAAGTAGTTACCCCCTTCGCTTCCTTAAATAGGCCAAGAAACCCTAGCTTAATCCTTATGCCAAGCAACAAGTAATCATCATCGTTCAAATCAATCCGAAGGTCAGAATTGGTGCTAAAATTTCGCACTGCACAAAATTACACTTGAATGGTATAATGCCAATATAGTTCTTGGAGTGGGGTTGTCACACAGTAATCAACAATGTGTTTTTGTATATGCAAATAATACAACCTGCCATAAATGTAATCATATAAGTCACACAGCATTCTAATTACATTTCACTATTTATTTCCTTTTGAGGTGCTACATTCTTTGCAGCAACTGCTTAATGTTACTAAGCTTACATATTATGAATGTAGCCACAAGCGATCATGGAGCCTCTCTTCTCCTGCACCGAGCATCTCGTCAACCCTCTCTCCGTTCCGGTAGAAGTGGAAGGTTGGAGTGTAGAGAATGTTCTGAGTAGTATCGGGGCACTCATCGATGTCCGCATACACGAAGGAAAGGTTCTTAAATTCGTTGCTGAACTGGCAGAAAGCAGGAAGGATTGTGCTGCAAACACGACACCTACAATAATTTGCAATGTTATATGCAAATTGATTTGGATTCAAATCCCAGAAATGTTATTTGCATTGTTATATGCAAATAGATTTGTTAGAAATAATTCCAGAAAAAATAGAGTTCTTTTGAAAAGTTCACCAAACAACCTAGATTCCCGTTTCAGAAGAAAAAGTTTTTTGTTCACCAAACAACCTACATTCCCGTTTTAGTAGGAGTTTGACTACAGGAACTCAACTAGCATGACACGTATTTTTGCATTTAGGCCCTTGATTTTTACTGTTTAGGTGCTTGAAAAAAAAATTCAAGGGATAAGATGCATGTAATCCTCCAAAGGCTATTAATGGCCGAGTTTTTAAAATTAAGAACTCATGAGTTCCTCAAGGATTTTTGTTTCAGAAGAAAAGTTTTTCTTAAACTCCCCACTTCTACAAACCTAAAGATCTAGGTCTTTGCTTGGACACCTTTCTGCAGGTATATAACTTAATAAAACAACTAATCAAATTGTAAAGGAAACGGGGTTATATGTTCACTATCAATCTGGTACGATGATATAGGGAATCTAAACAAGAGTGAAGGGCATATGTAGCGAGGAAGCAGGTGTACAATGTTCTTTAAGAATGTTTACTAACATTGCCAATAGCAATGATTTCTGCAGTTCAGAAAGGATCACTAAAACAGAAGCAATGCTAGGATTACAACCAAAAGCATTACAACCTTCCTACAACCGCCTAGGTGGTGGTTACCAATTGGGTCCTGTATCTCCATGTGAAAAAAGGGGAAGAGAGGATACCCAATTGTCAACTGCCACCTAGGCGGTTGTAAGAAGGTTGTAAAGGTTGTATGTAAGGCTTTTGGTTGTAATCCTAGGATTATTGTTAAAACATTGGAATTGTTTAAGTTGCTCCATCACAAAGTGTGGCAGAGGACACTCACTAAAGCTGACGATGGCAATGATTTCTTCCGCACAAAGATTTCTAAAATATTGCCATTACCAAAGTGATCCCATCTCAAACCAAACCAATTACATCAAAACATAGGTGCTTCTGAGCCTTTACCATACAGAATAGAAGACCACGACAAAGTCATGCAACAGACTGACATCCAGAATATAGAGAAAGCCAGTGGTGGTGAGATACTAATGCAATTGGGTGAGCCCCTTATCTTCATTGACTCATTGCACTAAGTTACTAACAAACATTATGCATAAATGAAGTTTTGGGTTTTAAGTTTGATACAAGTCCAGCGTCAACGTAAAGGCATTCAAAGCTCTTCCAAATTAATTTAAATTTTGGTCACTCAAACAAGTCATGATCTGGAGTGTTCAAATTCTGGTCACTCAAGCTTGTCCTCTTCCCTCTACACCTGAAAGACTAGTTCCTAATGCTCAACATCCTTGATAATTGGTTTTGGAACTTTTTTAGTTAAAGAATCAGACTTGCATAAGGTTATGTACTAGAAAAAAGTTTACATACTATAAACCTTTTAAGAGTAGGGAAAAAGCATTGCATCAGTCTCACCACAAGATTTACTAAATCACTTGTTTCACAAGCAATAAAATGAAAATGACACTAACCATTCAGCATAGTTATTCTATCCCCATTATCTTTCTTAAAACCGATAACAGATCAAGGTTCATTCTGCCATTCTGTCTCACCTAATCACACTCTTCCTTGACTTCAAATCTAGAGCTATATCATGAAAAAGCTTTCCTGTATCAGCAAAATTGTTCGTGCAAAATGTCCAGTGGGAAAACTAAAAAACATAAGTATACAAGAGGATATATATTAAAGTCATAGTTATTTTATCAGTTTGTTGAGTCATTGTTCTAATTTTGCAGCAACTTGATTATCATAAAACTCACCTAAGTGATCACTTTGATAAGGTTACTTCGCACAAACATCTTGCAGGACTTCCATTTTCTCTTTTAGTTTTAGATTGTCAAATGGTTAAGCTGAAATTGATCCTAGAGTAAGTGAACATAAAATGTGCAAGCACGTGTTCTTTGCAGTCGTCATTAAGCATATGAATTGTATAACTATCATTAAAAAAAGTTCCACGTTAGGAAACCAAGTCAGATCAAGTTGATTCCAATTTAGTTGTAGTTTACTTAACAATGTGAATATTCAAACTTGGAGCCTTGCTCATTTGATGGAAAGTCCATCGATTCAATATCTGAATGACTTGAGCAGGTTCGGTCAAATTTCAAAGGATTTGCAAGAACCAAGGTAAAGTCTGCCTCTTAACATATATCCTCAACCAACACCTTTTAAAAGACTAGTCATCCAATAAAGCAGCTGACAAGGCAACCATTCCACTTTCTTCATTCGAAGTCAACCTTTATATTTTATATATAGGTTGAGCATCAAAATTCAGAACACGAGTCTGTGTGTCTCACTTGCTACCATCACTATGTTATTTATGTGAATTAACCTACTATTTTATTCTGGGAGCAATTCTACTGAAAATATGTAGATGCAGTAATGAAAGTTGGTCTTATTAGTACCTAGGAAAACATCTACTATCTAGCTCTTGCTAATACATCCAAAACTATTGTCCAGCTCAACAGCGGTGATGGTTAAGCTCCATTAAACATCTCAACTGTACTTATTCTAGCTCCCAATATGTAACTTGTGAGCTAATTTGAATTTACTACCAATTCATCTCCTTCATGTTATTAGACAAAAATAGAATTGGGATTTTATTCCCACAGTTTCATCTCCAGTAAAAACCAATAATAGAAAGGTCAAGGGCACAAAAGATTAACCTAATTTATTGCTAGTTGATACCCTTTAAAAAGGGACCTTTAAAAAGAGTCCCTTTTCCATGACTTAATTGAGATTTTAATGGAGTTCCATATCATGAACACAAAAAAGGGCTCTTTCCCATGACCAAAAACTTCTTGAAACTCATTGATTGGAATGAATAGATTGCATCCTCTTGTCTGTTTGAGCTCTGATAATTACCAAGGCCACCTACATAGCTGAGCCCAGGCAAAAGAACATATCAGGGCCCCATAAAAGTTGGGCCAGTAAGACTCACACCCAAAGTGACCTCTCGAATTTCCAGAGTCATCTAGACAGAGTTCAGTGCATTCCTTGCTCATGGTGTATTATAGCATCACAATCCGACCGAACAACATATACAGGGGATGCTACATAGTTACTTACGAATAGTAGGTGTTCTCACTTCAACTAGCCCTTTCTCATCCTTATGATAGTGGAACGACTAGGAATTAGAAGTGTAGATATCTTATAAAGCAGATCGGTAGAAACACATAACCTTGTAAGAAACCACATCTTAGTACAAATTGACCAACTTATTCAAATTTCTAACAGCCAGCCAACTATAAGCATTAGAGTTTCACAATTCATCTGCCCAAGCATTTTCACAGCCACCTAGGCATCCAATGGAGTCATTATTATTAGGAAAGGGTCAGCTCTATGCATCTAACACACCACTTATTAAACTAGAGAATAGTCTATTAAGCTAGTCCCAGTGCCACGAGGCTCCCACTTAAGCAGGGTCCGAAAAGAGTCAAGATGTACGCAGACTCACCTTAATATAGGAGGGACTATTTCCGTCGTGCAAGATGACACCCTCAAAATCACCATCCAGAAACTAAAAACCACGTTTGAGGATCACAATTAGTGGCTAGCAAGTTATCTAGCACCAATAAGTATCTTTCCAAACAAGAAACTTCCCCCATAATATGGCCCTTATAAGTCAGTACTCGAAATTCATAATTTCTATTCTATCTAGTCATTGATCGAATTTTCCAGTCTTATATGCTAGCTTTTGCAGTACTATAATTAAGAAACTAATCATGCCAACTTTACAAATATAAGAGCTTTTTGAACCCACGCCTTTTCACTTACCAAAATTACACTTCAGTTGACACCTTCTTGTACATTATATCCTAAAATATAGAAACATTTTCCATTTTCGTTAGGGGAATCATCTAGAGGATGCTGCTTTCAATGACGGTAAGACTTGGTGCCTGCATCTTGAAGGATCCGGACTCGAGTCGCAGAAACCACCTCTCCGCATATTGGAGGTAAGGCTGCACACATCTTGACACTTCCCAAACCATGCATTAGTGGGAGGCTTGTGGCATTGGGACGCCCTTTATTAGAAGCAATCTTGCAATCAAGCTCTCACTATATTTACTACAAGAGATGTCCTCAAAGGTAGCCGGAGACAAACGTACATTTTCCTAATGCTTAGGCTTTGGAGAAAACTCAAAGTACTTGAATCAGTTTGTGTCATCGTGAATTAGGATGAAAATATTTAACCCAACCAAAATCCAAACTGAAGCTGTAATGTTCAGACTTCAGAGCCTAGGCTGTGTATCAAACAGGTAGCAAGTCCATGCTTCTCAAGCCAAAGACGCAAATGAACAGATTTAGTTTTTCAGGTCAGGCTTACCTGGCGATAACCCTATTTCTATCCTATTGTAGGAGAATATGGTTTGAACACAGAGCCGTTTCTGAGCATGTGCAAGTTGCCCCAAAAACAGAAAGGCCCCAAAAAAATTTAACCTCCGTATATATTACTAACGTGAAATCTCCATTTTTAGATTTAGGCCTCCTATTTTCTAGAAACTACTGCAATAACATGTCCCTTAGACTACCAGAAAAAAGGCCATCTTTTAGTATTTGTACAGGATCCTTAGAATGTCATAAACGACCATGTTTGAACAGAATCAATTCAAAAACAGTAATGAAGATGCAGCGTCAGGCATAGTCAGTAGGAGTGAAAAAAAATGTCATCTTAATGCCAGTGATTCAACTCCATAGCGTGTCCATGTGTCTGGGTGTCCGTACAACATAGGCGATTGATTCTTGTTACATGCAAGTAAGCAAGCAAGTAAGAAGCAGCCAAGGAAGCGTACGTACCATGAAGCGCCATAGTTGATCACCGCCTGCAAAATTCACAACAAATAACTGCATCATCAGCTCGCGAAGAGAGAGAGAGAGAGAGAAAGAGTTCTAGAACATTCTAGAGAGCTGTAGAGAGAGTTTACTTACTGGGGTTTTGGAGGTCCTGATGCTTTGGAGGATCTCTTTGTGAGCATCGTCTCCGGAAACGGTCTTTAGGTTGCCATGGACACTGGCCGGGAGGGTTAAGCCCTTTGCCGCCTCCTCCTCCGCTGCTCCTCCATTCCTCTTTCTCGCCTCACCCATCTTTTATAATACCAATAATAGCTAAAAAGTCATCACAAAACGAAAAACTCAATTTTATAGTACCAATAATAGCTAAAAAAATCATCAAAAAAAGAAGAAAAAAACGAAAAACTCAATGATCCACGGTCTGAACGAGAATCGACATATTCGACCGACCTAGTCAAGACCTAGCCCTAAACCGAGCAGAAGAAACACTCGGATCGATCGGAAGCAAAGCGTCTACTCGATCTAAACGAACAAATTTGAACACAAAAGAAAGAAGTTGAGATCAAGGGGAATGGAGACTCACCCTTCCTTCTGCTCTGATCTTAGAAAAAAAAGAGAATAGATTCGTGAAGAAAAGACAAATCATAAAGGTAATTCAATCCTTACTCAGGGCTAGCCCAAAAAAAAAAATTGTCCATTTACAAGTTTGTCACTTAAAATTTATTCAGGACTAGTCCAAATGTTGGTATATAACTCACTTTTTTTCTCTCTTCTTCACTTCTCCCTCCCAAAATCCTAAACATATTCTAGTAACTAAAATTTGATTTAGTATTCATTCTAATCGGATTTTCGAAGTTTTAAACCCATTTTAGGGTCACAAAATTTAAAATTTTGTCCACAGTCGCGATGGGGACGATGATGGACAATCAAAAATTTTGACAGTACTACCAATGGATAGGACTGTCAAAAAATTGAAAGTCTTACATAAACCATTGAACATGTAAGCATGTACAGTCAGTCCATTTTAGGACTGTCAAAAAAATTTGTAGTCCTGACAACAAGTCCAGTTTAGGACTGCCAAAAAATTTGGCAATCCTAAACTACAGCAAGCCCAGTTTAGGACTGTCAAATTTTTTGTAGTCCTAAACTGCTGCAAGTCCATTTCAGGATTGGCAAAAAATTTGACAGTCCTAAACTGCAGCAAGTCCAGTTTAGGACTGTCAATCCTACATGTTGTTAAGACTGCCAAAAATTTGGCAGTTCTAGGTATTTTTCATGCCACGGACTACGTTAGGAGTAATTTCTTCCAAAATTTGAGAAACTTTTGTTATGTATAGAATATTTTTTGACAATCTTACATCTTCTCCATACAATAATTTCTTTCAAAATATTTTAACCGTCCTAGGATTAGAAATAATTATTCCAAAAATAATAATATCAACCGAATACAATAAACATTAGGGTTGTATCTTATTTGTGAGAAGCCTTTGGGTGCTATCTCTGAAATTGGAAACAAGATTCAGAAGGAATATAGGGCTTTGTTGGAGGTGGTGGAGAAGAAGAAGTGGGGGTTTGAGAGGTTTTAGGAAGAGAGAGAGAGAGAGAGTGAAAGGTTGAAATGAAGGTAAAAAATTGGGTTGGTGGAGTTGGGTTGGGGGTGAGTTGGGGGCAGTCCTAAGTAAAAAAATGGACTGTCCTGAGTAATTTCTCCTCTAAGCTGGGCTAGCCCCAATCTTGGACTAGCCCTGAGTAAGAAGTGAAGTGCCCTTATAATTAGTCGAAGAAAAAGGGTATGCTTAGCAATTGTATAGATAGCGGTTATGAGGTGTTGTTAGTGTACCAGCGGTTACGAGGGATCTGATTTTGAATGATTTTTAAGTAGCGGCTTTTAAACCAGTCTAATACGTACTTGGTAATTAACTAACAGCAGTTCTGAAATTCTTTTACATGAATAAAATTAAATATGAAAGGGTATTAGTAGTTATAATTATATATTTTCTATGAGAATATAAATGGAATACAATAATAAAATTCCTCAAAACTCACCGATTTTGGGAGTTTACAAAGCCACAAAAAATAATATTACACCGTTTTTGGGAAATGTTTGAGCCAATCAAAACCAGTGCCTCAAGAAAAAATAACAAGCACGAATTTTCATAAACAATCGGTCTAAAAATACCCCAGAACCGGTGAAAACATGGTTACCAAGTAGACCCTCAGCCTCTTCTTTCTTATAAATTTTTGTAAGAAATAAATACAGAGCCCCCCACTGTGTTTCATTAGGATTATAGAAACTATACATATTCTGAAAATAATTACACTAGCCACCCACTCTACTCTACAAATTTTTATAAAACATAGGAGTCTATAGGGGTGATCCGTGTAATTCGTTTTCACAGGGGTAGTTAACGCAATCGTTTCTTGTTTATAAGTTTACCTTTTCAAAAGCATCATAGGACTATTGAGCATGGCAACTTCCCTTTGAGAAAGCTTTTACCTTTTCAATGGTATCATAGGACTTTTTTTTTCTTCTAAACGTTGCTTGCTGGCCCGAAAAAAAAAGGACACCTCAAAAAATAAAATATCATAGGACTTGTGAGCATGACCAACTTCCCTTTGAGGAAGCTCACTACAGCAGGATGCCAACCCGAGCTGCCAACTCCGGCCCTCTGGCAAAACCATGATAGTGAGGATGCCAAAATTTGTGTATATCAAATTTGCAAAATTATTCCCCTCTGTAATTGTGCAAAAATGTGTCATTTCCTGAATATTTTTTGAAAACATTTGTGTCGCCCTTTCACAACTATCTTACAAAAGTAATAAATTCAAAGGTGTGTAACAAGTAAATTGGGCCACCAAGAAACTAAATAAACATATTTTATTCAAAATTATTATTTGTGTTCCAATATGTACTAAAACACTCCATCTAGTAGAGTGCGATTAATCATTCTCATTTTATTTTCTACACTCATATAGCAAACGATGTGCCGCCATCGCCGCCGCTTACACCCATCTCCTCCTCTACGCCACCGCCAACGCCTCGCCTCCTCTGTGCCACCGTCCAGCTCCCACCAAAGTCTCTCACGCGTTTGGTCTCTAGCCACAGCGACATACCAGACACCCCCTTCATCACCAGAAGAGCCCCCCTCCTTGAGACATTGTCGCTGCCAACCATGGCCACCTCTCCCTACTCCCTGTATTCTTCGACCATGTAATATGTCGTTGACTGGAGGTCCTTCATGATCCCTTCATGATCCCCTCCTTCGTCTCACCTTCTGCACCCATTTATGAGTCCACATTCGAGTTTTTAACTTCGATGTGGGATCTTGCAAAAAACGAAAGTTTTGTAGTCGACTAGAAGTGCAGCACAAATCCTGTCAGCACTTCCAAGTTCATCCAAATGCAGTAAAAAAAATTGTTGTTGATGCAGGTTTTTTTTTCACTTCACAGTCCCAAATCCGCGAACCAAACAAGTCCATTATACAAGTGAAACATGCTTCCCCTCATCTTTTGATAACTTGTATCAAGATCTTAAGAAGTAGAAGTGATTTTTTTTAGTACTCATGACTGACTTTTTCAATAATTTCTTGATACAATGAGATTGGTGTTAAGAGTGATTGAATCACCGGATCATAAAAAAAATGATTTGGATGCCAATTAGATTGAAATCAAATCAATGGAATGCTCACCCCAAGAAACCAGTAAGCATAGATACTTGTAAATGTTCCATTAGCATCTATAAACTCATGTTTATTTCATTTACCATTGTACATCTAGGCCTCGTTTGGTTTGCATAATTATGGGATTGAGAGAAAAAAATGATTACTTTTCTATGTTTGGGTGCCAAAGAAATTGTAACTGAAAAAAAAAGGAAAAAAAAGGATTGCATCCATCCAAACATGGAATCACTTTCCCACATTGAAGTATTCACTTTCCTTTTCAAATTCCTTGATATTTTCAAATATCGAAAAGAAAAATCAATGAAATGCCAAGAAATTGATTTCCTTTCCATTTCTTTCCGCGAACCAAACGAGGCCCTAAAGTTGGTTTCCAATTTTATGGGAAAACCAAAAATTACCGTGGAGTTGTTCAAGTGCACAAGAGCAGATCTCTTGTCCCTAAATCTCAGGTTTCAAATATTTTCTCCTCCTATGAAAATGTCAATTTTATTAAAAAAAACACTCAACTGGTGGGATCCACATTTTAAGTGAAACTTGGGGACAACGGATCTGCTCTGCAAGTGCATGTAATTAGTATATGGAATGTTGTTTGGCTTTACCTAAGTTACAGGTTGTTTGGCTTTACCTAATTAGTATATATGGAATGTCTCCGAAAACGGACTTTAGGTCGCCATGGACACTGGTCGGGAGGGTTAAGCCCTTCGACGCCGCCGCCGCCTCCTCCTCCTCATCTATTCCTCTTCCTCGCCTCACCCATCTTTTATAATACCAATAATAGCTAAAAAACCATCAAAAAACTCAATGATCCACCGGTCTGAACGAGAATCGACAGATCCGACCGACCTAGTACAGATCTAGCCCCTAACCAAGCAGAAGAAACACTCGGATCGATCGGAATCGAAGCGTCTACTCGATCTAAACGAACAAATTTGAACACAAAAGAAAGAAGTTGGGATCGAGAGGAATGGAGACTCACCCTTCCTTCTGCTCTGATCGAAGAAAAAAGAAAGAACAGATTCGTGAAGAAAAGATAAATTATAAAGGCAGAGCAGCCCAAAGTTTCTTTTTATGCATTTACAAGTTTGTAACTTGAAAAATTACTCAGGCCTAGCCCAAAAAAAAAATTCTCTTCTTCTCTTATCCCTCCCAAAATCCTAAATATTTTCTCTTCCAAATCTTTCGCAATCCATGTTCATGCCTAAATTTCATCTTCTAGTAATTAAAATTTGATTTAGGGTCTGATTGGCAATTATGGGGTTAGCAGGTATGAGGTATTTTTAGAGTAGCGGAAATGAACAGTTATGAGGGGTTCGATTTTTGGTGATTTTAAGTAGCGGCTTTTAAACCAGTCCAATCCATACTTGGTAGTTCATTAACCACCGGTTCTGAAAGTTTTCTATAATAATAAAATTACTTTTATACCATATATAAATAAAATCTATTCTTAATAAAATATGGGTTTATGGATGTAAAGATAACCCCTGCATCAAAAAACTTTTCCTGCATTCTTGTCTCAGAAAACAACTTTGCACCCAATGGAGCTCCAAGGACAAGTACAAGGCAAGTTCCTAAATTTTCATTCAATCGAAAAGAAGAGCAGCCGCGAGAAGGAAAGAAAGAGAAACACAGAAAAAAAAAAAAGGGTTTGGTTATTAGTATTATATTTATATATACTTTTGACGAGGATAAAAATGGAATAAAAATAATCACAGTCGTACATAAAAAGTAATGCTAACAACCCTACTGATTTGCCAAGACCACTCCATAAACATTAAACGATGACACTAAACATAAATATCAATATCAGTATCGGAATAGATTCAACAAAATATAAGACTTTTGGCAAACTGAACATAAATATCAGTATCAGTATCAAATTAAACATTAAACATTGACACTGAACTTTAAACATCGACACTGAACATAAATATAAGTAATGCTATAAATATAAGTAATGCTATTGCTATTGCTAACAACCCTACTGATTTGCCAAGAACACTCTAAAGTATCAGTATCAGAACAGATTCAACAAAATATAAGGCTTTTGGCAAACTGGCTAGCAATTTGGCATTTGTGCAACTTGCACTATAACATTATTTACCCTGCAACGCAAACACATTTCATTCCAATTTCCAGACACATTTCATTCCAATTTCCAGACTATATATATATATATATATATATATATATATATATATATATATATATATATATGGAAAGAGATTCTTACCGTGATTCAAGAATTACCAATCCAAGCACAAGATCCAACCCCTAGTTCCCACTTCACAGAATCCCAAATAGAAATAACTGCAAAATTAACATTAATTAGCATCATGATCAACATCTGACATTATAAATAGCCATCATTTCTATAACAGAAAAAATAAATTGTATAAGTTTTAGATCATGTCACACTAGGAAACAATGTCCAGATATTTGAAAGCATGATGTTTGAAATGGTGGCTTTGCTGATTTTCTATAACTTAAGTTTCGAGTCATTCCCATCATTATCTTGCCTAGTGTCACGGGTGACATCAACCAAGCAGGAATGGAGAAGACAATAAAACCAATTACTTATCAAAATAAAACATTCATAAGTAGCTGATGTTGTTTGATGTGGTACAAACTCTTCTCTATTACACAGACACAGACGCACAAACCAACAGATCTAGCTCCTCACGAGAGAGGAGTCTTAGATCAGTAGCTAGAGATGCTCAAAGACAGGGAGAACCCAACAACTTTTTAGGATGTGGGAAGAAATAGACAATAATTTTTACTTATAACAAAAACTATCAATTAGGGACCTCTGGCCGGCTGACTAATCTACTTACCAACCTGTGCTCCGCCGAGGAACTGGACGCCGTCGCCGTCGGAAATCAGGGACCTCTGGCCGGCTGCGCGTCCCCCGCCAGCGACGTCGTGCTCCGCGCCCCTCGCCAGCAGCGCCGTGCTCCGCCGCCTGCTTCACGACGTCGTCGACCTAACGTCGGTCGATCCTTGGTGGCGTGGTAAGGTCCCGGGGAAGGAGAAGTGGAGGCGTCGTTAGATCACCAAGAGGGAACGACGAGGTCCGGAGAAGGAGGAGCGTGGGTTGGGGGGCGAAGTTGGGGTCCGGGAGAAGGAGGAGCGTCGGTTGGGGGTGGAATTGGGAGTTTTTTTTTTTTTTTTTTTTTTTTTTTTTTTGAGAGAGAGAGAGAGGTAGGTCTGTGCTCTCATCCACTTCGTTAATATACCATTAATTTTTATTAATTATATTACTATAACATTGATTTCATTAATTCTATTAATTAATTACTTGTCACCTAATAAAATCTGCCATTAATTACAGTAATTATAAAACATTTACTAAATTTATTTATTTTAAATATTAATATTTATCTTAATTTATTAAAGTAATTATTTAATTTATCAATATTTGATTTAATAAATTGTTATGTTGATTAATTACAATTTATTATTATTATAATGTACTCATCCACTTCCCAACTCCCACTTCCTTACCTCAACCAAACACATTTGTTCCCTACTAGGGGGACAAGAAAATACATGAATTCCTATCCTTCTTTCCTTCATGAAAGTCTAAATCCAAATCCAAATTCACTTCATTCTCATGGGAAATGAATTCAACATTCTCATACCCATGTTTGGTTTGGTTGGGAATATGTAGTTCAAATTTTAAAATTTTCAATTCCCATGTTTGGTTCACACAGGAATAGAAATCTTGATGTATTTGATTGCAAGGTGGAAAATATGTAGAAAAGAAATTAATTCTGTGGAATTATTTCGTAGGAAAAAAATTCATGAAAAACTTAATTTGGGTGTTTGATTGTCATTATTTTCTATGGAAAATGATATTTTTCTATGGGTTGGACAGGTTTTTATTTTCCACCATTATGGAAGAAAATATGAAAAATGGTAGTTTTTTGGAAAATAAATTTATGGAAAATATAATCTATCAAACACTACAATTGATGGAAAATTTGTGATGGAAATATTTTCCATGGAAAAGAAGCTCAATCAAACACAGCCTTAGTTTTCCTTTAATACACTTTCATAATTTCATGATGATTCACATGTTTGGAATAAATTTGGAAATAAATAGAGGGTATAACCGTCCAAATAAAATAGCCAAATATCATTCCTAGAAAAATAAATCTGTTCCTTGGGGGGGGGGGGGGGGGGTTGAGGAGGGGATTGGGAATAGTTTTCCCACATCGGGAATAGCTTTGCCACATAAGCCCCTCTTATTTTCTTTTACAATCCTAAATATATCAAACATGGGTAAGGAATTCAAAATTCATTCTCAAGTCTCAAAACTAGAACCAAAAGCCATCTTAGGATTAGGGCTGAGAGCAAACAGGTAAAATCACATATTCAATTTGGTTTCGATTTAGAACCGAACCCAAAATCCAATAACCATAACCGTCCCGATTAACCGAATTAGCAGGTTTCAGAAACCGAATCCGATCCGAAATTTTCTTGAACCGCTAAATGCACATATTCAATTCGGGTTTTCGATTTCAAAACGCTAGATGCGCACCCCTATCCGTTATGACTCAGAACATTCTCTACACTCCAAACTTCCACTTCTATCGGAACGGAGAGAGGGTTAACGAGATGCTTGGTGCAGGAGAAGAGAGGCTCCACGATCGCCTGTGGCTACATTCATTCATAATATGCGAGCTCAGTAACATTAAACAGTTATTGGAAAGAATGTAGCACCTCAAAAGGGGAAAAAAAAAAAATAGTAAAATGTAATAATTATTTGAAAAATTTTGAGTTGTCGCTCACTTGTTTTATCATAATTCAATGTGTACCTTATCAAATTACTATAATACATGAAATCCTCCACTTTTAACGGATATCGTCAATGACTAACAGTCAACTCCTTTTACCCCCCCCCCCCCCCTCCCAATTTAAGTGGGGTGCAACTTGAATTATGACCAAAATATACTCAAATAAGTGGGAGGCAGCTTGAATTATGATAAAATAAGTGGGATGCGAGTCAAATTTTCTGTTTTTATTTATGTAGATCGAATGAGTTGATTGTTAGTCATTGATGGTTTCCGTTAAAAGCGGAAGGATTCATGCATTATGGCAATTCGATGAAGTGCACATTGAATTATGACAAAATAAGTGGGGAGCAACTCAAAATTTCTCTATTTATAATGATATGTGACTTATATGAGTACATTTATGGCAGGTTGTATTATTTGTATATACAAAAACAAATAGTTGATTACTATATGACTACCCATTTGGCGGACATCAGATCTGCTCCCAGAATTATATTAGCATTATACCATTCAAATGTAATTTTTTGCAATACAAAATTTTAGCACCAATTATGACAGTCGGATCGGATCTGAAAGATGATGATTAGTTGGTGGTTGGCATAGGGGTTAAGCTAGGGTTTCTTAGCATATTTAAGGAAGCTAATGGGGTAACTACTTGGTGTGTTGATTGAAGGGGATTCAAGGAGAAAATCTACCAAAGTTACGAGGAATATGTAATTCGCTCGTAGGACTCGGTTCAAGACGATTGGAGGAATATCTATTCAGGGAGACATGTTTGCTCGTTTAGGTAGTCGTCATTAAGGTATGGTGAGCAATCTCATTGTAATCTTCTCGTCCTTTCCATACTTAAAAGTTTGTGAGGAATAGATTCTTGGAACAAAAGAATTTACTATTATATTATATTGTAATCAATCTTGTATTAGTGAATACATAGATTATAATTTGTACCGGTAAAGAAGTCACTACATATACTTTTGTGTTTGATATGTCTCAAGTTGTTTTTACGTAGTATCAGTTGTTCGTTATCTTCAGATCAACTAGACGAGGGTCAAAAGCGACTCCTCTTAACTATCGATTCTTTTACATGGTAAAATTCCAATAAGTTTTTTATTTTTAACTAGTAATGCTATGTGAATATACTTTTCTTCACACACTCTGTAGCTACATTGATGTGGTAGTGCATTATTAGATGTCAAGAAAAATCTTAAAATATAGGTAATAATTGACATCCAATAATGTACTGCCACATCAATGTGTGTCCCCGTAGCTTTATTGATTTTTAACTCTTTGTAGGACAATATCAATATTTGTGCATCTTTTGTCCTTAATTCCACTTATTTGGCATCCCGGAAAAAAATGTGGCTCCGAAATATAGGAGCCGCGGATAACTGCATAACTACAACGATGGATTATGGACTAAATATTTTAACCTATAGCTAGCTTCCTGCAGCTCAGAATTTATTTATTTTTCCTAACACTAGATCGCTAGGAAGAGAATAAAAAAGTATGGAGCATAAAAGAGATTGAAATGTTGAAAATTTTACTATAGAAAGTCTACAACTTTTTTTGGATGGTGAAACAAAGCACTTTACATGAAAGGCTAAGATGTCCAGCTTCAAACATTCTAGAACCTAGATATTTACATCCTTAATGAAAAATTTATATGATAGTCATCTCAGAAATGCTAGGCAAGCTTTTAGATGCAAAAAATATCTCAAAAAATTTACAAGGAATATCCAAAAAAAAAGATATCTAAGAAATTTTCCTCATGTAACCCTTCAGCTTTATATGTGGAGTGTGAGAAATATATATATATATATATATATATATATATATATATATATATATATATATATATATAGGGAAGATTTATGAAATGTCCAAAAACTAAAAAAGTTTTATGTAAAACCCACCGCTAAAAAAACTTTCATCGCGTGCCCAGAATTAGAGAAACTTATCCAAAGCGGGTTCCAAATGACCCTTTTGCCCTTCCTTTTAATTTATTGGAAACACCCACAAAACTGCTCTTAAAAAAACGTTTCAATACTCCATCTTCTTCCATACGCTGCTCACTTTCGAATCTAGGTTTTCTCCTCAAAAATCTTCAAAAACTCGTCGAAAAATTTCGGAAAGACCGGGACGAACGACAAAAGTGCTAAAACGGAGGTCCAAACATCATTTTTTTGAGAATCTAAAATTTCGGAAGGCCGTCTAACTGTGAAACTGTTACTTTCAGTCTCCTCGACGATACGCTCATTTTGCGACAAACGGGACCTCGTTTCGACCTCCTAGTCAAAAGTTATGGCCCTCCAAAGTTTCAGCTAACCATAAAATGCAGGAGAATGGCATTCTCCGTCTTAATTTACACGGAGAATGACCATTCTCCGTCTTAATTAGGACGGAGAATGACATTCTCCGTCTTAATTTACACGGAGAATGGTCATTCCAGTGTTAAAACGCAGGAGAATGACCATTCTCCGTGTTAGAAACACGGAGAATGCCATTCTCCGTGTTAAATGAAACGGAGAATGTCATTCTCCGTATTAAATAAAACGGAGAATGGCATTCTCCGTCCTAATTAAGACGGAGAATGGCCATTCTCCGTGCTAAATTAAACGGAGAATGACCATTCTCCGTCTTAATTAGGACGGAGAATGCCATTCTCCGTGTAATTTATCACGGAGAATGGTCATTCTAGTGTTAAAACGCAGGAGAATGACCATTCTCCGTGTTAGAAAGACGGAGAATGCCATTCTCCGTGTTAATTAGGACGAAGAATGTCATTCTCCGTCTTAAATAAAACGGAGAATGCCATTCTCCGTCCTAATTAAGACGGAGAATGACATTCTCCGTCCTAATTAAGACGGAAACGGAGAATGTCATTCTCCGTGTTAATTAGGACGGAGAATGGCATTCTCCGTCTTAAATAAAACGGAGAATGGCATTCTCCGTCCTAATTAAGACGGAGAATGCCATTCTCCGTCCTAATTAAGACGGAGAATGGTCATTTACAGTGTTAAAACGTGTAATTTAGTTTTTTCAGGAATAAAGAGTTTCGTTCTTCTTTCAAAGCGATGATAATTCTTATGGAAAAGAAGAAGAAAGATCTTCTCTCCACAATTGAAGATCTGAGTTCAAATGTCTCCACGATGAAGATGATGATGATGGTGATGATGATGACGAGCGATGATCTGAGTTCGACTGAAGAAAAATACACCGAACTACGAACGATCTTTGCGATCTCTGCTGAATATGAGAGCAATGTAATTCAGATTTCCCGTGAAGAAGAAGAAGACGAAAATCGCAATCCAGATCTGAGTTTTTTGAATTCAAATACATATAGATGACCAATTCGCGCGGAGGGGTAGTTTCGGTATTATAAAAATAGCAGTTTCTAGCGGGTGGCATCTAAAAGGGAATCTTGGAATATTTAACGTGAAAATACTTAATTCTGGGTATTTCATAAAACTTATCCAGCGGGTGGGCATTTCATAAAAGCCCACCCCGAAATTGGGTTTCTCAGCAATTTCCATATATATATATATATATATATATATATATATATATATATATATATATATATATATATATATATATATATATATATATATATATATATGGAGTGTGCATAACAAACGGCTGCAATAGGAATGCAATAGGAACAGAGACGATCAAGAGGAAGAACATTTGGATTCTCCATTGTGATTTGAATTGTGCTTTGATGAAGAGCTAGGGTAAAGTGCAATCAAACCCTCATTAAATTTGCCTCGTAAGCAAAATAAGATTCGTTAGAAAACTAATACAATTGACCCCTCCTTAGATTTTTCGCGTTAGCAAAAAGTCCCTACCGTCTATTAGCCGTTAGAAATAGCCGTTAATGACTTTAAAAAATATATTAAAAAAAACTACCCAAAATATTCTCCCTTTTCCACTAGCAAGCCCCCCTCCTTCCTCCGTCGACCGGCCCCCCTAACCCGCCGCCTTCTTCCTCCGCCGGCCGGCCCCTCTCGACCCCTCCCCCCCTTCTCCCTCCGCTGGTCGGCACCCTCGACCCACCCCCTCCTCCATCCGTTGGCCGACCCCCTTCGACACCCCCCTTCCTCCGCCGGCCGCCCCCCCCGACCCCTCCTCCCTTCGCTGGCCGACCACCCTCCCCCCTCCTCTTGGCCAGCACCGCTTGACCCGCCCCTACCACCGGAGAGAGAAGGGAGGGGGAGGGGGAGGGGGGGGGGGGGGGGGGGGGGAGGGATGTGAGGGGAGAGGTAAAATCGTCTTTTTAGACGTATTTTAACGGTTGTTAACGACAGGGACGCAAACTGAACAAAAATGAAAATGTGAGTTTTTTTTTAAACTAGGAGTTTTTAAATGTAAAAACACAAATCTAAGAAGGGTTTATTTGCACTATACCCTGAAGAGGTATGATCTATTTTATTTTTATTTTTTGTTTTATTTGGTTCTTGGGACAAAAGAGCTATGATCTATTGGAATCTTCTTGTCCCATTACACGTGCTGTTTGGTTAAGTTTTAAAGATTTGGAAATAGAGTGTGCATTCCTTACCCTGGTTGGTTGGTAAGTGTGAAATTGAAATTTGGAAGAAGATAAGAAGCTTTCAGTTTTCCATATTTGTAGAAGTAAAACCAAAGACCCCATTTAAAAATATTTTTGCTTTCCTAAGAATGTTGGTTGGGTACATTCATTATAATTTTTTGGACGTTAATACCCTCAATGACACAACTGAATTTAGATAATAGTAAGCATCGTAAAACTAACGAAAAAATATCTATAAAAAATTTACATAAATTAAGATTCTTATTAATATCTGAACCAAATATGGAAATGAAAATGAAAATTTTGAATATTTTGGACTACATATTTCCATCCTAACCAAACATAAGTATGGAAATGTTGAATTCATTTTCCATGGAAAAAAGGAAAGTTAATTCCAAGGAACACCAAACCCTCATCCAAATGCCACCTTAAAGAAAAAATGCACCTGTGCTTTATAAACAGACTATAAATAATGAACAAGAGTTATATTCTGTCCGGCCAGCCACTATATGCAAGTGAAATATTTACAAAGTATTTTAATGTGAAGGGCATTGGAAACAAGAAAATGTATTGTTCATATAAACTTTGCAATTGTTACATGCATTCATTTACCTACAACAATGTTGCTACACAGAACTCCGTAATCGTGAAGATAATGGAGTTCATTTACTTGCAACAAGTTTAAAGGAAGATACTTAAAAAATAAAATAATCTTCTTAGAAATGTACAGTATTATTGCCATAAAACAATATTATGAAGGAGAAAGAAAAACATTAATAAGAAAACATCAAGGACAATTACTGGAATCCTCCTGCAACCAACCTACAACTTTCCCTCAACCTCAACCCCTGTACTAACAACACTTCAACAAGGTAGAGATTTGGTTGATTTATTTCAAGTGTTAAATAGTCAAAAATGCACGATGAGTGTAACAAGAAAATCATGCTTAATCAAGTCATACAGGATTTGACACAACAAGAACAGAAAAAAAAATGACAAACTGAAACTCGAAATCCATGCTTAATCGAGTCAGCCAATTGTAAAATTCCGAACAATCCTGAGATTTATCTGTTTTCCTATATAATCATTTACATGAGGCAATTGAAACTCGAAACACATGACAAATTGAAGCAAAGGTAGTAACAAACCATTCAATGCTAGGTTAGTTTTCTGCTACTTACATCTCACTTGTTACTTTTACAGAAAGTAAACTGGGGGGATAAATCCCAATGAATTTGAACTTCCTCAACCTGCAGATCACCAGTATCTTTCCTTCTCAATCATAGCATCTGAACTCTTATTCAATTCTCAAACAGAAAACAATTTGGTAAGTACTCTTATTATTATGCTAACTTCGGTATACTTTAACCCTTTGCGGGTGCTGATACAATTACAGGCAAAACTGGCTCCAAGGGGGAAAAAATGAAGAATAGAAGAAGCATGACAATACCTATCACACGAAAATGATGCTCTTGGTCGTTTTTTTTTTTACTTGGTTCACAGGAGATGATCCACAGCTAAATAGTAACCCCCAACAACTGCAAATGATCCAATCCCACAGCGGGCGTTCCGCATCCAAAACCCACGAAACATGATGTTTCTATCAGCAGGAGACATCCCTGTGACTCTCTCTATCCATATTCCAGGTGCTTCCCATCTCAGAAGCTTCCTCTCCATGGCAATATACTGCACAGATACACAGGAGAAAAGAAGGAATCATAATATAAATTACTGAACACACACACCCACACAAAAAGAAAAGGAAGAGAATAAGGGTTACCGTCCACAATATTATGCGATATGCAGCGTAAACATCAAGGCAAAACACATATATTGTCTCATCACGGAAAGGTAATTGGTGAGCAGATTGACTTCACTACAATGCCAAGAGAATTCTACTCTTAAATTGCCAGGTACGGCTGATGTTTCATATGCAGCCATAAAAAGAAAGACACAAACCACAAAGTTCACTAGTCGGCTATTTTGAGGAAGAGACATGCTACCAGCCGAACACAATGGTTTCCAAGCCCTCCAATGTCATAATACTATAATAGTAGCAAATTTAAACTGGTGCTGACTTTTACCTACCGTGTGACATTTATTAAGAACAAAAGTTGGGTACATACTATTAAGGATAAATATGTATATGGTACAATTACAGCCAGCAAATACTATACAATGACATTTATGTAGCTATATCAGCGGTTCCAACCGATCATGATGGTTTCCAAGCCCTCCAATGTTACAATAGTAGAGAATTTAAACTGGTGGTGACTTTTGAATAGTATTTAATACTTACTAAGAACATACGTTGGGAACACAATATTAAGGATAAATATGTGTATGGTTCATACATTAATTATCAGCCAGCAAAATCCTATATAATGACACTACGTAGCTGTACCAGAGGCCTAATATAGAACCCGCTGCTATTCTCAATCCATTATTTATATCCGTATAGCTATACTGGAGTGACTAACAGGGTAATGATATAGTGGCCGTAGCAGCCGCTACATGTTATATGAGCACGAAGCTTCATCAGCAATGGTATCGCTACGATCTGTGTAAAGTAGCATTCAAGAGCCTTCTCATATGTGCTTCCTCATATGAAGTGAAAGGTCTTGACACCCAGTCGCATCAAAAGTATCGTAAAGAAACCTAAATAAGCATTGTACTTTAAGGAGTTATTAAGCCATCCATCATCATTATCCAAACCTTCTCCCATAAAAAATGGCTCTGCTCTGGAGCATAAGAAAGCTTCATAAAGGAATTGACAAAGTTCTTATGATCAGCTGTCGATCTGAATTCAATCCTCCATTTTGGTGCCAAATTCCTGGCCAATGTAGCTATATGGACATGACAATGCCATTAAAATCTAAACAACCAGTTTGCAGGTAGGTTGACCTACCTTTTGGCAAGTTTTTAAGCCAGCATAAGATAAAATATTGCAACACACTGCATAAACTGAACTATTCCATCCAAATCAATTTTGGATGTTTACAACTTTTATTCTTGAGCTGGCTGAATAGGGTTCCAATATTGTCATTCTTTTTAAAGTCTTATAAAAAGAATTTGATTGTCAATAATTTATTATAACTTTAAAATTCTACCTTTACTAAATAAGTCGCCTTTAGAATACTACATAAGTTGTTCCTTTCCAATTTGTATGGGGACTTTGGAAGGGATCATGCAAACAAAAGTTTAGGTTGGATTGCTTATGAAAAATAGAAGAGATTAAGGAGAAGAAAAGAGAGCTATTGATATAAAGTCATAACTCTTCCTGTTAGAGAAAATAAATACCTTCGGTATAACAGTACACTGTGATCGACTCTTTGCAGTGGCAAATGTGTGAGATAGAGAAGCAGCTAGAGCCCCAGAAAATCCGGCAGCAAGACTAGCAGCTAGAGGAGATACAGGGCCAACCTCATTGATTGACCTGAATAACATTATATAAGATGGATTAACAATATATAAGATGGGAGGACGCCCAGAAATGCAGAAACGACTATTGATTTCACAAAATTAGATAGAAGGTAGTAAGAAGGTTAATTTGATAAGTAAAAAATTTACACCTTGGAGCACAATGTCAAATATAGGCTCAAATTTCGAAGAAACACTATTTGATGAGTCTACTATTAAATGTACACATTGATACAAATTCTTTTTGAAACCTAGTGTCTTGCAGAGTCTCCTTCCAGTAAGCAGTCTAAACTGATGATATAAAAGGCTAAGGTAGAAGGCAGAAGAATTGGACCCCTCAGTGAGGTGAGGCGTAAGCGGTAAGCATCAAATATGTTGCAACAACTATGTTGCATGGATACTCCTCCAGAGGACTGTATTCATGTCTTTATCCATGTCTAAAGTAGCATTTTTCTCTATTACAGATCCTTTCTTTAACTTTTAAAACCTAGTTATTATTGAAAATATGCATAAATATTGATATTACCAAGATCTAATGTATTAAATAGGTAAGAAAATACATCTTCATGTATATATATGACCCTATCCACGTCATACCCAATTCTAAATTTTCTAACATTTCCCTGGATTAGTCCTAATCCATGTCTGCATTTATGCAACCTAGCACATCAGGAGTTCAAACTTTCCGATTTCAGCACAAAATCTTAAATTTACCATGCAGTATGAGAAATGAAAGGTTAAAGTTAAACACAAGTTTACAACACACGTCATAGTTTTCTGTTGGTTAAGTGAATTGTTATGAACTGTACGATTTGAAGTTTGAACAAGTCTGGATTAAAGCTATGAAGTTTTGGACTTTGGTAATCTATATAAATCTTTAAAAAAAAATTATAGATACAAATTTATTACACTGTCGGCTTTAACACTGTCGGTTTTAAAATTACAAAATTCTTCCATGTAGGTGATGATAAGGGGGCTTTTTATATATCTAGCTTAGTTTTACAAAATTAGTTAGGTAAGGCTTTCTATAAGGACTAAAAATCCCCTCAAAGCATGTCGATTACATTTTTTATATATTATGACGTTGTAAAATAACTTTCATTGTTTTTGTAGAAATACTAAGCAGTAAAATATTACTAATATGCAAGGGGGTTATTGATTGAAGATCAATCTTTTAAGTTAGTACCTAGGATTTTGGTTTCATTTATGTTATCTAACTAGTCAACACTAATGGAAGTGCAGCAGTGGCTCATAACGTCTTTTACGCATTGGAGCCCTCCATCTCTCTCCCAACAACAATAGCAACAATTCCTTTATCTGAAAATTTTGGGACCATTTATTTAAATCCTTCCATTATGCTCTATTAAGGACCATGTCATAGCATTAACAAACCATAAACCTCAATCCAAGCTCATTTCGGCATACCCTAGTACCAGCAGCTCCTTTGACAAATATATTATCCCTCCTAATCAGTAATCTTATCACCCTCTCTCTCCCACATCTACAAAAAATTTGACAAGATCATAAATTTATAGCACAATGGACTTTATATACATGTTGATTATATCAAATATGTTTATCTGCCATTAGATTTTCATAATCTGCATATTACAAAAATCTCTACTCTGTTATTAGTTATTACTGGCTGCAAGTATATAAAGTCATTCAATCTCCCGAGTTCTGAGATATCATTCTTCAAGAGAAGCTTTACTTGTTTAATGTCCAAAGAAAGTAAAATAATAATTGCTTAACGGATCTATTTTTACATATCTTGAAGCAAGGTTGTAAAAGGTGCCAGGCACTAGTCGGATGGGCACCGGACGCCTAGACCATCTAGGCGACCGCGGTTCAAAAAAAAATAATAAAAAAACGAAAAACCTAGAAAGTAAAACAATAATTGCTTAACGGATCTATTCTTACATATCCTGAAGTAAGGTTGTAAAAGGCGTCAGGCGCTAGTCGAACGGGCACCAGACGCCTAGACCATCTAGACGGACGCGATTCAAAAAAAAATTAAAAAAAAACCTACTGAAATTTGCCCAAAAAAAGTCCATAAAATCCAAAACCAAGGTAGTCAAAGGAACAAGGCGCACTCGACACTCAAAAGGTCTATATCGTCCGAGGCGCAAGATACAGTTAATGCGTCGCCCCAGCGAAATGAGGGACAAATATTAAAAAAACATAGATAAATAAATAAATTAGTAATGTAAGAAATAAAAGCAAATAACATATTAAAATCAATACAAATACGTTAAAACATAACCAAGTAAACCAGCAGAACAACAGTAGCAGTCAACATAACTAACAAAAGTTTGTATTATCCCTACCATGCTTTTAGTAAATTTTAGTTTTTCCATTTCAACTGTAACCAACTACTTATATGAGGTAAGAATTATCTCTATATCTCAAAGTTTTTTCTATAAAGAAAAAAAAATAAGGCACGCTTAGGCTCGCCTTTTCTTGGGTGCGCTTGGAGAAAGGCGTCTTGCCTAGTGAGGTGTGAAACACAACTGTTGCGGCTTTCTGCAAGGCGTGTCCGAGGTACGCCTTTGACTACCATGCCCAAAACACATGCATAGTCGGGGGTGGGGGGGCGCTAGGTGGGAACCTAGCCGGGCATCGGGTAGGCACCAGGCGCCGCTTAGGCCGATTTTTAGAACATCCTGAAGTTCAAACTACTCCATCAGCAGAAGCAATCATTAATTTCTTTGCTAATAATTTCCTCCTATTGGTCTTAAAAAAAGAGTTCTCCTACCACCGACGGCACATCTTCTTTACCATCAGAGTATCACTAATGGAAAAAAAAAAATGCAATATGAATCCACATTGAAAATGGTGCTCAAAAAGAAAATGTAATATATTATAAGAACCTGGGTGGTGGGTATATATCTAGGGCCTTCCAGTTAAGCATTCCAATGTGAAAAAATTGCCAGGTTGAGAAGAAAACGCCACCAAAGACACTGTCTCGGGCTATTCCAGATCGAAGACTTCTCCATAAAGCACCCCAACCTTCCAAAGATACAACGTCAAGAGGCCTTCTAACTTCAGATGGAAGTGGTGGCCTTCCAGAACCAGTCAGCATCCATGGGTTCAGTTTCAGAGCACCAGATATTTCTGTGTGTTTAGTGGAGAGGGTGGATAGAATACCAAGTGTCTGCTGCAATGCCCTTGCATCAGGAGTATACCTGGGTAGTAATTTGGGAATCATCGGATTAGCCTCTTGTGCGGACTGAACTGGGCTCATTGTTCTACAGTGAGAAGCAGAAGTCACTTGATTCCGGAGTTTAAAAAGTTCAAACGGAGTGCACATGACAGCTTCAACAGTACCAGCAGCTATGCCAGCCAAGAGAGCCTCAGAAACATAGACATAGTCATCCTCCCTTCCATCTGCCAAAATAGAATTGAGAATCCATGAAATTGCAATCTGATGCTCATTCATATGCAAGAAAAAGGTAATGACAGCATGTCAGATTGATCTTTTAGGTGAATGTCTAAATGCTGCCTTGTATGTATATTACATTAAAAATAATGTGAATACAACCAATGATATTTACTGAAACAGTAATTAGTTCTTCTCATAAAATTAGAGCTGAGACGGATATATAGGACAAAAAGGATATAAATTAATGCATTGTATTTTAGCGTGATCTCAAACAATAAGTATGACTACCATGTTGCTTCACCAAAAGCTGTCAATTATTGTCCAAATTAAGTATATTGTCAAAGTAAAGCTACTTTTATCATCACCTACGATGCCTAGCTGACTATCAATTTGTGCAGTCAAATATTTTACAGAATAAAGCAAAGTTATATACATCAATCTTCCAATACAGCTGGCAATAATGCTATCTTTGCAGCTCCACTTAGACTGGAACTGAAGAGTTCCACCACGGTCTTTGTTGCACGGACGACATGACAAAATTCGGACACGACGACACGTACTTGGCACCTATTTTGACGTGCCCTAGTGTATTTTGGAGTGTCCATGCCGTGTCTGATACGTATCCAGCATGGACACAAACAGATTTTGGAGTGTTCACGCTTCCTAGATCACTGTACAAATGCTACACAATTGACGGTTCTTCTTTGGTGATAATGACAAACAACTGTATTTCAACTTAAAATGTAGTAAGAACATGGATGAATCATAAGTATAAGATTAAAAAGGAGAAATTTCCATTAAAAAATAATTAATTAATTCAAATCTACACAGACTATACTATTGGCAACCGAATAAACATATTTATAGTTTTTATAGGTGTACTATATTATCTTATTTTCTGGAGCTATGTATGCAGTGAAACCACCTATCTTGTTTTTGAACTGTAGCTAAATTTTATATAGTTTTTGAACTTTAATTTAAATTAATACAATATGGATTTATATTGCTCTCGGAAAAATTATGGCATTACCTGTTATTTCAACTCTTGCACTGGATACTAGACGCATAACTGGAGTTGGTACGTTAACACATCAATATAGTCATATACAGCTTTAAAAACATTTAGAGTCTTGTGCTAATGCCATTCTTATTCATCTTTGGCTTATTGTGCCATGTTGATAAACTAATTCCCGTAGAAATTAGAATCTTACAATCTTACCTCTATTCTAGACTTTTTCCTAGACTAGGAGAACGTGGATGTTGCTAATCAATTGTATGAGCTACCCCTGAATAGGCTCCAATTTTCTAAGATAAGGCCCTCTCTATCATAACTGCCTGGGTAGGAATTTGGCACCAACTTATTTGAAGTTGACATCATTAACAGTTTGTTTAAAGAGATTGCTTGACATTAGGTTGTGCACAGACGAATTACAACAAACTTGACAGTCTTGACCTGTATATTTAGAAACCATGCTACCTTTCACAGGATATGTGGAGATGCTATCAATTTTTTCTTCTTAATGATATGGGGGAATTACCTAAAAATTATAATGAAGTGTCGAATGAACGTATTCCCTATACGAAAGTCTACTTCTAGTAAGATGATCATCAACTGAATATTTAATGGCTTCTCATGTGAAAGTTCACAAAATAAACACTGCTCTTTACCCAGAGTATCAGTCTCATGATGGTACTCAACGAACAAATAAATTATCAATAGCAATTCTGCAAAGAGAAGATCTCTCATTGTGACTTGGAAAAGCCATGTAAATGACAGCACAATACAAGATGTTTGTTGTAGGAATATCTTGGCAAGTCTGCTACTTAGATACTTGATGAAACTTCATGGCACTTCATTGCCACTTTAAAGTACACATCACAATTAAACTAACATCGAAATGTGGTGCTTGTGTGAAAGATGTCTGTCCTAGCATACAAGAGAGAACCATATAGAGCTAGTTTGAATTTCAGTTCCATCTCATGCCGTTTCTCCAAACGCCCACTTCCGGAACACCTGTCAGGCCAAGCGTTTCAGAAACACCCTTTTGAGCCCCGAAATGTATGCCACATTCGACTAACCGTCCATCCGGAACGAAAATTGTTTGGCTCGTGCCTTGCATTTGCATTAGATGGAGTTCTAGATGAAACGTAACTGCAATCCAGACCAAGGTTACCTGGAACACGGATAGTACGCTAAGGGTCCCGGTACGCAGTACATTAAGGGTAGGTTGCTTCGGAACACTTATCCAGAATGAGGTATGTTGAACAGGGACGTCGAACAATTTTTTAGGGGCACATATGCAATACAATATATTATATGACAAAAATTAAAACCAAGTTCATTATTTGTAAACTTCTCAGCAATAATATTTTTTGAAAAAGAAGTAGCAAGTAATCGCCTCTTAAATTTTTATTGAAAATTAACTAAATGAACTCATCTACTTCTTCCCTTTCCTTGCTAAACTGCACTCTTCCTCTTGTAGTCTTAAACCGAGATAATGAACCTTCTTCTATCTTCTTCTTATTTTTGAGTGTCAAGTGTCTCAAAGCTCTCATTCTCCAAACACTGTCATCACAGCTCTCATAATATGTCACCGGTTTACGTCACCTGGAAACCACGTAGTTCACTGGCAAATAGTGCTCTGGTACGGGCGAACAAGTACGTGGTTCACTACCATATGGCGAATTCCAGTAACCTTTATCCAAACTGGCACTAGGTCATTATTAAAAAACTATGAAGTAACTGTTACACCCAGTACAAAATAGATTATTCATAATTTCTTAATTTCAGTACATACATGCACTCATTTAAAAAATATAGATGTGCCATTTGTGAACATTGCACCCTGGTACCGTCCAAGTAACATTAGACTAAGAGCCGAATATGTTAAATCAATCATTGTGGACAGTGTCTAGTATAGAAGATGGCAGAGGAAAAGCCAAGTTACAAGATTAACAATCCCATTCTAATCTAAACACTCAAACCAGTAAACGGCTCTACTTCTACCTATTCTGAGTTATTTTGATAGTGGACACAGCATCTAAAAATCAGTTGAGAAAAACAAATTCTTCTACAGGAAATTTTCAAATATTGGGTTCCTTCCTTTTCAAGTCAGAGAAGTATGCATATGTGCCCATCTAGAGTATGTGTTCGAGGTTGCAGGTGGAACCCTCATGGTAGCACATCAAAAATAAGGAGGACCTCACTTGAAGAACCAGAACATGATCCACTGAGACCACAATTTTTCCTTTATGTAGGGAGCTTTGGCCTTAATCGAAGTAAAACGGTAAACCAGGAAAAGTTTGTTGACAAGCATTCTCATAAAGGAACTAAATGTTTGAAAACATATTGAGAATGCACCAATTGCTGAAGAAAGAAGTTAAAATCAGAATCATAGGGAAGTTAACTGTTGTGCAACAGAGCTTGGCTCAGACATGAATGCCAGAAAAATCAAGCAAGATGCTGCAAGACCTACCATGACTTCCGCGTGATGGGTCAGCGAGGAAATGGGAACATCAGCTTAAGCCATTAGGTGTATGCGCTTTCGAGAGGTGGAAGATGCTAGCTCTTCCTATTTGCCGAAACCGATCAATCTAGCCATGAGCAGGTTGAAGACAGCTCTAGAAAACCTTGGGGGAGTAAACCCACGTGTGTGGCAAAATACAGGGATGACTTGTGGCTAGTGGTGAAAGACCAAACTCCCTACATTAGTTTGTCTTGGCCTAGATTCCAACGGTTTGTGCCGCCATAAATCCTAATTAAACATTGGTTGGGATATGTTGACTTTACATACCATTCCTTTGTAGTTATAAATAAACAATCTTATCGTAGATCCATTGTGATCTTGAAATTCTGTAAAAACGGAAACAACAACTCTAGTGGCCATTTTCAAGGCTTATTTGTAAGCTTTAGCGGGTACACCTTATATACCTCTTTTGCGTGACCCTCTCAACAATTAAGAGATCCATTCAAAGAATACGGAGATCCATTGTGATCTTGAAATTCTGTAAAAACGGAAACAGCAACTCTAGTGGCCATTTTCAAGGCTTATTTGTAAGCTTTACCGGGTACACCTTATATACCTCTTTTGCGTGACCCTCTCAACAATTAAGAGATCCATTCAAAGAACACGGAGACCAGACTAGTTGACTGGACTTTGTTAGAGACTAGGACATGAGTCTTTGGCTTATCGTTACAGTGAATTCCATGAAGGTCTTTAATGTGGCCTATCATAATGTCAAACTTACCTAGAACAGTAAAAATTTGCAGTAATATACGGTCTTTATTGTGATAACGATGGAACAAGAAAAATAAGGTAAGTTCCCTTGGAGGTTCCAAGTATGGGCTGCATGGGTTAAAAAATCTGGAAGCCAAGCATTGAAACTCTTAGCCAACCTATAAAATATAATTCACAAGATTTAGCCTTAAATTGGAAAGCTTTCAAGAGCTGAACCCTCGGTTCTCACAAAGATGAGATCAAAGCAATGTTGTAGCATTTAGATTGAAAATGTAAACACAGAGCTCTTAACATTTACCAGCAAGAATCTCGAACCATGAATAACTCATAGAGATATCATACTCCAAATTATACACACTATACTGACTAGTCATATTTTTTACAGTTCAATTTCCTTGGATGTAGGAGAAAGTCATGTGGATGCTATAAATTGCATGACTACCATACCATTACTATATGAAATCTCCATGAGATCGACATCTTGTACAGCATCAAACTATGGTATTTATATTGTAGGAGACATATAATAGCATACTGACCTCACATCCTTAGATTTATATTAAATTATTAATACATCCAAGAAGTTCAGGGAGATAAGTGGAATGTAGCCCTCCAATCAAAGGTTAACTGCTGAATCAAACAGCAAGTTTATTTAATTTGATTTTGATTCTATAACCTTTTTGAGATTTTCTCGAGGATTATTAAGAAATAGGCTATATTGGAAGACAAATAAACAGGAAAAAAGTTGTTTCACATGTTTCTCTTCCCAAACTTATTGATTATTATAACAACACAATAGTGTTCCTTTATCAGTCAGAAATTACGAAATGATTGCAGTCATCGCTTGTCTACAACCCATAATGCATTTTCAATAAATTTATGCTCATGTTAGCAAAGGGTAACTATTTTTAGGAACATGCGCTAGGAAATTGACTTGAAATGAACTATAGTTTAAAATAGGTACAGAAGATTCTAATTTCACTAATAGTTGACATAAATTCCGAAACTAATCCAACAATTTAAAACATGCATTATCATAAAGCAAGATCAACTTGAAATTTCAGTTAATTATCGCACAATCTTCTGCAACTTAATATTCCAAAATCAACTCGACAAATCCTGTTCGTAGACAATTTTTTTGAAACATTCACAGTTAAAGAGGCTAATTTGCAACTAGATACCCTAAACTATCCCCAATATGCAACTTGTTACCCTAAACTTTTTTAATAGGTAACTTAATACCCTAAACTTTTAAGTGTTTGCAAGTTAACACCCTCCTTTAGATTGCCATCCAACTTATGGTCATATTTACATCACATGACAATTATGGAAAGAAAAGTCCTACCTTATCCCTTCTTCTCTATACCTACCCTAACCCTTGAGGATGAAGATGCTCGAAATGAGGTCATACAAGGGAGAGGGGTCCTTAGGAGGTGGACCGACGAGGATGGGGTTGTGTAGGAGTTGGGAAAGACGAGGAGAGGGCTCGACAATGATGAAGGTGAGAGGAGGTGGTTAGCTTGGAGGGGTCAGCCAAGGAAGGGTGGTTGGGACCCCCAAAGGGGAGGGGAGGAGGTTGGTTGGTTTAGGATTTGGATTTTTTTAAGAGTTATGGTGCATGAGGAAGAAGACAAGGATAAAAATAGCAATTGTAATTTTTCTTTTTAACAGGGTAGGATAGGGTAGCAAGTTGCACAAACCTTAGAAGTTTAGGGTATTTAAATGTCAAGTTGAAAGTTTAGGGTAGCAAGTTGCCAATTTTGATACTTTAGGGTATCAAGTTGCAACTTTGTGATAGTTCAGTGTATCTAGTTGCAAATTAGCCTTAAAAAGATCCAACATATAAAAATTATGAGACACTTATTATTACTCTAGAAGAAAACATTTGGTGAAAAAGTTTGTAATACAGAAACCATGCAAAACAACTCCTCAGGAAAGATATAATTTTTGGATCTGAATGTACCTTTATAGAAAGCAGTGAGAATTTCATAGGTTCCAAAACGAGCTCCAAGGCCTGAAATCTTACCCATTGTTGACCAACCAAACCCATTATACAGACCTGGAGAATGAAAAAAGCGAATTACAGTCAGTGCATAAGATCTGGTCCTACGCCATTATTATCAACTATCATGCAAATATCCCAACTACAAGGTACAATCTTAAATTAGTATGAAGATGATCGCAAACTACTAGATTTATCGTCGACTAGGAAGCACGGCCACTCCAAAATTAGGGTTGTATCGTGTCGGACACTTATTGGACACATCCTGGACACTCTAAAATACATTAGGACGCACCAAAATATGTATCTATGTCCGTCTCGCCATGTCCATACTGTGTCGTGTTGTATCATTGTCCGTGCAACATAGATCATCAATAATTTGGTACCACAGAAACAAGGCAGTTTTGACGAAGATACAAAGAGTATATAGAGTGGAATAACAAAAGACTATTTAGAGCATGGATAGCCAAAATCGTAGTTGTCAAAGGCGAAGAGTGCAATTAGGTGCAGAGGTTCTTTGGGCCTAGGCACAAAGCGCAAAATCAAGGTGCCTGCCTGAACAAAGCAAGGTGCATGTATAAGTAGAATAAAAACAGACGTCCTCAACCTTGTAATTAAACACTTGTAACAAAATAAGGAAGCTTTAGCAGCGCTTGAACCACCATAGATGAGGAGGGTCGATGAGGCTATTAGGTCCTTGTATAAGGTCGCAATTGTTCGCAACAAAAGCAAGGCAGGTGCCTAGCTAAAGCGAGGCACAAGCTCCCATGGTGATGAGCTTCTTGCTTAGGCGCACTTTTAATAACTATGGACAAGATCTAGGTTGCACAGATAATGGTCCACTGATCGTATACGCGTTCAATCTCACACTTATCCAACATGATACTTCCTCAACACTGGCTTGTCCATATCTATGCTAGAAAGAAACCCAAACATAGTTGAGATCATGCCAAACAAAATTGAGATATGAGAAGTAACTATTATTTGCAGTAGATCCTTCGATAACTTTTTGAACCTAGTTACTAACCAAAACATCCATAAAATATATTAAATATTATTAAGATATAATGTATAAATATAATGTGTATATAGATATGTTATCATGTCTATATACAACTGTACGCTTAACGCAAGAGTATCCTAAATTTGAAATTGTCGCATTTTGAATCTACATTGTGCCTATATTTGATTCCGTGTCTATGCATCCTAAGCCAGGATAGAAGAGAGACTAAATTGCTCCAAGCCAGCTGAATGCAATTGTCGTTAGACTACAACACAGGGAATTGAATTGGAACTGCAATCAACAACGGGATACCAGAACTTTGAGAATTTACTTGGCAGTATATTGCCAGAGGAGTTTGTCGTGAGTCCATTACCAAAAGCCATGGACATCTCCAAGGTATTGGAGGTGGAAGATGTGAGAGAAGGCCTAAATGAATGTCTGCTTTTATTCAAACCTTGAAGATCATTGAAGTTGTCCAAATACAATAGTGGATGTAGACTTGGTTTTACTAGCAAACTCCATCTTGGGAATAATTAGGGAATATCGAAGAAATTCATGGACAATGTTAAAGCATATAGAAATTATCCTGAGAAGATGGAGGGGGCAACCAGTTATAAGCAGATTGACCAACTGAAACCTAATAACCCATGGATTAGAAATATATGCATTTATGTACATCATGCAACTTGTAACAACTGGTTAAGCCATGGATAAGTAAAAAAAATCATTTACAGTGGGCCAGTGGCAGTTCTTCCTGTTTGTACTTTGCATCTCCTAAGAGTCTAAATAACTAACAACCATGAATAGCTTGATTTTTCCTTTTTATTTTGAGACATAAATAACATAATGACTGAAAGCATTGTCATATTTTATGTAATTAACCAATAACCACATAGGCGATGCTGAAAGGAAAATAGAACAATAATAAAGTTAGCAAAGCAGATGCACAGAAGGTAAACATGGAAAGTTCCGCAAAAAGTTATGTGGCACTTGTACAATGGAATTTAAATGTTTACATTCATTCAACTGTGAGAAAGGAGAAAGGTGATCTATGTACATGTTCTAGTACACAACCCTTAGTGTACAATAAAGAACCAAAATAGAAAGAAAAGAAAAACAATTGAATGTCTTATGGAAGTGACCAAGTACACAAGGTACTTATTAGGGGCTGTTTGGTTCGCACAAAGTGTGTGGGAAGTGGAGGAATTTGCGGGGAGTGGCTGGGTTTTGCGGGACTCGCGGCGTTTGGTTCGCAGCAACTGGAGGCAGCAAGTGAGGAATCTCACTTGCTGCACAGTTGTTGTCCCCTCGTTTTGGGTGATTTTCACTTCCCTCACAAAAGTGAGGGAGGTGAGATGAAAGTGGTGGTGGAGCGGAGTTTGAGTGGGGTGGTGGCGGTGGTGGGAGGGTGGCGGTGCTGGTGGCTTGAAGGCGGTGGCGTGGGACGGTGGCGTTGGCGGTGGTGTGGGGCGGGGGCGGTGGCCTGGAGGAGGGGGGGAGGAGGAGGTCGTGGGGAGGAGGGGCCGGAGGTCAAGGCGGCGGCGGTGGCGTTGGCGGTGGCGTGGGACGGGGGCGGTGGCCTGGAGGAGGAGGTCGTGGCGGCGGTGGCGGTGGCGGTGGCGTTGGCGGTGGCGTGGGGTGGTGGACTGGAGGGGCTGGAGAAGATGAGGAAGAAGAGTAAAGTAAGAGAGAGAGAGAGAGATATTTATAAATAAAACAAAATTTGGGGTAACTATACCTAGGTTTACCACATCTCCAAAAAAAAAAAAAACTTCCACTTTCCACTTACAACAACCATCCAAACACCAAACCCATTTTTTTTTCCACTTGCAGCAGACAAAAAGTACTCTATCCAAACACATTTTGGAAAGTGCCACTTGCTGCAAGTGCCCTGAAACTCAACTTGCTGCAAGTGCCACTTTTACACTTTCAAAGAGTTACATCTATCCAAGCAGCTCCTTAGAACGATTTTGGCGTATCCAAAATAATACCAATCTAACCCATTTCATGAATAAAATGTGACCAATTAACCAACTAACAAAATTACTTGTTACAAATAACAGCTTGTTGTTGCATCGAAACATATAAAAGTTGACTAATCTGACTACGTTTGAACTTGGGTAAAATAAAATGGTTGAATAATTGAAAAATGAGATTATTCAGGAATACACATTGAATGTTGAGATTACACATTGAATTTCTGGTAGTAGACCAAAAAATAGTTTGATTCACAATTTTTGCCAAAATGGAAAAAGCTTTCTCAAGGGTCTTACATTCTTGAAATAAAGGAAATGTATCTAATTTGAATACAAGGGATGAAGAGCCTGGCCCTTTAGAGAGGCACTCTTAAAACACATGATTCAAAGTGATCAAGCATTTTTTAAACCTACTTACATGTACAGTCATTTCAGTATCTTGTTCCCGACAGAATGGATACACAATTGTTGCCACCGAGATGGTCAATAAGCTAACCTAAAACATGTAAAAGCAGAAGCCTTACAAGGTTATGCAGCTGAATGACCAACCACGAGCAAGGTTCAATAATTACCAACGCTCAACAGGATTCCATTGATGTACAATCTGATCCTACGTCAGCACGCCATAACCTTCTTTAATGTTTCTCGTCATTCAAGTAGCGAGTGCAAGCAACAAGGGCCAGAACATAATATCTTATCGAAGGTATATGTGGATATGTTGTGACCTTTATCCAGATAGATCAGAGTCAACCAGATGCTGATTCAGCTTCACTTCATCAGTTTTCCAAAAAGGGGAAAAATCATAACATGTCATAATGAGGCATCTTGGGTCCATTTAAAAGATCTATGTTGCACAGACAAACACATCATGATTCGAACATGAAAGAGCCGCGCTGCACCAATTTTGGTGTGTACTAGAGTCTATCTTGTGTCTTATACATCTCCAGCACGACATCACACTGATCTTTTAGCATCTGTGTTTCCTAGGCAAAGATAAATGGGGTTGGCAAGACACGGAGCGCATTCATCATTGGCCTTTCGTAGCAAAAGATTCAATATTAGTAACTGATGACAGTACAAGGATAAATTATAAATTTGTTGACAAACACTGAAAAAGTTTCCTAAAAAGGATTTTCTAGGACATATATATACATGAATCAAGTATGACGCTATATATGATACAAATATTGAACAGATAAAAAGAACTATGTACCGGTATCATACTTTAGCAGCAACAGAGATATCAGATATGAAACAATTTTAATACGATAACCACCACCATTTAGGAAGCACGGACACTCCAGAAAATCAGGGTCGTGTCGTGTTGGACTTCTAATCTACCGCAAACGAACCACACTGCAAAATACACTAGGGCCGTGTCATGTTTGTGTCATGCAAAGACTCCATCCGAAACATTTGGGGTCGGCTACACTAATCCATTTCCTCCATTTGGCAATGCTAATATGAAACCTCAAAAAATATAATTTTCCGAGTCAAGTTTGTATGTTTGAGCAAGCCGTCGGTGGACATCTCGGCAAGATTATCTAAACGAGTTGAGATCAAGCACGCCTAGCTCGACGTCTCAGAGCTCCAACAGAATTCTCGTCATGAAAATTGAAGAAAGGAAGGTGCTTTATGTCACCTGAAAGCCCGGAGACGGATCGGACTCTGTCTACCACCTGGGCGAGGCCCATCTGACGGCTAGACGCAGCGGCAAGCTGCTCATTAGCACGTACCATCAAAAATCGTCAGCATTAGAATAATGAGGGAGAGAAGTTAGGGTTAGGGTTTGATAAGTAGGAGTAGCGGAGCACCTGGAGGAGGGTTTTGAGAGTGTCGAGCGGGTGGGTGAGTAAGGAGGAGGCGAGCACCGCCGAGGACGCGGCGGCGGCGTGCCCGGCGAAGTAGTGGTCCTTCAGAAGACCCCCTCCTCCTCCTACCCCTCCCCCTCCCATGTAATTCTTTGCAGACTCCATTGGTCGGAGCTCCCAAAATCCCAAACCGGAGACTCTCCTCTGCTCGGTCGGCGCCGACGGAACGGTCGAGGTCGGTGAGGAGGGACTCGATACGGACGAGGTGCTCGGCGGCGGAGCGGAAGGTGGTGCGAATGGCGACAGAGGTTGGGGGGTTAAGGAAATTAGAGAGGGGTTTTGTGGGAAGTTTTGGGTTACCAATAAATTTTAACTTGAGGGTCTGCTTGGATTGACGGGAAAAGAAAAAAAAAGGCAAATGTTAAAGGTCCCTTTTTACTAAGGGCCACCAACTTAAAACTTTAAAAAAATTATAAGTTTGTCATTTTGAAAACACTAAGGGCCACCCCACTTCTGTCAATTGAGAACTGCAGGACTTGCCTGCAGTCCAAAATAAAGACAGGACTGCAGTGTTGGCCTGCAGTCCTTGAGCGGTGGTGGCCTGCAGTCCATATCTCAATGCTCAACAGAGCACAACTAGAGGGAGAGAGAGAGAGAGAGAGAGAGAGAGAGAGAGAGTGGAGAGTGCACTCAATGGGTGGTCTTCAGAACTCATGGCCTGCACTCCCTCCTCTCATCAAGAAGAGAGACATTTCTGAGTGCACTCTCTCTCTCTCTCTCTCTCTCTCTCTCTCTCTCTCTCATGGCCTGCACTCAATTAGAGTTGTGCTCTGTTGAGCATTGAGGAGGAAGTCCCATAACTCATGGCCTGCACTCCCTCTAACTCCATAACCCTTCACTCGTTCTTCAGAACTCCATCAACGACCTAAGGGGCTGTATGGTTGCCTCTAATTATTGCTGCTGCTATATATGTACAAACATTCAGAACTCCTTTTCGTCCACTCCCGTTCGGCGGTGGTGGCCGTGCTCGTCGTCACCGCTCGGCCGGCGAGCTTGGGGTGGAGGAGGACGCCGCCGGAGGAGGCGATGAGGTGGTCGACGAGGGTGGCGATGGGGGCTGCTGGCCTCTTTTTTGTTTTCTTTTTTTCTTTTTATTTTTTCTTTTCTTTGGCTCCTCTTGGTGGCCCTTAGTAAATCACTTCACATTAGGTTGCTCTTAGTAAAAAATTGAGAGGGTAATGGTTGCCCTTAGTAGGATGGTTGTCCTTAGTAAAAATGGGTGGCCTTTAACATTTGCCAAAAAAAAATACGCAGGGTTAAGTAGGGTTAAATGAGAGAGAGTTAAGCGAAGGGAGTAGAGTCAATACATAGAACCTTACTTGGATTGAAGGAAGAGTTAAGTGGAGAGTGTTTAATAACTCTTGCTTGGATTGGAGGTTTTAAGTGAGAGGGTGATTAATAAAAATATGATAGTTATCAAAATAACCTTATTACATATGTCATAAAATTAAATTTGATTTAAATTTTAATTAGAACTTGTCAAAATATCTTTACAAATTAAGAAGCTACAGATTAACATGTTGAGAACAAGAAAAAATTGAGAAAAAATATATGATATTTTATAAACAAATAAGGGACATTTATGACTTTTTAAACAAAACCTCTCAATCACCCTCGTTAACCCTCCGATTTGGGGGGTTAAAAAAATAGACAAAAGAGGATGAAATAAACCCTCACTTAACCCTCTATAACCCTCCATCCTAAACCTCCACCTCAAACCAAGCATGGTTTTGTTTTCCCCTCACTTAACTTTCCCTCACTTAACCCTCTTAACCCTCAGTCCAAGCAGACCCTGAAGCTTTTAACTAAGAGCCCTGGCTATCCACACCCCATGACCTACTAAGCACACCTCATATAACTTAAGTTGAAAAATAGATTCATGGTAAAAGACTCATATATCCACATGTCCTACTAAGCACACTCCACCAGCCTCCCCATAGACCTATATGCTCATTCTTCTTCATTCTTTTAATTTTCACCTTCTTCTCTAATCCAACCCAAAAACCCTAAAAAAAACTACACTGAAATTGTCACTATAAGAAAATTGATTTTTTCCAACGTTTTATAAACGTCGGAAAAAGATAAAAAAAAATGTTGGCATATGTATTCCCGACGTTTGTTCAATGTTTTTTACAAACGCCGTTGTTGCCCTAGTTGGAAATTTACGACATTTACAATAAACGTCGGTATATGTAAAGCCGACATTTGTAGCAACGTTTAATAAACGTCGAAAATCGTGTAATAAGGGGTGAAATTTTCCAACGTTTTAACAAAAATGTCAAAAATTGGACTAGTTTTCCAACATTCTACAAAAACGTTGTGATTTACTTTTCCAACCTTTTTCCAACAATCTTCCAAAGTTTTAACAAAAACGTCGGCATAGGTATAGTCATTTATAAAAAAAATAATTTGAATACACCAAAATATCGGTATAGGTTTAACTTCCAAACCATTCAAGAGCCGATATAATAGATCTTCAAATCAATGTATACTAGAATATTAAGGGATAGTAAAACTCAAAAGCAATATTACTATATCGCATACACCAGAACAAAGCTTTTTAGGAACATTACTTCACACGTCTACTATAATGCATACACCAGAACATTAAGAGGTGCATATGAAATAAAGCTCTTCTACACTGTAGTTACGAAATGATATATTACTCGTCTGTTTTTGTTACAAAGGGGTGCTTCACCAATTCGGATTACGGTAAGCTTTAAAGTACAAACTTGGGTTGATGTAAATCATAAATCATGGAGCAACAAAGAGACTAATGACCTTTACGTAGAGAATGGGAGCTTTATGACCATTAAACTTATGTAAAGGTGATCCAACACACTAAGATTTTTGCGGTCAAAAAAACCTACAGAATTTTCGCTGACCTGCAAAAGATGACATAATGAGTTAAACAACACACGAGTGTTAATAATCATTGACCTATGAAGTGAAGATGGAATAAGAGTCTAACAAAGCCACTAAAGAGTTAAGATCAAAATAAGCAAATAAGCCCATTCCAAAGAATGCATACCTGGTAAGGATGAGATTTACATCATGTGGATTACAATCAACACAGTGGATATCAACATTGTGAGATTTCTTAACCTGCAATGTAAGCTACAAAAATACAAATTGTTTTAGCTTCAAGATGGAAAAAATATATAAATAGAGAAAATGTCAAAGAAGCACTTGCATTAAAGAGGGGGGAAAAATCTAAAAGAAACCCAAAAGCCAGGATTTCACCTTATATATAATTAAAAAAACGAAAAAAAGCATGCCATGGAACAAAACCCAAAGTTTCACTGCATCATAACACTTCTGATTACCTAGAAGGGCAAAACGGCACATCTTCCACCGTCTCCCTGTGCCCTTGGAAGACCCCTCGTAATTCTGTCAATGATGTATTTATCAAGCTTATTTTAAGCTCAATTTAGTAATAGGCTAACAAGACATGGCATTGGATAACTATAACTAAAAGATTTCCTTCTACAGTGAACATTTGTATCCACTACATATCATTAAAGAATAAGGATATTCCCTACCAATAAACATTCATCCTTTGAATCAGCAAATATTTGAAGACATAATAATTTGAAATGTACAACATTAAAACCTATCATGAACATCAATCTATAGCACCTTCAACATTTGAATATGTAATTTATGGGGGAACATGCAAGTCTACAATAAGAAAAAAAAAGTCATTCGCCACCTATAGTACACATTTGAAAATGAATGGTACTTTTCAAAACAAACTAGTATAAAATGTGTTTGGTATTTTAAGATTACAGCTTTTTAATGGGCAAGAAGTGTTGACAGTTGACAATGAAGATTATTATGAATGTGTATATCAACCATATATCGCTTCAATTTGAAGATAACCTAATTTGAAGCTAACCTTGCGTTCGCTAAAAAAAATTGTTGCTAGCTTATTCATTTTACATTTGTATTCTTTTCGGAATCGAATAATGAGTTGTAAAAGTTCAAATAAGGTATTGACAATTACCTGTCAGTACCATCCATCTGCCACGGATGGGTCTTCGCCGCTGTTCACATTAATGCATTTTCCACGGGCTACTGATGAGTTTATAGAAGAAAATACTCTGTGAAGAAATCAGCTCCTTGTGCTTGTGCTACAAATTATCAGTAGCATGAGGAACATTATATTGAGCAGACCCACAATATGTACCATATAAATAATCCTTCAGATGCCCTGTATTATTCAAGGGGCTTTTGGAAGTCACATATGCAAACACAAATAGAGCAACAAGATTAAGCAAGTAATTTGAGAAGAATAATATTCAAGAAGAAGAAGAATAAGAAATAAAAGTTAGGAAATTAAGCATATATAGTTAATACCTGCAAGTGTAAAACGTGTTGCTTAAAAGGTTGAGGCCACCCGACCGAGAACCAACCCTATCAATCTCAGACCATGATTCCCTAATAGTTTTGTAGCAACTCTCACTAGTATCCTACATACAATTTACAAACACGATCGATATTGATTCAATAGTACTTTCTAACTATAGAGAAAATGTGAGAAAAATCTATGCATTTATATATATACTCTGAAATCCTTGATGACGACATCGAAATATCCATGCTGAGGACTGATTATATAGTCGAAGTAGAGTATGGGGGCTAAAGAAGCGAAAGCTCCAATGGCGATGTGCGGGTATTTTAAGTGAAACCATGAAGCAAGCATTGAAACATGCACAAATTATAAAGATGATCAGAAAGAAAAACTAACATAGACTAGCTAGTACTCAAGAAGTATATGGCAATTTTAATGATAACGATGTATTTGTGTAGCTCGAATCACTTCCAGCGTAAGAAAGCTTATATGTGTTATGGACGTATATTAGTTGATGGGCATATATTTGTTCAGCTTGACATGTCAGTTGAACTGTAGTGAACATTTAGACCAGATGGGATTTAATTAAATTGTCAGTTAGGAAAAGCAGTACTAAAGATTTTCTTATCTAATGTTTGATGTAAATTGTTATGGATTTCTGGTAAAAGTTTCCTGAACTGGTCGGTTATAGAGTATAAGAAAACTTCATAAAAGAATTTTTCTTATAAAGAATTGATAAATTTTCTTATAGTGCTAATATGGACATGTCGTTTAATCTGTTTCAGGTTAAGCTCAGAGTCACTAAGGTATATAGGCATCAATATCTTATTACTGTTAGTCACCACATGCTCTCCAAAAACAAATCTGTCAATTGCTCGACAAGCTTCTCAACAGAGCATTAATACACCATGACCAAAAGAAATCTTTAGGAAATTCCACACTACCACTTTCCTGCATATAGCTAGAAAATCACACTGTAAAGCGTAATCTAGCATACGTCAAGTGACATCTGTAGTGCCCCGTCCCGCTCAGTCAATCGGAGGAATCAAAACTGCCGACGACGTTCGAACTTAGCCTCGCAACGGCTTGCTCGAAAACTCGCTCGGTCGAGGCGACTCCTCGCTCAGGTAGGGTAGTTTCGATGAACTTGCCTCATCTTAGCCTTCACATAATAAATTGCATGTTTTTAACTTACACAAGTTAGGCTTGATAATAAAAGAAATGCATCCACATAGCTAAGGAAATAATCCCGACGGATCGGAATGTGTTAGAACATGGAAAAAGGTCCCACGGTCGGCTTAGAAGTCTGCTCAGCATGCTTTCAAAATGACACTCGGTCTTTCGTCCTGTGGATTGGGAGAAGGAAAGCTGGTTTAAGTTGCCACGAAGTTAAGAACTTAGCCTAAGTCATAGGCGTCGCCCGCATGAATACATGATAAAGCATGCACGGTCTCGTCGTCCAAGGCTTGGCATAGCCTTTGCCTGTCCCGTAGTTTAAGTCGTGTTGTACGGCTTGTGGCTTAAGTCTAGGCACCCAAAGAGCTTGATTGTTCAAGTCGAGCGCGTGCACGGCACGTTCTCTCGATACAAAGCTTGGCGTAGCCTTTGCTCGTTGAGTTGTTGTCCAAATAAGTTAGACAAGAGTTGTGCTGGGCTATCGAAGTCATAGCAAGTACTGTCCCCTGTTGCCTGTGATTGTCAAGTATATAGTCCCACGAGAATAAGGCTCGTCATATAAAGTATGTGACTTGAGCGATAGTGTTGCCTAGAGAACAAGTCAGTCTAAGGCACGAGCCACGGTTGGTTTAGTGAAAAGTATGCCACGGATAAGGAAGTACGAGATCGGTCCCGTTACTTGGGAGTCTCGATAAGGAAGCACACGAGATTGGTCCCGCTACTTGGGAGTCTCGATAGGGAAGCACATGAGATCGGTCCCACTACTTGGGAGTCTCGATAAGTCTCGATAAGGAAGCATACGAGATCGGTCCCGCTACTTGGGAGTCTCGATAAGGAAGCACACGAGATCGGTTCCGCTATAGGGAAGCACACAAAATCGGTCCCGCTACTTGGGAGTCTCGATAAGTCTCGATAAGGAAGCACACGAGATCGGTCCTGCTACTTGGGAGTCTCGATAAGGAAGCACACGAGATCGATCCCGCTACTTGGGATTCTTGATAGGGAAGCACACAAGATCGGTCCCGCTACTTGGGAGTCTCGATAAGTCTCGATAAGAAAGCACACGAGATCGGTCTCGCTACTTGGGAGTCTTGATAAGGAAGTCCACAGCGATTAGTTGTCGTCGAGATCGGTCCTGCTACTTGGGAGTCTCGGTAGAAAGTTGTAAAGTATGGTCATGTAGATCGAGTTGAGTCTTGCATGGTCATTAGACAACTTACACGTAAGATAAATTCCTTGAACGATCCCGGGGCGTCGGGTTCGTGTCGGCCTAGGAGGAATTGTAGATATTATACGACCTTCATCGATGGTACGACTCGATTGAAGTGAACCGTTACAATATAGGCTACGGGTCATTCGGTGGGAGCTCGTACCTCACACTCGGATGGTCACCGTATGCAAAGATCCAGGATAGCTTGACATTGCTAGTGTCCACTCATATAGATGTGTCGGCATAATAGCGGCTATCCGCGTGTATGCCTTTGGATTGCGTCGAGTACTGGCAAATTACGAGTTGGGTTAGCAAGGTCTATTCATAGCAAGTGCTAGATTGAATCGGCGCGGGCTAGGGTGTGCACGACTGCAACACCTATTCTGGAGCCTATGATTTGGCTATAGCAAGGACACATGCTTCGGTATGAATCTGGCGTCGTCTCGGGTTAAGTCAGGAAGGGCCGTAAGGCAAGTTGGTTAAGTCGGGTTGATCCTTGGGAGGCCCGGCCTCGATCTTAAGGCACGAACAAGTGTATTAGTATGACCAGCATGAGCCGTCCCCTTGACGTCGTTGGCACGAGAACGGTCTAGAGGCACATAAAGAGAAGTGAAAGTCTTGGCACGATCGAGTTGCATGAGTTCTATTCGGCGAGGCACTGCCTCAAATACATTAAAGTCACGAATAGAGTATAGCACGACCCTGTCGTTGCGTTGCCAATAGGCCAAGACATCTCTGTCCTAAAAATTGATCCTAAGGCAAGACTAGAAAGACAATAAAAAAGGGATTAAGCTGTACAAAGTAAATGAATGTGTTAGTTTTGTATGGGTGGGCGAGGAGCTCACTCCACCAGTACAGTTGAGTACTGACACCCATACATTTTTCATGTGCAGGCACAGGTAGAAGCCCGATGGCACGGAGCTCGCTTGGATACGTCGAGGACACGGAGTTCTTTGGTATTTCGAGGCGTACGGTAGCACGGAGTCAGGACTTATACGGGACATAATGTATGTACATCGCCATTCCGCAGAATCTGTCACTCGTCGTTTGAAGCTTGTATTGAGAAATGAGAGAGAGCATAGTGACTTATAATACGAGAGAAAAGTGAGCTTGAGAGACTTGTAAATTGGCCTCGTGCCCATATTGTAAATCTTTGTTCAATATCAATAAAAATAGTATTTTGCATGACTTGTGTTTTGTATTTAAAATTTTTTGCTGCTGACTATTCAATGTTTCTGCACGGGACTTCTGTGCGACGACCCCCGTCGCTTAGCCTGTAATCGATCGTTATGGACCTACATTGCGTGAGCGCAATCTAGGCTCATGCGACATTACGCCTTAGCGAGGACTGATCGCTCCTACGGGAGCGGGGCATGACATAGTGGTATCAGAGCACGACTTTACGTCCATGGACTTCAAATCGAATCTTTCAGTTTTGAAAGCTCATCGTTGATAAAGAAGTGTGCGCTCTCTCTCAAATGTCCCACGACATGTCCATATAATAAGTCTAAATATTTTCAAAAGCTCGTATAAGTGTTCAATCGAACGCATCGGTAGGCGATGACCTTTGTGCCGAACGATGTCAAACTTGAGTTGATAGAAAACACATGCTAAAGTTAGCAAGTTGGGTGCGGGCTTAGATAGTCCTACATCGACATTAGAAAATGAGCGTGCAAAATCAGAGTATATTCCGTACGGGATAGCTATGCACACAGCCTTTTGAGCTAAGTTGTGCCACGTGTTGCGCACTTAGACCTTATGGTGCAACGAATTGCGATCGATATTAAGTATCACTCGGTCGAAAATGGAGATATACTTAGAGTGTATATCGATAGAAACGCTATCAGACTAACGCTTAGGCGTACACAGAAGATTGGTTAAGATTTTGAGGAATAGTGCGAACGACTTAGTACGTCGAGACGCGTGAATCATAAATATGATTTACATGTGGAATATCGATAGAAATATACGAGACTTAGACTATCGAGATGACGTGAGCGATTACGCTAGAGTTTCGTCGAACGAATCTGAAAGATGTATTAGCGAATAATGCGAATATGATTGTGGACTAAATCGGATGGCTCTAATCCTGAGTGGTGTATGGTCCATCTTGGAAATCATTCGAGCGAAATTGAGGATTAAGGGTAACAACGAGTATGTCGGCGAGGCGATACGATTGCGCAAAGCCTTAGAATGCGTCACGCTTACTTGGTTGTGACTTCGAATGTACCGAACGAGATATCATTCGGATAACTTGTGAATGGGCAATGCGAGTTAGGAAACGATATTGAATCAGGATTCGGAACGATGAATAAAAATGGATGGTCTTGATCGAAGAAACCTAGAGGATCGTACTTATGATTTAGGATTTGGTCGAATGGAATTATGGTATATCCAATTCGGATAATAGTATCAGTTGCACGACTCAGAGTTCGTTGCAAAGGAAGATCGTCAGGTTACGTATATAATTATTGGTATTGAGGCGTATCAAAGATCGATGTACGATAACTCGGGGGTACTCTGATTCGATGAATGATGATCGTGTAAAATGTCATTGTTCCGATGGATGCTATACTCGGGATATTGAAATTTGTCGAGAAAAAAGATAGACATGGCTCAAGGATTTTTTAGTTGAACGAATGACGAACAAACTATCGAACTGAGATCTTGGCTTGGAGGAAAATGAAATATTTGGATTGCTTCGACGATAGCCACAATATTGACGTTCTTGTCTTATGCGAGTGCAACTCCAGCCTTGCACATGCGTCACGTCAGATTAGGGCGATCACTCTGCGTGAGCGCTGGTATGGTGATTCATACAGCGGAGGTGATCGAACTTGCATGGCGTGGCAATTTGATTGCTTCGACTTATGGTTTGACGCGAAGGTGGACTCGAGAGTGACTAAGTGTGATTGACGATTGAACTTGAGGATTGAGTAGGTCTAATTCGCGTATCGAGAATGAATTAGTCTAGACTCAAGCAAGAGTTACGCTCTACTAAGGACGATTTATCCTGCGAGAACGTGACATGGTGATTCATGTCCAACGTAGATAATCGAACTTGTGTGAGATTGGGGCATGACAAATTGTTGTGCTAGACGACCTCGTGATCGAATACATGAATTGGTTAGAATTGGTGATTTGAACGGATTAGAATCTGTGCAACGAATGCCTTGATGCGAATCAGGTGATCATGCTCGATGTTTAGAAATCTGAGTGATGCGAGCTTGGGATAGAAAACCTTGTATTATCAACTTGGTTTGACCCTAGGATTGGGGTCAGTATTGACATTATTGTTGGGGAACTATGATTCCAATCCTGACATTGACTTTAGCCTTGAGAAATGGCCTAGCAGGTTAGGCGAGACGTCCATGTTTCAAGAGTTGGCATTCGAAAGATTGATCTTGATGATTGGTATGGATCGATAGAGTGAATCAAGAATATAGGAATACCCCTCACGAGATTCGGCTGACATGCATATATTTCAGGGACGTCTGAATATGTGCACGATGCGACTCGAATGAGAATGATAAATTCTCTATCATGCGGCTTGGCTGAAATGCATATATTTTGAGGACACCTAGAATACGTGCACGATCCAACCAAGTGATACGTTGAATTCAAGTAAGACTTAAGGAATGGAAAAGTGTCGAGGATTTGAAATCGTGTTAAAGAAAAGATTGAAAGTTGTGCGAGCGTGGCTCGGACTGAAAAAACGCATAGGCGGAGTGTGTACGAGAGTCCTTGGATCAAAGTGGTCTATAAGTAAGTACTCAGTTAGTTTCGAGGACAAAACTTTTTCTGAGTGGTGTATGATGTAGTGCCCCGTCCCGCTCAGTCAATCGGAGGAATCAAAACGCCGACGACGTTCGAACTTAGCCTCACAACGGCTTGCTCAAAGACTTGCTCGGTCGAGGCGACTCCTCGCTCAGGTGGGGATAGTTTCGGTGAACTTGTCTTATCTTAGCCTTCACATAATAAATTGTATGTTTTCAACTTCCATAAGTTAGGCTTGATAATAAAAGAGACGCATCCACATAGCTAAGGGAATAATCCCTGACGGGTCGACATGTGTTAGAACATGGAAAAAGGTCCTACGGTCGGCTTAGAAGTCTGCTCAGCGTACTTTCAAAATTATACTCGGTCCTTCGTCCCATGGCTTGGGAGAAGGAAAGCTGGTTTAAGTTGCCACGAAGTTAAGAACTTATCCTAAGTCATAGGCATCACCCGCATGGATGCTTGATAAAGCATGCACGGTCCCGTCGTCCAAGGCTTGGCATAGCCTTTGTCTGTCCCGTGGTTTAAGTCGTGTTGCACGGCTTGTGGCTTAAGTTTAGGCACCCAAAGAGCTTGGTTGTTCAAGTCGAGCATGTGCACGGCACGTTCTTTCGATGCAAAGCTTGGCGTAGCCTTTGCTCGTCGAGTTGTTGTCCGAATAAGTTAAACAAGAGTTGTGTTGGGCTATCGAAGTCATAGCAAGCACTATCCCCTGTTGCCTGCGATTGTCAAGTCATATAGTCTGTAACGCCCCAGTCCCAAAATACGTAGTACTAGGAACGTAGACATGCCAGCTGTATTCATACGAAGTACACTCCAATATATGGAAATCTCGTATGAATATATAAGCTGTAAAATACAGTAGAACCATAACTAATCTCATCCACACAGAAATAAATGAATAAAAGATATCATATAATGAGAATGATTTGTCTTGATACAATATGTTGGGCGGAGACAAATCCACTACTAACAAAATAAGGAAAAGTACATAGAAAATAAAATAAGTGGCGAGTGAAGCGAAGGCGATCCAAGTGCAATCATCCTCGACGAAATAGCGATGATCAAGGCTAGAGCTAAAGCACCTGCGAAAGACAAGAGCACACACCTGGAGAGATAACCAGGTCCTCAGAGGGACGTAACAAGACACATAATATCATGCCATATAAACTGAATAAATATTGCTCAAATAAATAAGTCAATCAAATTCTAACATGGTCCAATACGTACCTACTGAACTGAGCGTACCATCCCTCCAACCAAACAAGGATAGGAGATGGTAAACTAATTCACGGCGACGTATCTTTCCATGCTATGAATCCAATATGGTATCCGGACCCCAACAAGGTTCAATACCTTCTCATCGAAGTAGTAAGTCACACCTACAACCAAACAAGGACAAGATGTGACAAACTAATCCTGCGACAAGTTATTGTACCAAGCCACGGTCAGATACAAGTACCCAAACCAAAAGTACTAGTACCTAACGGATAAAGGTGCATATCCATTCTAGGTGAAATATAGTTAAGAACAATCCTTCCTACGCATGGGCCCTGGCTAAATAGGATCGGCGTAGTCCCCCTTGGGCACCAGAGGCCCCATCAGTAAGAGCATGACGTTCCGCAGAATCGTTAGTGGCCATCAGTAATCATGGTTCATCAATTCCGTATCTCCAGCGGAGAGTCCGGATCACAAGGGAAGTGCATTCGAAGCCCATACGCTAAGGAATTGTCCTTCCCGCCCAATGCCTACTGTGTTGTATCCACAACACAAACCACTATAACCGCTAAGTCAAACTAGCATACAATCTCTATTAGCGGTTATTCCTATCGCACGGCTTGTACGTACTGGTGGCCAGCCAATCACGCACTTTCGTGTTCTACATGCGACACACAACTTCGTGGTACAACGTGTCAAGGCCATGAATGCAACACACAAAGGTGGTCCCTTAAATCTAGGTTTAATTTGTAAGAAAATAATACACAACAGGAAATATAAATGAACAGTAAGTTCTAACAGATTATGCCATGTATCACAGTTTATTTTACATAAAGAAAATAATGAACATGCATGAAATATGAGCTAAAATAATTAAACAGCAAATGGCAAGGTGTCTTGCCTGATAGGGCGCCTGATGTGCTGCGATAATCAAGGTGGCATGAACTACGACTTCGGTGCAACAACTATGCAAGGGGACCTCGGGTAGTGGTACGGACAGTTCCATCGGGTCCAGAAGGGTCAAATTAGTTAGGGTGGACATAAGGTAGTCTCGAAATTGGCGAAGGAATGGAATTAAGGGAATTTGTTATGGACAAGATTTGATGATGACTAAAAGAGAATTTGAGAGAATAGGTACTTATAATTATTTTGAAAATGTACATAATATAAAACTAGACATGTTATTGTCTAGAAAATACTTATTTATATTAGTGAAATCTATGTCCTATTAGTTAAAATACTTAGATAATTATAGCTAGTAAATTATTTTAGCAACAACAAAATAAAATTTAATTAATCAAAATACCTCTTAGCTCAAAACTACATTCAAATTACCATAGTTTGCATAATAATATATTTTATAATATAATTAAACTTCTAAGCCAAAAATCATGTTACGAATAAAATTTTACAAATATTTATAGGTTTATTTTAAAATAAATGTTGATAAAATATACTAATAAAATAATATCAATTAATAAAATGTTAATAATAGTAAGGAAAACAAAGAACCTAAAAACAAACAATCATATACCAACAAAATAACAATATTAATATTAATAACAATAATAAAATAAAAATCTCAGTTAACATAAAATTAACAAAATGAAACAAACAAATAAATAAATATACAAAATAAAATAATAACAACTAATTTAACTCTGTCTCTTCTCCCAAGGAGAGAGAAGAGCAAAGGAAAACGAAAGAAGAAAAGAAAAAAAATTATAAGAGAAGAAGAAGGGGAACGAGGGAGAGAGAAAGAGGAGATCGGAGGAGAGAGAATGGGAGAACGAGAGGAAAAAGGGGCGGAGGCGAGCGGCGGTCCGACGGGGCATCGGATCTTGTCGGCGGAGACGGAAGGTGAAGAGAGGGGCGGACGTGCCCGGAGGAAGGAAGGGGAGGCGCTGCGGCTAGGGCTTTACAGTCGCGGAGGCGGTGGCCGCGGTGGCGCGCTCGCGACGACGGCGGCTCGCCATCACTCGGCGACCGCGGAGACTGATGGTCGGGCCGGGCGCTGAGCAGAGGAAGGCGGCCATATGGAGGCTGCTCGGCGCGACGGTCGGAGTTCGATCGGTCGGCTGAGGGTTTGGGAGTCGTTTGATCGGGACTGGACACGGCGGGACGGAGGCGGCGTCCGGCGGATGGAAGGGACGGGCGGCTAGGGTTTCTGGCCGGGGAGAGGCGGCGGTCACGGAGCGGATGTTGGTGGCGGTTGGCTTGGCTCGGCTGTGAGCGGAAGGACGGCTGGGCGGTTGGGTGGAGTCGTGCTGCTCCGGGCAGCGGCGGTTTTGGTCGGGCTGCGTACGACTGCCGGAGGGAGCGGTGACTCGGGGCGGCGAGGTAAGTTTTAGGGTTAGGGTTTGGTTTTCCTTCTTCTTTGTGTGCTGGTTTCGTTGGTGGTGGCTGTGGTGTCGGGAAGAGTCAGGGGTGATGGTGGCTGGGACACCGGGGTGGTCGCAGGAGACGTAGTCAGGCGGTGGCCTTCCGGCAAGGTGGCCGGGGTGGAGTCAGGGGTTGGGTCCCCGCATCCGCAGTTGGCGGTGGCGGAGGTGGTCGTGAGGGTTTGGCCGTGGTTGGCGTGGTGGTGTGGGCTGGTTGTATCATCCGTATCGGTTTGTCGATACTGACACGGAATTGAATTGGGTGTCCGGTGTGTCGGATACGGGAGAGGATGATGTAAATGTAATAAAGTACTTGAAGGAAAAGGATGGACACGGACATGATGCACTCATACTATGGTTGTGGAATTTGGAGGAATATTGTGAATAAAATATTGGAGGAGTACCTGCCTATTTATAGGATGTGGGAATTTCCAATTGGATAGGATTAGAATTTTAAACCCAAAAATAGATAGTTCGCAATTTAATTTAAAATTAATCCAATCCAATTCCAAATAAAAATCCAATTTAAATTAAATTATTTTAGTTTAAAATCAATGGGATAATCAAATTTCAAATATATTTTACTATTTAAATAAATCCATAAATTCAAAGCAAGATTTAAATCGCCACAATAAATTCAAAATATGTTTTCCAAAAATACTAATAATATTAATTTTGAAAATTATATTATTATTTCAAATAAACTAATAAATAATTACTAAATATGTATGTAGGTACAAATGGTGTTCTCATAATTATGCTTTTCTAGCATACAATAAAAATATTATTTATTATTAGTAATTGTGAGAAATGAAAGGCTTTATAAATAAAATCACAAACTTGGAAATTTTGGAACGATAACGAAATAATTATTATGTATATTATTTTGAAACTATAAAAATAGAAAAAATAATATTTTCAAAATATGTACGCTCGCACATAATCGCACTCGTCGAGCAATTTCGAAAAATAAAATTTCGTACGTGACGTATAATACGACTACGCGACGTACAATACAAAAATTTAAATCAGTACCAATTTAATAAAAAAATTAGTAGAAAATTTAGGGGTTTTATATAGTCCTATGAGAATAAGGCTCGTCATATAAAGTATGTGACTTAAGCGATAGTGTCGCCTAGAGAACAAGTCAGTCTAAGGCACGAGCCACGATTGGTTTAGTAAAAAGTATGCCACGGATAAGGAAGTCACGAGATTGGTCACGCTACTTGGGAGTCTCGATAAGGAAGCACACGAGATCGGTCCCGCTACTTGGGAGTCTCGATAGGAAGAACACAAGATTGGTCCCGCTACTTAGGAGTCTCGATAAGTCTCGATAAGGAAGCACACGAGATCGGTTCCGCTACTTGGGAGTCTCGATAAGGAAGCACACGAGATGGGTCCCGCTACTTGGGAGTCTCGATAGAAAAGCACACGAGATCGGTCCCGCTACTTGGGAGTCTCGATAAGGAAGCACACGAGATCGGTCCCGCTACTTGGGAGTCTCGATAAGAAAGCACACGAGATCGGTCCCGCTACTTGGGAGTCTCGACATGGAAGCACACAAGATCGGTCCCGCTACTTGGGAGTCTCGATAAGTCTCGATAAGGAAGCACACTGAGATCGGTCCCGCTACTTGGGAGTCTCGATAAGGAAGTCCACGCGACTGGTTGTCGCCGAGATCGGTCCCGCTACTTGGGAGTCTCGATAGAAAGTTAGGAAAGCATGGTCATGTAGATCTAGTTGAGTCTTGCATGGTCATTGGACAACTTGCGCGTAAGGTAAAATTCCTCGAACGATCCCGGGAAGCCTGGTTCGTGTCGGCCTAGGAGGAATTGCAGACATTGTACGACCTTCATCTATGGTACGACTCGATTGAAGTGAACTATTATAATATAGGCTACGGGTCATTCGGTGGGAGCTCGTACCTCGCACGCGGATGGTCACCGTATGCAAAGATCCAGGATAGCTTGACATTGCTAGTGACCACTCATATAGATGTGTCGGCATAATAGTGGCTATCCGCGTGTATGCCTTTGGATTGCAGTCGAGTACTAGCAAATTACGAGTTGGGTTAGCAAGGTCTATTCATAGCAAGTGCTAGATTGAATCGGCGTGGGCTAGGGTGTGTACGGTTGCAACACCATTCTAGAGCCTAAGATTTAGCTATAGCAAGGACACGTGCTTCGGCATGAATGTGGTGTCATCTCAGATTAAGTCAGGAAGGGCCGTAAGATAAGTTGGTTAAGTCGGGTTGATCCTTGGGAGGCCCGATCTCGATCTTTAGGCACGAGCAAGTGTATTGGCACTAGGGGTGAGCAAATACCGATCGATACCGAAAAACCGACCGAATACCGATTAAAAATATTCCGAAAAATTGAACCAAAATTATGTACCGATACCGAATTGCCGAACCGACTAAATTATGGTATAATGGTAATGGTAACGGTTTGAGTGTAATACCATACGGAAACTACTGAACCGAACCGATTCACACACACACACACACACACACACACACACACACACACACACACACACACACATATACACACACACAAAATTAAGAATGCTAAGAATTGAGTTTTTGATCTTTTGAGCTTATGTTTTTGTGTTCTCATAGAATTTTGAAGTGAATTTTGGTTACTTAAACTTATACTAGAGATTAAACTTAGTGACCATGTTTGATATTTTAAGCTCATTTTTAGGTGTTTGCGACTTGTTACATATTGTTCTAATAATTTTGATTAATTGTTTGGTTCGTAGAGGCTTGGCTTTAAAATTAATGCTTCCAAAAAAGTAAAAGTATATATTATAGATTAAGAGGTTCTACAATATTAAGTGTGTTAATTGATCAAATATTAATTGGTAAAATACCGATACCAAACAAAAACCGACCGAATATCGATTTAACCGAAACCGAAAAAAACCGATTCTAAATGGTACGATATTGGTATTGATTTTTCAAATACCAATTTTAAAAAATACTGAAAAAATTGACCAAATACCGACCGATTATACCGACGCTCACCCCTAATTGGCACGACCAGCACGAGCTATCCCCTTGACGTCGTTGACACGAGAACGGTCTAGAGGCACATAAAGAGAAGTGAAAGTCTTGGCACGGTCGAGTTGTATGAGTTCTACTCGGCGAGGCACTGCCTCAAATACATTAAAGTCACGAATAGAGTATAGCACGATCCTGTCGTTGCGTTGCCAAGTATAGGCCAAGACGTCTCTGTCCTAAAAATTGATCCTAAGGCATGACTAGAAAGACAATCAAAAAGGGATTAAGCTGTACAAAGTAAATGAACGTATCGGTTTTGTATGGATGGGCGAGGAGCTCACTCTATAGTATAATTGAGTACTGACATCCACACAGTTTTCATGTGCAGGTACAGGTAGAAGCCCGATGGCGCAGAGCTCGCTTGGATGCGTCGAGGTACGAAGTTCCTTGGCATTTCGAGGTGTGCGGCCGCGTGGAGTCAGGACTTATATGGGACATAATGTATGGACATCGCCATTTCACAGAATCTGCCACTCGTCGCTTGAAGCTTGTATTGAGAAATAAGAGAGAGCATAATGACTTGTAATACGAGAGAAAAGTGAGCTTGAGAGACTTGTAAATTGGCCTCGTGCCCACATTGTAAATCTTTGTTCAATATCAATAAAAATAGTATTTTACATGACTTGTGTTTTGTATTTAAAATTTTCGCTGCTGACTATTCAATATTTCTGTACGAGATTTCTGTGCGACGACCCCCGTCGCTTAGCCTGTAATCGGCCGTTATGGACCTGCCTTGCGTGAGCGCAATCTAGGCTCACGCGGCATCACGCCTTAGCGAGGACGATTGCTCCTACGGGAGCGGGGCATGACAACATCTAGGCAAGGTTCACAGTATCGGTATCAGAATCAGTATCAAATTATTTCTATGAGTATTAGTATCGACGATATCGGTAGTATCGAATGTTTCGGATCGGAGTATCGGATTTTTTAATATCGGAAAACAAATAATTATTACTAATTATTTACATTTAAGAACATATATTTTATACATTTAGGCGTAATTTTAAGTATTATTTCTTAGTAGTTTTGAAATTAAATAAAATATTAGTCACCTTCACCGATTGGTTTACATACAATAGATCCAAATAATGGAGCCAATTAACTAATCATAAACAGACTTGTCAATTCAGAAACCTTTGTATTTTTTGGTTTGTAACAAACATGGTAGGAAATGGAACATAAAGCTAGTCATTGGATATTTTAAAGCCCTATGGTTAGGTAATAAAGCACTCATGACAAGCAACACGCAGGTCACAAGAGTCTCATAGTGAACATATTGGATACTGTCCGTGCTAGATTAATAAGCTCCCTATAGTTGAGATGTAAACCTTATGTGTGGAGCATAAGGTCAACATTAAATAAATGTGGATTCAAATCTTGGAAATTCTCTCTCATAATTCAATCGTAGATAAATAATCTTAAGTAACCAACACATATTCAAGACAAATAGGATAATACTTATTGCCATGTGTTCCTCCAATCAGATTATGCCATTGTAGACTGGCATCCTAATTCCAGAAAGTGATATGAAGCATAAAACTTTTCTATTATGATATTCATGGTTTCAAGAAGATCCAAAATCTATGTTCTTATTAATTCCAAAATCCAAATAGAATCAGACATATTTACTGCAAGTAAAAGAATATAGCTAATTGACATGATGAATTTGGATACAAGCTTATGAAGGAGCTTACATCATTCCTACTACTCTGTAGGTGTCTATGTGGGTACAAACTGCATTAGCTGGGAATGGTTAAGGCAGCATGCAGTAACAGGCATTTGCTAGGATAAGCTGCATTAAACAACATCAGTATTAGGAAATAGTAGCAGCAGCTTTAACAGCAGGTAGTGCACTGAGCACACAAGTATCAGCAAGAACACATGCTGCAGTAACATGTATGTAGTGACAGCAACAGCGCAATATCTGCAAATGATGGGGTTAAGTAAGAATGTGAAACATTCTATAGGAGTGTGTCCTAGGGAGTATACTAGATAAGTATAGATCTGTGTTAGTGTGTAGATATAAGATATATGTATTTTAAAGCCAGGAAAATCAAGTGATACTAAGATAGGTGTGCATCTTGGTATCAAGATACCATGGGTATCTTAAGGGCTAGTGTAAGGGGTTTGAGTATCCCAGATAGAAGTGGTAACCTAGTGTCAAGATAATTGGGTTGTGTCAAGGGTAGGGTATTGGAAATTGGTATCCTAAGGGAAAGATAGTGGGGTACCCATAGGTATAGGTTTTACATATAATTAGGGAAATAGATATTATAGCCATAACTTCGATCCTAATAGATAATAACATATATAAATCAAGTAGGGAACAGAGAACCTAAAAAGATATTTCACTTGTTTATTACCATATGAATTGACCTAGAAGCCTAATCACTGAAAGATAGTTTGATTATTTCTATTACACCCATTGACATATAAAATTCATATAATAGGTTACATGGACTTGACTTGGACGTGGTACGATAAATTTCATGTCATTTTCAAATCTACAACTAAATTATATTTTACAGTAGTGTTCATACCCAGAATATGATTTCTTATTGCTTCATACATAAGTTCTTTTATGGAAATAGTGCAAGGTTACACTGCATCCTCCAACATTAATATACCAAACCCAACTATTGTCTTTTTTCTTGTATTGCTATAGGATTCATTCCATGCACTAAAAACAAGTGAAAATAAAGTAACCTTGGAAGATATGTAACAGAATCTTAAGTTATATTACCTCACGTAGGGCTTTTGAGAGATCCTTCATTGCCAGGACAAGACACTTCTCCTATGGAAAAATAAATTCAGACTCCATCTTTGCTCATCAACAATCAATCTGAAAAAAGACTAAAGACTCACCTTCTATTGTTTGTTATTACCTTAACTGGTGTCGCTTGCCTTGCTTTGCAGTGTATGTCTCAAACAAAAAAAGTTTAGAGGAAAAGGCAGCCATCAGTCAACATAGCAACATCAATAATCTAAAAAGTAAAAAATGATTTTGATAGATGAAGAGGAAGGAGAAAAACAAAAAGTTTGGCCACAAGAAGTCATCTTAATGGGGTACAACTTGTACCTGTCTGGTTAAATAAGAGAAGTAATGTAGAGAAAAAGTACATTAGACAAGAATTTCATCACTATGGGATTTAAGCATTTTAAGTGATCATCATCATGTTGATCAGAGTAAGATTCGAGATAGTAACATTCCTTTTGGCCTAGGACAAAAAGAAAATGCTAATAAATATATACCTTCATAGGCTTCATATACAACAAGGTAGTGTCTCGAAAACACTAATTTACTGGGTTTGAACACATGTTCGTTTTCTCGTGTAACACAACATAGTTACATACATAAGGCGGCCCAGGATAGTACAGAAGTTGTGAGGAAGGGTTTATTAAAAATGTAAGGAATAGCTGAGGTAGCCCTTCGTAAGGCTAATTGGTGAAGAAGGCATCCTAAGGTTGAAATGAAAGGGTTGGGATCCTGCTATGATGATATGTTCGTATAATATTTGTAGCAGAAAAATCACATATGCATTGAACTAGTACAAGGCTGAGAGACCAAGCAGCAGGAAAGTTTAAGCTAAAGACTTTGGACCAGTTTAAAAGCAAATGTCTGGGCCTTTGGTTGTTCCCTTGATAGATATCACCATCTGGCCAGCATTGATGTCTATCCTGAGGCCTGCGTTGCAGAGTAGGCCTCCTGAGATCAGGTTCTTGGCGATAGCAGGTACGTGCTTCACGCCTTAAAGCGTCAAAGACTTGCCAGAAGTCAGCTTCAATACCACCGTCCCAATCCCGAGCACTTCAGCTTGTGCCTGGTTCGCCACCAAAACTACTTCAGAAGTAGGTGTGTAGGTGGTGAACCATTCCTTGCTGGAGCAGACATGGCAGGTGGCTCCAGTATCTACCCACCAGCCAGAGTCAGTCTCTACCGCATCAACCTGCGCAATCATAGCAACAACGTCAGTGATCATAGATACCTTACTAGGCTCTCCTTGCTCTGATTGCTTGGTCTTTACTTTGCATTCATTCTTGAAGTGGCCCTTCTTGCCACACTTGAAATAAGCCAAATGTGACTTTGGCTTCTTTTGCTTGAACGAAATTCCCTTGACTTTTAGATTGTCAGGGTCCTTCTTCTTGCTGTGGGAAGCCGCCTGCTTTCCCCTTGGTTCCTTGATATGAACCAGATTAGCGTTAGCCAATTGCTTGGACAGTGCGTCCACCTTCAGTTGAGCCCGCATCTGGTCCTCAACATAGATTTTCTGCAAGAGATCTTCAAGGCTGATCTCAAGCTTCTTCCTATACATGTTTGTATAGAACTTACTCCACCCAGCAGGGAGCTTCGAGACAATCACTCCAATAACAAACTTGTCGGAAAGGGGCATCGTCTCGTCTTCCAACTTCTGTCGCAGCTTCAGGAATTCCTTCATCTGCGGCAGCATGGACTTTTCGTCCTCAAAGAGCCATTTGTGATATTTTCCAACCACAAATATCTTGCTCATATTTTTGTCTTCTTCGTACAGTTTCTCCATAGACTCTCATATGTCTATGGCAATAGTCTTCTTACTGTAGGATTCTGCTAGGGAATCCTCCATAGCATTCAGGATAAGCAGCCTGCAAATGTTATTCTCCCTTCTCCACTTGGCCTGAAGTTTAGTAGTCGCAGTGATTGCGGCAGCAGACCCAACATCTGGAACAGTAGGTTCCCCTTCAAGAAGCACGTGATCAACGTCTCTGAGTTGAAGAGTGAGATAAACCTTCCTCTTCTAGACTTGATAATGCTCTCCATCTGTAACGCCCCAGGCCCAAAATACGTAGGACTAGGAACGTAGACATGCCAGCCGTATAATAATATACGTAAGATGTAAAATAGCAGTAGAACCATAACTAATCTCATCCACACCAAAAATAAATGAATAAAAGATATCATATAATGGTAATAAATTGTCTTGATACAATATGTTGGGCGGAGACAAATCTACTACCAACAAATAAGAAAATACATGGGAAATGAAATGATTTTGGCGAGCGAAGCGAAGACGATCCAAGTACAATCATCCTCGAAGAAATAGAGGGACCACGACTAGGGCTAGAATACCTGCGAAAACAATAGCACACACCTGGCGAGATAACCAGGTCCTCAGAGGGACGTAACAAGACACATAATATCATGTCATATAAACTGAATAAATATTACTCAAATAAATAAGTTAATTGAATTATAACATGGTCCAATACACACCTATTGAACTAGCTTACCATCCCCCCAACCAAACAAGGACAAGAGATGGTAAACTAATTCACGGTGACGTATCTTTCCATGCTATGAATCCAATATGGTATCCGGCCCCCAACAAGGTTCAATACCTTCTCATCGAAGTAGTACGTCACACCTACAACCAAACAAGGACAAGATGTGACGAACTAATCCACGACAAGTTATTGTTCCAAGTCACGGTCAGATACAAGTACCCAAACCAAAAGTACTCATACCTAACGGATAAGGTAGCCTAACCGTTCTAAGTGAAATGTAGTTAAGAACAATCCTTCCTACGCATGGGCCCTAGCTAAATAGGATTGGCATGGTCCCCCCTTGGGGCACCAGAGGCCCCATCAGTAAGAGCATAACGTTCCGCAGAACGTCAGTGGCCGTCAGTAATCATGGGTCATCAACCCCGTATCTCCAGCGGAGCTTCCGGGTCACAAGGGAAAGTGCATCGAAGCCCATACGCTAAGGAATTGTCCTCCCCGCCCAATGCCTACTATGTTGTATCCACAATAGAAAACCTCTATAACCGCTAAGTCAAACTAGCATGCAACCTCTATTAGCGGTTATTCCTATCGTACGGCTTATACGCACGGTGGCCAGTCAGTCACGCATGTCCGTGTTCTACATGCGACACACAACTTCGTGTTACAGCGTGTCAAGGCCAATGAATGCAACACACAAGGTGGTCTCTTAAATCTAGGTTTAACGTGTAAGAAAAATAATACATAGCAGGAAATATAAATGAACAGTAAGTTCTAACAGGTTATGCCATGTATCACAGTTTATTTTGCATAAAGAAAATAATAAATAATGCATGAAATATGAGCTAAAATAAATAAATAGAAAATGGCAAGGTGTCTTGTCTGGTAAGGCACCTGGTGTACTGCAATGATCAAGGTGGCACAAACTGCAACTTCAGTGCAACAACTATGCAGGGTGACCTCGGGTGGTGGTACGGACAGTTCCGTTAGGTCTAGAAGGGTCAATTTAGTTAGGGTAGACATATGGGAGTACAGAATTGGCAGGAGGATAGGAAACATGGGCCTAGTAACCAAGGGAGATGGGTGTGAATAATATAAAAGTTTTCGTGAATACTTTATAATATTTAAAATATATATAGTCAAAATATGCTTTCAAATAAATACTCAAAAATCAAAAGTCATTTTAGGGCAAAAATTCTAAGTTTTGTCAAAATAAGTTTTAGTAGGAAACTACATATTTTTATTAGCCAAAATAATATACTAGAAATTTATAACATAATTTGGTGACTACCTTTTTATTGATCAAAATAGTTGTTCCCTTTTAGTCAAAATAATATTTTCCTAAAATTTTATAATAATATATTAGCAAATAGATAGTTTTGCAAGTAACAACAACATTAATCATAATAAAATAATGAGAATAATATAATATACTCTCCTTAATAAATAAAATAATGATGATAATTAATAATAATAATAATAATAATAATAATAATAATAATAATAATAATAAAATAGTAACAGAACTGTTCTCCTTTTAGAAGAGGGGAATCAAACAAAGAACAAAAGACAATTGAAAACAAAATTAAAGCTACTGTTCTCTCGAGAACAACAAAGAACACTAAATAAAACACAAAGAAACAAACAACAAAAAAAATTGAATAACTAATAAAATAACTAATATATAAAAACACAACCACTACTGCAGCAGTTCACTGCTGCTTCAAAAAGAAGGGAAAGAAAGGGAAAAGGCTGGGCGGCACGATCTCGGCGGAGGGGCGGCTCGATGGGCGACGACGGCGGCGATCGGAGGAGCGGAGAGAAAGGCGGTTTGCGGAAGGGAACTGAGACGGAGGGAGAAAGCGGGGCGGCGCGGAGGTTTCAGTCGGGCGGAGTCGTCGGCACGATCCGATACGAACCGATACAGACCGATACGGTCCGATACGAACCGACACGATCTTACAGTAGTGGAAGGAGGGATCAAATCCAGAAGAAAAAAAAGTAGAAAAATAACTGAAATTGCAGAAGTCAAAATTCTCGATAGTGGATACTAAAAATCATAATATGTAGAAAACTAGACATTACCTATGTTAAATTTCCACAAAATTTTTCCAAAGTAGAGGCACGCCGACGTGGTCCCTTCTCCCGCCACGACCGCTTCTCCCGCGATGGCTGGCCGCTTCTCCTGCGGTGGACGGCCGCTTCTTCCGCCGTGACTCTCCGAATTTTTTTTCCCTCAAAGAACATTCGAGAGGAGAATGAACCGCGGCTGGCCGTTCTCTCTCCTCTCGTGTAATATAGGGTGTTAGGGTTAGTATTGGGCCGGGTCTCAAACAAACTTGAAGCCCAAAAAAAAAATTGGTAGCCTGCTGCTGAAAACAAATTTGTCCCCCTTTTTTTATAACCAGAATTGTAAAATGACTTTTTAGCATATACATACTATATATTAAACTAAGAAATTATATAACCATGTATACTTCTAGCAATATTTATTTGTTATATATGTATCTTTTTTAGTATCTTTTATAACATA
>JANAVB010003398.1:24242611-24265111 GCA_029216955.1 Iris pallida
AGAGAGAGAGAGTGAGAGTGCACTCATGGGTGGTCTCAGAACTCATGGCCTGCACTCCCTCCTCTCATCAAGAAGAGACATTTCTGAGTGCACTCTCTCTCTCTCTCTCTCTCTCTCTCTCTCTCTCTCTCATGGCCTGCACTCAATTAGAGTTGTGCTCTGTTGAGCATTGAGGAGGAAGTCCCATAACTCATGGCCTGCACTCCCTCTAACTCCATAACCCTTCACTCGTTCTTCAGAACTCCATCAACGACCTAAGGGGCTGTATGGTTGCCTCTAATTATTGCTGCTGCTATATATGTACAAACATTCAGAACTCCTTTTCGTCCACTCCCGCTCGGCGGTGGTGGCCTCGTCGTCACCGCTCGGGCGAGCTTGGGGTGGAGGAGGACGCCGCCGGAGGAGGCGATGAGGTGGTCGACGAGGGTGGCGATGGGGGCTGCTGGCCTCTTTTTTGTTTTCTTTTTTTTTTTTATTTTTTCTTTTCTTTGGCTCCTCTTGGTGGCCCTTAGTAACACTTCACAGGTTGCTCTTAGTAAAAAATTGAGAGGGTAATGGTTGCCCTTAGTAGGATGGTTGCCTTAGTAAAATGGGTGGCCTTTAACATTTGCCAAAAAAAAATACGCAGGGTTAAGTAGGGTTAAATGAGAGAGTTAAGCGAAGGGAGTAGAGTCAATACATAGAACCTTACTTGGATTGAAGGAAGAGTTAAGTGGAGAGTGTTTAATAACTCTTGCTTGGATTGGAGGTTTTAAGTGAGAGGGTGATTAATAAAAATATGATAGTTATCAAAATAACCTTATTACATATGTCATAAAATTAAATTTGATTTAAATTTTAATTAGAACTTGTCAAAATATCTTTACAAATTAAGAAGCTACAGATTAACATGTTGAGAACAAGAAAAAATTGAGAAAAAATATATGATATTTTATAAACAAATAAGGGACATTTATGACTTTTTAAACAAAACCTCTCAATCACCCTCGTTAACCCTCCGATTTGGGGGGTTAAAAAAATAGACAAAAGAGGATGAAATAAACCCTCACTTAACCCTCTATAACCCTCCATCCTAAACCTCCACCTCAAACCAAGCATGGTTTTGTTTTCCCCTCACTTAACTTTCCCTCACTTAACCCTCTTAACCCTCAGTCCAAGCAGACCCTGAAGCTTTTAACTAAGAGCCCTGGCTATCCACACCCCATGACCTACTAAGCACACCTCATATAACTTAAGTTGAAAAATAGATTCATGGTAAAAGACTCATATATCCACATGTCCTACTAAGCACACTCCACCAGCCTCCCCATAGACCTATATGCTCATTCTTCTTCATTCTTTTAATTTTCACCTTCTTCTCTAATCCAACCCAAAAACCCTAAAAAAAACTACACTGAAATTGTCACTATAAGAAAATTGATTTTTTCCAACGTTTTATAAACGTCGGAAAAAGATAAAAAAAAATGTTGGCATATGTATTCCCGACGTTTGTTCAGTTTTTTACAAACGCCGTTGTTGCCCTAGTTGGAAATTTACGACATTTACAATAAACGTCGGTATATGTAAAGCCGACATTTGTAGCAACGTTTAATAAACGTCGAAAATCGTGTAATAAGGGGTGAAATTTTCCAACGTTTTAACAAAAATGTCAAAAATTGGACTAGTTTTCCAACATTCTACAAAAACGTTGTGATTTACTTTTCCAACCTTTTTCCAACAATCTTCCAAAGTTTTAACAAAAACGTCGGCATAGGTATAGTCATTTATAAAAAAAATAATTTGAATACACCAAAATATCGGTATAGGTTTAACTTCCAAACCATTCAAGAGCCGATATAATAGATCTTCAAATCAATGTATACTAGAATATTAAGGGATAGTAAAACTCAAAAGCAATATTACTATATCGCATACACCAGAACAAAGCTTTTTAGGAACATTACTTCACACGTCTACTATAATGCATACACCAGAACATTAAGAGGTGCATATGAAATAAAGCTCTTCTACACTGTAGTTACGAAATGATATATTACTCGTCTGTTTTTGTTACAAAGGGGTGCTTCACCAATTCGGATTACGGTAAGCTTTAAAGTACAAACTTGGGTTGATGTAAATCATAAATCATGGAGCAACAAAAGACTAATGACCTTTACGTAGAGAATGGGAGCTTTATGACCATTAAACTTATGTAAAGGTGATCCAACACACTAAGATTTTTGCGGTCAAAAAAACCTACAGAATTTTCGCTGACCTGCAAAAGATGACATAATGAGTTAAACACACGAGTGTTAATAATCATTGACCTATGAAGTGAAGATGGAATAAGAGTCTAACAAAGCCACTAAAGAGTTAAGATCAAAATAAGCAAATAAGCCCATTCCAAAGAATGCATACCTGGTAAGGATGAGATTTACATCATGTGGATTACAATCAACACAGTGGATATCAACATTGTGAGATTTCTTAACCTGCAATGTAAGCTACAAAAATACAAATTGTTTTAGCTTCAAGATGGAAAAAATATATAAATAGAGAAAATGTCAAAGAAGCACTTGCATTAAAGAGGGGGGAAAATCTAAAAGAAACCCAAAAGCCAGGATTTCACCTTATATAATTAAAAAAACGAAAAAAGCATGCCATGGAACAAAACCCAAAGTTTCACTGCATCATAACACTTCTGATTACCTAGAAGGGCAAAACGGCACATCTTCCACCGTCTCCCTGTTGGAAGACCCCTCGTAATTCTGTCAATGATGTATTATATCAAGCTTATTTTAAGCTCAATTTAGTAATAGGCTAACAAGACATGGCATTGGATAACTATAACTAAAAGATTTCCTTCTACGAACATTTGTATCCACTACATATCATTAAAGAATAAGGATATTCCCTACCAATAAACATTCATCCTTTGAATCAGCAAATATTTGAAGACATAATAATTTGAAATGTACAACATTAAAACCTATCATGAACATCAATCTATAGCACCTTCAACATTTGAATATGTAATTTATGGGGGAACATGCAAGTCTACAATAAGAAAAAAAAAGTCATTCGCCACCTATAGTACACATTTGAAAATGAATGGTACTTTTCAAAACAAACTAGTATAAAATGTGTTTGGTATTTTAAGATTACAGCTTTTTAATGGGCAAGAAGTGTTGACAGTTGACAATGAAGGTTATTATGAATGTGTATATCAACCATATATCGCTTCAATTTGAAGATAACCTAATTTGAAGCTAACCTTGCGTTCGCTAAAAAAAATTGTTGCTAGCTTATTCATTTTACATTTGTATTCTTTTCGGAATCGAATAATGAGTTGTAAAAGTTCAAATAAGGTATTGACAATTACCTGTCAGTACCATCCATCTGCCACGGATGGGTCTTCGCCGCTGTTCACATTAATGCATTTTCCACGGGCTACTGATGAGTTTATAGAAGAAAATACTCTGTGAAGAAATCAGCTCCTTGTGCTTGTGCTACAAATTATCAGTAGCAGAGGAACATTATATTGAGCAGACCCACAATATGTACCATATAAATAATCCTTCAGATGCCCTGTATTATTCAAGGGGCTTTTGGAAGTCACATATGCAAACACAAATAGAGCAACAAGATTAAGCAAGTAATTTGAGAAGAATAATATTCAAGAAGAAGAAGAATAAGAAATAAAAGTTAGGAAATTAAGCATATATAGTTAATACCTGCAAGTGTAAAACGTGTTGCTTAAAAGGTTGAGGCCACCCGACCGAGAACCAACCCTATCAATCTCAGACCATGATTCCCTAATAGTTTTGTAGCAACTCTCACTAGTATCCTACATACAATTTACAAACGATCGATATTGATTCAATAGTACTTTCTAACTATAGAGAAAATGTGAGAAAAATCTATGCATTTATATATATACTCTGAAATCCTTGATGACGACATCGAAATATCCATGCTGAGGACTGATTATATAGTCGAAGTAGAGTATGGGGGCTAAAGAAGCGAAAGCTCCAATGGCGATGTGCGGGTATTTTAAGTGAAACCATGAAGCAAGCATTGAAACATGCACAAATTATAAAGATGATCAGAAAGAAAAACTAACATAGACTAGCTAGTACTCAAGAAGTATATGGCAATTTTAATGATAACGATGTATTTGTGTAGCTCGAATCACTTCCAGCGTAAGAAAGCTTATATGTGTTATGGACGTATATTAGTTGATGGGCATATATTTGTTCAGCTTGACATGTCAGTTGAACTGTAGTGAACATTTAGACCAGATGGGATTTAATTAAATTGTCAGTTAGGAAAAGCAGTACTAAAGATTTTCTTATCTAATGTTTGATGTAAATTGTTATGGATTTCTGGTAAAAGTTTCCTGAACTGGTCGGTTATAGAGTATAAGAAAACTTCATAAAAGAATTTTTCTTATAAAGAATTGATAAATTTTCTTATAGTGCTAATATGGACATGTCGTTTAATGTGTTTCAGGTTAAGCTCAGAGTCACTAAGGTATATAGGCATCAATATCTTATTACTGTTAGTCACCACATGCTCTCCAAAAACAAATCTGTCAATTGCTCGACAAGCTTCTCAACAGAGCATTAATACACCATGACCAAAAGAAATCTTTAGGAAATTCCACACTACCACTTTCCTGCATATAGCTAGAAAATCACACTGTAAAGCGTAATCTAGCATACGTCAAGTGACATCTGTAGTGCCCCGTCCCGCTCAGTCAATCGGAGGAATCAAAAGCCGACGACGTTCGAACTTAGCCTCGCAACGGCTTGCTCGAAAACTCTCGGTCGAGGCGACTCCTCGCTCAGGTAGGGTAGTTTCGATGAACTTGCCTCATCTTAGCCTTCACATAATAAATTGCATGTTTTTAACTTACACAAGTTAGGCTTGATAATAAAAGAAATGCATCCACATAGCTAAGAAATAATCCCGACGGATCGGAATGTGTTAGAACATGGAAAAAGGTCCCACGGTCGGCTTAGAAGTCTGCTCAGCATGCTTTCAAAATGACACTCGGTCTTTCGTCCTGTGGATTGGGAGAAGGAAAGCTGGTTTAAGTTGCCACGAAGTTAAGAACTTAGCCTAAGTCATAGGCGTCGCCCGCATGAATACATGATAAAGCATGCACGGTCTCGTCGTCCAAGGCTTGGCATAGCCTTTGCCTGTCCCGTAGTTTAAGTCGTGTTGTACGGCTTGTGGCTTAAGTCTAGGCACCCAAAGAGCTTGATTGTTCAAGTCGAGCGCGTGCACGGCACGTTCTCTCGATACAAAGCTTGGCGTAGCCTTTGCTCGTTGAGTTGTTGTCCAAATAAGTTAGACAAGAGTTGTGCTGGGCTATCGAAGTCATAGCAAGTACTGTCCCCTGTTGCCTGTGATTGTCAAGTTATAGTCCCACGAGAATAAGGCTCGTCATATAAAGTATGTGACTTGAGCGATAGTGTTGCCTAGAGAACAAGTCAGTCTAAGGCACGAGCCACGGTTGGTTTAGTGAAAAGTATGCCACGGATAAGGAAGTACGAGATCGGTCCCGTTACTTGGGAGTCTCGATAAGGAAGCACACGAGATTGGTCCCGCTACTTGGGAGTCTCGATAGGGAAGCACATGAGATCGGTCCCACTACTTGGGAGTCTCGATAAGTCTCGATAAGGAAGCATACGAGATCGGTCCCGCTACTTGGGAGTCTCGATAAGGAAGCACACGAGATCGGTTCCGCTATAGGGAAGCACACAAAATCGGTCCCGCTACTTGGGAGTCTCGATAAGTCTCGATAAGGAAGCACACGAGATCGGTCCTGCTACTTGGGAGTCTCGATAAGGAAGCACACGAGATCGATCCCGCTACTTGGGATTCTTGATAGGGAAGCACACAAGATCGGTCCCGCTACTTGGGAGTCTCGATAAGTCTCGATAAGAAAGCACACGAGATCGGTCTCGCTACTTGGGAGTCTTGATAAGGAAGTCCACGCGATTAGTTGTCGTCGAGATCGGTCCTGCTACTTGGGAGTCTCGGTAGAAAGTTGTAAAGTATGGTCATGTAGATCGAGTTGAGTCTTGCATGGTCATTAGACAACTTACACGTAAGATAAATTCCTTGAACGATCCCGGGGCGTCGGGTTCGTGTCGGCCTAGGAGGAATTGTAGATATTATACGACCTTCATCGATGGTACGACTCGATTGAAGTGAACCGTTACAATATAGGCTACGGGTCATTCGGTGGGAGCTCGTACCTCACACTCGGATGGTCACCGTATGCAAAGATCCAGGATAGCTTGACATTGCTAGTGTCCACTCATATAGATGTGTCGGCATAATAGCGGCTATCCGCGTGTATGCCTTTGGATTGCGTCGAGTACTGGCAAATTACGAGTTGGGTTAGCAAGGTCTATTCATAGCAAGTGCTAGATTGAATCGGCGCGGGCTAGGGTGTGCACGACTGCAACACTTCCGGAGCCTATGATTTGGCTATAGCAAGGACACATGCTTCGGTATGAATCTGGCGTCGTCTCGGGTTAAGTCAGGAAGGGCCGTAAGGCAAGTTGGTTAAGTCGGGTTGATCCTTGGGAGGCCCGGCCGATCTTAAGGCACGAACAAGTGTATTAGTATGACCAGCATGAGCCGTCCCCTTGACGTCGTTGGCACGAGAACGGTCTAGAGGCACATAAAGAGAAGTGAAAGTCTTGGCACGATCGAGTTGCATGAGTTCTATTCGGCGAGGCACTGCCTCAAATACATTAAAGTCACGAATAGAGTATAGCACGACCCTGTCGTTGCGTTGCCAATAGGCCAAGACATCTCTGTCCTAAAAATTGATCCTAAGGCAAGACTAGAAAGACAATAAAAAAGGGATTAAGCTGTACAAAGTAAATGAATGTGTTAGTTTTGTATGGGTGGGCGAGGAGCTCACTCCACCAGTACAGTTGAGTACTGACACCCATACATTTTTCATGTGCAGGCACAGGTAGAAGCCCGATGGCACGGAGCTCGCTTGGATACGTCGAGGCACGGAGTTCTTTGGTATTTCGAGGCGTACGGTAGCACGGAGTCAGGACTTATACGGGACATAATGTATGTACATCGCCATTCCGCAGAATCTGTCACTCGTCGTTTGAAGCTTGTATTGAGAAATGAGAGAGAGCATAGTGACTTATAATACGAGAGAAAAGTGAGCTTGAGAGACTTGTAAATTGGCCTCGTGCCCATATTGTAAATCTTTGTTCAATATCAATAAAATAGTATTTTGCATGACTTGTGTTTTGTATTTAAAATTTTTGCTGCTGACTATTCAATGTTTCTGCACGGGACTTCTGTGCGACGACCCCCGTCGCTTAGCCTGTAATCGATCGTTATGGACCTACATTGCGTGAGCGCAATCTAGGCTCATGCGACATTACGCCTTAGCGAGGATGATCGCTCCTACGGGAGCGGGGCATGACATAGTGGTATCAGAGCACGACTTTACGTCCATGGACTTCAAATCGAATCTTTCAGTTTTGAAAGCTCATCGTTGATAAAGAAGTGTGCGCTCTCTCTCAAATGTCCCACGACATGTCCATATAATCTCTAAATATTTTCAAAAGCTCGTTAAGTGTTCAATCGAACGCATCGGTAGGCGATGACCTTTGTGCCGAACGATGTCAAACTTGAGTTGATAGAAAACATGCTAAAGTTAGCAAGTTGGGTGCGGGCTTAGATAGTCCTACATCGACATTAGAAAATGAGCGTGCAAAATCAGAGTATATTCCGTACGGGATAGCTATGCACACAGCCTTTTGAGCTAAGTTGTGCCACGTGTTGCGACCTTATGGTGCAACGAATTGCGATCGATATTAAGTATCACTCGGTCGAAAATGGAGATATACTTAGAGTGTATATCGATAGAAACGCTATCAGACTAACGCTTAGGCGTACACAGAAGATTGGTTAAGATTTTGAGGAATACGAACGACTTAGTACGTCGAGACGCGTGAATCATAAATATGATTTATGTGGAATATCGATAGAAATATACGAGACTTAGACTATCGAGATGACGTGAGCGATTACGCTAGAGTTTCGTCGAACGAATCTGAAAGATGTATTAGCGAATAATGCGAATATGATTGTGGACTAAATCGGATGGCTCTAATCCTGAGTGGTGTATGGTCCATCTTGGAAATCATTCGAGCGAAATTGAGGATTAAGGGTAACAACGAGTATGTCGGCGAGGCGATACATTGCGCAAAGCCTTAGAATGCGTCACGCTTACTTGGTTGTGACTTCGAATGTACCGAACGAGATATCATTCGGATAACTTGTGAATGGGCAATGCGAGTTAGGAAACGATATTGAATCAGGATTCGGAACGATGAATAAAAATGGATGGTCTTGATCGAAGAAACCTAGAGGATCGTACTTATGATTTAGGATTTGGTCGAATGAATTATGGTATATCCAATTCGGATAATAGTATCAGTTGCACGACTCAGAGTTCGTTGCAAAGGAAGATCGTCAGGTTACGTATATAATTATTGGTATTGAGGCGTATCAAAGATCGATGTACGATAACTCGGGGGTACTCTGATTCGATGAATGATGATCGTGTAAAATGTCATTGTTCCGATGGATGCTATACTCGGGATATTGAAATTTGTCGAAAAAAGATAGACATGGCTCAAGGATTTTTTAGTTGAACGAATGACGAACAAACTATCGAACTGAGATCTTGGCTTGGAGGAAAATGAAATATTTGGATTGCTTCGACGATAGCCACAATATTGACGTTCTTGTCTTATGCGAGTGCAACTCCAGCCTTGCACATGCGTCACGTCAGATTAGGGCGATCACTCTGCGTGAGCGCTGGTATGGTGATTCATACAGCGGAGGTGATCGAACTTGCATGGCGTGGCAATTTGATTGCTTCGACTTATGGTTTGACGCGAAGGTGGACTCGAGAGTGACTAAGTGTGATTGACGATTGAACTTGAGGATTGAGTAGGTCTAATCGCGTATCGAGAATGAATTAGTCTAGACTCAAGCAAGAGTTACGCTCTACTAAGGACGATTTATCCTGCGAGAACGTGACATGGTGATTCATGTCCAACGTAGATAATCGAACTTGTGTGAGATTGGGGCATGACAAATTGTTGTGCTAGACGACCTCGTGATCGAATACATGAATTGGTTAGAATTGGTGATTTGAACGGATTAGAATCTGTGCAACGAATGCCTTGATGCGAATCAGGTGATCATGCTCGATGTTTAGAAATCTGAGTGATGCGAGCTTGGGAAAACCTTGTATTATCAACTTGGTTTGACCCTAGGATTGGGGTCAGTATTGACATTATTGTTGGGGAACTATGATTCCAATCCTGACATTGACTTTAGCCTTGAGAAATGGCCTAGCGTTAGGCGAGACGTCCATGTTTTAAGAGTTGGCATTCGAAAGATTGATCTTGATGATTGGTATGGATCGATAGAGTGAATCAAGAATATAGGAATACCCCTCACGAGATTCGGCTGACATGCATATATTTCAGGGACGTCTGAATATGTGCACGATGCGACTCGAATGAGAATGATAATTCTCTATCATGCGGCTTGGCTGAAATGCATTATTTTGAGGACACCTAGAATACGTGCACGATCCAACCAAGTGATACGTTGAATTCAAGTAAGACTTAAGGAATGGAAAAGTGTCGAGGATTTGAAATCGTGTTAAAGAAAAGATTGAAAGTTGTGCGAGCGTGGCTCGGACTGAAAAAACGCATAGGCGGAGTGTGTACGAGAGTCCTTGGATCAAAGTGGTCTATAAGTAAGTACTCAGTTAGTTTCGAGGACAAAACTTTTTCTGAGTGGTGTATGATGTAGTGCCCCGTCCCGCTCAGTCAATCGGAGGAATCAAAACGCCGACGACGTTCGAACTTAGCCTCACAACGGCTTGCTCAAAGACTTGCTCGGTCGAGGCGACTCCTCGCTCAGGTGGGGTAGTTTCGGTAACTTGTCTTATCTTAGCCTTCACATAATAAATTGTATGTTTTCAACTTCCATAAGTTAGGCTTGATAATAAAGAGACGCATCCACATAGCTAAGGGAATAATCCTGACGGGTCGACATGTGTTAGAACATGGAAAAAGGTCCTACGGTCGGCTTAGAAGTCTGCTCAGCGTACTTTCAAAATTATACTCGGTCCTTCGTCCCATGGCTTGGGAGAAGGAAAGCTGGTTTAAGTTGCCACGAAGTTAAGAACTTATCCTAAGTCATAGGCATCACCCGCATGGATGCTTGATAAAGCATGCACGGTCCCGTCGTCCAAGGCTTGGCATAGCCTTTGTCTGTCCCGTGGTTTAAGTCGTGTTGCACGGCTTGTGGCTTAAGTTTAGGCACCCAAAGAGCTTGGTTGTTCAAGTCGAGCATGTGCACGGCACGTTCTTTCGATGCAAAGCTTGGCGTAGCCTTTGTCGTCGAGTTGTTGTCCGAATAAGTTAAACAAGAGTTGTGTTGGGCTATCGAAGTCATAGCAAGCACTATCCCCTGTTGCCTGCATTGTCAAGTCATATAGTCTGTAACGCCCCAGTCCCAAAATACGTAGGACTAGGAACGTAGACATGCCAGCTGTATTCATACGAAGTACACTCCAATATGGAAATCTCGTATGAATATATAAGCTGTAAAATACAGTAGAACCATAACTAATCTCATCCACACAGAAATAAATGAATAAATATCATATGAAATGATTTGTCTTGATACAATATGTTGGGCGGAGACAAATCCACTACTAACAAAATAAGGAAAAGTACATAGAAAATAAAATAAGTGGCGAGTGAAGCGAAGGCGATCCAAGTGCAATCATCCTCGACGAAATAGCGATGATCAAGGCTAGAGCTAAAGCACCTGAAAGACAAGAGCACACACCTGGAGAGATAACCAGGTCCTCAGAGGGACGTAACAAGACACATAATATCATGCCATATAAACTGAATAAATATTGCTCAAATAAATAAGTCAATCAAATTCTAACATGGTCCAATACGTACCTACTGAACGAGCGTACCATCCCTCCAACCAAACAAGGATAGGAGATGGTAAACTAATTCACGGCGACGTATCTTTCCATGCTATGAATCCAATATGGTATCCGGACCCCAACAAGGTTCAATACCTTCTCATCGAAGTAGTAAGTCACACCTACAACCAAACAAGGACAAGATGTGACAAACTAATCCGCGACAAGTTATTGTACCAAGCCACGGTCAGATACAAGTACCCAAACCAAAAGTACTAGTACCTAACGGATAAAGTGCATATCCATTCTAGGTGAAATATAGTTAAGAACAATCCTTCCTACGCATGGGCCCTGGCTAAATAGGATCGGCGTAGTCCCCCTTGGGCACCAGAGGCCCCATCAGTAAGAGCATGACGTTCCGCAGAATCGTTAGTGGCCATCAGTAATCATGGTTCATCAATCGTATCTCCAGCGGAGAGTCCGGATCACAAGGGAAGTGCATTCGAAGCCCATACGCTAAGGAATTGTCCTCCCGCCCAATGCCTACTGTGTTGTATCCACAACACAAACCACTATAACCGCTAAGTCAAACTAGCATGCAATCTCTATTAGCGGTTATTCCTATCGCACGGCTTGTACGTACTGGTGGCCAGCCAATCACGCACTTTCGTGTTCTACATGCGACACACAACTTCGTGGTACAACGTGTCAAGGCCATGAATGCAACACACAAAGGTGGTCCCTTAAATCTAGGTTTAATTTGTAAGAAAATAATACACAACAGGAAATATAAATGAACAGTAAGTTCTAACAGATTATGCCATGTATCACAGTTTATTTACATAAAGAAATAATGAACATGCATGAAATATGAGCTAAAATAATTAAACAGCAAATGGCAAGGTGTCTTGCCTGATAGGGCGCCTGATGTGCTGCGATAATCAAGGTGGCATGAACTACGACTTCGGTGCAACAACTATGCAAGGGGACCTCGGGTAGTGGTACGGACAGTTCCATCGGGTCCAGAAGGGTCAAATTAGTTAGGGTGGACATAAGGTAGTCTCGAAATTGGCGAAGGAATGGATTAAGGGAATTTGTTATGGACAAGATTTGATGATGACTAAAAGAGAATTTGAGAGAATAGGTACTTATAATTATTTTGAAAATGTACATAATATAAAACTAGACATGTTATTGTCTAGAAAATACTTATTTATATTAGTGAAATCTATGTCCTATTAGTTAAAATACTTAGATAATTATAGCTAGTAAATTATTTTAGCAACAACAAAATAAAATTTAATTTATCAAAATACCTCTTAGCTCAAAACTACATTCAAATTACCATAGTTTGCATAATAATATATTTATAATATAATTAAACTTCTAAGCCAAAAATCATGTTACGAATAAAATTTTACAAATATTTATAGGTTTATTTTAAAATAAATGTTGATAAAATATAATAAAATAATATCAATTAATAAAATGTTAATAATAGTAAGGAAAACAAAGAACCTAAAAACAAACAATCATATACCAACAAAATAACAATATTAATTAATAACAATAATAAAATAAAAATCTAGTTAACAAAAAACAAAATGAAACAAACAAATAAATAAATATACAAAATAAAATAATAACAACTAATTTAACTCTGTCTCTTCTCCCAAGGAGAGAGAAGAGCAAAGGAAAACGAAAGAAAAAGAAAAAAATTATAAGAGAAGAAGAAGGGGAACGAGGGAGAGAGAAAGAGGAGATCGGAGGAGAGAGAATGGGAGAACGAGAGGAAAAAGGGGCGGAGGCGAGCGGCGGTCCGACGGGGCATCGGATCTTGTCGGCGGAGACGGAAGGTGAAGAGAGGGGCGGACGTGCCCGGAGGAAGGAAGGGGCGCTGCGGCTAGGGCTTTACAGTCGCGGAGGCGGTGGCCGCGGTGGCGCGCTCGCGACGACGGCGGCTCGCCATCACTCGGCGACCGCGGAGACTGATGGTCGGGCCGGGCGCTGAGCAGAGGAAGGCGGCCATATGAGGCTGCTCGGCGCGACGGTCGGAGTTCGATCGGTCGGCTGAGGGTTTGGGAGTCGTTTGATCGGGACTGGACACGGCGGGACGGAGGCGGCGTCCGGCGGATGGAAGGGACGGGCGGCTAGGGTTTCTGGCCGGGGAGAGGCGGCGGTCACGGAGCGGATGTTGGTGGCGGTTGGCTTGGCTCGGCTGTGAGCGGAAGGACGGCTGGGCGTTGGGTGGAGTCGTGCTGCTCCGGGCGGCGGTTTTGGTCGGGCTGCGTACGACTGCCGGAGGGAGCGGTGACTCGGGCGGCGAGGTAAGTTTTAGGGTTAGGGTTTGGTTTTCCTTCTTCTTTGTGTGCTGGTTTCGTTGGTGGTGGCTGTGGTGTCGGGAAGAGTCAGGGGTGATGGTGGCTGGGACACCGGGGTGGTCGCAGGAGACGTAGTCAGGCGGTGGCCTTCCGGCAAGGTGGCCGGGGTGGAGTCAGGGGTTGGGTCCCCGCATCCGCAGTTGGCGGTGGCGGAGGTGGTCGTGAGGGTTTGGCCGTGGTTGGCGTGGTGGTGTGGGCTGGTTGTATCATCCGTATCGGTTTGTCGATACTGACACGGAATTGAATTGGGTGTCCGGTGTGTCGGATACGGGAGAGGATGATGTAAATGTAATAAAGTACTTGAAGGAAAAGGATGGACACGGACATGATGCACTCATACTATGGTTGTGGAATTTGGAGGAATATTGTGAATAAAATATTGGAGGAGTACCCTGCCTATTTATAGGATGTGGGAATTTCCAATTGGATAGGATTAGAATTTTAAACCCAAAAATAGATAGTTCGCAATTTAATTTAAAATTAATCCAATCCAATTCCAAATAAAAATCCAATTTAAATTAAATTATTTTAGTTTAAAATCAATGGGATAATCAAATTTCAAATATATTTTACTATTTAAATAAATCCATAAATTCAAAGCAAGATTTAAATCGCCACAATAAATTCAAAATATGTTTTCCAAAAATACTAATAATATTAATTTTGAAAATTATATTATTATTTCAAATAAACTAATAAATAATTACTAAATATGTATGTAGGTACAAATGGTGTTCTCATAATTATGCTTTTCTAGCATACAATAAAAATATTATTTATTATTAATAATTGTGAGAAATGAAAGGCTTTATAAATAAAATCACAAACTTGGAAATTTTGGAACGATAACGAAATAATTATTATGTATATTATTTTGAAACTATAAAAATAGAAAAAATAATATTTTCAAAATATGTACGCTCGCACATAATCGCACTCGTCGAGCAATTTCGAAAAATAAAATTTCGTACGTGACGTATAATACGACTACGCGACGTACAATACAAAAATTTAAATCAGTACCAATTTAATAAAAAAATTAGTAGAAAATTTAGGGGTTTTATATAGTCCTATGAGAATAAGGCTCGTCATATAAAGTATGTGACTTAAGCGATAGTGTCGCCTAGAGAACAAGTCAGTCTAAGGCACGAGCCACGATTGGTTTAGTAAAAAGTATGCCACGGATAAGGAAGTCACGAGATTGGTCACGCTACTTGGGAGTCTCGATAAGGAAGCACACGAGATCGGTCCCGCTACTTGGGAGTCTCGATAGGAAGAACACAAGATTGGTCCCGCTACTTAGGAGTCTCGATAAGTCTCGATAAGGAAGCACACGAGATCGGTTCCGCTACTTGGGAGTCTCGATAAGGAAGCACACGAGATGGGTCCCGCTACTTGGGAGTCTCGATAGAAAAGCACACGAGATCGGTCCCGCTACTTGGGAGTCTCGATAAGGAAGCACACGAGATCGGTCCCGCTACTTGGGAGTCTCGATAAGAAAGCACACGAGATCGGTCCCGCTACTTGGGAGTCTCGACATGGAAGCACACAAGATCGGTCCCGCTACTTGGGAGTCTCGATAAGTCTCGATAAGGAAGCACACGAGATCGGTCCCGCTACTTGGGAGTCTCGATAAGGAAGTCCACGCGACTGGTTGTCGCCGAGATCGGTCCCGCTACTTGGGAGTCTCGATAGAAAGTTAGAAAGCATGGTCATGTAGATCTAGTTGAGTCTTGCATGGTCATTGGACAACTTGCGCGTAAGGTAAAATTCCTCGAACGATCCCGGGAAGCCTGGTTCGTGTCGGCCTAGGAGGAATTGCAGACATTGTACGACCTTCATCTATGGTACGACTCGATTGAAGTGAACTATTATAATATAGGCTACGGGTCATTCGGTGGGAGCTCGTACCTCGCACAGCGGATGGTCACCGTATGCAAAGATCCAGGATAGCTTGACATTGCTAGTGACCACTCATATAGATGTGTCGGCATAATAGTGGCTATCCGCGTGTATGCCTTTGGATTGCGTCGAGTACTAGCAAATTACGAGTTGGGTTAGCAAGGTCTATTCATAGCAAGTGCTAGATTGAATCGGCGTGGGCTAGGGTGTGTACGGTTGCAACACCATTCTAGAGCCTAAGATTTAGCTATAGCAAGGACACGTGCTTCGGCATGAATGTGGTGTCATCTCAGATTAAGTCAGGAAGGGCCGTAAGATAAGTTGGTTAAGTCGGGTTGATCCTTGGGAGGCCCGATCTCGATCTTTAGGCACGAGCAAGTGTATTGGCACTAGGGGTGAGCAAATACCGACCGATACCGAAAAACCGACCGAATACCGATTAAAAATATTCCGAAAAATTGAACCAAAATTATGTACCGATACCGAATTGCCGAACCGACTAAATTATGGTATAATGGTAATGGTAACGGTTTGAGTGTAATACCATACGGAAACTACTGAACCGAACCGATTCACACACACACACACACACACACACACACACACACACACACACATATACACACACACAAAATTAAGAATGCTAAGAATTGAGTTTTTGATCTTTTGAGCTTATGTTTTTGTGTTCTCATAGAATTTGAAGTGAATTTTGGTTACTTAAACTTATACTAGAGATTAAACTTAGTGACCATGTTTGATATTTTAAGCTCATTTTTAGGTGTTTGCGACTTGTTACATATTGTTCTAATAATTTTGATTAATTGTTTGGTTCGTAGAGGCTTGGCTTTAAAATTAATGCTTCCAAAAAAGTAAAAGTATATATTATAGATTAAGAGGTTCTACAATATTAAGTGTGTTAATTGATCAAATATTAATTGGTAAAATACCGATACCAAACAAAAACCGACCGAATATCGATTTAACCGAAACCGAAAAAAACCGATTCTAAATGGTACGATATTGGTATTGATTTTTCAAATACCAATTTTAAAAAATACTGAAAAAATTGACCAAATACCGACCGATTATACCGACGCTCACCCCTAATTGGCACGACCAGCACGAGCTATCCCCTTGACGTCGTTGACACGAGAACGGTCTAGAGGCACATAAAGAGAAGTGAAAGTCTTGGCACGGTCGAGTTGTATGAGTTCTACTCGGCGAGGCACTGCCTCAAATACATTAAAGTCACGAATAGAGTATAGCACGATCCTGTCGTTGCGTTGCCAAGTATAGGCCAAGACGTCTCTGTCCTAAAAATTGATCCTAAGGCATGACTAGAAAGACAATCAAAAAGGGATTAAGCTGTACAAAGTAAATGAACGTATCGGTTTTGTATGGATGGGCGAGGAGCTCACTCTATAGTATAATTGAGTACTGACATCCACACAGTTTTCATGTGCAGGTACAGGTAGAAGCCCGATGGCGCAGAGCTCGCTTGGATGCGTCGAGGTACGAAGTTCCTTGGCATTTCGAGGTGTGCGGCCGCGTGGAGTCAGGACTTATATGGGACATAATGTATGGACATCGCCATTTCACAGAATCTGCCACTCGTCGCTTGAAGCTTGTATTGAGAAATAAGAGAGAGCATAATGACTTGTAATACGAGAGAAAAGTGAGCTTGAGAGACTTGTAAATTGGCCTCGTGCCCACATTGTAAATCTTTGTTCAATATCAATAAAAATAGTATTTTACATGACTTGTGTTTTGTATTTAAAATTTTCGCTGCTGACTATTCAATATTTCTGTACGAGATTTCTGTGCGACGACCCCCGTCGCTTAGCCTGTAATCGGCCGTTATGGACCTGCCTTGCGTGAGCGCAATCTAGGCTCACGCGGCATCACGCCTTAGCGAGGACGATTGCTCCTACGGGAGCGGGGCATGACAACATCTAGGCAAGGTTCACAGTATCGGTATCAGAATCAGTATCAAATTATTTCTATGAGTATTAGTATCGACGATATCGGTAGTATCGAATGTTTCGGATCGGAGTATCGGATTTTTTAATATCGGAAAACAAATAATTATTACTAATTATTTACATTTAAGAACATATATTTTATACATTTAGGCGTAATTTTAAGTATTATTTCTTAGTAGTTTTGAAATTAAATAAAATATTAGTAACCTTCACCGATTGGTTTACATACAATAGATCCAAATAATGGAGCCAATTAACTAATCATAAACAGACTTGTCAATTCAGAAACCTTTGTATTTTTTGGTTTGTAACAAACATGGTAGGAAATGGAACATAAAGCTAGTCATTGGATATTTTAAAGCCCTATGGTTAGGTAATAAAGCACTCATGACAAGCAACACGCAGGTCACAAGAGTCTCATAGTGAACATATTGGATACTGTCCGTGCTAGATTAATAAGCTCCCTATAGTTGAGATGTAAACCTTATGTGTGGAGCATAAGGTCAACATTAAATAAATGTGGATTCAAATCTTGGAAATTCTCTCTCATAATTCAATCGTAGATAAATAATCTTAAGTAACCAACACATATTCAAGACAAATAGGATAATACTTATTGCCATGTGTTCCTCCAATCAGATTATGCCATTGTAGACTGGCATCCTAATTCCAGAAAGTGATATGAAGCATAAAACTTTTCTATTATGATATTCATGGTTTCAAGAAGATCCAAAATCTATGTTCTTATTAATTCCAAAATCCAAATAGAATCAGACATATTTACTGCAAGTAAAAGAATATAGCTAATTGACATGATGAATTTGGATACAAGCTTATGAAGGAGCTTACATCATTCCTACTACTCTGTAGGTGTCTATGTGGGTACAAACTGCATTAGCTGGGAATGGTTAAGGCAGCATGCAGTAACAGGCATTTGCTAGGATAAGCTGCATTAAACAACATCAGTATTAGGAAATAGTAGCAGCAGCTTTAACAGCAGGTAGTGCACTGAGCACACAAGTATCAGCAAGAACACATGCTGCAGTAACATGTATGTAGTGACAGCAACAGCGCAATATCTGCAAATGATGGGGTTAAGTAAGAATGTGAAACATTCTATAGGAGTGTGTCCTAGGGAGTATACTAGATAAGTATAGATCTGTGTTAGTGTGTAGATATAAGATATATGTATTTTAAAGCCAGGAAAATCAAGTGATACTAAGATAGGTGTGCATCTTGGTATCAAGATACCATGGGTATCTTAAGGGCTAGTGTAAGGGGTTTGAGTATCCCAGATAGAAGTGGTAACCTAGTGTCAAGATAATTGGGTTGTGTCAAGGGTAGGGTATTGGAAATTGGTATCCTAAGGGAAAGATAGTGGGGTACCCATAGGTATAGGTTTTACATATAATTAGGGAAATAGATATTATAGCCATAACTTCGATCCTAATAGATAATAACATATATAAATCAAGTAGGGAACAGAGAACCTAAAAAGATATTTCACTTGTTTATTACCATATGAATTGACCTAGAAGCCTAATCACTGAAAGATAGTTTGATTATTTCTATTACACCCATTGACATATAAAATTCATATAATAGGTTACATGGACTTGACTTGGACGTGGTACGATAAATTTCATGTCATTTTCAAATCTACAACTAAATTATATTTTACAGTAGTGTTCATACCCAGAATATGATTTCTTATTGCTTCATACATAAGTTCTTTTATGGAAATAGTGCAAGGTTACACTGCATCCTCCAACATTAATATACCAAACCCAACTATTGTCTTTTTTCTTGTATTGCTATAGGATTCATTCCATGCACTAAAAACAAGTGAAAATAAAGTAACCTTGGAAGATATGTAACAGAATCTTAAGTTATATTACCTCACGTAGGGCTTTTGAGAGATCCTTCATTGCCAGGACAAGACACTTCTCCTATGGAAAAATAAATTCAGACTCCATCTTTGCTCATCAACAATCAATCTGAAAAAAGACTAAAGACTCACCTTCTATTGTTTGTTATTACCTTAACTGGTGTCGCTTGCCTTGCTTTGCAGTGTATGTCTCAAACAAAAAAAGTTTAGAGGAAAAGGCAGCCATCAGTCAACATAGCAACATCAATAATCTAAAAAGTAAAAAATGATTTTGATAGATGAAGAGGAAGGAGAAAAACAAAAAGTTTGGCCACAAGAAGTCATCTTAATGGGGTACAACTTGTACCTGTCTGGTTAAATAAGAGAAGTAATGTAGAGAAAAAGTACATTAGACAAGAATTTCATCACTATGGGATTTAAGCATTTTAAGTGATCATCATCATGTTGATCAGAGTAAGATTCGAGATAGTAACATTCCTTTTGGCCTAGGACAAAAAAGAAAATGCTAATAAATATATACCTTCATAGGCTTCATATACAACAAGGTAGTGTCTCGAAAACACTAATTTACTGGGTTTGAACACATGTTCGTTTTCTCGTGTAACACAACATAGTTACATACATAAGGCGGCCCAGGATAGTACAGAAGTTGTGAGGAAGGGTTTATTAAAAATGTAAGGAATAGCTGAGGTAGCCCTTCGTAAGGCTAATTGGTGAAGAAGGCATCCTAAGGTTGAAATGAAAGGGTTGGGATCCTGCTATGATGATATGTTCGTATAATATTTGTAGCAGAAAAATCACATATGCATTGAACTAGTACAAGGCTGAGAGACCAAGCAGCAGGAAAGTTTAAGCTAAAGACTTTGGACCAGTTTAAAAGCAAATGTCTGGGCCTTTGGTTGTTCCCTTGATAGATATCACCATCTGGCCAGCATTGATGTCTATCCTGAGGCCTGCGTTGCAGAGTAGGCCTCCTGAGATCAGGTTCTTGGCGATAGCAGGTACGTGCTTCACGCCTTAAAGCGTCAAAGACTTGCCAGAAGTCAGCTTCAATACCACCGTCCCAATCCCGAGCACTTCAGCTTGTGCCTGGTTCGCCACCAAAACTACTTCAGAAGTAGGTGTGTAGGTGGTGAACCATTCCTTGCTGGAGCAGACATGGCAGGTGGCTCCAGTATCTACCCACCAGCCAGAGTCAGTCTCTACCGCATCAACCTGCGCAATCATAGCAACAACGTCAGTGATCATAGATACCTTACTAGGCTCTCCTTGCTCTGATTGCTTGGTCTTTACTTTGCATTCATTCTTGAAGTGGCCCTTCTTGCCACACTTGAAATAAGCCAAATGTGACTTTGGCTTCTTTTGCTTGAACGAAATTCCCTTGACTTTTAGATTGTCAGGGTCCTTCTTCTTGCTGTGGGAAGCCGCCTGCTTTCCCCTTGGTTCCTTGATATGAACCAGATTAGCGTTAGCCAATTGCTTGGACAGTGCGTCCACCTTCAGTTGAGCCCGCATCTGGTCCTCAACATAGATTTTCTGCAAGAGATCTTCAAGGCTGATCTCAAGCTTCTTCCTATACATGTTTGTATAGAACTTACTCCACCCAGCAGGGAGCTTCGAGACAATCACTCCAATAACAAACTTGTCGGAAAGGGGCATCGTCTCGTCTTCCAACTTCTGTCGCAGCTTCAGGAATTCCTTCATCTGCGGCAGCATGGACTTTTCGTCCTCAAAGAGCCATTTGTGATATTTTCCAACCACAAATATCTTGCTCATATTTTTGTCTTCTTCGTACAGTTTCTCCATAGACTCTCATATGTCTATGGCAATAGTCTTCTTACTGTAGGATTCTGCTAGGGAATCCTCCATAGCATTCAGGATAAGCAGCCTGCAAATGTTATTCTCCCTTCTCCACTTGGCCTGAAGTTTAGTAGTCGCAGTGATTGCGGCAGCAGACCCAACATCTGGAACAGTAGGTTCCCCTTCAAGAAGCACGTGATCAACGTCTCTGAGTTGAAGAGTGAGATAAACCTTCCTCTTCTAGACTTGATAATGCTCTCCATCTGTAACGCCCCAGGCCCAAAATACGTAGGACTAGGAACGTAGACATGCCAGCCGTATAATAAATATACGTAAGATGTAAAATGCAGTAGAACCATAACTAATCTCATCCACACCAAAAATAAATGAATAAAAGATATCATATAATGGTAATAAATTGTCTTGATACAATATGTTGGGCGGAGACAAATCTACTACCAACAAATAAGAAAATACATGGGAAATGAAATGATTTTGGCGAGCGAAGCGAAGACGATCCAAGTACAATCATCCTCGAAGAAATAGAGGGACCACGACTAGGGCTAGAATACCTGCGAAAACAATAGCACACACCTGGCGAGATAACCAGGTCCTCAGAGGGACGTAACAAGACACATAATATCATGTCATATAAACTGAATAAATATTACTCAAATAAATAAGTTAATTGAATTATAACATGGTCCAATACACACCTATTGAACTAGCTTACCATCCCCCCAACCAAACAAGGACAAGAGATGGTAAACTAATTCACGGTGACGTATCTTTCCATGCTATGAATCCAATATGGTATCCGGCCCCCAACAAGGTTCAATACCTTCTCATCGAAGTAGTACGTCACACCTACAACCAAACAAGGACAAGATGTGACGAACTAATCCACGACAAGTTATTGTTCCAAGTCACGGTCAGATACAAGTACCCAAACCAAAAGTACTCATACCTAACGGATAAGGTAGCCTAACCGTTCTAAGTGAAATGTAGTTAAGAACAATCCTTCCTACGCATGGGCCCTAGCTAAATAGGATTGGCATGGTCCCCCCTTGGGGCACCAGAGGCCCCATCAGTAAGAGCATAACGTTCCGCAGAACGTCAGTGGCCGTCAGTAATCATGGGTCATCAACCCCGTATCTCCAGCGGAGCTTCCGGGTCACAAGGGAAAGTGCATCGAAGCCCATACGCTAAGGAATTGTCCTCCCCGCCCAATGCCTACTATGTTGTATCCACAATAGAAAACCTCTATAACCGCTAAGTCAAACTAGCATGCAACCTCTATTAGCGGTTATTCCTATCGTACGGCTTATACGCACGGTGGCCAGTCAGTCACGCATGTCCGTGTTCTACATGCGACACACAACTTCGTGTTACAGCGTGTCAAGGCCAATGAATGCAACACACAAGGTGGTCTCTTAAATCTAGGTTTAACGTGTAAGAAAAATAATACATAGCAGGAAATATAAATGAACAGTAAGTTCTAACAGGTTATGCCATGTATCACAGTTTATTTTGCATAAAGAA
>JANAVB010003398.1:24267611-24420208 GCA_029216955.1 Iris pallida
TGCATTTGATGTAATATTTTTTATTATTGTATGTAACATTTTTTACAAGTGTAATATTATTGTAAGCAATATTTTTATAAGTCTAATATCATTGTATACCATTTTTTTTTATTGTACATAACATTTTTAATAACATTTGTAGGATAAAATAATATAGCAAAAAGTCGTACACTTGCAGAAAAGGATGATGATTATGAATGAAACTAAATTTCATTAAATCTTTATTCTTTTACAAAAGTAAAAACAAAAAAATATACAGAAAAATATAATTATGGGTCTTGTGACTCTTGACTATTGTGTCATTTGCATTGCTTCTAATCTTTTGAACGTTAAGTGTATCTTCTGCATCTCTTTATGCGTCTTAATTCGTCAAAATTGAAACCTATATAGAACAATGTAAAATTCAATTAGTAAGAATATAATGAGATAGTAAAATTGTAAAAATATGTAAAGGAATTATATACTACATGTAAATCGGTCAGCAAAGGTGACTATTGTTTCATTCAATTATAAAAAATAAAAAAAAACACAAAAATACTCAAATAATACATACGTATGTACAAACTATTGGTTTTCTAATTATCTACTAAATTATTAATAATTATCTAATATTGTCGATACTGCCGATACCATAAAATTCGATACTCCGATCCGATACTGCCGATACCAATACTCATACAAAATGTCCGATACCGATACCGATATTTTGAACCTTGATCAAAAGATGAGGGGAAGCATGTTTCACTTGTACAATGGACTTGTTTGGTTCGCGAATTTGGGACTGTGAAGTGAAAAAAAAAAACCTGCATCAACAACAATTTTTTTACTGCATTTGGATGAACTTGGAAGTGCTGACAGGATTTGTGCTGCACTTCTAGTCGACTACAAAACTTTCGTTTTTTGCAAGATCCCACATCGAAGTTAAAAACTCGAATGTGGACTCATAAATGGGTGCAGAAGGTGAGACGAAGGAGGGGATCATGAAGGACCTCCAGTCAACGACATACTACATGGTCGAAGAATACAGGGAGTAGGGAGAGGTGGCCATGGTTGGCAGCGACAATGTCTCAAGGAGGGGGGCTCTTCTGGTGATGAAGGGGGTGTCTGGTATGTCGCTGTGGCTAGAGACCAAACGCGTGAGAGACTTTGGTGGGAGCTGGACGGTGGCACAGAGGAGGCGAGGCATTGGCGGTGGCGTAGAGGAGAAGATGGGTGTAAGCGGCAGCGATGGCGGCACATCGTTTGCTATATGAGTGTAGAAAATAAAATGAGAATGATTAATCGCACTCTACTAGAGGGAGTGTTTTAGTATATATTGGAACACAAATAATAATTTTCAATAAAATATGTTTATTTAGTTTCTTGATGGCCCAATTTACTTGTTACACACTTTTGAATTTATTACTTTTGTAAGATAGTTGTGAAAGGGCGACACAAATGTTTTCAAAAAATATTCAGGAAATGACACATTTTTGCACAATTACAGAGGGGAATAATTTTGCAAATTTGATATACACAAATTTTGGCATCCTCACTATCATGGTTTTGCCAGAGGGCCGGAGTTGGCAGCTCGGGTTGGCATCCTGCTGTAGTGAGCTTCCTCAAAGGGAAGTTGGTCATGCTCACAAGTCCTATATATGATATTTTATTTTTTGAGGTGTCCTTTTTTTCGGGCTAGCAAGCAACGTTTAGAAGAAAAAGAAGTCCTATGATACCATTGAAAAGGTAAAAGCTTTCTCAGAGGGAAGTTGCCATACTCAATAGTCCTATAATGCTTTTGAAAAGGTAAACTTATAAACAAGAAACGATTGCGTTAACTACCCCTGTGAAAACGAATTACACGGATCACCCCTATAGACTCCTATGTTTTATAAAAAATTGTAGAGTAGAGTGGGTGGCTAGTGTAATTATTTTCAGAATATGTATAGTTTCTATAATCCTAATGAAAAACAGTAGGGGGCTCTGTATTTATTTCTTACAAAAATTTATAAGAAAGAAGAGGCTGAGGGTCTACTTGGTAACCGTGTTTTCACCGGTTCTGGGGTATTTTAGACCGATTGTTTATGAAAATTCGTGCTTGTTATTTTTTTGAGGCACTGGTTTTGATTGGCTCAAACATTTTCCAAAAACGGTGTAATATAATTTTTTGTGGCTTTGTAAACTCCCAAAATCGGTGAGTTTTGAGGAATTTTATTATTGTATTCCATTTATATTCTCATAGAAAATATATAATTATAACTACTAATACCCTTCCATATTTAATTTTATTCATGTAAAAGAATTTCAGAACTGTTGTTAGTTAATTACCAAGTACGTATTAGACTGGTTTAAAAGCCGCTACTTAAAAATCATTCAAAATCAGATCCCTCGTAACCGCTGGTACACTAACAACACCTCATAACCGCTATCTATACAATTGCTAACCAGACCCTTTTTCTTCGACTAATTATAAGGGCACTTCACTTCTTACTCAGGACTAGTCCAAGATTGGGGTTAGCCCAGCTTAGAGGAGAAATTACTCAGGGCAGTCCATTTTTTTACTTAGGACTGCGCCCAACTCACCCCCAACCCAACTCCACCAACCTAATTTTTTACCTTCATTTCAACCTTTCACTCTCTCTCTCTCTCTCTCTCTCTCTCTTCCTAAAACCTCTCAAACCCCCACTTCTTCTTCTCCACCACCTTCAACAAAGCCCTATATTCCTTCTGAATCTTGTTTCCAATTTCAGAGATAGCACCCAAAGGCTTCTCACAAATAAGGTACAACCCTAATGTTTATTGTATTCGGTTGATATTATTATTTTTGGAATAATTATTTCTAATCCTCGGTTAAAATATTTTGAAAGAAATTATTGTATGGAGAAGATGTAAGATTGTCAAAAAATATTCTATACATAACAAAAGTTTCTCAAATTTTGGAAGAAATTACTCCTAACGTAGTCCGTGGCATGAAAAATATCTAGAACTGTCAAATTTTGGCAGTCTTAACAACATGTAGGATTGACAGTCCTAAACTGGGCTTGCTGCAGTTTAGGACTGTCAAATTTTTTGCCAATCCTGAAATGGACTTGCAGCAGTTTAGGACTACAAAAAATTTGACAGTCCTAAACTGGGCTTGCTGTAGTTTAGGATTGACAAATTTTTTGACAGTCCTAAAATGGACTTGCTGTCAGGACTACAAATTTTTTTGACAGTCCTAAAATGGACTGACTGTACATGCTTACATGTTCAATGGTTTATGTAGGACTTTCAATTTTTTGACAGTCCTATCCATTGGTAGTACTGCCAAAATTTTTGATTGTCCATCATCGTCCCCGTCGCGACTGTGGACAAAATTTTAAATTTTGTGACCCTAAAATGGGTTTAAAACTTCGAAAATCCGATTAGAATGAATATTAAATCAAATTTTAGTTACTAGAATATGTTTAGGATTTTGGGAGGGAGAAGTGAAGAAGAATATAGAAAAAAATGAGTTATATACCAACATTTGGACTAGTCCTGAATAAATTTTAAGTGACAAACTTGTAAATACACAATTTTTTTTTGGGATTTTTTGACTTACATCCCACTTGTTAATATGAATTTGTACTTACATCCCTCTTTTTAATTTTTTTTAGACTTACATCCCACTTTTCGTCACAAAAAATATTCATTTTGTCACAAAAAGTATTTGTTTTGTCACGAAAAAATACTTTTAGTGACGAAAGTGGGATGTAAGTCTTAAAAAAATAAAGGAATTTTTTAACTTTCATCACACTTATTAATATTTTTTAGACTCACATCCCACTTTTCGTCACTAAAAGTATTTTTCGTGACAAAACAAATACTTTTTGTGACAAAATGAATGTTTTTTGTGACGAAAAGTGGGATGTAAGTCTAAAAAAAATTAAAAAGAGGAATGTAAGTACAAATTCATATTAACAAGTGGGATGAAAGTCAAAAAATTCTAAAAATAAAAAGTGGGATGTAAGTATAAAGGGTTAATTAGTTGTACCCCCCTATGGTTTGTACATATTTTGGTAACTGTCCCCGTTGTTTCAAAAATAAAGAATACCCCCATGGCTGCTTAATTTTTCACTCATTTTCTTCTATGCACCAGGGGGGTACAACTAATTAACTTTATAAAACAGGGGGTGTTCTTTATTTTTAAAATAACAGGAACAGTTACCAAAATACATACAAACCATAGGGGGGTACAACTAATTAACCCAAGTATAAAATCATATTAATAAGTGGGATGAAAGTCAAAAAATCGGGTAGCCCTAAGTAGGGTTAATTAGTTGTACCCCCCTATGGTTTGTACATATTTTGGTAACTGTCCCCGTTATTTCAAAAATAAAGAACACCTCCCGGGCTGCTTAATTTTTCACTCATTTTCTTCTATGCACCAGGGAGGTACAACTAATTAACTTTATAAACAAGGAGGGTGTTCTTTATTTTTAAAACAACATGGACAGTTACCAAAATACTAATTAACCCCCCCCCCCCCCCCCCCCGAGTGAAGAGTGAATTACCTTTATGATTTGTCTTTTCTTCACGAATCTATTTTTTTTTTTCTTTTCTAAGATCAGAGCAGAAGGAAGGGCGAGTCTCCATTCCCCTTGATCTCAACTTCTTTCTTTTGTGTTCAAATTTGTTCGTTTAGATCGAGTAGACGCTTTGCTTCCGATCGATCCGAGTGTTTCTTCTGCTCGGTTTAGGGCTAGGTCTTGACTAGGTCGGTCGAATCTGTCGATTCTCGTTCAGACCGTGGATCATTGAGTTTTTCGTTTTTTTCTTTTTTTTGATGATTTTTTAGCTATTATTGGTACTATAAAATTGAGTTTTTCGTTTTGTGATGACTTTTTAGCTATTATTGGTATTATAAAAGATGGGTGAGGCGAGAAAGAGGAATGGAGGAGCAGAGGAGGAGGAGGCGGCGAAGGGCTTAACCCTCCCGGCCAGTGTCCATGGCAACCTAAAGAACGTTTCCGGAGACGATGCTCACAAAGAGATCCTCCAAAGCATCAGGACCTCCAAAACCCCAGTAAGTAAACTCTCTCTACAGCTCTCTAGAATGTTCTAGAACTCTTTCTCCTCTCTCTCTCTCTCTCTCTCTCTTCGCGAGCTGATGATGCAGTTATTTGTTGTGAATTTTGCAGGCGGTGATCAACTATGGCGCTTCATGGTACGTACGCTTCCTTGGCTGCTTCTTACTTGCTTGCTTACTTGCATGTAACAAGAATCAATCGCCTATGTTGTACGGACACCCGGACACATGGACACGCTATGGAGTTGAATCACTGGTATTAAGATGACATTTTTTTCACTCCTACTGACTATGCCTGACGCTGCATCTTCATTACTGTTTTTGAATTGATTCTGTTCAAACATGGTCGTTTATGACATTCTAAGGATTCTGTACAAATACTAAAAAATGGCCTTTTTTCTGGTAGTCTAAGGGACATGTTATTGCAGTAGTTTCTAGAAAATAGGAGGCCTAAATCTAAAAATGGAGATTTCACGTTAGTAATATATACGGAGGTTAATTTTTTTTTTGGGGCCTTTCTGTTTTTGGGGCAACTTGCACATGCTCAGAAACGGCTATGTGTTCAAACCATATTCTCCTACAATAGGATAGAAATAGGGTTGTCGCCAGGTAAGCCTGACCTGAAAAACTAAATCTGTTCATTTGCGTCTTCGGCTTGAGAAGCATGAACTTGCTACCTGTTTGGTACACAGCCTAGGCTCTGAAGTCTGAACATTACAGCTTCAGTTTGGATTTTGGTTGGGTTAAATATTTTCATCCTAATTCACGATGACACAAACTGATTCAAGTACTTTGAGTTTTCTCCAAAGCCTAAGCATTAGGAAAATGTACGTTTGTCTCCGGCTACCTTTGAGGACATCTCTTGTAGTAAATATAGTGAGAGCTTGATTGCAAGATTGCTTCTAATAAAGGGCGTCCCAATGCCACAAGCCTCCCACTAATGCATGGTTTGAGGAGTGTCAAGATGTGTGCAGCCTTACCTCCAATATGCGGAGAGGTGGTTTCTGCGACTCGAGTCCGGATCCTTCAAGATGCAGGCACCAAGTCTTACCGTCATTGAAAGCAGCATCCTCTAGATGATTCCCCTAACGAAAATGGAAAATGTTTCTATATTTTAGGATATAATGTACAAGAAGGTGTCAACTGAAGTGTAATTTTGGTAAGTGCAAAGGCGTGGGTTCAAAAAGCTCTTATATTTGTAAAGTTGGCATGATTAGTTTCTTAATTATAGTACTGCAAAAGCTAGCATATAAGACTGGAAAATTCGGTCAATGACTAGATAGAATAGAAATTATGAATTTCGAGTACTGACTTATAAGGGCCATATTATGGGGGAAGTTTCTTGTTTGGAAAGATACTTATTGGTGCTAGATAACTTGCTAGCCACTAATTGTGATCCTCAAACGTGGTTTTTAGTTTATGGATGGTGATTTTGAGGGTGTCATCTTGCACGACGGAAATAGTCCCTCCTATATTAAGGTGAGTCTGCATACATCTTGACTCTTTTCGGACCCTGCTTAAGTGGGAGCCTCGTGGCACTGGACTAGCTTAATAGACTATTCTCTAGTTTAATAAGTGGTGTGTTAGATGCATAGAGCTGACCCTTTCCTAATAATAATGACTCCATTGGATGCCTAGGTGGCTGTGAAAATGCTTGGGCAGATGAATTGTGAAACTCTAATGCTTATAGTTGGCTGGCTGTTAGAAATTTGAATAAGTTGGTCAATTTGTACTAAGATGTGGTTTCTTACAAGGTTATGTGTTTCTACCGATCTGCTTTATAAGATATCTACACTTCTAATTCCTAGTCGTTCCACTATCATAAGGATGAGAAAGGGCTAGTTGAAGTGAGAACACCTACTATTCGTAAGTAACTATGTAGCATCCCCTGTATATGTTGTTCGGTCGGATTGTGATGCTATAATACACCATGAGCAAGGAATGCACTGAACTCTGTCTAGATGACTCTGGAAATTCGAGAGGTCACTTTGGGTGTGAGTCTTACTGGCCCAACTTTTATGGGGCCCTGATATGTTCTTTTGCCTGGGCTCAGCTATGTAGGTGGCCTTGGTAATTATCAGAGCTCAAACAGACAAGAGGATGCAAGTGTATTTAATCTATTCATTCCAATCAATGAGTTTCAAGAAGTTTTTGGTCATGGGAAAGAGCCCTTTTTTGTGTTCATGATATGGAACTCCATTAAAATCTCAATTAAGTCATGGAAAAGGGACTCTTTTTAAAGGTCCCTTTTTAAAGGGTATCAACTAGCAATAAATTAGGTTAATCTTTTGTGCCCTTGACCTTTCTATTATTGGTTTTTACTGAGATGAAGCTGTGGGAATAAAATCCCAATTCTATTTTTGTCTTATAACGTGAAGGAGATGAATTGGTAGTAAATTCAAATTAGCTCACAAGTTACATATTGGGAGCTAGAATAAGTACAGTTGAGATGTTTAATGGAGCTTAACCATCACCACTGTTGAGCTGGACAATAGTTTTGGATGTATTAGCAAGAGCTAGATAGTAGATGTTTTCCTAGGTACTAATAAGACCAACTTTCATTACTGCATCTACATATTTTCAGTAGAATTGCTCCCAGAATAAAATAGTAGGTTAATTCACATAAATAACATAGTGATGGTAGCAAGTGAGACACACAGACTCGTGTTCTGAATTTTGATGCTCAACCTATATATAAAATATAAAGGTTGACTTCGAATGAAGAAAGTGGAATGGTTGCCTTGTCAGCTGCTTTATTGGATGACTAGTCTTTTAAAAGGTGTTGGTTGAGGATATATGTTAAGAGGCAGACTTTACCTTGGTTCTTGCAAATCCTTTGAAATTTGACCGAACCTGCTCAAGTCATTCAGATATTGAATCGATGGACTTTCCATCAAATGAGCAAGGCTCCAAGTTTGAATATTCACATTGTTATGTAAACTACAACTAAATCGGAATCAACTTGATCTGACTTGGTTTCCTAACGTGGAACTTTTTTTAATGATAGTTATACAATTCATATGCTTAATGACGACTGCAAAGAACACGTGCTTGCACATTTTATGTTCACTTACTCTAGGATCAATTTCAGCTTAACCATTTGACAATCTAAAACTAAAAGAGAAAATGGAAGTCCTGCAAGATGTTTGTGCGAAGTAACCTTATCAAAGTGATCACTTAGGTGAGTTTTATGATAATCAAGTTGCTGCAAAATTAGAACAATGACTCAACAAACTGATAAAATAACTATGACTTTAATACATATCCTCTTGTATACTTATGTTTTTTAGTTTTCCCACTGGACATTTTGCACGAACAATTTTGCTGATACAGGAAAGGTTTTTCATGATATAGCTCTAGATTTGAAGTCAAGGAAGAGAGTGATTAGGTGAGACAATGGCAGAATGAACCTTGATCTGTTATCGGTTTTAAGAAAGATAATGGGGATAGAATAACTATGCTGAATGGTTAGTGTCATTTTCATTTTATTGCTTGTGAAACAAGTGATTTAGTAAATCTTGTGGTGAGACTGATGCAATGCTTTTTCCCAAATCTTAAAAGGTTTATAGTATGTAAACTTTTTTCTAGTACATAACCTTATGCAAGTCTGATTCTTTAACTAAAATAGTTTCAAAACCAATTATCAAGGGTGTTGAGCATTAGGAACTAGTCTTTCAGGTGTAGAGGGAAGAGGACAAGCTTGAGTGACCAGAATTTGAACACTCCAGATCATGACTTGTTTGAGTGACCAAAATTTAAATTAATTTGGAAGAGCTTTGAATGCCTTTACGTTGACGCTGGACTTGTATCAAACTTAAAACCCAAAACTTCATTTATGCATAATGTTTGTTAGTAACTTTGTGCAATGAGTCAATGAAGATAAGGGGCTCACCCAATTGCATTAGTATCTCACCACCACTGGCTTTCTCTATATTCTGGATGTCAGTCTGTTGCATGACTTTGTCGTGGTCTTCTATTCTGTATGGTAAAGGCTCAGAAGCACCTATGTTTTGATGTAATTGGTTTGGTTTGAGATGGGATCACTTTGGTAATGGCAGTATTTTAGAAATCTTTGTGCGGAAGAAATCATTGCCATCGTCAGCTTTAGTGAGTGTCCTCTGCCACACTTTGTGATGGAGCAACTTAAACAATTCCAATGTTTTAACAATAATCCTAGGATTACAACCAAAAGCCTTACATACAACCTTTACAACCTTCTTACAACCGCCTAGGTGGCAGTTGACAATTGGGTATCCTCTCTTCCCCTTTTTTCACATGGAGATACAGGACCCAATTGGTAACCACCACCTAGGCGGTTGTAGAAGGTTGTAATGCTTTTGGTTGTAATCCTAGCATTGCTTCTGTTTTAGTGATCCTTTCTGAACTGCAGAAATCATTGCTATTGGCAATGTTAGTAAACATTCTTAAAGAACATTGTACACCTGCTTCCTCGCTACATATACCCTTCACTCTTGTTTAGATTCCCTATATCATCGTACCAGATTGATAGTGAACATATAACCCAGTTTCCTTTACAATTTGATTAGTTGTTTTAATAAGTTATATACCTGCAGAAAGGTGTCCAAGCAAAAGACCTAGAGCTTTAGGTTTGTAGAAGTGGGGAGTTTAAGAAAAACTTTTCTTCTGAAACAAAAATCCTTGAGGAACTCATGAGTTCTTAATTTTAAAAACTCGGCCATTAATAGCCTTTGGAGGATTACATGCATCTTATCCCTTGAATTTTTTTTTCAAGCACCTAAACAGTAAAAATCAAGGGCCTAAATGCAAAAATACGTGTCATGCTAGTTGAGTTCCTGTAGTCAAACTCCTCCTAAAACGGGAATCTAGGTTGTTTGGTGAACAAAAAACTTTTTCTTCTGAAACGGGAATCTAGGTTGTTTGGTGAACTTTTCAAAAGAACTCTATTTTTTCTGGAATTATTTCTAACAAATCTATTTGCATATAGCATTGCAAATAACATTTCTGGGATTTGAATCCAAATCTATTTGCGTATAACATTGCAAATTATTGTAGGTGTCGTGTTTGCAGCACAATCCTTCCTGCTTTCTGCCAGTTCAGCAACGAATTTAAGAACCTTTCCTTTGTGTATGCGGACATCGATGAGTGCCCCGATACTACTCAGAACATTCTTTACACTCCAACCTTCCACTTCTACCGGAACGGAGAGAGGGTTGACGAGATGCTCGGTGCAGGAGAAGAGAGGCTCCATGATCGCTTGTGGCTACATTCATAATATGTAAGCTTAATTAAGAGTTGCTGCAAAGAATGTAGCACCTCAAAAGGAAATAAATAGTGAAATGTAATTAGAAATTATAATGCTATGTGACTTATATGATTACATTTATGGCAGGTTGTATTATTTGCATATACAAAAACACATTGTTGATTACTGTGTGACTACAGCTCCAAGAACTATATTGGCATTATACCATTCAAGTGTAATTTTGTGCAGTGCGAAATTTTAGCACCAATTCTGACCATCGGATCGAATTTGAACGATGATGATTACTTGTTGCTTGGCATAAGGATTATGCTAGGGTTTCGTGGCCTATTTAAGGAAGCAAAGGGGGTAACTACTTGGTGTGTTGATTGAAGGAGATTCAAGGAGACATCCATCAAATTTATAAGGAATCCGTAATTCGGAATCCGGAATTTGCTCGTAGGACTCACTTCAAGACGATTGCAGGAAGGAAATTTGGGGAGATCCGTCTGCTCGTTTAAGTAGTTATCAAGGTGTGATGAGTGTTGGGTTTTGGCTTTTTCATTGTGAATTTTAGTTCCACATCGGCTAGGTCAAAGGAGTTGTATCTCTATATATTAGCTATGCTATTTTAGAGATGCACATGTGGTGTGGAGGTGCACATGGGTGTGCCATGTAGGGGTGTGCATCGGTCGGTGGTCGACCTATTTAGTCACAACCGAAGTTGAACCGAAGTTAATCGGTTTGAAAATTTTCACAACCGAACCAAATCAACTAACTGGTCGGTTCGGTTCTGAAACCGACCGACTTGGTTCGGTTTGGCTCGGCTCGACTGATCAGTTTGGAAATATATAAACAACAATAAATGGCCCTGGTTGAACAAATATGAAGACAAAGATCGGATTTTCTTGCACTGAATCATCAAGTTTCTTGCTTCAAAACATCTGATAAATTCAGTAAAATGATTAAACTGTGATTTTTTTTTTTGACAAAGAAAGAATGGGTTCAAAATGATTCAAGCCCTCTTGAAAAAAGAGTAGAAGAGAGGGTTTTTTTTTTTTCAACTTATGGGAATGAAGCAGAAGAGAGGTTATGTTTCTCTTTACCTGCAAATGGTATTTGCAGGTAATAGAGAGCCCCATCACATTCACCAGCTATGATTCAAAATTTGCTCAAAATCGGTAGTACTAAAGAAATATTTGATGAAGTACAAATCAATGGAAATAGAACTTACCGTCTCACAGAAGCTGGACGGTCCCCTCCGCTCCCACCGCCTCCTTCGTTCTTGTTGGTCATGCTGCTTGAGCTCCCTCCATCGCCATCTTCTTCTTCGTCATCCAGTCAGACATTACAATGTTGGGGTGTTGGGAAGAGAGCAAAAAAAAAAAAAAATGGGGAGAGAGACAATTGGGTAGCCGCCTCCACCTTTCCCCTGGATATTGAATATGGATGGGCCAGACCAAAACCTAAAGGCTAAAATAACACTGTTAGGTTGTGATTTCGGTTCGGTTCGATTTTAAACGGTTTTGAAAAAAATCAAACCGTTAACCGAACAAAATTGGTCGATTTTTTATAAACTTCAGCCGAACCAATCCGACCGAACCATCGGTTCGGTTAAAAACCGATCGGTTCGGTTTGGTCCGGGTCGATTTGGTTCAAATGTGCACACCCCTAATGCCATGTGGGGTTATTTTTCTAATGGGAAAAAGGCTAAATCAACAATTGAAAGCATTCATGCTTTTTGCTCTTGGAAAATTTATTTCCATGGGAGCTAAGCGACTCGGACTCGGACTCATGGGCTCATGAGGCGTAATGTGGCGTTTTGTTGGCGCACTTTGCACTTAAGTTGTGCTCGTTGCGTGAGCCACTTGCGCGGCCAGGCGCGCTGCCAGGTTGCGCAAGCCAGGTTGTACGGCCAGATGCGCTGCCAGGTTGCGCGGTCCAGTTGCGCGCACAGGTGCGCGCCTAGTTGCCCGGGTGGCGCAGGGTGCGCAGGTGGTGCAGGTGGCGCAAGTGGCTCAGTGCGCGTTCAACGCATGGTGTATAAAGCGCACGGGGTGCGCGAGGTGCGTAACTTGCTTCAGATCGTGCCTGTGCATGATCTGAGCGGTTACTGCATGTTCGGAGTGGTTATTACCACATGTTCGGAGTGGTTATTACCGCTAATAGAGGTTGCATGCTAGTTTGACTTAGCGATTATAGAGGTTTTCTGTTGTGGATACAACATAGTAGGCATTGGGCGGGGGAGGACAATTCCTTAGCGTATGGGCTTCGATGCACTTTCCCTTGTGACCCGGAAGCTCCGCTGGAGATACGGGGTTGATGACCCATGATTACTGACGGCCACTGACGTTCTGCGGAACGTTATGCTCTTACTGATGGGACCTCTGGTGCCCCAAGGGAGGACCATGCCGATCCTATTTAGCCAGGGCCCATGCGTAGGAAGGATTGTTCTTAACTACATTTCACTTAGAACGGTTAGGCTACCTTATCGGTATGAGTACTTTTGGTTTGGGTACTTGTATCTGACCGTGGCTTGGAACAATAACTTGTCGCGGATTAGTTCGTCACATCTTGTCCTTGTTTGGTTGTAGGTGTGACTTACTACTTTGATGAGAAGGTATTGAACCTTGTTGGGGTCCGGATACCATATTGGATTCATAGCATAGAAATATACGTCACTGTGAATTAGTTTACCATCTCCTGTCCTTGTTTGGTTGGGGGGATGGTAAGCTAGTTCAATAGGTGTGCATTGGACCATGTTATAATTCAATTAACTTATTTATTTGAGCAATATTTATTCAGTTTATACGGCATGATATTATGTGTCTTGTTACGTCCCTCTGAGGACCTGGTTATCTCGCCAGGTGTGTGCTATTATTTTCGCAGGTATTCTAGCCCTAGCCGTGGTCCCTCTATTTCTTCGAGGATGATTGCACTTGGATCGTCTTCGCTTCGCTCGCCAAAATCATTTCATTTCCCATATATTTTCTTATTTGTTGGTAGTGGATCTGTCTCCGCCCAACATATTGTATCAAGATAATTCATTACCATTATATGATATCTTTTATTCATTTATTTTTGGTGTGGATGAGATTAGTTATGGTTCTACTGCATTTTACAGCTTACGTATATTTATTATACGGCTGGCATGTCTACGTTCCTAATCCTACGTATTTTGGGACTGGGGCGTTACAGATGGAGAGCATTATCAAGTCTGGAAGAGGAAGGTTTATCTCACTCTTCAACTCAGAGACCTTGATCACGTGCTTTTTGAAGAGGAACCTACTGTTCTAGATGTTGGGTCTGCTGCCGCAATCACTGCGGCTACTAAACTTCAGGCCGAGTGGAGAAGGAAGAATAACATTTGCAGGCTGCTTATCCTGAATGCTATAGAGGATTCCCTAGCAGAATCCTACAGTAAGAAGACTATTGCCAGAGACATATGAGAGTCTATGGAGAAACTGTACGAAGAAGACAAAAACAGGAGCAAGATATTTGTGGTTGAAAAATATCACAAATGGCTCTTTGAGGACGAAAAGTCCATGCTGCCGCAGGTGAAGGAATTCCTGAAGCTGCGACAGAAGTTGGAAGACGAGACGATGCCCCTTTCCGACAAGTTTGTTGTTGGAGTGATTGTCTCGAAGCTCCCTGCTGGGTGGAGTAAGTTCTATGCAAACATGCATAGGAAGAAGCTTGAGATCAGCCTTGAAGATCTCTTGCAGGAAATCTATGTTGAGGACCAGATGCGGGCTCAACTGAAGGTGGATGCACTGTCCAAGCAATTGACTAATGCTAATCTGGTTCATACCAAGGAACCAAGGGGAAAGCAGGCGGCTTCCCACAGCAAGAAGAAGGACCCTGACAATCTAAAAGTCAAGGGAATTTCGTTCAAGCAAAAGAAGCCAAAGTCACATTTGGCTTGTTTCAAGTGTGACAAGAAGGTCCACTTCAAGAATGAATGCAAAGCAAAGACCAAGCAATCAGAGCAAGGAGAGCCTAGTAAGGTATCTATGATCACTGACGTTGTTGCTATGATTGCGCAGGTTGGTGCGGTAGAGACTGACTCTGGCTGGTGGGTAGACACTGGAGTCACCTGTCATGTCTGCTCCAGCAAGGAATGGTTCACCACCTACACACCTACTTCTGAAGTAGTTTTGGTGGCGAACCAGGCACAAGCTGAAGTGCTCGGGATTGGGACGGTGGTAATGAAGCTGACTTCTGGCTCTGACGCTTTAAGGCGTGAAGCACGTACCTGCTATCGCCAAGAACCTGATCTCAGGAGGCCTACTCTGCAATGCAGGCCTCAGGATAGACATCAATGCTGGCCAGATGGTGATGTCTATCAAAGGAACATATTTCGGAAAAACTTTTTATACCGAAGGAATGTTCAAAATTCAGCTTGTAAACCAATCCAATGTTATTAATGCAATTACTCCTTCTGCTTATACTTTTGAGTTGTGGCATAATAGACTAGGACTTGTTCATTGTAAAAGAATAAACATAATGTCTAGTCTAGGGCTTATCTCCAAGTGCGGGGGTAAGGTAGAGAAATGTGAAGTTTGTGCTCAAACGAAGATCACAAGAAAACCCTTTCCTCGGGTTAATCAAAGTACAGATCTTCTGGAGTTGGTACACTCCGATATCTGTGACTTCAAACAGTTCTCTACAAAGGCTGGGATGAAGTATTTCATAACCTTCATCGATGACTTCTCTAAGTATGCGTTCGTCTACTTGCTGAAGTGTCACGACCCGCACCCGCTTTTCGGACGCGAGCTCGTGAGCAAGCCAGCTACGCATCAAGCGGACTCCAGCCCGACTCGAATACGTAAACGCTGTCACGGCTATGGTAAACTGCCAAGTCATGGCAAAACAAATCTATATCTCAAATCCATAATAAGTGTACGAAATATGAATGAACACTATGGGTCGTGGTCTGCAGTCCACTAGCATATATGTCCGATGAGACTCCAAGGAATATAACAAGAGTCTCTAAACTGAAACAATAAGCAAGATATCTCATGATAAGGAATGTAAAGCATGAAAGGATAACAAACGAAATAACGATACATGAATCCCGCAAGCGTATCATCACATCCGCCATCCAGAACTACTAGCTAACTCCATGCAATCAATAAACCTGAAGAGATCGTCCTCAGGGGACATAGAAAGGTACATAAAAACATGCCTATCTAGCAGTTTATCATGCAATAAAGAAAATACAGGAAATAAATTGGAAAACACCAATCAACACGAAAATACGACTATACACGACTGGAAGAACCACTACGCATAAACGAACTGCTGGAGGAGAGCAAGAGAACACGATGTCACGATGTCAACGAATAACCAATCGAATACTCAAACCCTCGCCCCTAGTGTGGAATCGCAGGTTTGAACACCTACTAACCCTCGCTCCTAGTGTGGACTCACAGGTTAGCTTCAAGAAAACACCCTCGCCCCTAGTGTGGACTCGCGGGTGCGGACAGATATCTACTAACCCTCGTCCCTAATGTGGACTCGTAGGTTAGCTTCAGGAATCAAGATACAGATAACTACTAACCCTCGCCCCTAATGTGGACTCGCAGGTTAGCTTCACGAAATCAAAGTACAAATGGCTACTAACCCTCGCCCCTAATGTGTACTCGCAGGTTAGCTTCAAGAATTCAAGGTACAACAGTTCCGTTATGACTTAATCATCCTATGACACGATGCGACTCAGCCCAAGTACAGGCGATGACACGACATGACCCAATCAGATACACGAGAGAATCAATCCAATATGAACTACAAAATTAAATATGAACAAGAACTATTTATATATCCAATATGAACTACGAAGCTAACTATAAACAAGGACTATATATATACTAGCATGCACGATGTACAAATCACATGTCAATAATCAACCAGTAAAATTATATAATAATAGAAATATGCATATAAATAAACTGTAGAGGGAGGCAAGGTATCTTGCCTGGAGGTTGCACGCAGATCCAACAAAATATAGTCAACTGCTACGCCATAAAGTCCAAATCATCACAACTGTCTCCAAAAGCTGAAATAAACATTGCCAACATTCTCAGAATAGTCAAATTAGCTAGGATTGTCTGTCCTTAAGTCCAATTCTGGACACAAGGGCAAAATGGTAATTTTGGGTCAAAACGGTACCGCCGTTGGACCCGCTTTGCACCGAAAAGCGTGCCAAGTCAATGGTCTCTAAAGTCGTCAAAATACATGTCTACAGATTCGTTTTGATGATAGGAATCCAACGGTATGTCCAATTTTGGATTTCGGTGGGCCGTGCACAAAATTGCCCGTTGAATCGGATCGTGGGGCCCGCAAAACGGCGATCCGATCAACTGTCTCAGAATCGGACCAAACTTGGCATACAGCACCAGAAAAATGATACGATCCTATTGGCACAAGTTTCGTCTCAATCTGACAAACGTGCACAAAGTAATTGGAAAATTTTCACAGAGGCCGATACGGTGAATTTCGACGGATACGCATCAAATTGGTCGCGTGTGACGCATCAAATTCGTCGCGCACACGCGACCAATTTGAATTCCGTCAAAGCCCACACGTCCGCAATATCCGTACGCGCCTTTGATGCTTACGGTGTACGACCAGGTCGTCCAGATTGGCGGGACGCACGTCGTATCGGAAGATTTTCCTATTTTCAATATTTTTGAAAACATATTTTTATTGAACTTCATCAATGATTTAATTCATGCACACACATCGAAAAATAGAACTACAAGTTGCGTTTTGATCTTGGTTATGTTAACTTTAACTTTGTTTAATTATTTTCTGAAAACTATTAGAGCATAGATCGAAATCCGGCTTCCAAGTTGGGTCCTGGGCTGTCACTAATGCTCTATTTTTTGCAAGTTTTCTCGGGAAATTTGTCTCGATCTCTCGAGAGAACCCTGGGGTTTTACCCGAAACTATTTGTGGGGTTTGAAGGGGTTCATATAGGCTCTCTAACGCAATTTATAGAATCAAAAATAATCAACTATGCAGGGAGAAAGGTGTGACTGAAGTTGATACCTTGGTTGTCTTTGCTGCTGCGAACTGTACGCGCGCGCGTGGCTTTTTCGGCCGACGGCGGTTGTCTGTGGCGGCGCGCGAGGCCAAGGAGGGTCGCCAGGGTTGGGAGGAAGGGTGGCGCTGTTAGGGTTTGAGAGATTTCATCTCTCGACATATATGCGGTATATATATGCTGCTGTTGCCGAACGGGGGTGGGGATCGGGTGTGAGGGCTTGAAGCTCGGTTATGATGGCTGGGCTGGGCCTGGCTGGTGAGCGGGCTTCGGGCTAAACTGAGATCGGGCTGGGCTGCTTGATTTTTTTTTCTTTTTATTAGCTAATGCTATTTTTTTTTGCTATATATATATATATATATATACACCCACACCTTATATATATATACATGTACATATACATACACATATGCATTTATATATATATATATATATATATATATATATATATATATATATATATATATATATATATATATATATATATATATATATATATATATATATATATATATATATATATATACACACACATATATATATATATATATATATATATATATATATATATATATATATATATATATATATATATATATATATATATATATATATATATATATATACATATATATATTTACCACAAATTCCACACCAACAATAAATTATTTTAAATATAATCAATATTCATAATATAGAATTATTCATAGCAACCAAATAATATCCTATATATATATATATATATATATATATATATATATATATATATATATATATATATATATATATATATATATTATTTTTTATTTTATATATATATATATATATATATATATATATATATATATATATATATATATATATATATATATATATATATATATATATATATATATATATATATATATATATATAGTTTCTTATTTATAGAAATATATATACACATATATATATACATATCATTTATATAATAAATGATTTAATAAATATAAATCGCCAATTCCTAAATATATATACAAAAATATTTACATTTACCAAACATGTCTACAAGGCCGTATTTGGTCCCACTACATGCCTACATGGGCTTAGATTTGACTTGAGCCCAATCTGGACAGGTTCGGTACAACTGGGTTCCCTAAAACTCAATAATATAATTAAATAATAAATAAAATCTTCGGTACGGGTTAAGTCGCAACTTGGCCTGGTTTTCCTAGTTAAGACGTCACTATGACTCGGTCTTCCCTACCATGGCTAATACACTAGTCAAGGCACACTACTACACTACCCGTGCCATGATTCCTAGTCATCTTGTACTCCAATCCTCAATCATGATTAAAATTATCTACCGTAATAATTAACTAAATAATTATTTATAAAAATCTAAAATCACCATTTAAATCAAATAAAAAATAAAAAATATTTCAAAAATTTTTCAGGAAGGGAGGCTACATAAAGGCTAAAGACGAAGCATTCGAGAAGTTCAAGGAGTTCAGAGCCGAAGCTGAGCGGCAGACTGGACAACAACTAAAAAAAAAAAGAAGTAATCGAGGTGGGGAGTACAGGTCTCATGAATTCGCATCGTTCTGTAAAGAACATGAAATTGTCAATGAGACTACGGCTCCGTACTCTCCTCAATCAAACGGAGTAGCAGAGAGGAAGAACAAAACGTTAACAGAAATGATTAACTCAATGCTGTTGACTGCAAGTCTTCCTAAGTGCTACTGGGGAGAAGCTGCATTGACGACCACTTTTATTTTAAATAGAGTGCCTCATGCAACTTCAGACGTTACTCCTCATGAACTCTGGTTCAAGTTCAGACCTAACTTGAATGTCATTCGAGTGTGGGGGTGTCTGGCATATGTCAAGCTTCCAGATCTGAAGATTCAGAAGCTTGGGACAAGGACTACTAAGACGATCTTCTTGGGGTATGCCGAGAAGAGTGATGCTCAGAGATTTTTTGATATTGAGTCAAATCATATCATTGAATCTCACGACACAGAATATTTTGAAGAGAAATTTGCAAGGCACAAGAATATTGTTCTTGCGGATATACCGGAGAACAATGAGGGTGCGCAGGAAACTAAAGTCTTCAATGAAGATGTGGTCCAAGAAGATGTTGTTGTTGAAACAACGATTGAACCAGAATAAGCTGAGCCGTCAGCTAAGCGTGTGAGGAGGCCGAAGGACTTCAGAAGTGACTTTGTCACCTATCATGTGGAAGCATATCCGCTTACCTATGATGAGGCGATGAAGACCAGAGACGTAGTTTTTTGGAAGGAGGCGATTGACAATGAAATTAATTCCATCACCTCAAATAACACTTAGGTGTTCGTTGATCTTCCTGAAGGAGCAAAATCTATCGGATGCAAATGGATCTTCAAGAAGAAGATGAAAGCAGACGAAACTATTGACAAGTTCAAGGCTAGGTTAGTAGCCAAGGGGTTTTCTTAGAAGCAGGGGATTGACTACTTTGACATGTATGCTCCAGTAGCCCGGATGACCACCATCAGAATGTTGATTGCTCTTGCAACAATACATAAGATGGTGATACATCAGATGGATGTGAAAATGGCTTTCCTAAATGGCGAGCTGACCGAAGAGATTTACATACAACAACCAGAGGGATTTGTCGTCAAGGGTCTTGCAGACAAAGTCTGCAAGTTGGTAAAATCTTTGTACGGTCTTAAACAGGCTCCCAAGATGTGGCATGAGAACTTTGACAAAGTTATAAGGTCAAATGGCTACATGGTCAGCGAGACGGACAAGTGTGTTTACACAAAGTTTGCTGATGAAAGAGGTGTGATCGTTTGTCTGTACGTGAACGACATGCTTATCCTAGGTACGGATATGGGTTGTGTCACGGAGACGAAGAAATTCATCTCGAACAAGTTCAGTATGAAGGACTTGGGGGAAGCTGATGTGATCTTAGGGATCAAGATCATCCGGACAGACACTGGACTAGCACTGTCACAGTCTCATTATATTGAGAAAATGATCACTCGTTATGGGTATCGGGATCTTCCAGGGATCGATACGCCATACAGGTGTGATCTGAAGCTGAAGCCTAATTCAGGGGAAAGCGTCAGGCAGCTGGAGTATGCAAGCATAATCGGGATTTTGATGTATGCTACTACTGCCACAAGGCCTGACATAGCTTTCACCGTGGGAATGCTGAGTCGTTTCACGAGCAACCCAGGTGTTGAACACTGGAAAGCTGTGAAACAAGTTATGAGATATCTCAAGAAGACTCAGACATATGCACTGTACTACAGCGAAGATCCGCCAGTAGTGAAAGGCTTCAGTGATGCTAGCTGGTGCTCAGAGGTGGAGAGCGAGAGGTCCACAGGTGGATTCATTTTCACAATGGGTGGAGCTGCTATATCGTGGAAGTCGAAGAAGCATACTATGCTCTCGCGGTCATCCATGGAATCTGAGTTCTTTGCACTTGATACCACAGCCAAGGAAGCAAAATGGCTTCGGAAGCTCATTTATGATCTTCCAGTGGTTGGGGCGCAAATACCGGCGATACCGATATACTGCGACAACCAGGCGACTGCGACGGTGGCATCAAATGACCTCTTCAACGGAAAAAAGAGGACTGTGCGGTTGAAGCACATGGCAGTACATGATCTCATCAAGAGGGGTATTATTACAGTGATTGATGTTCGAAATCAGGAGAACCTGGCGGATTCGTTCACCAAGGGCCTCAAGCGCCAGTTGGTCGATGACACAGCTTGTAAAATGGGCTTGAAGGCATTCTGATATTGTATTATTGTATTTGTAGCACCCAGTTTCTAAAATAAGGGTAATTTTGAACTTTTGTATATTTTAATTATTTAAAATCATGATATAATTTATGATAATTTTTAATCAATTTAAAACTATTTAAAACCATGACTGGTGATTATGATATTTTACTAGTGCAACCTTAGATACTGCATGACCTAGAGACTAACCATGACCAAGGGAGCCTAGTCATGTGATTAGGATGACTAATTACTACTTTTTAGCCTAAGGATATTTTGGTTATTTTAACAATTTGGTAAAATTGTAATTTGTATTAATTAAATATTGTGCTAATCTTTTAGTTAAGCCTTAACCTAGAATCTTAGCCTAATCTAGATTAGCCTTGAGCTTAGAGTCTTGATTAGGATAACCTAGTAATGACAAGATTAACAATATCTAGATATTTCATAGTAGGATATTTACCCCTTAGGATATTTGTGAAAAAAAAGCCTTATGACTAATTGAACCAATAGGAAGGCTTGGAATTGGGTGGACAAGCCCTAGCCACTCATATACATGTAAAACTAACCCTAATTCATTTAATGACCAGCCATCAAGTGCCCCTCCCTTCCTATAAAGAATCCTTAAGAAAACCCTTGCATCTTTTTACCTCTACATAGAACCCTAATTTGTTCTTCCCCAAACTTGAGAGCTTCCCTCTTGATTTTGATCTCCAAATTCCTCCATTCTTCTTCCAATCTTCCATCATTTCTTCTCATTCAACCAAGGAGGAGGTGCTAGCAAGGATTGGAAGCAAGGAGCAAGGAAGGGTGTCCATTTTGGAGGAGCTTTCGTGTCAGAACCGTGTCCTTTGAGTGTATTATTGGGATCCCACTTTCAATAGGTATAAGCATCTCTCTATTTCAATTTCTCTTGCATTTTAGTTAGATTTGAATTTATAGGATCCACCCCCATGCATGTACCCCATTTAGATTCAAATTTGAGGCCATTTGGAACTCTCTTGAGGATTTTAGATATGTGTCTTGTGTCTTACTTGATAGATCCCAAATTAGAACACCCCATGTGTATGTATGCATGATAATAGTTTAAATAGATGTTTAAATTCGGTTTTAGAATGGTTAGAGAGTGGATTGATCTTAGTTAGGATGGTTAGAATGAGTTTCATTTGGATACCTATGTTGATATCCAAGTATATTGGCCTACATGTGTTTCTTTTGTCCAAAACAACTCAAATTCGTCATAATATTCATCCACGTTTTTATTAACCAAAACAACTTATAAATATCATAACTTTTAGCTTAGAACTCCGATTTATCTCCCATTTTTTTTAAAAGAACTGTATCGAAGTTAGCTTTTCAAATATATATTTTAATAAGCCAAATTTGTTCTAGAACTTTCTATAAAACTGTTTGAGTGTCAGCTGTTCGAAAGATGAATGCGTTTCGGTGTTTTCGCGATTTCGGGAGCTTCCGGACACGAAAATACGATCCGTTTGAAGTTTCGGAAAGCTAATACGAAGGGATACAATATACTTTAATCCTAGAATTTAGTGAAGGCCCAATTGGTACAGTATTGGTTTTAAGTAGAAGAGTGACTATACGACATAGGCATTTTGTGTAACCTATGAGCCTATGTAGTATGGATATCATGTGAATGTAGGTATCATAGGTTGTCAAGAATATGTATGATATAGTACATATATATATATATATTTTTAGTACATATATATATATATATTATTGTTATGTAATATATATTAGTATAGTGTGTGTGTTTGAATGAGATAAGGATGTGTATGGTTAGTGGAGAGAAGTGAGATTGATAGAGGATATGTGCTAGTGTGTATTTGATGTTGTATAGATGGTAGTGTAGTGTGTGTGTTAGTATTAGACTGGAGAGAAATTTAGATGTTATATGTATGGATATGTTAGTATGTTAGTGGTTATGTTAGAATCTATGTAGAGGTTAGAGGTATCTTAGAAGTTAGATGGTGATATCTTATATAAGTTAGATAGTTGTGTTAGTCTATGTTATTGTTAGTTAGAGATGACATATGTTAGTTGGTTAGAGTTAGAGATGAATATATATACATATATGTTATGGTTAGATATTAGTTAGTGGATGTTAGTTGTGTTAGGTTTCTAAGTTAGAATAGATGGTTGGAAGTTATATGTTAGAATGTTGCTAGTTGAGGTATTGTTTAGATTTTGATATGTTAGATACCTATGATATGTTAGTATTAACGAGTGTCTAGATGTTGGAAACCTATAGATAGTTAGTATCCTATCTTAGTATCTTAGGATACTAAGAGTGGGGTCTTAGAATAGTGGGTATCGTAGGATACTCAAGTTAGTATCTCAGGGTAAATGAGATTTACTTTTACCTTCAAGGTAAATAAGTTTACCTTATTGTTTGCCATTAAAATTCTTTGATTGCAAATTTCAATACAAACAGAACAGTGTTACAATATAGGACTTAGATGTAGTCCTAGGAGTACACTTTTGTTTATCTGGGTCCCTTGTGCCGACGGAGTGAGTGGTAATGCGTTGACTCCGTTGACGAACTGGCGACGGTTATCGGTTCTCTGAAGGTTTTGATTGCTCTGGGTGCTGGAGCTTGCTGAGAGGAGGAAGACGTTGAGTGTCTGTATCTGCCTCTCTGGTGATATATTCGTTCGTTGGGTATTCTGTGTCTTTTCTGTGCGTCCGTGAGAAGGAAATGATCCCTCTATTTATAGTTTTGTAGGCTGGCTGCTCATGCGCGCATGTAGGATGCGCCGATGCGTGGGGACGCCACGTGGTGATTGCTGATGGAGGCGCATGGACGATGCGCCCTGATCGAGGGGTTGAATTCTTTATACTGCTGTTGTGAGCCGGCACGTAGCAGAGGAGAAGATCTTTCTGTTGCTGAAATCTTGGGTGAGTTGAGTCAAAGGACACGTGTCGTCGACTCAAGGCTCGGAGATCTCGGATTTGATGGGGGGGATGATCTGGTGGAATGTGCCTAGGATTGGGCGCATGAGAAGACTTTGGCTCGTAATCTCTAGGAGTCACGAACCATTCAGGGCGCATGGCTTTTGAGGCGCATGCAGGCGACTTTCCTTCTGTCTTTTGGGATCAGAGAGCAGTCTGAGGCGCATGCGGATGGTTGGGTGGCCACGTGGCAGTAGCCGTCAGAGGGAAGTAATGATGATGCTGACGTTGCCGACGCTTCGTCTTCTGAAAAAGCTGTCAATTGTTCAGACTTCGGAAGGTGTGCTGCCAACTCTGTCAGTTCAGCATTTAATGTTTCTGACATTCGATAGACAGCTGAATGGGCGCGTCGATTGACGTTCCACTAGGCGTATGGAAACGCATGGGGGCACATCCTCTGTGATGCGCCTGGTACTGAAGGGCGCGTCTGTGTTGATGCGCTTGATGTTGAAGGGCGCGTCTGTATGATGCGCGAGTTGGCCGGCACATCTGCTTCGTGACACATTCTTTAATGCAGCGACTGTTACGTTCTTCGAGTGCTTTAAATAGCCGTCTTGATTTGGCTGAATTCGAAGCGTCCGGTTCATCCATTAAATGCAAATTCATTGCATGGAATTCGGAGAGCCATCCACTTGGCGCATGGGTTTGATTTGCCCGGCCTATAAATAGTGGCATGGATAGAGGGTTTGCTTCTCGTTCTCTCACGTACTTCCGACATGAACTTGTGTACTCGAGTGCATTCTGTTGACGAAGTACTCCCGAGGGTGAAGATGCGACGCCATGTCTTCATTGAAGCACTTGAAGGTGACTGTTACGTCCAAAAGCCAGAGTCGAGGGCTTCCGAGGCAGACGGAAGGTGCCTGTTACATCCAAAGATAGGGATGCCCGGGCCTCATCTTCGTTGTGCAGGAAGAGCCATAGATCGGAATGGCGGTGCTAGGCTCTTTCTTCCTTCAAAGTAGGTGTTGCCCACTCTGGTGGGTTTGGAAGCTGCTCCTTTAGCCGTATTTCGATTACGGTCTTCCTTGGTCTTTGGAGGCTCTTTCGAAGCCTCCCCTGGCCACAGATTTGCGGTGCTCTTCTCTTCCTTAGTTTGGGGAGCCCTTCCTCCAGCTACTCAATAAATGCTTTATTAGTCGAAGCACTTATCAGGTGAGTCTGGCTGGAAGAGTGGCACATAACTGGGCTGCTGAAGGGATGCACATAACTGGGATGCACATAACTGAGCTGCTGAAAAGGATGCGCCTTGCTGAGGGCGCATGGTGGGATGCGCCTGACCGAGGGCGCATGATGATTGCTGCGCCTGCCTGAAGGCGCATGGTGGCTGCTGGCTGTAGACTTAGGATCTTTTCTTTGTAGAAATTCTCCTTTGTACAGTCTTTCTTAGACATGTAATAGACTTTTATATGTTAAATAAAAGTCCTCTTTTAATGTCTATATTTGTTGCTTTTTGCTGTGAAGTACTTTGCCCAAGCTCTGGCGCATGTAGTCTGGCGCATAGACTTTCTGGTTGTGAAATTCCATGCTTCTACAAGACCCCCTTCAAAGTTTTCAAAACTTTTGGATAAGTTTTAGAATACTTTGAATAAGAAGCATGGTGGCAGGGGCGTATGTCTGTCGGGGCGCATAGATACTCCGCGCATTAGTGATGGGGCGCATGCTCCGCTTAGTTAATGCAAATGATGACGCCTCGATAACCGAAAAAGATTAATGATGATCTTTTTAGTTTTATTTGTGGTTATCTTTTCACAGAACCCGAGGCGACGGCTGAGATCACACATTCATCGGTTCACGCGTGCGACCAAGCCCTATAAATAGGCGAGAGATGGAGAGAGAGAGTTCTTCTTCTCCTTGCTTTTGGTTTCTCTAGAGTTCTTCTTCAAAAACCCTAACTTTTCTTCTCTCAAAGAATGGCTCCCAAGACTCCTCGCGGCGGTGCTGGCAAGGGAAGTATGTCGAGGAGGATGCTCCTGTCACCATTGTGACTCCGGCCGACGTTCGACCCGCTGTGACGGGTGGGTGTCGTCTCTTCCACTAATTTCTTTGTTCAGTCGATCCTTGGATCATGCGACTGAGTTGGTGTGCCCTAACTCTCTGCTGCCGACGCGCATGGACTTCTATCCGCGCCGAGGTTTTACCCCGCCGACGTGCATAGGTTTAGACCTTTATCATGCACCGAGGTTTAACTGCGAACGTGCATGGGTTTACACCCTGATGATGTGCCGAAGCCTCTTGCTGACGCGCATGGGTTCATACCCTAATGATGCACCGAAGCCTTTCACTGAGGCGCATGGGTTTACACCCTGATGATGCGCCGAAGCTTTTTACTGAGGCGCATGGGTTTAAACCCAGATGATGCGCCAGATTGCTTTGACACACTTTGTCTTTTGGCCTGACTTTTGATTTTTGTTGTGCCAGTATCGATGACAATTCCTTTGCTGAATGAGGTCCTTCTGGATGCTTCCCTTTGTCAAATGGGAGTTGATTTTGATGAGGCGGTTGTCAACCCTGCCAAGGGTGCTATCTTACAGGATCAACCTCCTGAGAGAGTGCTGCAGATCCAGAACCAGTTGCCAATTTTCCTCCAGAGTATGATGGAGAGCGGAAAACTAAAATCTACTGAATCCGAGGATGTGACCTTCTTAAAACCTGCCTTTTTATTCGGTGACCGCCTGATCTCCACTGAAGCGAAGATACTGAAGGTCAAAGAAGACTGGTTCTTTTCTGCAAAAGGCATGGTGCTGTACATGCGACAACTTGACTGCCAGTTGTCGCTGACAGCCTTCTATCGTTTAGCTTCGAAGAGAAGGATGCCCTGGGAGCTTACTCCTTCTCAGGGAGGGGCCCTGAGGGGTGCTCTTTCGATTGATGCTACCTCGAACCAGAGGGATACCCTGGCTGCTACACGAATCGGTCCCTCGTTCAGTTGCCGAACTTTGCGTCCTGGGAGCCTCTACAGTGAAGTCCCAAATGACACTTTTGCCTTCAGTGCCTCAACCTTCGCAAGTCGGATGCTGACATCGAGGGTCATGTATCCGAAAGGTGGCTTTAGGGTTGAAGGTTGGTGTCATCATATCTCGAGGTGGGACGAGTTGACCATTTGGGTGCTTTCGAAGTTCAAGGCTGAGCTTAAGGAGATTGGGCTGACAGCCGCTATCCGTGCCACACAGGCTGGCGTGGATCTCAATAAGCCTATGTTTCTTGCACTCTTGGAATTGTTCAATACCCAGACTGGCACCTTCTACACTTCAGAGGGGGAGTTGGGGTTGGCTCTCCACGAGATGTACGAAGTATCCAAGCTTCCCTGGGGCTCAGAACCGTACGAGGAATATTTTCCGTCGAATGAAGAGATCCAGGTTCTGGAAAATAAGGACTCGGAGATGATGGCCATTTTCAAAGAAGTGGCGAGCCATCATTATTTGATGCACCGGAAGGACAAAGGCAAGACCCAGCCTCATGTGACTGCTTGGAGGGATTATGTTTTCAAGCAGGATTTGGCGGACCCCTCAAGGATCCGGTTTACGACTCCGTAAGGGCTGAAACCTGCGGAAGTGACTTCTGAGAGAAGCCGGCTGGACGAGAGGACTCCTCGTTCCAATGAGGATGGCGAGAATGCGTATAGATGCTTCTGGCACTGTGCGCACCGGATGTCGTCTAAGGCGGTGATGACAGCATATTTGATGATATGGCTCCGAGATTGTGTGTTTACGGGCGGTTCTGGTGCAGTAGAGAGGGTACACCGGAACCTTATTTTGCCTGCCGTAAAGTTGGCCTTTGGACGTCCCTTAGCTCTCCTTCCCGCGATGGTGTGTAACCTGTTGCGGGGTTTGAGGACTTTTGCTGATAACGTGATCCAGGGGAGAGGTAAAAACGACAACTTTTCTCGGACTGAACTGCCATTCCATTATCTTATGGGATGGCTGATTCTGCGTCATCCGAACGTGATGAGTCTAGGTCCGGAGGAGGATCATGTTGAAGGAGATGGCTTTATCCGCCGCTTCTACAAGAGGAAGTGGTTACACACTGGCGTCCCCGTTTGCAGGAGAGTTTTGTCCTACCTTCAGGGGTGGGAGTTTGTCAAGGTTGGCCCTATCTTCAAAGATTTCGAGGCTGACCAAGATTTAGTCGACTCTGGTGAGGACGCGATTACTCTGCCGAAATAGGGTTTTCGTTGGTTATAAAGTATTCGGCCTTCTCACTTGGTCTATCGAAACCAGAATAGGTGTTATCTGGAGCCATATCTACCCAGCCGGTTCGCTCGCCAGTTTGGCTATACCCAGCTAATGCTACGGAATCCCAGTAACAGTCTGGGGTTCATCGGTAGTTTGCTGGATGGAGCCCGGGGCTGGAAATATTACAATGTCGGGTGCACTGGTGTTCAGTTTATGGCGCCCGTTCGCAACCTTCGGCCACAGATCCTGTATTCGGCAGCTAAGCTGTATTGCACAATGAATACTGCGTCTCCAGGTTATGATAGAGAGACTAGTTTCATCATTGGAACTCAGCTGGAGGCCACGGCGAACATGTTGATGGTGGCTCGATCATATCGTCCACCAGAATTGGCGGGATATTGGGCTGCCGCTGCAGCATCAGTGAGAGATCCCCTTGTTGGAAAGAGGCGGACTGATGCGGAAGCCGGCTCGTCTGTACCAAAAAGGTCGAGAAAGACGACGACTCCAAAGACAACGGGAGTGCCACCTGTACCGCCAGTGGAGTCAGCTCCTGCTGAGGTAAGGAGTCCTCTGTAATTTTTGGCTCATCTTGTCATTTTGGTGACTTGTGCTTTTCTTCTTGTAGGATCGTCGAAGAAGAAGACCCGTGTTTCAAAACCGGGTGTCAGTAAACCAAAGGAGGTAGCAAGCTCTTCTGACGAGCGCATACCTCCGATGGTAATGTCTCCAATAGAGGAGAGTCCCGGAGATGTCCCTGCAGAGGTTTTACTATCTCCAGACTTTGTTGAAAGAGATGCAGAGGTTGCAACAACTTCTGGGATGGTGCCAGCTGCCGTGAGGGCCTTGGACGTTGAGGGTCCAGCAGACACGGGGCTTTGTGATGATGATGTGGAGTAGAGTTCATCGTCTTCGGATGACGATGCTCCAGAGTTGCAAGAGCCTGTTGCGGGGGCAACCGAGATGGTTGGAACAGAGGAGAGGGTTGATTCCTCTCCTTGTTATGATGAGGGGAGGTCGGCTGCATCATTGCCGAGCCCTACCCCAGACTCAGTGACGGAAGCTGAGGTGGCTACCAATCAGGAGATAGCGACAAGTCCTGTCCCTGTAGAGGGATTTGATGAAGAGACTCGTCTGGCGGTCCTGACTTCAGGGACGAGTCAGGAGGTAAGTGTTGATCTCCCCATTCTGCCAGGGGAAGTATTGGCTGGTGATAGCACGTTGGGTATTGAAGAGGTGGCCGCTGACGTCGGTGGTACTTCCGAGTTTAGGAAGGATAAGGGTGTGATGGAACCCTCTGTTGCTCCTTCCACTTGGGGTACGATCTCGACGCCTGTCCCGGTTTCTTCTGTTCCCTTGGCTCCTCGGGCTAGTAGTCAGGCCCCTGTTGATGAAGAGCCTACTGATACCGAGGTTCCAGCCTCGCAGGTTGAGGTCGGCGAGTCTTCTTCCGGTCTGCCGACTGGAGTAGCTCCTCCAACCCCTGCTATGACGCTGCAGGTGCTGGCGAACGCAGATGAATATGTGAAATTCATCATTGAGACAGTGTACAAAATGCTGCAGAGGGGTGTATTTGCGGTGATGGATGCCAACGGAAGCTTTGCGACGGCAAGAACTCTGGCAATGCCTTATATTGACCTGATCCGTCTTCACCAAGGTCATGATTATATGGTCGAGATCCTGGAGGCTTCGGTAGTTGAGCTGGACCAGCGGCTCTCGAAACTTCAGCGCATCCAGCGAAATGACCTCTCCGTCTTGATAGATGCAGAGAAGGGGAAGCTGATCGCTGAGATTGAGTCTTCCTACCAGGCCACCGTGAGTGTCTGGAAGCGCGAAGTGGCTGAGACTAAAGCTGCGGTAGAGCGGTTGTCTCAGTCCATGCGGGAGACAGTGGAAACGCGAGCCGTGTTGGACGCTAATATCGCAGAGATCAATGCCTAGATCCGCCGCCTTGAGGACCAGCGGGCCCGATTCCAGTTAGATGCCGAACGTGTCCAGGCTAAACACGTAGTATTCAAGAAGGAAGAAGCAACTTTCACTCAGCGGACTCTTGCCCTGGCTCAGCGGCGACAACAGCTTGATGAGAAGCATGAGAACGATACTTCTGCTGAGGCTGTTGAATCGATGCGTCAAGAAGCTGAGCGTCGAGTCCTGGCGACTGTGGAGACTCGTGCGGCAGACTTGAGACGCCGAGTCAGAGAGCTTTCAGCCAACCCTGGGGATGCTTAGGGATTGTAGCCTCTTTTTTTATATTTTTGCAACTCTTGCTGGGGATAGTGTAGTCCTTTACTCTCTCTTTTTAGAAATAAAGAAGTACACAATTTTCTGTGATATATTCATTTTTGTTGTCATGAACTTGATGATTTGTGTGGACCTATTATCTTTTGCGCACCTTAGTTTTTAGGTACAGATAATAAGTTTGAAAGAACCAACATATTTGCTCAGAGGTAATGTGGACGTGGCAAATATGGGGTTCAAGTGGTGGAATCACCCTACTCAGAGGTGTTATGGACGTGGTAGGAATGATCCTGGGGGATACGCGGAACTACTCAGAGGTGATGTGGACGTGGAAGTTCTACGATCAATGTACGACAACGCAGGGGTTGTCTGTACGGGATGTTTACTCAGAGGTAATGTGGACGTGGTAAACATGAAGGGTAGCGTAGTCTTACGGGGTGTAAGATTCTGCCTTGTAGGGTATAGGGGGGACAACTCAGAGGTGATGTGGACGTGGTTGTCCTTCTACTGGAGGATGCTACGGAACAGCTGGGTTCCAGAAGCGTACGATTTTGTGGAAGAGAATTGTCTGTGAGCCCTGATGATTGGGTCCACAGATCCCCTGGTGGAAGCACATGTCTGAAGGATGTCAAGAGTAATATTTCTTTAGAAACTTGCCGTTGATGGGCATCATGAACAAGTCCCCATTGGGTTTGGCGAGGCGGTAAGCACCGTTTGAGTATACCGTCTCTATGATGAAAGGTCCTTTCCACTTGGGTTCGAACTTTTCTGGTGTCTTGTGAGTTAACACCATCGGCCTCCTGACTGCCAGAACCAGGTTGCCAACTTGGAAAGTCCTCTGCTTGACCTTCTTGTTGAAAGCCTGTGATATACGGGCTTGGTAGAGTTCGATGCATTGTTGAGCTAGGAGACGCTTTTCATCAAGTGCCTCCAGTTCCCGCAGACGACGACGTTGATTGTCTTCTTCTGTGAGTTGGTTTATGATTGCTACATGGAGTGAGGGTATCTGAATCTCGAGAGGCAGTACCGCTTTGTTTTCGTAGACCAGGAAGAATGGTGTGTTGCCCGTCGGGGTCCGTACCGTTGTGCGGTAGGCCCAAAGGCATTCGCCGAGCTTTTCGTCCCAGTCGCGCTTGTTAGATGATACGACCATTTTGAGTAGCCTGACGATAGTTTTGTTGAATGCCTCGGCCAATCCGTTTGCTGCCGGATTGTAGGCGGTTGATGCCACATTTTGAATGCGATTCTTGTCACAGAATCGGCTGAAAATATGGCCGATGAACTGAGGACCATTATCGTGGATGATCCTTCGGGGTACCCCGAAACGGTAGATAACGTGGTGCTTGATGAAGCTGATCACCCTGGAGCTTTTCACTTCTGCCAGAGGAACTGCTTCTGCCCATTGGAGAAGTAGTCGGTGATTGCTAGGATGAAGCGGTGCCCTCTCGATGAAGGAGGGGTGCTTGGTCCCACAATGTCCATTCCCCAAGCTTCGAAGGGCCAGGAGACGACTGTAGGATGTAGTGGTTCTGACGGTGTATGTATAAAGTCTGCGTGAAGTTGGCACGCGTGGCACTTCTTAGCATATTCAACAGCGTCAACGGCCATGGTTGGCCAGTAGTAGCCCATGCATCGCAGTCGATCCTGCAACTTAGGGCCAGGTTGATGGGCCCCGCAGGTTCCATCGTGAGCTTCTCGAAGGGCTTCGGCTGCTTCTTTGTTAGACAAACATCGAAGGAGAAGTCCATCGTAGGAGCATCGGTACATCATTTTAGTGGCTGTATCGTAGTAGAATCGAAGAGAGCGTCTCCTGACTGAGACGGCTTCCTTCGGGTCCTCTGGAAGAATTCCGTAGACAGCGAAGTCGATGAACGGGAACCTCCAGTCTCGGACATTGACACCAGTATTTGTCGGCATAGCGTGGGCCATGTGTGAGCATAGGTTGTTTTTAGGACAGACCAAGTCTCTCCCGACGACGGTGACATAGTGTTGAGTTCCGAGGGGCGCTGCCAGTAAGGCCGCGAGGCCAGCCAGAGCGTCGGCCTCCAAGTTTTGTAGACGGGGTACATGTTCGATGAAGAACCCGGTGAAGGTTGAAACGATGTTCAATGCAACTTCGTAGTAAGGGATCAGATCTTCATGGCGAACTTCGTATTGCCCTCTGATCTGGTTTACGACGAGTTTTGAGTCGCCGTAGGCCTCCAGATGATTCACCCCCAGCTGTTGCGCTAGCTGGAGTCCCATAATGAGCGCGTTGTTCTCGGCAACATTGTTGGAGCACGGCTTCGAGAGGGAGTAGGCACGCTGGATGACCAGTTGATCGGGGGAGACTAATACCACCCCCACTCCTGCGATGATTTGGCCTTTGGGGCCTGTTCTTGAAGCGCCATCGAAAAACATCTGCCAGACGGATCCTTCTTCGGTGACGTTTGATTCTTGGACCTCATCCGGGATGTCTTCATAGAGCCTTGAGGACTCTGGGATGGGGTGTGCAGCTAAGAAGTCGGCCAGAGCTTGACCCTTAACAGCCCTCTGTGGAACGAACACCATGTTGTATGGTGTTAGCAAGATCGCCCATATGGCTAGCCGGGAGTTCAATGATCCTGGCTTCGTCATGAGAACCCTGAGCGGATTGACTCAGGAAATGACATGAATTGTCTGCCCCGAGATATAATGTCGAGTCTTTTGGATGGTAAATACCAAAGCCAAGCACTCTTTCTCAACAGGGTTGTACCAGTGTTCGGCCCCGATCAGAGTTCGACTGAGGTAGTAGATTGCTTGCTCATAGCCTGTGTCACTGTTCTGAGCTAGCAGAGCGTCGAGGGAATGATCCATGGCACGGACATAAAGGAGAAACGGTTTGCCGACGACGGGTGCCACCAGGACTGGTGGGCTCGTCAAGTAGGCTTTGATGTCGTCGAAAGCCTTTTGGCATTCCTCTGTCCAGACGTAAGAGACTCCATTCTTCATGAGCTGGGTGAAGGGTTGACATTTGCCGGAAAGGTTTGCTATGAACCTCCGGATGTATGCCAGACGTCCCTGTAGTCCTCGAAGTTCTCGAAGGTTCTTCGGAGGGTCCATATCAAGGATAGCTTTGGTCTTCTCGGGATCGACATGAATGCCTTTCGCCGTGATGATGAAGCCTAAGAACTTTTCGCTAGAAACCCCAAAAAAGGATTTAGCGGGGTTCATCTTGAGTTGATGCGCTCGCATGAGATCGAAGACTGTCTTGAGGTCTTATAGGTGATCTCATTTGAAACGGCTCTTGACTGCGATGTCGTCAACATAGCATTCGACTGTCTTGCGAAGGTGCTGACAGAAAATGGTGCTCATAGCTCGTTGGTATGTCGCACCGGGATTCTTCAAGACGAAGGGCATCACTGTGTAGCAGAAAACACCCTTCGGAGTCCTGAATGACGTGTGTTTTGCATCATCGGGGAATATCTTGATCTGGTTGTAGCCCGAATACCCATCCATGAAAGACATACGCTCGAAGCCACATGTGTTGTCGATCATCACGTCAGTGATTGGAAGCGGGAATTCGTCCTTTGGACAAGCAGAATTGAGGTCCCTGAAGTCGATACAGACTCGTATCTTCCTATTCTTCTTGGTGACGGGGACGACGTTGGCTACCCAATCTGGGTGTTGCTCTTCACGGATGAAGCCGCTGGTCAAGAGCTTATCCACCTCCTGATCGATGGCGTTCATAATGTCCGGACGGAAGCGCCGCTGCTGTTATTTGATAGGCTTGGCATCAGGTAGGATGTTCAGCCTATGCATCACGATCTGGGGATCAAGTCCCGGCATATCTTCGTAGCTCCAGGCGAAGACGTCGATATACTCTTTAGCCAGCTAGATTAAAGATTCTCGGTCTTCTCCTTTCAGGCTTTTGCTGACGAAGATGGGTTTGGAAGAAGCTCCATCCCCAAGGTCGATCTGCTCGACTTCTTCGGTGGGAGGTTCACGTAACTCAAAACGAGACTCCCATTGTTCTCCTAGGCGTTGAGCCCAGGGTTCTTCTTCGAAGAGTTCAGGCGCTTGGTCTTCGCCTTCATCTTCTTGAGGTTGTGCTGATGTCATGTTGGCTGACAGCACTCACTTAAAGACTGAGCCGATACTGGTATCAGAGTCCCATATTGACGCTTCAGACGAGTGAGAATGTTCTACTTCTTCTGCGTCTGAGCTCTCTAGAGTTGATGGTGGCGTGACATAGCCTACCCCCCCGTCGAGTCCGGTTGTAGTAGTCCTGTGGCTTCCCTTTTGGAGTTGGAAGCCGGAGAGGGAGACGTCGACCCTTGCCATAGTTGAGGCCTTTGTTGCTCTTCAGGTCGTAACCTATCTTTTGGATGAGGTACTTTGCCTTGTCCGTGTGCCGGTAGAGTTGTATTCTGTCGGCATCTGGTTCTGGCTCGAGTGGCGGGAGGTCTTGATGATGCTCGACTTTGCCGAAGATGATGGATTCCTCGTCTCGACTTCGTGGCGGGACTATGTAACAAACTCCTTGAGACGGGACTACTCGATTTGCATGATGGACGGTCGTTATTTGTGTTTGCAATGACCGTAGAGCGTTATCTAATGTATACATAGCGTTCCAATGTGGAAGACAAGAATAATTAAAAGACACTCTATTATTGATGAAATGCGAGATTTTATCCCGCAGGATTATATTGTCCAGAGAGGGGGCATCTACATTAGCCGAGATATAGTCCCCCAGCTCTTCATCTGTAAGTACCGGAGTAGGATCGGGAGAGTCCACCACAGTGTTGGTCTTGGAGTCCGAGAGGACTATGTGGGCTTTCTTCGACGGCTGGGATGGCGGCGGCCTGCCTTTAAGACGCACCTTCAGAGGTGCCTCCGCTGTGCCTCCAGTGACTGGCGTCTTTCTCTGTAGTTTTGCCACGAGGGAAGCCGATGTTTGAGGCAGCTTTTTCTTTAGCCGTATCTTCAGGGGAGCTTCAGGAGCAGCTGGTGCTTTCCCGGGTAGCTTAATGTTCATGGGAGGCAACTTCTGAGGCGGTTTGCCTTCGAGTCGGATCTTCAAAGGAGCATCGGGAGTGACCTCGGGCTCCATGTCTGGCTCTGCTGCTATTTCTGCTTCATCGTCAGCATCATTGGCTTCCTCTTCGTCAGGTGACTTGTATAAGTCAGCATCGGTGAAGTAGGCTTCAATCCCTTTGAAAGGGTCAATGTCTGCGAACTCCGTCCGGATGACGCTGTTGGTGGACACATACTTCATACACTGGTGGAGCATGGATGGCACCACCATGTACTCATGCAGCCATGGTCGACCGAGCAGGATGTTGTATTTGACATCGGCATCCACAACGTAGCAGGTCACCTCAGTTCTGAGGTTACCGATGTGACACTTCAGTCGAATTTTGCCCAGCGGCTCGCTTTTGCTGGCGTTGAAGCTACTGATTGTTGTGTTGGAGGGCGCCAGCCGGTACATTGGGATCCCCAGTGTTGAGAGCAGCGTCTTCGGGATGATGCTGAGGGAAGATCCCGGATCGATCTGAATCTGCTTCACCTTGACTGAACCGATATACCCTGTATAATACAGCGGCCGGTTATGTCGGTTGTGCTTGAGCAGCATGTCTTGTTGGGTGAAAGTTATGTTCGAGATAACTTCATCCGCACAATGACAGTGCGCACACGTAGTTGGGAGATCTTCAGGCTGCTTGACCTGACTGAGAAAGGATTCAGCATCCTTCAGAGCTTCACATAGAGCTTCTCGGGAGTCTTTAGAAAGACGCAGGAGCTCGAACAAAGATAGGCGGGCAGGAGTACTGGCCAGTTGTGCCTGTATGTCGAAGTTGTGGGGCTTGGCTAGCCCCGAAGCATTCTCCTTTCGTAGAGGTCTGTTGAAACGAGCCTCTACATGCTTCTGCTTATTGGCTGCTGAGGGCTTAGATGGACCCTCCTCCTGGGCAGCAGGGACGGTGCAAGGAGGCACCACCTCGGCGGTAGCTTCGTCGGGTTGGACGTTCAGTTATGAACGCGTCTGCACAGGAAGTGCCTCTTCCATTGAAGAAGAGACCGTACGACAAGACTTGATCTTCCTGCCTCTGGATTTGGAGGTAGGACGTACCTCCGGTTGAGTCACCTCGGAGACGAGGTCAGGGTGAACCCATAGGACCTCTCCTCGAGATGTGGTGAGCGGGATAAGTCCACTCACGTTGTCACGGGTTGGTGGTAAGTTAACCACCTCCATTGTCGCCTTAGGGATGGGGACGACGCCATCTTGTGTTGTAGTCAGCGGCAGGGTGCCAAACTGGAGTGACACCACGTTGGCCGACACCGTCTTCTCCTCGTAGTCGATGGAGATTACATCCGCATTGATCATGCGCTGGATATAATTCTTGAGGACATAGCAGTCCTTGGTTGGGTGTCCGACAAACCGATGGTAGTGACAGTACCTCGGGTTGTCCACTTTCCCAACCTCATCGGGACGCTTCGGGTCCGGAAGCTTGATCTTGTCACCCTGCTTCAGTATCTCAAAGAGTTGCAGGGTGTCTTCGTCGTTGAACGAATAAACCTCCTTTGGCCTTGGTGCAAGAGGAGGCTTCTGGGTAGGTGCTGACGCACCTTTTGAGGCATTGACAGTCAATACCTGTTTCCCCTTTGTCTCTCGTCCGGGGTTGTTGGCTGCAGGCCGTTTCCCCTTGTCCTCGAAGGCAGGGAAACTGACTCCCAGAAGACAAGCATTGGCTGCCTTCTTCTCCGCGGCTTCTGCTTCAATGATCAAGGAGCTCCAGTCGGGAGGAGGAGTAGAGTTAAGCCAGAGTTTGACTGCAGGCAGCATGTTTAAACTGCAGGAGGAGAGAAGCGCATGTTCTGGCATGCCCGGGGGCAGTCTGAAGTAGGCCTGTCGGAAGCGTTCGATGAACACTCGAACTGTTTCCTTCTCCTTCTGGCGTATCTCTATAAGGGACGCCATTGTCATGTCCTTCCTGCCGTCGTAGAAACGGTCGAAAAAGAGGTACGTCAGGTCGTCGAGAGAAGATATTGAATTATCGGGGAGGCTGCAGTACCAGTCGTATGCCACTCCTTTCAGTGCCCCAACAAATATGCTGGTAAGTAGTGCATCCTCCTTCGGGAGATGTCCCATCTGAGACTGGAAATACGTCAGGTAGCGACGTGGAGAGTCCTTCCCGTCGTATGGCATCAGTATTTGTGGTTATACTTTGGAGGATAAACCACCTTGTTCCACTCGAGGGGATAAGGCTGGGGGATGTCCATTTTCTGGCGCTGCTCTTGTCTCGTCTTGGACTCAAAGCGCTCGCGCAGGTCCCTGATCATCTCGACCACGTCTTCCGTAGAGCTGGGAGTCGGGGAAGGTGGTACCACCGGATGTTGAGCATTTGAGGGCTCCGACGTCCGAGGTGCTTCTCGGCGATCTGCGTCCGAGGATACCCGTTGAAGGGGTACACTCGACTCTCCATTGGCCCCTGGATCGGGACCGGTAGAAGGTGTCTTCGCCAAAGCAAACCTATCTCAAACACTGCTTGAGTCAGTGTTTGTATGGAGGCAGAGAGGGTTTTGAGTCCTCCCTCCAGGGTATCCATGCGCTGGACGAGGTCCGTTGGCGGCGTATCAGACTCGATATCAGCCCTAGTCACGTTTACTGTCATGATGCGGTCGGGAGTGGATGGATGGGTTGAGGCCTCACTCTCAGCCTCGCTCTCTTGTAGGGGAGTCGCCTCTCCTGGAGCTTCGTCTTGGCTACCCCCGGTTATGTTCGGGAGAACATTCACCACGGGCGCATCTGCAAGGGCCTGATTACCATCAGCTCCGTCTTGAAGGGCCTCTTCCTCTCCGGAACTCGGGTCTGCAGATGCTAGACTACCCCCAGCTATGTTCTGGGGGATATCCTCGTCTTCAGGGGCTTCTGGGAGGCTGATTTTGCCTCGAAGATCTGCCCCAGGTGTGCTTTGGACACACTCGTCTTCGGAAGGAGGCTCCACAAGGGTCTGACTGCCCCCAGCTTCCTCCAAGATCTTCTTCCTCGCTCGAGTGCCTTCGAACACTCCGGAGGACGAGACAGCTGTCTTGGTTTTCCTCGGTTGGCTTTTGGACGAGGAAGAGAAACTGCCAGTCGCCTTTCGGACTGACGAGGAGTTGGAGATCATGTTGCATGATGCAACCATTGGTTCCTCTTCTGTTGACACCTTCTTCCCGAGGCGACGTCGGAGAGGTATCGATGGTTGCAGCCGCTGGAACACCGACTGCCTTGGTGGGACTGCTGCTTTGCAACAGCAGTTGATGGTGACCACAGCACAAGTATGCCCCGTGAGAGGCGCATCGTGCTTGTCAGTCAACTCTCCTAATCGGCGCTTGTGTGTAATCACGTTACGCAGATCGTTGGAGGAGAGTGCCACCTTTGCACCCCCTTCAGGCGCATGGTAAGGCCAAGCGCCGGGGTGGTCAAGTGAGTGCTGTGCCCCCTGATCTAATACCAAACAGGCATCCCGATCAGAAGTGGGGGAACCACAACATTTGGAGTGACTTGAACGGACCTCAAACGCACAACCGGAGGAGGCGCGGGAGTTCAAGACCATTGGTTTTGCCTTACTCGACTTGGTTGTGCACGCAGTAGATGCGCCCAAATGAGACAAGGACTTTGAAGGTCGGCTCGTTCTCGGCGCCACAGCACTCGAGTCGACCTTGTACAACTTACCATCAGCAGCGTGCATGATTGTGAGCGCATGTTTCTGGCTTGTTGCTGGCATAGCACGTTTGGGACGCATGGCCCGTGCTGTCTTGGACTTCTTCGTACCAGGCCGCTGGGGCGCGTAGTACTCAGAATCCAAATTCTCCTCGCCACTACAGCGAGTGAGTCTGTCAAAGACAAAGACCTTCTGTGGCGCATCAGAGGTGATACGCGGGGCATTGGCTGTGCCCCTGCTCCGCCGATGCATCTTCCTCGCCTGAGAGGGAGATGGCTGGGGAACGTGGTTAGCCGCATGTTTCCCCGAGAGATGCACTGCACCGGTGGGCGCATCTTGGTTGCTGAGGACGTCAGCAGAAAGGAAAGGCTGGATTGGCGCATCCCCTTCGGTGGTGGTGCCCGAGGCGTCGACCTTGCGCACCCAGACTCGGCGGGTCTTCTTCGGCTTCGGCAGCCGCTTCGAAGGACTCGCACTTCTTTCAGAGATGAACTCCTCATACGCCCGTTGATTGAGGCATACGACCAGCGTTTTGTGGAAGGAGCCCACCTTCACGTCGTCGGATTGTGACACAGCTTTCTCGTTGGAGGAGAAAGAGGTCCCCAGCAGAGTCGCTAGCTTGTTTGCCATTAAAATTCTTTGATTGCAAATTTCAATACAAACAGAACAGTGTTACAATATAGGACTTAGATGTAGTCCTAGGAGTACACTTTTGTTTATCTGGGTCCCTTGTGCCGATGGAGTGAGTGGTAATGCGTTGACTTCGTTGACGAACTGACGACGGTTATCGGTTCTCTGAAGGTTTGGATTGCTCTGGGTGCTAAAGCTTGCTGAGAGAAGGAAGACGTTGAGTGTCTGTATCTGCCTCTCTGGTGATATTTTTGTTCGTTGGGTATTCTGTGCCTTTTCTGTGCGTCCGTAAGAAGGAAATGATCCCTCTATTTATAGTTTTGCAGGCTGGCTGCTCATGCGCGCATGTAGGATGCGCCGGTGCGTAGGGATGCCACGTGGTGATTGCTGATGGAGGCGCATGGACGATGCGCCCTGATCGAGGGGTTGAATTCTTCATACTGCTGTTGTGAGCCGGCACGTAGCAGAGGAGAAGATCTTTCTGTTGCTGAAATCTTGGGTGAGTTGAGTCAAAGGACACGTGTCGTCGACTCATGGCTCGGAGATCTCGGATTTGATGGGAGGGGATGATCTGGTGGAATGCGCCTAGGATTGGGCGCATGAGGAGATTTTGGCTCGTAATCTTTAGGAGTCACGAACCATTCAGGGCACATGGCTTTTGAGGCGCATGCAGGCGACTTTCCTTCTGTCTTTTGGGATCAGAGAGCAGTCTGAGGCGCATGGCTTTTGAGGCGCATACGGATGGTTGGGTGGCCACATGGCAGTAGCCATCGAAGGGAAGTAATGATGACGCTGACGTTGCCGACGCTTCGTATTCTGAAAAAGCTGTTAACTGTTCAGACTTCGGGAGGTGTGCTGCCAACTCTGTCAGTTCAACATTTAATGTTTCTGACATTCGATAGACAGCTGAGTGGGTGCGTCGATTGACGTTCCACTAGGCATATGGAAACGCATGGGGGCACATCCTCTGTGATGCGCCTGGTACTGAAGGGCGCGTCTGTGTTGATGCGCTTGATGTTGAAGGGCGCGTCTGTATGATGAACGAGCTGGCCGGTGCATTCACTTCGTGATACGTTCTTTAATGCAACGACTGTTACGTTCTTCGAGTGCTTTAAATAGCCGTCTTGATTTGGCTGAATTCGAAGCGTCCGGTTCATCCATTAAATGCAAATTCATTGCACGAAATTCGGAGAGCCATCCACTTGGCGCATGGGTTTGATCTGCCCGGCCTATAAATAGTGGCATGAAGAGAGGGTTTGCTTCTCGTTCTCTCACGTACTTCCGACATGAACTTGTGTACTCGAGTGCATTCTGTTGACGAAGTGCTCCCGAGGGTGAAGATGCGACGCCATGTCTTCATTGATGCACTTGAAGGTGACTGTTACATCCAAAAGCCGGAGTCGAGGGCTTCCGAGGCAGGCGGAAGGTGCCTGTTGCATCCAAAGATAGGGATGTCCAGGCCTCGTCTTCGTTGTACAGGAAGAGCCGTAGATCGGAATGGCGGCGCTAGGCTCTTTCTTCCTTCAAAGTGGGTGTTGCCCACTCTGGTGGGTTTGGAAGCTGCTTCTTTAGCCGCATTTCGATTGCGGTCTTCCTTGGTCTTTGGAGGCTCTTTCGAAGCCTTCCCTGGCCACAGATTTATGGTGCTCTTCTCTTCCTTGGTTTGGGGAGCCCTTCCTCCAGCTACTCAATAAATGCTTCATTAGTCGAAGAACTTATCAGGTGAGTCTGGCTGGAAGGATGGCACATAACTGGGCTGCTGAAGGGATGCACATAACTGGGATGCACATAACTGAGCTGCTGAAAAAGATGCGCCTTGCTGAGGGCGCATGGTAGGATGCGCCTGACTGAGGGCGCATGATGATTGCTGCGCCTGCCTGAAGGTGCATGGTGGCTGCTGGCTGTAGACTTAGGATCTTTTCTTTGTAGAAATTCTCCTTTGTACAGTCTTTCTTAGACATGTAATAGACTTTTATATGTTAAATAAAAAGTCCTCTTTTAATGTCTATATTTGTTGCTTTTTGCTGTGAAGTACTTTGCCTAAGCTCTGGCGCATGTAGTCTGGCGCATAGACTTTCTGGTTGTAAAATTCTATGCTTCTACACTTATAACCAAGGTAAGGTATCAAGATACCAAGATATGATATCGAGATACGAGGGTAGAGAGTTAGAACACCTTAGTAGGGTATTGAAGGATAAGTAGGGTGAGGATAATATAGGCAAGGGTATGGGTTAGAGGCTAAGGTAACGAGTTTACCTTGGTAGGATAATGGGATAAGTGTTAAGGTAATACCTATAACTAAGATATGAGTTTAACATGTTTAAGATATGGTTAGAATTATGATAGCTTGGTTGGTAATGGTTAGGAATATGGTAAATGACTTAGGGTTGACCCCGTTTGACCATGGTTGACCGTTTTGACTAAAAGTAAACCAAAAGTCAACTTTAGCCTAAAATTGACCAAAACTTGACCCAGAGTTGACCAGTTGACCAAAAGTCAACTGTGAGTCAACGATTGACCTAGTTGACCTAGAGTGGACTATGAGTTGACTAGGGTTGACCAGAGTTGACTATTTGACCAAAAGTCAACTGTAAGTCAACCTTTGACTTAAATCGACCTTGTTTGACTTTGTTTCACACGTTGAAAATTGGTCAACTCTCAAAGATTTTGTAGACCATGCTTGAAAAGTTAATTTTAGATTAGCACGATCATGGAAAACTTGTGCATAAGGTTTTGCTTTCTCGAACGGCAACCCGGGGCCACGAGACCGTTTCGACCTAGGAGAAATGCAATATAGCTGTACTGGATGCTGGTACGGGTCATTCAAAACTTTCAGCATGGCTAGCTGCCCACGCTGAAAGAGCCGCCGTCTCGACCACGCTATACGTCCAGGATGGCTTGAATTGCCAGTGACCCATACTTGCATATAAATTATAAGCTTCGATATAAATCTGACAGGAAAGGACATGGTAAGTTACGCTGCAACGACAAGCTCAACCGTGGGTAAGATTTATCGTAGTTTGCTATTTACCTATCAAATGCTTGACTCTTAACATGTTAACATACAAATCAATCAGAATGGCTAAAAAGATCACCAAATGGCTAACATGTTTTATAAAACTGCTTGAACATTTGAGAGCTTGGGTTTAATTAGCCACTCGCTAGTATATGTGTTCGTAATAACCCTCGCCCTTTGCAGGTGCTACGACTCAGGAAGAATGTGCCAACTAGCAAGGCGATGTTCGTGCTTTTGATGCTTCGACCGTGCATCGAAGACTCTCGCCGCCCAACTTTTGAAGACTATCTGCAACAATCCAAGAAACCTGTCTCGGCTTCCCTCCATTCCAGGTGGCTGAAATACTTTTGTTGTAAATTGAGGGATATATTGTTTGAAACAACTATCTTATCGACGCTCATTTTGTAATCGAGTCATGTTGAAAACCTGCGCGGCATAATTGTAATAGAGACTTGTAAATGATGTCTATTATCAATAAAATACAAAGTTTCTCCGTCTCAATGTGTTGTTCAATTTCTCTGCGCACTCACTTAGATGTTGTGTTTCGGATAACCTTATGATTATGCCTTGTACGATCGCAACCTAGGTTCGTACGACATCATGTTCGGGGGACGAATATCGATTCTACGAAATCGGGGTGTAACAGTGTCACCCTCATTTCCCGTATTTCCCGTATTTCGTAATTATACTCGTATCTGGATTTTTGCATGTATTTTTATTTTTCTCAACTTGTGGAATTTCGGCATTTCTCGTATTTTGGGTTTTGACTTGGCTCGGTTTTAATTGGTTTGGGTTGGTTTGGTTCGGTTTTATGCATATTAGAACACCTTAGCCTATGCTCCACCTTCATTCCACCACAACCTATCCACTTTATAATCCCCACCTAACACTCTCTCTCTTCATTCCACCCTCCATTAATTTCTTCTTCTTCTTCTTTCTCCACACAACTCTCCCAACCCATAGGCAAGTGCACCTTGCCACCACATGAGAACCCTAATTTATTTGTCCATTTGCTAGATTAGGACATGGTGATCAACATTAGAACTTGGCTTTTTGTGATTTGGAGTCTCCATTGTTCTAGATCTAAGTTTTCTCTATTTTCGGATTTGCATGGTTTTGATCTATTTAAGTTGGATTTTTATGGGTTTTGATGTTTCTATGTGGAAGAGGATTCAATTTCACCCAAGTTAGAACTTTGGAAATCCGAATTTGGAATTCGGATAACCAAGTTATGAACTTTTGAAGCTTTGGGTTCAACCATGGTGTTCTTGTTGTTTGGAGAAGACAGTGAGCAGTATGCAGAGCTTCTTAGCTTACGCCACTGAGCTGCGCGCGCTCTTTAGCGCCGCATACACAGACTTGGGTACGCTTCCTGTTGGAAGCGTGTCTCTTGCGTACGCAGCCTTGAGTACGCTTTCTGTTGGAAGCGTGTCTCTTGCGTACACAGACTTGGGTACGCTTCTTGTTGGAAGCGTGTCTCTTGCGTACGCAGGCTTGAGCGTGCCTTGGTACACAGACTTGAGCGTGCCTTGGTATACAGACTTGAGTGTGCCCTGGTACGCAGACTTGAGTGTGCCCTGACTTGTGCGTACGCATGTCCTGTGCGTACGCTTCCCCCTGCGTGCGTGCTTTTGTGCGTACGCTGTCCTCCTGCGTGCGTGCTTTTGTGCGTACGCTGCTCTCCTGCGTGCGTGCTTTTGTGCGTACGCTGCTCCCCTGCGTGCGTGCTTTTGCGTGTATGCTCCCCTGCGTGCGTGCTTTTGCGTGTATGCTCCCCTACGTGCGTACTTTTGCGTGTATGCTCCCCCTGCGTGCGTGCTCTTGCACGTATGCCCAACCCCCTGGCCCCTTGCTTAAACCCTTTGGCTCTTGGAATATTGGTTTTATTTCTCGACTTGGTTTCTCTTTTGTGGATTGTGTTTTCCTGAGATCTTGTTCAATACAGCACGACTATCTTGACCCGACACGGCCTAACACGATTTTCTAGTAATTGTTTATGACTAGTACGGTTTTCGAAATTTTCTGTGAATTATGATCCTGGTATTCTCTGATCTCCTTGCTAATGACCCAGTGGGGTGCACACCTAACTTGTAACTTGTAATTAATCCTTGTGACTTGATAACTTGATAGTGGCCCGTGGCGGCGTACTCTTGACTTGACTTGACTTGACTTGACTTGTAACTTGTAACTTGTAACTTGTAACATGACTTGATAACTTAATGCTGTTGCGACGGCTAACACGACTTGACAAGAATAAATGGCCTGGACACCGTGGGTGAATGTGTTTGTACAAATGAACCTATCTTGTCTTGCATCATGTCTAGGACATGAATCCCTGGTTTTCCACGGTCAGGGATTCATACTGAATATGGCTAGGATTAATGACTAGATTGATCAAATAGTTCATGGAGAATTTCCCAGTTACCCGTTGCCCCTTTGGTCCCGGCCTTATATATATATATATACTTGGGATTTGTTGCTATCCGTCGAGATGAGCGCACTTCCAGCCCGCCGTCGAGCGTGGTACCTTAGGACACATGTATCTTACTACAGTGTGTCTGCTATATCCTGCTATCTTTTCCTTTTCTTGCTGGGATCACTCAGGTAGTAACAAACAGGTAATCGGACTTGGAATTCTCATTGCATCTTACTAGTAACTAGGCCTGTGATAACCCTAGTTAGTTAAAGTAGCAAGCCGTAATTATTGCTTGGCCGTGTTTGATTGGATGGAGTCTAGTCCAGCCTTGTCTCGTCCTGATCCTGTACAATTTCTGACATGACATGCTTACTCGTGCTTTATCTTAATTCTATATCATGAATAATTGTATGACCGGATTTCTTATATTTACCTTGCCGATAAATGGTGGAAGAAACCAAGTTCGGTTCAGACGAAGGGTTACAACCCCGGTCCTTGTTTGGTTTACGGGTTGTAACCTGGTTATCTGAATAGTCCCATGGTTATCTCATCGTATATCTGTCACGACCCGCACCCGCTAAAAGGGCACGTGACGCGACAACGCCCAGCCCTCACCGAAAAATCGGCGTGGAACGCTGTGGATTTCTCTACTTCTAAACAGTTTATATATATAACAAAACCTGTCGAGAATATGGTCAACTTCGAACGGAGGACAAGCAATGAATATATATATAGGTCCTCGAGACGCTGTATTTGCTCCGGTTGACGTACCATATCATATTTCAGGCGAGTACATTCTCTGACACTTTTCCAATTTATGCTGACTGATATAATCCATGTAATTAGTGTAGATATGCTTGTTCTCGACACATTGGTCACACGGATTGGTATTCATGGATCCCGACATGAGATGTTATTCCTCGTTATCTTGGTATGTCTTGTGCAAGCCCCCTTGTATTTCTTGTGCAGTACATAGACGCCGATTCTCGAGGAGACTTGCTCCCTTCTCGTAGAATCCCGCATCGTGACGTGTCTTGTTTGAATCCACTCTACCAGTCGGGGACGGGGAGTATTAGTGTAGACATGTGGTCATTATCCACCTTGTTACTCTTGTAAGGGCACGTGACGCGACAACGCCCAGCCCTCACCGAAAAATCGGCGTGGAACGCTGTGGATTTCTCTACTTCTAAACAGTTTATATATATAACAAAACCTGTCGAGAATATGGTCAACTCCGAACGGAGGACAAGCAATGAATATATATATGAGTACTCAATCACGACTCTAAGATAACAAAGTAAAGACTGAAATGAAAAGACAACAAGACGATAAAATAATATATAACCTGTCAAGTCCAACACAAAGAATATATACAGTCCAAGTCTCTAATACAGTCCATAGTAATAACAGACTCAAAAGTAGCTGGAGACTATGTCCAGTACAAAAGACCTACTCTAACTAAATAATAGGTAGGGTCTCGCCAGGCGGAGCTAAGCCCTGCTGGACCAAAGTCTCCAAGTCTATGCCCACTACGTCATCCGGACCGTAGTAGGTACTGTAGTCTTCCTCATCTGCATCTGTAATATTTTCAACATATCCTGTCAGGATGGAACGAGTACAATCCACTAACAATATTTCACAAGATATGACAAAAGCTATAATCTGTAAATAGAGAGTATATACAAGAAAATCATGGAATGTACATGTGAGAATCATGGCAAGGTAAGCTGTAAAACTAGAGCTAGAACAAGGCAAGTAAACTGATCATGGCATGTACAAGAATCAAGAATCATATATCTAGGTGTGTGAATACTAGCTACAACATGTGGCCGGCTTGGGTCTTGCACAAGGTCTACTGGCCTGGTTAATCATAATATCATCCTGTCTTGCTTTTCTATATGTTCTGTCTTTTATCGATTCTGTACAAGATTGTCTTTTATATTTACCTATCATACTTTTCTTAAATTACTGTCTCTTATTATGTAATTATTTTATTGTGCTAATTTTGCTGGCTTTAGTTCTTATTTTGTGGCCTCCTTTGTGGCACTTGCTCTTTCTGGGGTCTGACCTAGCTGGTTTTGTATGGCCAGATACCGGAGCAGCAGCAAAGGATCTACCTGTCTTCCTGCCCGATGGTGACTACTAGACGGAACCCGGGCAACGAGTGGATTTTATTTTGCTCTCCCACTCCCTTGTAAAAATATTCTTTTGAGACATTTAGCCGCCGAGCATGTGTTAGCTCGTTTGCAACTTTATTTTCTGTCTGCCTACGGGCTGTAATCATGATTGGCAACTCGAGCTTGATCATGTATGACTTAACTCTTGCTAGTCCTTATATTTTGTACGACTAGCTTCATGATCATCTGGAAATGTAATGTTTAGGACGCCTTACAATTGTATATTTGGTGATCTGATATCTTGTGATTATTATTAGTTGGTTGAGATTGAGACAATAGGATAATTTTTGACCTTAAGAGACTGATGGCTTGTAGATAAACCCTCACATATCTAGACAGCCGTGACCGTATGGTGAGATGAATTCCTTCTCATTATACGTAGCTGGCTATGTCTGCCCCCGCTCTCCAGTATTCTGGTTCTGGGGCGTAACATGGTTTAAGTGGTGGCCCATGCAGGTCTTGTCAATCAAGAAATGTGAGGGTTTATCGGATAGATGTCTCAATCTGTGTTCGCCTTTGATCTCTACTCGTATCTTCTTGTCTCCTTGAATCCCTGACTTGATAACATGCTTGCATTATTGTTCTATCCTGGTCCTTCCATAATTTTCCTGATGTCATTACTTCAGCGGCATCACTCCTGTTGATCAGCCAGAAGAAGTTCGGCCGGCAGTCCAGCAACAGCAAGAAGATCAAGATCAGTCCTCAGCAGCCGCCTCTCGAGCCATGCCTTCTGGAGAACCAGTGCCCCCAGTCCAGCCAGTTCAGCCAGCAGGGTCAGAGGATGGGGTCTTGATAGGACTCATCCGTGAGTTGCTTGCGTCTCAGGATCGTCGAGGTGATGCCTTGCAGCAAGCAGTACAAGAAGCTATGAGCGGAAGTGGTCCTCGAGGGAATAGTATGGTCAACAATTTCAAGCGCCTGAACCCTCCCTTCTTCGACGGCAGCGAGGATGCTATTGCTGCAGATGCCTGACTACAGGACATTGAAGTTATCTTGGAGGCAGCCAGGACCCCTGAAGCAGAGAAGGTGGCAGTGGTGCGCCTGCAGTTACTAGATCTAGCCCGCAGCTGGTGGGCTATGCAAGCAGCGAGTTTGGGTACGCCTGTCATGTGGGCGGTATTCAGTGATATGTTCCAGACCAAGTACTTTGACGCAGTGGCTAGGTATGACCTGCAGACCAGGTTTAGTAATCTCAGGCAGATGAGCAGGATGGTCGACGGATATGCGGTCGAGTTTTCAAGGTTGAGTCGGTTTGCTCCCACCTTGGTGGCAACCGAGCTAGACAGAGCACAACGATTTCAGCAGGGGCTCCACTTGGAGATCATATTGGCAGTAGAGCAGTTCGAGCACAAAACTTTTGATGCCGTCTTGCGAGCAGCGAGGAGGCATGAGTACACTTTCCGAAGGATAGCGGACCGGACCGGAGATCGAAAGCGGTCTCATGACCAGATGAACCAATCCTCAGCACCGGCCCCAGCAGCTAGGACCTTGACCATTGGAGCTACGAGGACAGATTCGGTTACCTCCTTACAGTATTCTGCCCCTACCTATCCCCAGCAGCAGAAGCAGAAGCGGCCTTTCGTAATGGGTTGTTCTCATTGCGGGAAGCCCGAGCATGTTGTTACTGAGTGCCGTAGAGCACAGGGATTGTGCTTGGTTTGTGGTTCGTCGGACCACATGATAGGATCTTGTCCGTTCAGAAACAGATCATCGTCGAAGTCCCTCGGTTATGGGACCAGCACCAACACCAGCACCAGAACCAGCTCCAGTTCACCAACCACAGCAGCTCCCGTTCTCGGGTCCATTGCCGTCTCAAGCCCAGGCCTTCCAGCAACAGAGGCCTCAGCAGTTCGCCCTGGCCCAGGCCCAGATCCAGAATCGACAGAGAGGTATCTGTGTCCTATTGTCTTGCTTTCCGCCGTTGTTATGCGGGACACATGCTATGTTTCATGTATCCTAATTACAACGGTATATTCCGGACCCGAGCCATGTCCTAGATCATTCGAAAATGGTTATTGGTACCAACCTTTTCGTATGAGGAAAGGCCCGTGTCCCTGTTTGACCAAGGGGAGAGATCTCAAGCGCAAGACTATCAGTTTAGTTCATGTTGCTTGAGTTCATCACTCCTTGGGAGAGTCAAATGTGGGCGTGTGAGGATGATATCCGATCACGTTATCCCTACCTGTTTGACTCATAAGGTATAATGTCTTTCTTATGCCTTACGTTTTCCCTTCCTTGCTTGCATTGTATGATTGTATGATTGAACTGCTTAGTGTAGCTTGCCTGTGCTTAGTGTAGCTTGTCGTGGCAATCTCTAGCTCCTTGATTAAATTCCGAGGACGGAATTCTTTTAAGGTGGGTAGAGTTGTCACCCTCATTTTCCGTATTTCCCGTATTTCGTAATTATACTCATATCTGAATTTTAGCATGTATTTTATTTTTCTCAACTTGTGGAATTTCGATATTTCTCGTATTTTGGGTTTTGACTTGGCTCGATTTTAATTGGTTTGGGTTGGTTTGGTTCGGTTTTATGCATATTGGAACACCTTAGCCTATGCTCCACCTTCATTCCACCACAACCCACCCTCTTTATAATCCCCACCTAACACTCTCTCTCTTCATTCCACCCTCCATTAATTTCTTCTTCTTCTTCTTCTTCCTCCACACAACTCTCCCAACCCATAGGCAAGTGCACCTTGCCACCACATGAGAACCCTATTTTATTTGTCCATTTGCTAGATTAGGACATCGTGATCAACATTAGAACTTGGCTTTTTGTGATTTGGAGTCTCCATTGTTCTAGATCTAAGTTTTTTCTATTTTTGGATTTGTATGGTTTTGATCTATTTAAGTTGGATTTTTATGGGTTTTGATGTTTCTATGTGGAAGAGGATTCAATTTCACCCAAGTTAGAACTTTGGAAATCCGGATTTGGAATTTGGATGACCAAGTTATGAACTTTTGAAGCTTTGGGTTCAACCATGGTGTTCTTGCTGTTTGGAGAAGACAGTGAGCAGTGTGCAGAGCTTCTTAGCTTACGCCACTGAGCTGCGTGCGCTCTTTAGCACTGCGTACGCAGACTTGGGTACGCTTCCTGTTGGAAGCGTATCTCTTGCGTACGCAGCCTTGAGTACGCTTCCTGTTGGAAGCGTGTCTCTTGCGTACGCAGACTTAGGTACGCTTCCTGTTGGAAGCGTGTCTCTTGCGTACGCAGGCTTGAGCGTGCCTTGGTACGCAGACTTGAGCGTGCCTTGGTACGCAGACTTGAGTGTGCCCTGGTACGCAGACTTGAGTGTGCCCTGACTTGTGCATATGCATGTCCTGAGCGTACGCTTCCCCCTGCGTGCGTGCTTTTGTGCGTACGCTGTCCCCCTGCGTGCGTGCTTTTGTGCGTACGCTGCTCTCCTGTGTGCGTGCTTTTGTGCGTACGCTGTTCCCTTGTGTGCGTGCTTTTGTGCGTACGCTGTTCTCCTGCGTGCGTGCTTTTGTGCGTACGCAGCTCCCCTGCGTGCGTGCTTTTGTGCGTACGCTGCTCCCCTGCGTGCGTGCTTTTGCGTGTATGCTCCCCTGCGTGCGTGCTTTTGCGTGTATGCTCCCCTGCGTGCGTGCTTTTGCGTGTATGCTCCCCCTGCGTGCGTGCTCTTGCACGTATGCCCAACCCCCTGGCCCCTTGCTTAAACCCTTTGGCTCTTGGAATATTGGTTTTATTTCTCGACTTGGTTTCTCTTTTGTGGATTGGGTTTTCCTGAGATCTTGTTCAACACAGCACGACTATCTTGACCCGACACGGCCTAACACGATTTTCTAGTAATTGTTTATGACTAGTACGGTTTTCGGGATTTTCTGTGAATTATGATCCTGGTATTCTCTGATCTCCTTGCTAATGACCCAGTGGGGTGCACACCTAACTTATAACTTGTAATTAATCCTTATGACTCGATAACTTGATAGTGGCCCGTGGCGGCGCACTCTTGACTTGACTTGACTTGACTTGACTTGACTTGACTTGTAACTTGTAACTTGTAACATGACTTGATAACTTAATGCTGTTGCGACGGCTAACACGACTTGACAAGAATAAATGGCCTAGACACCGTGGGTGAATATGTTTGTACAAATGAACCTGTTTTGTCTTACATCATGTCTAGGACATGAATCCCTGGTTTCCCACGGTCAGGGATTCATACTGAATATGGCTAGGATTAATGACTAGATTGATCAAATAGTTCATGGAGAATTTCCCAGTTACCCGTTGCCCCTTTGGTCCCGGCCTTATATATATATACTTGGGATTTGTTGCTACCCGTCGAGATGAGCTCACTTCCAGCCTGCCGTCGAGCGTGGTACCTTAGGACACATGTATCTTACTACAGTGTGTCTGCTATATCCTGCTATCTTTTTCTTTTCTTGCTGGGATCACTCAGGTAGTAACAAACAGGTAACCGGACTTGGAATTCTCATTGCATCTTGCTAGTAACTAGGCCTGTGATAACCCTAGTTAGTTAAAGTAGCAAGCCGTAATTATTGCTTGGCCGTGATTGATTGGATGGAGTCTAGTCCAGCCTTGTCTTATCCTGATCCTGTACAATTTCTGACATGACATGCTTACTCGTGCTTTATCTTAATTCTATATCATGAATAATTGCATGATCGAATTTCTTATATTTACCTTGTCGATAAATGGTGGAAGAAACCAAGTTCGGTTCAGACGAAGGGTTACAACTCCGGTCCTTGTTTAGTTTACGGGTTGTAACCTGGTTATCTGAATAGTCCCATGGTTATCTCATCGTATATCATCCTGTCTTGCTTTTCTATATGTTCTGTCTTTTATCGATTCTGTACAAGATTGTCTTTTATATTCACCTATCATGCTTTTCTTAAATTACTGTCTCTTATTATGTAATTATATTATTGTGCTAATTTTGCTGGCTTTAGTTCTTATTTTGTGGCCTCCTTTGTGGCACTTGCTCTTTCTGGGGTCTGACCCAGCTGGTTTTGTATGGCCAGATACCGGAGCAGCAGCAAAGGATTTACCTGTCTTCCAGTCCGATGGTGACCACTAGACGGAACCCGAGCAACGAGTGGGTTTTATTTTGCTCTCCCACTCCCTTGTAAAAATATTCTTTTGAGGCATTTAGCCGCCGAGCATGTGTTAGCTCGTTTGCAACTTTATTTTTTGTCTGCCTACGGGCTGTAATCATGATTGGCAACTCGAGGTTGATCATGTATGACTTAACTCTTGCTAGTCCTTACATTTTGTACGACTAGCTTCATGATCATCTGGATATGTAATGTTCGGGACGCCTTACAATTGTATATTTGGTGATCTGATATCTTGTGATTATTATTAGTTGGTTGAGATTGAGACAATAGGATAATTTTTGACCTTAAGAGACTGATGGCTTGTAGATAAACCCTCACATATCTAGACAGCCGTGACCGTATGGTGAGATGGATTCCTTCTCATTATACGTAGCTGGCTATGTCTGCCCCCGCTCTCCAGTATTCTGGTTCTGGGGCGTGACAAACAGTAGCCATTGTTCCAAGAGTCGTATTGTTTCTTCCTTCACATTCATATCAATCCTATTGTGGTATCCTTCCAAAATTTCATGATTTCTATAGTCATTATTTTCTTCAGTACCGTTTCTTCCTCTCGGTCATCCTAGATACAAAATATTTTGTTCACGAACTTCCAACAGTAAATAATTTACCGAAAGGTAAATTGAAGCACGGGAGAACGATGAAGGACAAATATTGGATTAGTTATTTTTGCTTGTTAGGATTGAAAAAATAATGAAAATTATATCCCTTTGGTTTGTTAGGATTTCAGATAAACTATTTGGAGATTGTTTTTTCTTTTTAGAACTTAAAAGTGCTAGTAGTATGGATGTAATCATGAGGACGTGATTTTTTTTCAGAATTAGAGTTTATATACGTTGATGCAAAACCTAAGTAACTTCAACATATTTTTCAAAACTTGTTTCATCCACCACTAATTCTTTTTTGGTCGCTCTTCATCAACACCTCTTCGACATAATTTTAATTTAAAAACTATTTTTCTTTATAATAATTATTAAAATTCTTTCTTCTACATTATTCATCTCCAACCTTCTTCCACCTCCATTAAACTCTCTTTTTGCTACCTTCCTCTTCAAGTAAGTCCCCCATCTCTATCTATATAGTTTACCATTATTCTTCTTCTCTCTTTCCATTCATTTTCTTCTCCCTAGCTTCCATCCTAAAATAAGGCTGTTGTTAAAGGCACCATATTTCTATTTCGAAGGTGATGCTGCTTGGGAGACAACACAATTTAGTTTATTTTACTTCTCTGGGACAATATATACCTTTTCTTTTGTGACACCATATTTCATAACCATTATCTTTTCTACAAAATGTGTAAAAAAATAGAAATTTTCATATACAGTAAAGAAGTTTCATTCAATTATAAAAAAGAGGATAAGTTTAGGAAAATTGTATATAGGGTAGTGGAACGACAATAGAGGTGGCGCACGCGCAGGGAGAGTGGAGACGCGCCATGGGAGTTGGCGCATGTGGTGAGCAAAGGGACACGTCATCACTGCTGGCACACTTGGCGCGCATGCAGAAGAATTGGGGGACGCGCCATGGAGGATGGCGCGTGCGAGTGGGGACATGCTATGGAGGATGACACGCACCATGGCCCCCTGCTGCCAAAGTGCTGACAAGTGAGGGAGGGAGGGAATATGTGTTGGAGACCCTTTCTTGGAGACCCTCCCATATTAGAAACCGCCCTCCCGCATTGGAGACCACTCCCTTCTTGAAGACCTCCCTCCCTCTTCTTCATAAACCCCTTACTCCTTCCTTCCTCTTTGGAGAACCTCTTCCCTATTCTTGTTCTTTATCTTCATCTTCACAGATTAGCAATCTCTTCAAATTCTTCCTCTTCTTTCCGAAGACTAATTGTTCACTTAAAGTAAGTATTTGTTTTTTAATTGAATTTAGATTTTCTATGAATATCTATATTACTAATCATATTTTTGAAAAAATATAACAGATGGCTTAACCGAATGACAGGCGTATTCCCGAAGGACCGATTACACAATTCATAAGACAGGAACGAGTCAATCATATATCTAAGATGGTTTTTGACGGACATGTAAGTTTTAAAATGATAACTATCATTATTATTTATTTATTTTACATAAATATGCCAAATATAATTCGCTTGTAGCTATATGATTATCCTTCCGAGGTACGAACATGGGAGCATAAAAATTGGAGGATGCAGAGAGGATAGCACAAATAGAAGTTAAATGCTGCCCAAAAGGAGCTATTGCGTTTCTTTGGGTTTTAATATCTAGTTAAAATCTAAATTTTAGTCCACGATGTGCACCTCACTTTTAGTCTCGTTGAGCGTTGGTGGCCTCAACGCAACACTTTTCAATTGCCAGTTGGTGAAATGACAATCACACTTTGGAATATTGCAAATATTATAAGATTACCTATTACAGGTGAACCTATATATTTTGATACACAGTTAAATCCATCTGAAATAATCAGGAGATATCTAGGCATTATGCAACCATCGGACATAGGATGAAAGAGTTTTGTCACGGTAACTTCGTTTCGGGATAATTTTATGGATTTAGGTCACACTATCGATGGTCCAGTCGAGGTCGATGATTTAAGGGTACGTATTTATTGTTAAGATTTACTTATTAGTTAATTTTAATAGCGTGTTAATTTAATATATTTGTAGAACACTTACAAAAAAGAGAAGAATCTCTGTCTTTTATTATTAGCGTAATGCACCACAAATCGTGTACGCCTGAGAGATCCTGTACTGAGAATCCCCGAGTACAAAAAGAATTTTGGGAAATGGGACGATGGAGATCGAGCGACAGTTGCTCCTTTACTCCGTTGACACTCCGATTTACAAAAGTGGGAGAAAACCTAAAAAATTGCTAACTCTCGGCTCACTGGCAAGAAAGGCAGAAATTTGGCTCTGAAATACTCTCTGTTCTCCCTCTTTGAAGAGGCATATGTCCTCAATTTATAGCCGTTTTACACTGACTGTTATGCGCACACAGGTAGAGAATGCACTGATCTCACTGTGGGCGCATAGTGTCCCTTTGGGCGCATAGGACGTAGGCGCATAAAAACTGGACGATCATGGGTAGATCATGGGGTTAACGTGGCCGCATGCTTCAGTGCACGACTGCTCGTGGGGACTGACGTGGCCGCATGCCTCTACCCATGACTGGTCGTGGATGTTGACCGAGTCGTAAAGTTGTTCTGTCTTGGGCGCATAGTGCAAGAAAACAACTATGCGCCCATATGTGGAGAAATCATGTGGGCGTATAACACATTGTTACATGTGGGCACATAACACTTTGTTACATGGGGGCGCATAGCCACTTCCTTATGCGGGCGCATGGCTTCAGGCGCATAGTATTGATATTTTCATGCTTCTGCAAGACCCCCTTCAAAGTTTTTGATACTCGAACGAGTTCGAAATACTTTGAAAGAAGCATGGAAGACTGTCTTCTATGGCTCTGTGGGCGCATAACAGACCATCTCTTTGGGTGCATAGATTTTGCCAGGCTGTCAAAGATGGCTGCTGAGATCTTCCTCAAAAATATGAACCGACAGATTCATTGGAATGGAATTTGAAGAGGTCCACTCTTTATACGATGTCTACACATAGTCCATATCAGCAGAATAGAGGGCGCATAGTGTACAAAGAACGAGTCTTTGCGTGGGCGCATAGACCACGTGGGCGCATAACTTCTCGTTCGTGCCTATAAATGGGCCTTAAGGGGAGATAAAATTCATTCTTCTCTCTTTTTTTCTCAAAAACTTCCAAGAGACTTTTTATTTCTTCTCTGCAAGAACATGTCTCCCAAAGCTGTCAAGAAGTCCGCGAAGGGCAAGAAGGCTGCACCGGGCGGTTCTCCTCATTCGATAACGTCTCCGCTAGTCCAAGACCCCATTCTGGGTGAGGCTATGCTTTAAAACAAATTCTCGAGCGTTAATTTGCGACGCTCAGACTTCTCTCTCCTTGGACGCATAACCATTGATATGCGCCCAAAGCAATATACCTCTGTTTAGAATTCTTATGCGCCCAGAGAAATATGCGCCCACACACTTATTGTGTGTCATGCGCCCACACAGAACACTTCTGTGTTTGAAAATTCTTATGTGCCTACAGGCTGTTTGGGCGCATAAAAACTGGGCGTATAGAAATTTTTCAGCACTTAGCTCTTTTTTTCTGTAGATTCTAAGTCTAACTTTTCCTTTGTTTTTGCAGTTGACATGGTCATCCCGGAACTCGGTGGAATTTCTCTCAGCTCTGCTCGCCAAGCTCTTGGTTCAAGCCTCGTCACTACCATGATTAGGAATGTTCAGGTTAAGATCAGCCAGAACCAACCTTCAGTGTGAATGATCGCTATGCTTGAACATGATAAGATATTCCTGAAGCAGATGATAAATGATGAGATGTTCTTGCTCGAAGGGGCGCAGAGCTTTAAGTGACCGTACTTCTTGTTTGGAGATAGCTTGGGGTTTGAGGACGGCGAGGCGATACGCCTGAAAGACCCTCTGGTGGTCAGGTTAAACAATCTAAGAATATGGTTACGGTCCATGGATCGCCAATATCCTTTGTCGGCGTTCACCGATATAGCTATACGGAGATAGATGAAATGGGAACTAACCCCTGAACTTTATGGGGTTGTCTTCGGAAAGATACACTTTTTCGGTGATCAGAAGAAAGATACTTTTAAGTGTGTCAAGGGCTCCGCGTCCTATTCCACAAGGGGACTGCACCCTGGTACAGTAATAAATGATATTCTGCCGACCCTCATCCTTATGCTGTCGACACCTTTTCTAATATGATAATATCGAAGAATAGGTCGTATCCCGTAGGGAAGCTGCGGATGGAAGGTTGGAGGTACCCCGTTCCATTTTGGAGTGACCTTACTGAATGGGTACTTTCAACCTATGAAGCCACCATGAAGGTTGCGGACCTTTTTCATGCCATTAGAGCCGCTCAATATGGCATAAAGACAAATTGGCCTACGTTTGTCTCTTTGGCGGAGTTATACAATCATCACACCTGTACCTTCTTCACTCCAGGTGGAAAGATGGGTATGGCTCTTTATGAGATACAGGAGATATCGAAGCTTCCCTGGGGAACAGAGCCGTACGAAGAATATGTCCCTTGTGATGAAGAAATCTTGGATATGGAGAGAGAAAAATCCGAGATGACGGACGTGTATAAGGAGTTATTTTGTCACTTCCTCATCTGTCACAAGATCACAAAGAAGGGCAGGACTGAGGGGGCCAATCCCCATACAAAATCTTGGACGAGATATATTTTTGTTAAAGGAGAAGGAGAAGGTCTGGCCTCCTTTTCAATTTACAAGCCCCTGACGAAGTCCAAGATAGAGGAATTGATGACCGACCACGGGACAACAGATACTGATGATAATGATGATCCTGAGGGGAATTTTCCGATTTATCACTTCTTTCGACAAGCTGAGTTTAAGTTGTCGGAGAAAGCTGTGCTGGCGACTTTTTTGATGATCTGGATCCGCGACTGTGTAGTCCCTGGTGGTTCAGGGTCTATCGAAAGGATGAGCCAGAGTATGATGCTTCTAGCTGTAAAGCTGGCATTTGGATACCGGCTTGCCCTGCTTTTTGTAATGGTCTGCGCCATCCAACGAGGTCTGCGAGATTTTATTGGAAACGCGGTGACCCCCGAAGGTAGAACATACTTCACTAGGACCGAACTCCCCTTTCATTACTTAATGGGATGGCTGGTGCTGCACTGTCCCAAATTGATGAATGTCGGGCTGGTGGCGGACTCTTTGGCAGGGACCCCTTTCTTCGAAGATTTTATGACGCAAACTGGGCCGTCACTGGAATGCCTGCTTGTAGAAAGGCTTTGAGCTTCCTTCAGAACTACGAGTTCTTCAGAATATTCCCTCTATTCGGTAGTGGCAACGTAGGGGACACATTAGTAGATGAGGGAGCACACACTACTAGCTTGACCACTGGGGCATTCCGTTGGCTCCAGTCTATCAGGCCCTCTCATCTGGTGCTCAGGAATAGGAACCACACCTACCTGGAGCCTTATCTACCAAGCTATTTCGTGCGGCAATTTGGATATAGTCAGCTTCTTCTGGGTAATCCTAGCCCTCACTTGGAGTCGATAGGAAGCTTGATCGATGGGGCGCATGCATGGGTTTATTACAACGTCGGATGCACAAGAGCAATTTTTACTCTGCCCGAAGATAAGCTTGAGACCCATCTTCTCTATGCCGCTGCAAAGTTTTATACTCAGATCAATACCCTTCATCCTTGATATGATCGTGAGCAGAGTTTGGTATTGGGGACTAGGCTTGCCCCCACTCCTGTAAATGTGGAACGAGCCCGAAAGATGCCGAAGCGCAGCAGAAAGGAGAGTGCCGCTCCAGCCGTTGAGCCGGTCGCAGTACCACAACAGAGAGCTGCTCTTGAGGAGCTGACTGCTACAACACCTCAGAAAGAGGATATCGAAGATGACTATGCTCTCTCTAATCCTCCTCAAAAGAGAAAAGCTTCAACTGAACTGGCCCAACAGTCAACTTTTAAGAGGAAAAAGAAGACTGTTGCCACAAGAGGGTACAAGAAAGCCAAGGATGTTGGTGCCGGCTCGCCTCCTATAAGAAGATCTTCTCGACAGACTGGAAGAGGTGGAACGGCGTAGCGGGCTGTTACTATCTAGGAGTTGGATCCCTTTCTAGACTCCATTGCCGTTTTGGTCAAACTAATACTCGTACAACCATCGAATAACGCTTTCTCACCCTTGCGTTTGTCCTTTGCACAGGACCTCGAAGTTGTGACCGAGACAAGTGCTTCTTCGTCTGAAGAGGTGGACGTGACAACGGTGTCCCCCACTCGTCCTCAACTGATGGACGAAGGTTGGTCTTCCCCAGTCAAAGGGGCTGAGCAAAGGGATGATCAGTGCGAAGGCCCGAACTATGACGACAAACAGAAAGCCAGTCCCTCCTATAATATCTCTTTAGGGGATATGTCTATGATTGGAGCTTTATTAAAGGAGTTGGACGAGAATCAAGTCCAATCATCTCACCCTCCCGCGGGTATGTTATCTTTGAACTTTACTTCGGATGAGATTTTCTGACTTCAATTTTGCGTACTCCTCGCGAGGCTGACTGCCATCGTATATTCCCTTGTAGATAAGGAGATGGAACAATGTACAGAGGTTGCCTAAGACACTGGGGTAGGATAAGAAGTTGTCCCTGGTTCCGCTGGGATTGCTGGTGCAGAAGAATTTGTCAGCAAACCGGCATTGGCTGTGGAAGGAGAAATTGAGCAGCGCACTAAGGCGGTTGTTACTGAATCTTCTCTAGGTCCAACTGGGGCCATGGAAGATATACAGCTTGATGTTGGGGATGCTCGGGGCCTTGACATTGTCACTATTGAGCAACCTGGGCTTGCTCTTGGTTCTCTTGTAACCAGGGCCGCTGACCTAGTTCAAGTTGGCGCTGAACAAGCAAAATGTACGAAATTATAACTCTTTTGCACTTTTTTTTTGTTACTAATATATATATTATTTTATTGTCAGGTTCGACTTCTTGTCAAGTATCTCTTCCTGGAGGGGAAGATCCCTATCAAGCTCCCTCCCCAATGACTTCCTTTGAGGATAACGAGATGGCCCAGGAAGTTATAAAAGCTTTCTACTCCATTCTGAAAGTAAAGCTTCCTGGAGTCTTAAACCAAAATGCCGCCTTTGGACCTATAAAGGCTATTACCGGATGCCAAGTGACGGTCCTTGAAAGCATTGCTGGCTATGAAGAGCAGGCCAATGCTCTGAGGAAAGTTCTAAATGACTTGGAGGACCGAGTAGCCAAATTTCGGGAAGCCAAGCAACAAAGCCCAACATCACTGTTTCTTGAAGAAGGCGAGGCTTTGGTTGCGACTCTTGTAGAAGAGGAAGCTACTTTCCAAGCAAGAAGGGATGCCCTTGCTAAAGAGATCAGTGAGTTAGCTAATCAATACGAACAGTTCAACGCTGCGAGCGAGGCTCGTCTTGTTTCGAAGAACAAGCTGGCCGCCCAGATCACCGAAAGGTATAATCACATTGCACAGATCCATAATGAGATTGCCTAACTGGATGCCAACTTAAGAATAATTACGTCTGAGCAAGAAGACTATACGGTGCAGGCTGCTGTGACTGCCAAAACTTCAGACCAATTGAAAGAACAGCTGGTGAAGTTAGAGGGGGAGCACGCAAAACTGATCCCCTTCAAGGATGAAGCTGCTCGGCAGGAAGAAGCGCATCGTCGTGCCACTGTTAAGTCTCAAATTGAGATTACGGCTTTAAGGGATAACATCAATCGGTTGTGTATCCCTTAAGTCTTCCTTTGTAATTGGCTTATTTAGCCATAAAAACTCTAGTATATTTTCCTTTCTCTGCTTTTCGAGAGAAGTTTTTTAATAAAAAATCTTTTGGCTTTCGAAACTCGTGAATATAGTTTATGAAATGTTAGAACTAGAGGTAATGTGGAAGTAGTAGGGATATTTCTGGTGGATATTCTGCTGGGGAATTTGATGTGGACTTTTTATCCGTTTTATATTCAAGATTCTTGAACATAGATAATAAGTTGAAAGAAACTGCTAATAGAGGTAGTATGGACACAATAGCAGATGATGTTTTATATTTGACCAGAGGTAATATTGATATGGACGGATATATAATATTAAGTAGGAGTCAGTAAATAATTTAGAGGTAATATGGACGTGATTATCTTTGATGAGTGTTTTGCTCAGAGGTTATATGGATGTGGCAAAACATTTCTTAATTATTCCACTGGGAAATAATTATCGAAAAATAGTTCAGAGGTAATATGGAAGTGACCATTTTCATAAGATCGAGTTTGGACAAAGTTCAAACGAAGATAATTCCACTGAGGAACCTTTTTAGAGGACCTATTATCCATGGCGTATTCAAGACTCTTGAAATATGGATAATAGTTAGATGATTTTTTGAATCATATAAACATTGTACTGTATATTTACATGATTAAAACAAAGTATCTGTGAACTCTTTAAATAAAGGTTATACATAATACTTCTTTAGGAACTTGCCGTTGATCGACATCATGAGCAAGTCACCATCAGGCTTGGTTATTCGATATGCACAGTTAGAATACACTGATTCTATAACGAAATGACCTTCCTATTTAGGCTAAAATTTTCCTTTTGTCTTGTGTGTCATGACCATTGGTCTTCTCACTTCTAAGACCAGATCACCAACTTAAAAGAATCTTTTCTTTACCTTCTTATTAAAGGCTCTAGAAATGCGTGCTTGGTATAGCTCAATAAGCTGTTGAGCTAATAAGCGTTTTTCATCTAGCGCTTCCAACTCTTGTAGTTGCAGACGGTAACTTTTTTCGGCAGTCAACTCATTGGCTAAGGCTACTCGAAGAGAGGGAATCTAGATTTCTAGGGGAAGAACTGCTTTACTTCCATAAACCAGAGAGAATGGCGTATTGCATTTTGGAGTCCGAACCGTTGTGCGGTAGACCCCAAGACATTCGTCGAGCTTTTTATTCTAATCACGCTTGTTTGAAGACACAAACTTCTTGAAAAGTTTGATGATAGTCTTATTGAAAGCTTATGCTAATCCATTAGCTGCTGGATTATAAGCGGTAGAGGCTACATTCTAAATTCGATTCTTATCGCAGAACCGATAGAATATATGGCTCACAAATTGTGGACCATTATCATGGATGATCCTGCAAGGTAGGCCGAAGCGGTAGATGACGTGTTGTTTGACGAAACTGATTCCGTTTGATATTTTTACTTCGATGAAGGGTATAGCTTCCGCCCATTTGGAGAAGTAATCGGTTATAGCCAGGATAAACCGATGTCCTCTGGAGGATGGCGGACTGATTGGACCGATGACGTCCATACCCCAGGCTTCAAAGGCCAAGATGCCACCGTCGGATGTAGAAACTCCGAAGGTTGATGAATGAAATCAACGTAGAATTGACAAGCCCTACACTTTTTTGCATATTCAACAGCATCTGCTATCATCGTGGGCCAATAATAACCCATTCGTCTAAGGCGATCCTGTAATTTGGGGCCTGGTTGGTGTGCACCATAAATTTCGTCGTGAGCCTCACGTAGTGCATGTTTGGCTTCTGTGTCTGATAAACATCGTAACAGTAACCCATCATAAGAATATCGGTACAATATTTTGGTAGCTACATCATAGTAAAATCTAAGAGATCGTCGTTGAATAGATACTGCTTCCTTCGGGTCATCCGAGGAGATTCCGTAGACAGCGTAGTCTATAAAAGAAAATCTCCAGTCTTTGATGTCGACGTTCGTCTCTGCTGTGTAGCAGTGATGAATATGCAAGGCATCTTTCGCACAAAACAACTCTCAACCAGACACTGTGATTTAATGCTGAGTGTTGATAGTAACAGTCAAGGAAGCAGCCAGAACTTCTGGAAGGCATGTGCCCAAGGGCATGCTCCATGGTCTATGCTCCCACAGCAAAAAGACAGACCCCAACGCGTATAGCATGGGGCTATCTTCAAGGTCATCACGGAACTTAGGTGTGGGGGTTGCCCCTGCGCATGAACTAAGTCCGGATGTGCCGATTTCCCTAACAAACCCATATACAAAGCGGGGCAATGCATGTAAAATGGGTCCTAAGGCAAAGCTCCCTTCTGCCGATTTATGCGATATGATAAATCATAAGCGTAAGTCGAGAGAGATCACTGTGACTCATGAGGTGTCTCTACAAGAGCGTCCGTGCACTAGTATTAGCATCAATTGTTGCTGCTCCAAAGTAATAAAAGTTCCTCCAAGACAGTCCATGTTTTGACAACTGCAACATTCTGATAATAAAGAGCCATTATGTGTTTCATCCAACATAGATTCATGGGGTCCTCCCTACGAGAGCCCCAATCAAAGAAGGTGGACCACTAATCCAACCTTTTCTTTTAATTCTACAAACAGGAGAAGAAGAAGTCTGCCAACAAACAGCCAGCGAGCTGTTTCACTTGAAGGAGTCTATATGGGTACTCGATTGAGAACACGATCCCTTATAGACGGCGAGGACTTTCAAGCTTGGGGTGGTGTTCCCTCAGAATCTCAAGCTGGGGGTAGTATTCCTTCGAAATCTGAAGCAGACAACCTCTACGCCGAAGGTAGCCTTCAAGATGACGATGATCTCTTCGAGTCCGATGGTGACTATCTACCTCCCCTCCTTGAAGACGAAGGCCTTTTCAACTCAAAAACAGACAACATCAACACCAATTGTACTGTCTCCTCTATTCATTCTCGTATGCTATCTGCGTACATGACGGATGGAAAGAGACCTGAAGAAGCCAGTGATCAAACCAACAAGCGGCTGAAGAATCTTGAAATGGCGTTCGCCAAGATCACTGACATGCTTACCAGCATCATGGCTGTCCAAACTGCTGGGGTTGTTCACCCACTTCAACCGAACGTCTCAGTACATGCTAGTCCGGTTCATAGCAACAACCCTCCACTACAAAGGGAGTACCATTCTGTTGCACCTCCTCCAAATCCCGTAAATGCTGGGGGTGGTCCTTCACCGACAACACTTGACAACCATACAACAGTCGTTTCTCAACATCTTCTCAATCAGCAGGATGCAATTGATTCTCTTGTTGCCCGTCTTGATACCATCTCACACAAAGACGAGCTTCATAAGATGGGGATATCTCAACCTTATCCTCCTGAATGGGGGAATGCTACTTGTCCTTCTAACTACAAGCCAATGACGCTAAATTCGTTTGACGGGATGACTTCTCCTCGCCAACACATGACATACTTCAATACGCAGATGCTGTACTTACCAAGAGATGATGCTTTCTTGTCAAAGCTATTTATCAGTACCTTGCAGGGAGTAGCTTTTGAATGGTTCTGTAGTCTGCCTGACGGTTGCATTAACTCCTTCAAAGACTTGGAGAGGCTATTCCTCAATAGATTTTATGAGAGTGGCATGCATGTTAGTATGTCCACGCTCATCGAGACCAAGCAGAGGAAGAGTGAGACTGTTATTGCTTTTATCGAACGCTTCAGGTGACTAGCCTTGAAGATGCCCTTTAGTATACCAGACTCGGAGCTTATGGATACTTGTCGGCAAAAATTCCTTCCTACAGTAAAGTTTTGTCTGGGTATACATAAGTATGATACATGATCCACTTTTATCGGGGCCGCTGATGCTACTGAAAATGACGTTCCTAATCTGAAACTACTGGGGTTGAAGACACGCAAACCTGAAGACAAAGGCAAGCACCCCCAAACCATCCCTATCCGTGGTGGTAAAGGAAAAGAAGTCTTGAGGGTTGATAATTCCAAGGGAGCTCTCAATTCTCAGAATGCTCCTGATAGACCCAATGAGACTTTCTCTTTTGACGAGGATGATGTTATTACCATTTTCAACACGTTGATGAAGGGTAATAAGCTAGTATTGCCTCCACCATGACGTTCTAAGGAGACAAGCCAACTTAGCGACCCCAAGTACTGTCTCTATCATCTGTACGTGCACCATTCTACCAAGGATTACATCGTCTTGAAGAGGAAGATACAACAGCTGATCGACAGCCAAGTTATCAACCTCGAAGCTGAAGACAAGGTCGTGTCTTCTAACATGATCTCTCTTCAATTTGGTGACTTTCCTTCCACAGAAGTTCCAGACGATATAGTTTTAATTTCTAAGGTAATAATGAAAGTCGTCAACCTGTCGCCAGCTTAAAATTCAACATCAACTCTGATGCCACTCACGACGGAACATGGTGAGATTATGTGGGTCCATCTTGACCTTGTGCAAGAAATAAAGCAGGGGGTAGTGTCTTCCAAAGCAGAGAGAGGTAAGAAATACAAGCCATGCCATATGGTGTCTTCTCATATTTATAATGTCCTATCTGGTGAGACACGATCCGACAAGACTTACCTGCGGACTTATGACCCCGCACAAGAATACGTAATGCCTTCTCAAGCTCCTGCTGCCTCCACAAGTTCAGAAGCTGGTCCATCTAAGTCCTCAACTGCCGACAAAGCTAAGCCGAAAGAGACGCAATTTGACAAATCTCTGAAGTCACCATCTTCCAAAGGCATGGATCGACCTTACAACTTTGACATACTGGAACAACTGGCCAATACACCTGCCAGATTGATATTGTTCGATCTACTGCGGCTCTCTAAAGAGACGCATGAAGCTTTAAGTGAGGTATTACTACATGCCGACTCTTATATCGCTGAAGTCAAAGCTTCTGCTGAAGATCCGATCTCTTATCCTCATTGCCATAGCACTATGAAAGTGGTTCCCAATATCACCTTTTCACAAGAGGACATGCTGCTAAAAAATAATCGTCATGATAGACCTCTGTACTATATAGGGTATATCGGGGCGATTAAAGTGGATCGGATGCATATCGATCCAGGTTCCTCCCTCAGCATCATCCCTAGAAGTTTACTCCAAATTTTAGGAATCCTTTTGCACAAGCTATCTGCAACCAATACAACTATCATGGCTTTCAATGCTGGAAGAAATCATCCTCTGGGCAAGATCTATCTCAAGTGCCAGATTGGTGATCTCCAGACAGAGGTTGCTTGCTATGTAATCGATGCCAATGTGTCCTACAACGTCTTGTTAGGACGTCCGTAGATACACGAGAACATGATTGTTCCTTCTGCCCTTCACCAGTGCTTTAAGTACGTCAAAAGTGATGGCATCGTGAAGACAGAGTTTGCCGATGTCGATCCTTTCAAGGGTATTGAAGCCTACTATGAAGATTCGGTACTCTATCATTCTCAGCCTCCCAAGAATGACGGCAACGAAGCTGACGATGAAGCTGAAGTTAATTCATCTGCCAGTGATGGTCCCCTGGTTATCTGGGTCAAGGGATGTTCTACTCCAAAAAGTACTTCAAAGCCTTTCACAATCGGGGTCAAAAAGAAGCGTCTTGATACTGTCGTACCATTGACCATCACTCTCCGTAAAGCAACTCAAGTGAAACCTGCTGAAGCCCATCCTCCCAATCCTGATGAGTTACCCTACGTAGTGAACTTGACCAAGTCTGTGACTCCTGTCCTGGATAATGACGCCCTTAATGAGTATATCAATACTCAAAATAATGTACCTTCAGTAGATGATGTTATCCCTGAAGAAAAACTTGCATACTTTCTGTGTAAAGGTTTATCTTTGAATTACTCTGATGTCTACCAGTCTGTAAACCAGTACGTAGATACATTGTACGCCTTAGAGCATGGCATAAGACCATATCTCTGTATGCCAGTCACGACACCCCGTCTGCGGGAAACAGTCTGGCAAGAGAATATCTACTACTTTATCGTTCCAGCAAGAAAGAAGGGTGAAGAACTAATCATCTTCAGTCGAATAATTAGCGAAAGAAAGTTCGTTCTGGACTTTACTACTCCCAATTACAATACCGAAGCAGACTACGATTCAGGTAAATGCAGCTTTACCGATATAGTTGGCAGGCCAAGAATATCATCCAGAACATGGGATATGATATAAAAGCGACCAGTGACAAAACCACAATAAAGGACGACGATTGCTAATACGTCACTTTGCTCCTCCCGGCAAACTCGAAAACTATTATCAACAAAACGACATTGGTTTGGGTTATGTTACTTCTCCAACAACTCCTGAAGGATCAGACGTTGAAGTTGATCATTATTCTCATTCTTCTGATTCCTGCCTCAGGGATTCAGACTCCAGCATTAGAGACATATTTAAAGCAACTTTATCCGTCAACATGGTATCAGTTGACCAAATTACAGAAGATGTCCAATCAAATGAGCTCGAACAATAGGCTCAAAAGATGGACACTAGGTGGGAGTTACGTTTCGAACAACATGAACCACCTACTGAAGACGAAGTCATCCAAGTTAATTTAGGAGATGAATCATCTCATAAACCAATCTTTATTAGCAAAAGTCTGTCTGGTGAAGAACGACAATCTCTTATACAACTTATAAGAGAATATATTAACGTCTTTGCATGGAGCTATGAAGACATGCCAGGTTTAAACCTAAAGTTGCTATGTACCGCCTAAATATCTTGTCTAAAGCTAAGCCAGTGAAGCAGCAGCAACGGCGGTTCCGACCAGATATCATGGAGGCCATCGAAAGTGAAGTCAAAAAGCATATTTCAAGTGGTTTCATTCATGAAGAACAACACCCTGACTGGATCGCTAACATTGTTTCGATCATAAAAAAGAACAGTAAAGTTCGAGTCTGTATCGATTACCGTAATTTGAACTCTGCATGCCCAAAAGATGAGTTCCCTCTACCGATCACCTACGTAATGATCGACAATACTTGTGGTTTCGAGCGAATGTCCTTCATGGATGAGTTTTCAGGCTACAACCAGATCAAGATGTTCCCCGATGATGAAAAATACACATCTTTTTGAACACCGTTGGGGGTATACTACTATACGGTGATGCCTTTCGGATTGAAAAATAAGGGTGCGACATACCAGCGAGCTATGAACACAATTTTTTATGATCATTTGCGCAAAATAGTGGAATGCTATGTAGATGATATTGTAGTTAAAAGCCATCTCAAGGGAAACCACCTCCAAAATTTGAGAACGGTGTTCGAACTGATACGTAGCACCAACTCAAGATGAATCTAACCAAGTCTTTTCTGGGAGTCCCCATCAGAGTCGCCATTTTTGTAGAACACTCACAAAAAAAAAGAGAAGAATCACTGTTTTTCTTATTAGCGTAAGGTACCACAAATCGAGTACACCTGAGAGATCCTGCATTGATAATCCCCGAGTACAAAAAGAATTCTGGGAAATGGGATGATGAAGATCGAGCGACAGTTGCTCCTTTACTCTGTTGACACTCCCACTACAAGAAAAATGATGATTCTTGACGGTTTATTAGTTGATGGTCGTCGAAAACCCTCAACAATTGGGTTTATCTTGATGTTTTAAGGCTTACGTCAAGAGATGACATTTTTTTTGTTACTTTAGCAATTTTATAGCATGTATGTTGACTGTTTCGAAGGATCCGTCAAGAAAGAGCATCTTTTATGTTGACGTTTTGATAATAGCCGTTAACTATTGTATATGCGGAAAAGTTGCCACAGTTTTTCGTCTGCCATTATGGTAATTATGTCAAAATTCTTGAAATTTATGACGGTCTGCCTCAAATAATTTTGAGGCCATAAGAATGAAACTCTCCTCTTTCCTCCGCTCTCTCTCTCTCTCTCTTCTTTACCCCGCTCTCTTCGAAACTCTCGACTTCTCTCCTCCGCTCTCTCAGAAACCCTCGTCTCTCCCCCTCTCAGAAACCCTCGTCTCTCCCCCTCCCAGAAACCCCTCCTCTCCCCCCTCAGAAACCCCTCTCTCCCCATCTCAGAAACCACTTTGGAGAAAATCCTAACCGCTCTGGAGAAAACCCCTGCACTTCGAAACCGCTCTGGAGAAAATCCTAGGCTTCAAGAACTTCGTGCTGGAGAAAAACCTAACCGTTCTTCACAATGCGGCAACTTCGATCTTCACCGTGCGGTATAATGCCTTTACTTTTTTCTCTCTGAAATTCAATTTGATGCCTAGGTTTTTTTTGTACCAACTTCGTTTTTTCTTCACGTTAGGGTTTTTTGGTGGCAACTTCGTTCGTCAACTTATGGTTTTTCTCTGTGCATTGCAACTTAGGATTTTTCTTCACGTTAATTAGTTAATATGATTTATTTATAACTAAACAATTAATGTGAACTATTTTTTATAGACTAAATTCTATAAATTTTTAGGACGTTTATGTATGAAATTCTTGATTTTGATGGATTTGATACAAAGATGATTATTTTCCTTCTGGAATAGGCACTAAATTGTGCTGTTTCCTATTGTACACAATTTTGGTTTCTTCTGTCTCCTTTCTTTCTTTTGTTTTTGGGACTAGCCTTTCGAAAAGGATATGTATCCTTGTTGGCATATAGAAAATTTGATTTTGGGTTTTTGAATGCTATGTTCTGTGCAAATACATTCAATGTGGGTTTGATTATAGTCGAAGAAATAGAGAAGTGGGTTTGTTTCATTGTGGCAAAATAAGTCCTTCCACCACTGGGTTTTTGGATGTTGTGCTCTGTATTCATACATTCAATATGGCTTACGTCAAGTTGAACAAGTAATGGAGTGGGCTTGTTTCATTTCTAGCCAAGATGAGTTCTTTTTTTGCATGCTAATGGTCTTTTGGATGGTATTGATATTGTGAATGTCACAAACACGTATCGGACACGGCACAAACACTCGAGAATACACGTTGGATACGACGCAGACACTACAAAATATGCAACATTTCTATATGGCTTGTGGTGTTTGGATGCTAAGATATATTCAATGTGGTTCGTGGTTAAGGAACTGGAGTAGGTTTGTTTTCATTATGACAAGACTTTCAAAAAGGGTATTTATCCTTGTTCCTTTTGTTTTTGGTTTCTTCTGTCTCCTTTCTTCCTTTTGTTTTTGGGACTAGCCTTTCGAAAAGGATATGTATCCTTGTTGGCATATGAGAATTTTGATTTTGAGCTTTTGGGTGCGTATCAGTAGGTGTATCAGTATACACTGATTTTGGATGTATTTTAATTTTTAGATGTGTCTCAATTTTTAGTGTATCGTTGGTCCTTAATTTCTAGATGTATCTCAATTTTTTATTTAAAATGCATAAACTCTTAGTTTCTTCCTACTTCAATGTTGCATTAGTTTGCTAATATGTAATGTAACTTAGAATTCAGTCAGAATTGGGCTATGTACCTGAGAATTGTTCGTTTCTTTATTTGTAGAATAAATGGTTCTTCAATGTGAAGGGTTTAAATACTTGCAAGCATTGTCTTCTACTAGTTTTAGAAACCCTTTGAATTTGCATTGCACATTCTTAGATGGTTTTTTCTCAGTCTTGCATTGTACAGGTTTCATTCCCCTTCTTAAAAAATTACTGTTGTAGCTTAAAAAATAGCTCTGTCATATTTTGGTTGCAGAAAAGGATGACGCAAAGACCTTAAGGAGTGGACTAAGGTCATCAAAAGTTGAAGCTCATGTATACAGACTGTTACAATATTATATATTGTATTTGTATCATCTGTTTTACTCAAAAACTTTTATGTTGTCCTCTGAAACCTTTTTTGTATCCTCTATTTTGTACTTTATATCTTTATAAGTAGAGTTACATGTCTAAATCATGGCTAACATGTTATATTAACCTGTGTAGGCACTTCTATTCTAATCCAGCCCAAAATGGATAAATCATGGATGTCAAAGGATAGAATGTGTAGGGAATATGAGGAAGGAGTAGCAGAGTTTCTTGAGTTTGCAAAACTCTATTGAAGTAATCCTAATTCTATTAGATGTCCATGCGAAAAATGTGGAAATCTGACATTTCAAACGTTAGGGGACGTAAGAAAACATTTGTTTATGAGGGGTATAGATCGAAGTTATATAGTATGGGTTTGGCATGGTGAGAAACACGAGAAGATAGGATCGTCAAGCTTTGCAACATATGCTGAAGAAACACACGACTATGAAGATGACTCCTTTGAAGATGCTGCAGATGCTGTAGAAAAGGTTAATGCTACATATGAACATATTTCTGGTGACCGCAAGTCATTTATTTCTCTATTCGAAGATGCTGAAAAGCCTATGTATCCTGGTTGTTCAAAGTATACAAAACTATCAGGATTGATGAGATTGTATAACTTTAAAGGAAGATTTGGGTGGTCTGGCAGTAGCTTTTCAGAGTTGTTGAAAACTCTTCATGATATGTTTCCAACACAAAATGAAATACCTTCATCAATGTACGAGACTAAGAAGATGATGAAAGCTATGGATTTAGAATATGAGAAGATACATGCATGTCCCAATGATTGCATACTTTACAGAAAGGAATATAGCAATTTATCGGATTGTCCCACTTGTGGAACATCAAGATGGAAGAAGGCAACTGATGATCCTCACCAAGTTTTTAGTAAAAAAGTTCCTGCCAAACTTTTGTGGTATTGTTTGCCCATTCCCCGGTTTAAACCAATGTTTCAATCCTCAAAGACAGCAAAAGACTTAACTTGGCATGCTTATGAAAGAGTAGTTGACGGCAAACTTCGTCATCCTGCAGACTCCGCATCATGGAAGCTAGTTGACCACAAGTGGCCAGATTTTACGAAAGATCCTAGAAACCTTCGATTAGCTCTTTCAGCTGATGGCATAAATCAACATAGGTCCCTTAGTAGTAGGTACAGTTATTGGCCAGTTATATTAGTTACCTATAATCTACCGCCGTGGTTGCGCATGAAAAGAAAATTCATGATGTTGTCGCTATTGATATCAGGTCCAAACCAGCCGGGCAATGATATTAATGTTTATTTAGCACCATTAGTTGAGGACTTGAAACTTTTATGGGAAGAGGGAGTTGATGCTTATGATGCACAAAAAAGAGAGTTTTTTACTTTAAAGGCCGTATTGTTGTGGACTATCAACGATTTTCCAGCATATGGAAATCTGTCTGGTTGCACTACCAAGGGGTATTATGCTTGCCCTATATGCGAGGAAGATACTTATGTACCTAGGCTGAAACATAGTGGTAAAAATGTGTATACTTGCACAAGGAGGTTTATCCCACGACATCATCCGTATCGCACTCAAAAGAAAGTTTTCAATGGTAAGCATGAATTTGGCGATCCTCCAACACCATTGAATGGAAAGGAGATATTAGACAAGGTTGGTGAAATTTTGAACTCATGGGGAAAGAAACATGCAAAGTGCAAAGTATTACAGTTAGGTGAAAGAAGATGGATGAAGAAGAAGTCAATCTTCTTTACACTTGACTATTGGGAACACTTGCATATCTGCCACACACTCGACATTATGCACATCGAAAAAATGTTTGTGAGAGCATATATGGTACATTGCTTAACATTCCTGGAAAGACAAAGGATGGAGTCAATGCTCATCTTTATCTTATGGACGAGGGTCTAAGGACTGAATTGAAACCTGATTTTGAAAAGAAATGAACATATTTGCCGCGTGCTTGTTATATATTGACGAAGGATGAGAAGAAGATATTTTGTCAAACATTGGTGGACGTAAAGGTTCCTGAAGGTTACTTTTCTAATATCAGAAATCTTGTCTCAATGCAAGATTTGAAGCTTTATGGTCTGAAATCCCATGATTGTCATGCACTAATGCAACAACTACTACCCGTGGCAATCCTTTCAATTTTGCCTAAGCTTCTTCTTCAATGCAATTTGCAAGAAAGTGGTGGATGTGAATAAGCTAAACGATATTCAAAATGATCTCGTGGTCACATTATGCATGTTGGAAAAGTATTTTCTACCGTCTTTCTTTGACATTATGGTCCATTTAACTCTCCATCTTGTTGCACAAGGCAGGATATGTGGACCTATTTTTCTGACATGGATGTATCCATTTGAAAGGTGCATGAAACCCTTGAAGGGTTATGTGCGCAATCATAACCGTCCCTAAGGATGCATTGCAGAATGTTACATTACAGAAGAAGCAATAGAATTTTGTAGCGAGTATCTATCATATGTTGAGGCAGTAGGAAATCTACTTGCAAGGAAGGGCAACGTTAAAGATGGCCAACCTTTGCCTGGAGGTCGCATTGTTGCAGTTGATCGTGAAGAATGGCAACAAGCCCATTTATATGTTTTGGAGAATACAGATAAAATTCAACCTTATATCGAGTAAACACCTTTATCATGAATTTTCTATTTATTCATTGTATGAAAGTTGTTAGAAAATTGTATGATTAAGTTTTTTATGATGTCTTGACAGTGAGCATATGGAGTGGTTACAATCACAACATCCCCTTAAATCTAAAAATAAATGTGGTTGCAGGACAAACACAATCATTTCTCCAATGGTTACAGGAGAAGGTAGAAGTTGTATCAATATTATTGTAGTTATATTCTAACTTATTCAGATGTTAAGTTTGATTTTAATAAATCTGAAACTTCGCAGGTTGGCGGTCAATTTAATGAAAGAGAAGACATTTCACAAACTGTGAAGTGGATAGCACAAGGACCTAGCCACCATGTGCTTAAGTGTTCTGGCTACGTTATTAATGGTTGTCGCTATCATACGAAGGGTCATGACAACGCTCGAGTTACCCAAAATAGTAGAGTTAGTCTTGTAGCTACGATAATGCAGATTGCAAGTTCGAAAGATAAGAACCCTATAGAAGGGGACATGTGTTTCTATGGGGTTATCACAGAAATATGGGAGCTTGATTATCATACTTTCAAAATTCCAGTATTTAAGTGCGACTGGGTTGATAGTAAGGGTGTTAAGGTTGATGAACTTGGTTTCACATTGGTGGACCTTAATCGAGTTGGGTACAAATCAGATTCTTTTGTTTTAGCTTCACAGGCCAAGCAAGTATTTTATGTAAAAGACCAACTTGATCCTCAATGGTCTGTTGTTTTGTCCATGGGTCAAAAAGACTATATGCACAAAGAAGATGATGAAGACCTGGACAATACAATGGAACATCATCCCTTTGCTAATGCATCGATGAATACTGATATATTATTTGATGCTGGGGATGATGATAATATGTGTTATAAAAGAGTAGGTTGTAAAGGGGATTGGGTTGATAAGTAAATGTTGGACACAAGTTTGTTATCATATGTGACATTACTGATACTATCCACTTATTTTGTTAGACATATATTGTAAAATCTCCTATACTTATTTGTTTCACATATATAGTTTGATCCAACATGTTTGCATATTATTTCATAGCCTTTTTTGGCCACCTTACAGACATCAAGCATGCCTAATATGACACCTTCCAATAATAACAAAAAAGGGGAAATCAAAAGAGGTATGCATCATATTATGTGTTTGTTTTTGGTAAGTGTTGTCTATCAAAAGAGGTCTGTATCATTTTTTTTGTTAAGTGCAGTTCCTGAGACATATATATGAGATTCTGACACAATATGAGATTATTTGTTTGTTTGTTTTTGGTAAGTGTTGTCTCTGTGTGTTTCAGAGTGTCTGTATTGACTGGTAAAAGGGTTGATGTGTTTGTAAAAGATTTTGACACAATATGATATTATGTGCCTTTGTTTTGAGTAAGATTTTTAAGATTTGGGAGGGTTTTTCTTGGCTTATGTATTATAGATTTGGGTTGAAGTTTTAATTATTTTGTTGATGGTATTATCTTCTCCCAGATGAAAATAAATATTTTTTTAGCTCAATTTTGTAGCAGCAAAGTGTTGGTTTCTCAGGGAAGATACTTGAGTCTTTTTTGTTTTGGTCACTTAAGGCTCCTTACTGAACCAGTGGCTCACTTATAGCAGCAAAGTTTTGTTTTGGTCACTTAAGGCTCCTTACTGAACTAGTGGCTCACTTATAGCAGCAAAGTGTTGTATTTGTCACATGCTTATTTTTGTCACAGGTTATAGAGATGAACCTTCCCCAAGTGGAGGAAGTCCAAAAACAAAAAGCAACAAGAGGTCCTACAAAAATGGAGAGAACTATCAAGCGAAGAAGTGACGGAATGAAAACAATTGTCACATTCAATGAGAGCGGACAACCTATTGGAGAGGCTGGTACAGAATGTGTTAGCTTGATTGGGGTTATTGCACGTTCTATGATACCCATTACTTATGACGATTGGCAAAAAGTCCTACAAAATATTAAATACAATGCATGGTCGTCAGTGGAGGTAACTTTTATTTATGTAGAAAACATTATTTTGAGTTCATTTATTAGCACTTATTGGTTCTAAACTGCAGTAATCTTTATATACAGCAATCTTTTCTCGTTGATCCAAGAGCTAAAAAAAATTTAATACAAACAATGGGCGTTGCATCAAAACCATTCCGGCATGCATTGACAGCTTATGTTCTTGCAAATATGGACAAACTTGCAGTTCTTAGAAATCCCCCTCTAAACTATGATTTTATCAATCAAAATGAATGGTCCAAGTTTGTGACAACTCATCTTTCTAACGACTTTTAGGTATCGTAGTGTAATTAAATATGTTTTAACTTTACTGTAGGTTCTAAAAAATCAAGTTGCACACATCAGCAAAGTCAGAAGATCAAGAAATGAATCTTTCAAATGAACTGCACAGACATCAGATTGTGCAGTATACAGATTGCGCATACTAGATTGCGCACACTACCAAGTGCGCAGGCTGACGTGGCAAATCATCATCATTACCTGACACAATCAAATCTTTCTGACAGCTGACAGCGCGAAGAATGAGGCGACTATTTGTTTAATCGTGCAGCACGGCGCTCGAGGACAGCTGGCAGCACAATCCATGTTGGCGCAATCCATTCCTGCGCAGTCCAAGTCTGCGCAATCCAAAGCCAGCGCAATTCAGTTTGTGCGTTCTATCAACACAAATGACAAAATACACGTGGCATTCATGCCATCATTTGCTCATTATGTGGCAACCGTCTATACACGATCATGCACATTTCAATCAAATGATGCCATGTGTCCAAGACAGTTGGCCCATGATCCAGCAACTGCCTGCGCAGTCTACTGTTGCGCAATCCAATTGCTGCACAATCCATCATGCGCAGTCCAGAATAACTAAAAGTTAGTTATTTCTCAGAACTCTATAAATAGAGTTTCAAGTCTCCATTCAAGGGGATCAGAGATCAGATCATAGAGAGATCAGACTTTAAAGTTCAGAGAGTCCAGGAGTTCTTGCCCAAGTGCTGCTGCATTCTTCCGAGGTTTTTGCCTTCAATTTCCGAGGCTTTTTGCCTTCAATTCTAGAGTTGTCTTCAACTTCAGAGGCTATCGTCTTCAGAGTTCACATCGTCCAAGGGATAAAGCAATCGTCATCTAGATTGGATTCCTAAAGTTGTACCATTCCCAGAATTCAAATTGTAATCTTTTACAAAGTTTATATCAATAAAGTTTCATACTTTTGTTTTTGCAAACAAAATGGCGACTCTGCTGGGGACGACTTTCTCCTCCGACGAGGAAGTGACAACTCAATGTGACGTAGCGTCTATAGGAAAGACGCAGAAGACACTGGTTGTGAGGATCAACCAGACAGCCTACGAGGCCATGATCACCTCCAAGACTACTCCTCGTACTGCAACCACTTCTGCCACAAGCAAAGTGCGTCCAGTGTGGGTCCCAAAGACTGCTGCGCAGTCTATTGATGCTGCCAGCAAGACTCCTGCGTAGTCTGCCAGCAAGACTGCTGCACAATCCAAAGCTTCTGTCATCAAGCCTGCTGCACAATCTGTCTCAACTAATGCTGCACAATCTGCTGTTGCCAGTATACAGAGTACTTCATATGCTGCCTTGGCTAAGTGCAAGACTCCTATGCCTCTGGCGCAATTGGCTGCCAATCTGTCTGCGCAAACCAATACTCCAGCATCCAGAGTCCACCCTAAGCACTCTGTAGCAAGAACTCCTGATGCGCAAACCACAGTTTCTGTAGCCAGAACCAGTGCGCCATCCATTCATGCGCAAGCTACTCCTGTGCAATCTAAGAGTGACAGCCTTTTGGCTAAACTCTCTTCTTCTCATAATAAAGGGAAAAGCTCTGTTCCTCCTCCCAAACACACTGTCACTCCGAAGCAATCCACTGGGGGTAGTCCTTTGGCTATTCCTCTTCCTCCTCAAAATAAAGAAAAAGGCCCATTGGTCTTTTCTCAAACTTTCTTGTCTCATGACTTGGAAGACAACAGAGAAAAACGCTCTTTAGCTAACCCTTCTTCACAAAATAAAGAAAAAGGCCCTTTAGTCTTTTCTCAATCTTCTTCAGTCTTTACTGTAGAAGATCAATCTGAACGTGCCTCTGCACCAATCAGTACTAGAACTCTTTCAAATAAGGATTCTTCTTTCCTTCATGACAAGAGAACTTGTACTTACCAAAGAGGTATTCTGCCTACTCCGGTAGCAGAGTTCCAAGACCTCCCAACTCTCAAAATATCCCGATCCAAACAGGGAAAACTGCTGGTGTCTCAAACAGAAACCCCTGGGGGTGAGTTTGCAGATTTAAGAACTTATCTTAACAGGCCTACCTCAGCAAAACACAAACAACCAATGCCAAAGATCAAACATCAAAGACAAACTTCCAGGGTCAAAAATTCTGACACTTATGCTAATGAAGTGAGCACTTCTCTATACACTCAAGGGACTAAACATTTGAAGAATCGGAATCATATTTCAAATATTATCAAAGAACAGATCCCTCAGAGTTTTCCTCATCCTGCTGCTGTTCCCGATCTCCGAGAACATCTCAGGCAAAAGCGGGACAATGTCTCAACACCTCCAGTTCAACCATCTGATCATCATTGCAATCACAAAGTCATCATCCAATGTTGTTGTCAAACAACAAAATGATCTGTCTTCGATCGTCTGACTTTTGCTAAATCTGAAGCTATGTCAGAGGAAGACGAAGTCTTGTACACTTCTGTCAACATGACTTCCCGAGACACTGGGGGTAGAAAGTGCTCCAAGCACAGCAAACCTCGCCGACCCAGCCAACGGTATTTGGATTTACTTCAAGAATCTTCTGACGGAGTATTTCGACATACCCGTTTCCGAAGCCAAGATACAATCGGTCAAGGGAATCTTCCTCAAGATACTTCGGGTTATCTTCCTACTTCTCAGTCAGGAGACGACTCTTTCTCCGACTATGATGCATATAGTGAAAGTTCTGAACAGACAGTGTCTTCCACTGTACCAAGAGAAGTCACGGCTTACGTTGTCAATGATGATCCAGATGCTTCAACCTCAGCAAATCAAGAACAGCGAATAACTGCGCTTGAAGACAAGCTAAAGACCATGGCTGAAATGGTTGCTAGTATGCATTCTATCATTGTGGCACAACATGCCACACCACCAACTATACCTGCTGCGAGTCCAGAAATCATAGCATCTTCGGTACCTGTTAATGCTGGGCTGGGGGTAGTATCTCCTCAAATACCTCCTGTACAAGTACAAGTTCAAACTACACCCAGTCAGTCAGGGGCTGGGGGTAGTGCTTACAACGCTGTTCCTCCTCCTACTACTCTGACTCTACCTGCTCCTTCTTCGTCATCGGAAGACGCCAATGAAGCTGTCAAACTCTTGCGAACTCAATTCGAAGCCTTCAAAGAGAAAGACAACCTGCAAAGGTTGGGGATCAAGCAGCCCTATCCAATTGAATGGAAGGAAGTCCCGTTCCCGCCAAAGTACAAGATCCCAACGATCTCTTTGTTTGATGGCAGCACCTCACCAAGCCAATTCATCAATCACTTCGAGGTAATGACTGTTCAACTCCAACCAAATGACGCTCTTCTTACCAGAGTGTTCGTCGGTTGTTTAGCCGGCGTAGCATATGATTGGTATAGAAGTTTGCCCGATGGTTGTATCACTTCCTTCTCAGGTCTCAAACAAATCTTTCTGGAACAATTCTATGAGGGATTCAACGACATGACTATGTCGGCCCTCAACAAAATCAAACAGAAACATAATGAAACTGCTGAGAGTTTCATCGAACAGTTCCGTCGAGAAGCCTTGAAAATGCCTCTAGGGACCCCTGCTGCTGTTACCATAGACACCTGTAAGGCAAATCTTTTGCCTATCATCAGCATGTGGACAGGCTCAACTCAGTTTCAAGATTGGCCATCCTTTATTGTCAACGCCAAAGCTGCGGAAGTGAGTGCTGAGAAGTTCAAGCAGTTGGGGGTACAAATGTCTAACCCCGACCGGGATGAACATCAGGCTTCAAGTGGCGGAAATCGTCAGAACAATCGCAAGAACAAGGAGACTCTGAACATCAATCTGAAGAGTAAAGAGTCTCTAGCTGTCAATGTAGCTCAACCTACATCCACTTCCACTCCTTCTGCACTGCAACCGATGGAACCTCGTCCGAAAGTAGAATATTCCTTCGATGAGAATGATACTGCAAGTATTTTTGATTGCTTACTCAAAAGCAACAAGATTCAGCTCCCAGATCCAAAAAAACCTGATGAAGTTGGTAAGACTGATCATCCTAAATATTGTGTCTACCACAGGTTCATTGGACACCCCACTCGAGCATGCTACGTGCTCAAGGGCAAAATTCAAGAGCTTGTCAATGCTGGTGTCGTTACTCTGCAACAAGACGAGAAGATCGTGACTGCAAACATGGTTTCGGTCCAGTTCGGTGACTTTCCTCCGTAGATGGTACAACACGGTGTCATTCCCATTCCCAAGGCTACTCTAGAGATTGAGAATCTTCCACCTCCACCAAATAAAGGTCTCGTTCCCTTGTCTCTTGACAACGGCAAAATTATGTGGATTCATCCCGATCTTGCTCCAGAGTTTAAGGATTCCTCTTTTTCTAAGAAGAAAGATCGTTCTAAAGGTAAGACGAAGATTTGCAACATGGTGTCTTTTGACCCTATAGTTGACGAGGAAATTCTGTTAGGCACCAGATCAGGGAAAGCCTATTTGAAAGATCATTCTGAAGCTCAAGAGAATCAGGGAAATTCTGTTAGGCACCAGATCTGTTAGGCACCAGATCAGGGAAATCCTGCTTCTTCTTCTGAACCTGCTCCTGCACAACCTGCTTCTACTGAAGAGATCCCTTCTACATCTTCACCAGTTGTAGTACCTATTCCTTCCAAGCCAATGACGGCTGACAAAGGCAAGCAACAAGTTCGCTTTGATAAACCCCTGAAGAAATCATCTCCTACAGGACTTGAAAAGCCGTATAACTTTGATATATTGGCCCAATTAGCTAATACACCGGCTAGGCTATCAATCTTCGAGCTCTTGCGCCTTTCCAAAGAGACTCGAGAAACTTTAAGTGAAGCTCTGATGCAGGCTAAAACTTGCTTAACTCTCCTCAAAAAGCCGGAATCAGAACCAGTCTCTTGCCGTCACTGTCATAGTGTCCTGGAGTTAATTCCAAACATCACTTTCACTCAGGATGATATGCTGCTGGAGGATAATAGACATGATCGTCCTCTCTATATACAGGGTATGTCGATTCAATAAAAGTCGATCGTATCTTGATAGATCTGGGGTCTGCTCTCAGCATCATGCCAAAGACGATGTTGGACGCATTGAAGATACCAGTTCATAATCTTTCAAGCACAATCACTACTATCTTGGGATTCAACCAAGGAAGGAGTGAACCTTTGGGTAAGATTTGCCTAAAACTCTAAATAGGCAATCTTCGCACAAAGGTGACCTTTTATATCATCGACAATCATGGTTGTTCTTATAACGCTCTTCTGGGAAGACCCTTCCTCCATGAACACAATGTTGTTCCATCGACTCTTCATCAATGCTTTAAATATGTTGATGACAAAGGACAAGTTCACAAGGAAGTTGCAGACCTTTATCCTTTCAAGGGTGTCGAAGCGTATTGCAACGATGCTCGTATGTATAAGGAAGAATTTATGAAAGTGGTATTGGCAATGGATACTGAAGAAGACCAAGAAGCAGTACCCAATGATACTCTCATCATACCTGTCAAAGGGCGTGTTTCTCATCCTCAATCTTCTAAACCACTGGCTATTCACTTGCCAGTTCAGAAGAAATCGGTTGATGGCGATCAAGATAAAAGGGAGCTCACCTCTTCTGAGCCACTTGTTATCGACTTACATCGGAACAAGGACAAAAAGCAGCTCATTTTCTCTGAGCCACTTGTTGTTGATTTAACTCACAACAAGGAAAAAAGGGAGCTTACCTCCTCTGAGCCGCTTGTCATCGACCTCCGTCGTAACAAGCCTCTTCCACGTTCTTCTTCTTCTCCTCTTATAATTAATCTGACCAAGCCTGCTAAGGCTAAAGGTCCTGCTGTAAATACGAATGTACAGATCAATGAAAACGCATCTATTTTCCAGTATACTGATGTTATTTATCATACTAAATGCTATTTGGATATGTTAGATAGCTTCAAATCATTTACAATGGGAGTTGTACAATCTCTTCAAACAGAAGTCTCATTTGAAGATCCAGATGACTCTTACCGTATTGTCCCTGCTCGAAAGAAAGGTGAAAGTCCAATACTTTTTAGTAAAGGACCAGAACAACAATTCAGCTATACGGATGATATCAAGCTTAACGATACAGGACATCTACAACTCTGTCGTTATAGTCAACAATCAAAAGACATCATCCGTAAGATGGGTTATGACTTTAAAAATGGCTTCAACTACGGTAAGGGTAGACGAACTCCTATTCGTACGGCTGTTCCAAAAGGAAAATCTGATATGTATTACAGCAAGACCAAAAGTGGTCTCGGATATACTTCTCCTCCAATGTTATCTCCAGCAGTCTCCGACTCTGATAGCGAAGCACGCTCTAACACTTCTGATTCCAGGTCATAGGATTCTGATACCAGCATTGGTGAAGTTCATCGTGTGATCGTATCTTCTAATATGGTCTCCGCTGAACTTCCGGAAGGCTACGATGAGGACGTTGAAGAAAATCCTGAAACAGATCCTTGGGCTCAACAGATGGATAATCAGTGGGTACTCCGATTTGAACAAAGAGAACCTCCTACTGAAGATCAACTAGTTCAAGTTGATGTAGGAGAAAGCGGGTCACCTCGTCCAATCTTTATTAACAAGAATCTTCCAAAAGCAGATAAGCAAGAGTTGATTCTTCTCATTAAAGAATACATTGATGTCTTTGCTTGGAGTTACGAAAACATGCCAGGTTTAGATCCTAAAATTGCTACTCATAAACTGAACATTCTGCCTAATGCTAAACCAGTCAAACAGTAGCAACGGTGATTCAAGCCTGAAATGATGGATGCAATCGATGATGAAGTCAAGAAGCTCATTGCTTGTGGCTTTATTCGAGAAGAACAACATCCCGATTGGGTAGCCAACGTTGTTCCAGTCCTGAAGAAAATCGACAAAGTCCGAGTTTGCATCGACTTTCGGGATCTCAATGAAGCATGTCCAAAAGATAAATTTTCTTTTCCTATCACGGATGTCATGATTGACAATACTTGTGGGTTCGAGCGAATATCTTTTATGGATGGATTCTCTGGATACAATCAGATCAAGATGAATCCCGAAGATGAAAAACACACATCTTTCCGCACTCCTCGGGGAGTCTATTGCTACACAGTAATGCCATTTGGTCTCAAGAACGCTGGTGCAACTTACCAACGGGCTATGAGTACTATTTTTCGAGATCATCTTCGCAAAACTGTCGAATGCTATGTTGACGATATCGCCGTCAAGAGTCGTCTGAAGGAAGATCACATCCAAGACTTGAGAACTATCTTCAATCGCATGCGCCAACATCAACTCAAGATGAATCCCACCAAGTCATTCTTAGGTGTCTCTAGTGGTAAGTTTCTCGGCTTCATCATTACCTCTAAGGGTACACACGTGGATTCCGAGAAGATCAAAGCCATTCAAGAGAAGCGTCCTCCACGCAACCTAAAAGAGCTACGAGGATTCCAAGGTCGACTTGCGTACATCAGGAGATTCATTTCGAACTTGTCTGGACGCTGCAGACCATTCACTCAACTAATGAAGAAGGGTGTATCTTTTATTTGGACTGAAGAATATCAACAAGCATTCGACGACATCAAACGATATCTCATGAACCCACCAGTCTTGGTGCCACCAATTTCGGGCATTCCATTCTTAATGTACGTCCGTGCTATGGACCATTCATTGGGTGCTTTACTCGCCCAAAAGAATAAAGAAGGTCATGAACATGCCATCTACTATCTCAGTCGTACTATGATTGTTGCTGAACACCGTTATAGTCCGGTTGAAAAAGAATGTCTAGCCCTTATGTTCGCTGTTCAAAAGATAAGGCATTATATCATCGGTCAAACTATTCATGTCATATCTCGAGTTAACCCTCTTCGGGTACTCATGAAAAAGCCCAATACACTCAATTCTCGGCTGGCTACATGGGCCATTCTTCTATCCCAATATGACATGGTATATGTTCCTCAAAAGTCTGTCAAAGGTCAAGCATTGGCAGATTTCTTGGCGGCTCATCCCGTACCAGAAACATCCAAGCTTTACGATGAAATTCTGGACGAGACGCTGGAAGTCAACCTGATCTCTGAAGAATTTCCGACCTGGCGTCTATTCTTCGATGGTGCATCCAGAATTGGACCAAATGGTGCCATTGTAGCAGGAGTCGGAGTTGTTCTTGTTTCTCCAGATGGATTGACCATCCAAAGAGCTTACTCTCTAGATGAACCCTGTTCCAACAATGTAGCGGAGTATAATGCTCTACTCATCGGCCTTCAGTTAGCCAAGCAATTGGATATCGAATATCTCGAAGTTTACGGCGACTCTAAGCTAGTTGTCAATCAGGTTAGAGGAACTTATGAAGTTCGACATCAAGATCTGGTGCCTTATCATGAAGCAGCGATCAACATGGCTACATCATTCAAAGCTTTCTTTATCGACTATGCTCGTCGAGCTTGCAATACCGAAGCAGATGCCTTAGCCAACCTTGCAGCTGTCCTAGCTGTCCATATCAAGAGACAATAAGTGGTAGTTATCTCCAATCGAGAATTGTTCTGCATCGAAAACAATCGTAATATTGAGTTCAGCAACTTTGTTGAAGTCAACGTTATCGATGAAGACTGGAGAACTCCTTTTATCGACTTCGTGGTTCATGACATACTCCCCGAAGATCCTAAGGAGGCTACAAGTGTTCGACGACGATCTCTCCGATTCTACTACAATCAAACCACCAAGACTCTTTATCGGCGGACTTATGATGGCTTACTCTTACGCTGTCTTGCTGGTGATAAGGCAAAACAGGTGTTGTATGAAGCTCACGACGGTGTCTGTGGAGCACATCAACCCGGTCCTAAACTGCAGGATCGCATCCGACGAATGGGTTACTATTGGCCCTCTATGGTATCAGACGCTATCGAATATACAAGGAAATGCTGAGCCTGTCAAATCCATGCAGATTTTATTCATCAACCGTCGGAATTTCTTCATCCGACTGTTGCTTCCTGGCCTTTTGAAGCTTGGGGCATGGACATCATAGGACCCATCAATCCTCCTTCTTCTAGAGGACATCGATTCATATTAGCAATAACCGATTACTTCTCTAAATGGGCTGAAGCTATACCTCTGGCTGAAGTTAAGACCAGCAGTGTCATCAATTTTGTCAAACACCATGTCATCTATAGATTTGGTGTACCTTGATAAATTATCCACGACAACGGACCTCAATTCATCAGCCAGAAGTTTACCAGATTTTGCGATGATCACTGAATTGATAATGTCGCTTCTACAGCTTACAATCCTGCTGCTAATGGATTAGCTGAAGCTTTCAACAAAACCATTATCAAGCTCCTCAAGAAGTTTGTATCTACTAACAAACGGAATTGGAGTGAAAAGCTTGGCGAATGTCTATGGGCCTACCGAACTACGGTCCGCAACCCTACAGGCTTTACACCTTTCTCTTTGGTGTATGGCTGTGAAGCTGTTCTTCCTCTGGAACTTCAAATTTCTTCTTTAAGGATTACCATTGCTAATGAGCTCACTACAGAGAACAATGATCTTCTTCGACTTCAAGAATTAGAGGCACTTGACGAGAAGCGGCTAATGGCTCAACAACATATTGAGTTATACCAAGCCCGCATTTCGAAGACCTTCAACCGCAAAGTTAAAGTCAGAGCCTTTCAACAAGGAGAACTTGTTCTAACAGTCAGACGTCCTATGACTATGACTCATATAAGCAAAGGCAAATTTAACGCGAAGTGGGAAGGTCCCTATGTTGTAAGCAAAGTCTTCTCAAATGGAGCCTATCAAGTCTCAGAGCTCGACGGCCGAATTGCAATAATGCCTATCAATGGCAAGTTCCTTAAAAAGTACTATGTGTAAATGTAAATGCTTGTAAATCATCAAACAAGTTCAAGTTCATAAATAAAATTTTATTTCATCATGAATGATAGTACATGATATTAAGGGAGATCACTATCATCCTTCTTAACATTAGGACGCGGACCACTGCCGTCCTTCTTAAAGACACGGTCAGCAAAAGAGCCGAGAACCTCCTTGCTGGAGCCCACGAGGAACTTGCAAGCATCTATCCTCATGGCTTCCTCCTCTTCAGTTTTTCCTGGTTCAAGCAGAAAATCCAGGATGTCTCACGGTGGTTTGGGTGCAGTCGAACCTTCGCCTGCTTCTAGTTGCATTGGCTGAACATGATCAGCAGAACATTCTTCAATGCCCGTCTCAACCTTCGGGGCGATTTCAGCTTGCTTGGATGCATCTCCAGACGACATTTTTATGTTGAAAAGTGGAAGTGTTCATTCCTGTCAGATTTCTGTTCTATTTATAGGCAGAGGTTCCTCAAACAATGAAACGACATCATCATCCGACGGTTCGTCCGTTCATTCACAATCATTTGACGGTTCATCCGTTCACATTTTCACCTGACGGTTCACCTGTTCATTTATTACAACCTGACGATTCATTCGTTCATATTCATCTGACGGTTCATCCGTTCATTCACAATCATTTGACGGTTCATCCGTTCACATTTCACCTGACGGTTCACCCGTTCATGTATTATAACCTGACGATTCATTCGTTCATATTCATCCGACGGTTCGTCCGTTCATTCATATTCATCCGATGGTTCATCCATTCTTTTATTATTACCCGACGGATCATCCGTTCATTTATTATCACCTGACGGTTCACCCGTTCATCACCATCCGACGGTTTATCCGTTCATCTATTCATTATGACGATTCATTTTCGTTCATCCACATCAGCAACTTATCGTCCATGATTAAGTTGTCAATTGAAATAATAATATTCGATATATTCTGCCACGTCCATATTACCTCTGAGCAGATATAATGAATATAATTATTTTCCTCCGAAATCATCAAGAAATATATCATGTCTTGCACCTCTGAATATATTTTCTATCTCTATTATTTATATCTGAACAAGATATGCAATAAATAATGGAGCCACAACAAAATGTCTTTTATTAATCAAAATATGAGACATTGCAAAAACACATAAAGATACAAAATGTTCTGCTAAGACGGAGATATTATCAGATTAGCAATCTGCTGCTTCAGAGTTTGTAGCCGCTCTTCACGAGTAGACATCACCCTCCTTCTGGCCTCTTCCATCCCATTTTTTTATTGAAAATGGGCATGGTCACCGTTCGGCGAGTAATCTCGGCATCATGAGCTGCCACGTACTCATCCCTTTCTTGAATCAGAGCATTGAATTGTTGGATTGCAAGTTGATGATCAGTAACTTCATTTTCTAATTCTTTCTGGAGACGAGTAATCTTTGCTCTTAGCTCAGCAGCTCTTTGCTCTTTTCTCTCAGCCACCAAGGTCACTGATTCTAGCTTGGACTGATACTCAGCAGATTTTGTAGAATAAGCCTCCAAGAGGTTTTGGAGATTTACTCGTTCAATATCAGCTGCTTGAGCCATTCGTTCAAACTCTGTCTGTACTAGAGGTTCCATTTCCCCTTTATTGAGTTCCTTGTAGTTATTTACGGAGATTTCTAGCTCATTCAATATATGATCAAGGAGAGTGGCCTGAGCCTCATCACCCTGTTCCCGGATGGCCTTCACCAGGAAAGAAGTCGGACCTCTAACCATAAAAAAATCTGCATCTTCTTTATCCATCATTCTATTAACTAGAGGTCCCAAAGACTCGAAGAAACATCTGGTGAATGATTGGATTACGAGCTGATTAGTCGCCATAGCACCAGGGGTTGCAGCTACTCCTGTTGATGACGAGGCCGCAGGTTGTTCAATCTCTCGCATCTGGACAGCGGGCTCTTTGAATAAAGGAGCCAAAGTGGAGCTAGTTGCCCCTCCTGGTTGTTCCTCTGTAAAAGTAAAGATTGTCATTTTGCCTGTTGTTTGTTATTGTCCAAGAAGATTAAAGATGTAAACTGTCTTACCATGGTTGAATCCAGCAATGAGCCTATCATCTGCAGGAATAGACTCTAGCTGAACAGAGGTAGCTTCAGCCATAATAGCTTGGCTACTGCCCGCTTCAGAACCACATGATAAATGATGACTGCTACTAGCAATCATCGTCGTTACAGGCACTATGTCCGTGCATGTCGGAGGTGCTGGAGGAGTCTTAAGATCTGCAGGAAATACAAATAAAAATGTTAGCTATCAATCTATTTAAAAGGAGATTGCTAATTTCATTCTATACCTTGAGGATCAGTGGCGGGAGTTTCCTCCGGAGCTTCTTCATCTGCTGCTTTTTCTGGAGATGCCTCTACCTCAACATCCTCTTCAGGATTCAAGGTATCAGCGACAGTTTCTGGAGATGCTTCTACCTCAACTTCCTTGTTTGGAGCTAAGGTATCATCGGCAGCATTAGAAGATATATGCACTTCATCTTTCCTTTCGGGATCTTGCATATCTTCATCAATATTCTCGGACGAAGAGCTCTCCTCATCTTCACTTTCTTCTGGTGCATTCCCGCTGGTAGTTGCAGCTTGGTCAATATAGTCCTCCAGCGGGCTGTAGTTGCAATCTTCTAGAGCTGCAATCACTTCACGATCTTCCTTTTCGTGGAGGGTCCTAGGAGTAGGAGGAAGTTGAGTCGTTTCCGCGACAGGTGAAAGAGGTCGTACAACATCTTGCTCTTCCTCCATGATATTTTCTCTGGGCTCTTCGGCCTCAGTTCTCGGATCAAAATCTTTCCTCTGCTCAATCTCTTCCCTATGCTCTAGACTGGAAATTTTATTCCCAGATTCAGAAACAGGGGTGGGAGAAGACTTGGTGATTCCTGCTGTAGCATCTGCCACGATCGAAGACAAAACTTGACTTCTATGGACCAACCTTTTCTTTCTGTGTAGAGGTCTTTCAGGACTCTCTACATTTATTGTCTCGACTTGTCTTTGAACAGAGGTCGATGTGGTAACTTCTTCTTGCTGAATTGTCTCGGCCAGCTGCCGAGATTGAGATCTAGTGGTAATCTTGTCAGAGGAATGATCTAAGATCAGTTTCTTCTTTGCTGCCGAAGCGGGGGGCTCCTCTCTTCTCCTCTTCTTGGCTGGAGATCTACCTACCTTCAAAGAAATACGCAGTGCTGCGTTTACCTCTTCAGGAAACATAATATCCCTTGAAGCTTCTAAGGGTGCATCTACTGGTTCATGCACCTCATCATTTTCTGGGAGCGACATGACGACTCCTCCCTTCTTCAATCTTGTTGAAGACGCGAAGCTATCCGCGAGATTGAAATTCTCAGCAAAGGTGTTCGAAGATGTATAGAATACTGAGTATGTAAATAGCATCCGAGGGCCATGATTGCTATTTACTGGCATCGAGAATGTTACTTTCGTATCTCGAGCATTATAATAAGCCCAAGCTCGGGCCCCATCTATCAAGAAACCCTTTCCTTGAAGGCACGTGATGGCATTTCCTACATGGAATTGGTCGTACCCGAACTGCCGAGCAAATCGACTGGGGAGATATGGCTCTAAATAACATTCTTCTTCAAACCGATACACCAAATGGGACGGTCGAATTGTCTTCACCCACTCAAAAGCTGCACGGCTCAAAGGTTGCATCTTCGAGTCAATCATATTTGTCGGCATTTGTTCATATCCGACGGGAGGAGGAGTGCAACAAAAGTTCCATCCTTTGCTCAGGTTCAGAGCATATCTACAATCTCTCAGAGAAGTGTATTTCCACTTACCATGAGAGTATCTTCGCAAAAAGCTGCCATCGACTGGTCCCATGCCGGGGTCCATCAAAGTAGGATGGTGAAGAAGCAACCACCCGAACAGATATGTATACGGCAATTCTAGCCGAGGAAATTCTTTTTCTCCTTTAGCTTTCAACATCAGATCAACGTACAGACGAAGACTGGCATTCAACCTACAAGTCATCGCTGATAAAAGATCCATCTTGTAGCCGAAGACTAATCTGACGGCGGCAAAAAGAACACCGCGATGGAAGCGGTCTACGGCACTGGATCCCGGGACTACAAACCGACGGAGCCAATACGTCAGAAACCCTGCTAATTGGACTTCTTTTGACATAAATCTATACCCTACTCTCAAATAACTCTCGAGAGTATCTCCTTTCTTCAGAGGAGGACATTAATGATCATTCTTCATCTCTTCATCCAAATCCCCACTTTCTTCCATCAGTTTCACTACTTCTGTACTGCTCAGTGGTCTAAAGAAGTCAGGATAGCATCTATCATATTCCTTGGTCTTTGTTTCTTTAATGTGGTTAAGGAACAGATAAGGCAACCATTTTGAGGAATAACAGGTATTTGATGTAGCACTTTTGTAAAACAGAGAACAGATTTTATAATGACATAGTAGTTCTTCGAAGACTGCTATCATGTCTGCGTTCTCTTTTCGAAGTTTGTCCAACTCATCATTAGTTGGGACAAATTCCTCATATGGGGCATCCCCCATTGGCAAGTAAGAGATGTACTGCATCTCATGAAGTGCAAACCCGATCTCTCCGCCGGGAGTCATGAAAGTCCCTGTTCTGTAATTGTATCTTTCTGCTAGAGCCAAGAACAGTTGCGAGTTAGGGGCAAAACCATAAACAGTGGCATGTACTGCTTGGTACAAATTGATTTGCTGAAGTTTATTTTCAAACTTGGTCAAAATCCAGTTTGCTATGCAGTTCCATCTCTTAAAATCTGGATTCACTAGTCCAGTTAATCTGAGATCCTGATCTGGGTACTTCCCTTCGACCTTCGCAAACTCATTTGCGAATATTGGAGTTCTGACAGGCAAAAACAAGGAAGAATTCTCCGACGGAATACAACCGGGTTTCAAACCTCTTAACAAGACACTGTATCGTTCTGAAGAACTGTAGAACATGTCCTTCTTGTTCGGCCCCTTCTTCACAAAAATCCTTTCTGGACGGGCATCTTGGAAAGGTGTAAGGTTCCATTCCATCTTCCTCGGATAGCTCGCATGAGCATACCGGGATAAGGGGAGGCAGCGGGAAACATCTGGTATCGAGAATGTCCTATCCTTCTGATGGGCAATCCTTTCTTCCATCCTTGGCCTCGGTTGAGAGCTTTTCTCAAAAGCATCGTCGAACAGGAATAATGGCTTCTTGTGAATGACAGCGTCTGCTGACTCCAGAGGTTGTCCATTCATCAAACATAGCAGAGTCTCATTATCTTGGGCTATCAAAATAGCCTGACGGGAAGTTGGCAGATCATATTGAGGATAGTGCACATGGAAAATGTCCTCTTTGTATTTTGACTCTGAAAGAGTTCCTACAAAGTCCTCATATCCAGGATCTTCTCTAGTATTAACTGCATCAGACAGAGAAAACAAAAAATTCAGTACAAGTCAAGTTAAAGATTTTGTCATCAGTTTACGCAAACATCAGATTGCGCAACATCAAATTGCGCGATATCAGATTGCGCAATAATCAGACTGCACAAACAAACAGTCATCAGTTTGTGCTGATAGTCTCGCGCAAATCAGCAAATTACGCTGACTTTTGCCAGCGCAGTTCAACCGATTGCGCAGAATGTCATCCTTCATAAAAATGAAGAATGAACTGATTTGTGCAACCAGAACCCTAAAAAGGGTGGCGCAGTATGATCACATCTCTAAAAAGAGATGGATTCTGAAGAACAGTGAGATCAAAACCCTAAAAAGAGTTTTGATTTGGTTATTTTCCTATCAGCGCGGGATGAGCAGATTCGTGACGAGAAGCACGTCGCACAACCCTGGCCGAAGACTCAGCGGGGGCTTTTCCCTTGGCAGCGGCGGAGGAACGCTTGGGAGCCATCGAGATCGTCGGAAAAGAAAGGAAGAAAGAGCTCGAAGGAGTTTCTCTCAAGTGTACGAAGAAAGCAAAGTAAAGAATAAAATGAGAATCGAAGAGATATTTATAGTTTTCAAAAACGAAACGGCCGCCTCAGATTGTGCCTAAAAATGGGGCTAATCCCTCAGATTGTGCAGACAGCTCATTTCATGCGCAAATTGATTTAAAATTCAAAATTCAAAGTATTTCAAAATTTTGAATAAATTCAACTTTCGAAAACTTTGAAGGGGGTCTTGTAGGTCCTAAAAAATCAAGTTGCACACATCAGCAAAGTCAAAAGATCAAGAAATGAATCTTTCAAATAAACTGCACAGACATCAGATTGCGCAGTATACAGATTGCGCATACTAGATTGTGCACACTACCAAGTGCGCAGGCTGACGTGGCAAATCATCATCATTACCTGACACAATCAAATCTTTCTGACAGCTGACAGCGCGGAGAACGAGGCGACTGTTTGTTTAATCGTGCAGTACGGCGCTCGAGGACAGCTGGCAGCGCAATCCATGTTGGCACAATCCATTCCTGTGCAGTCCAAGTCTGCGCAATCCAAAGCCAGCGCAATTCAGTTTGTGCGTTCTATCAACACAAACGACAAAATACACGTGGCATTCATGCCATCATTTGCTCATTACGTGGCAACCGTCTATACACGATCATGCACATTTCAATCAAATGATGCCATGTGTCTAAGACAGTTGGCCCATGATCCAGCAACTGCCTGCACAGTCTACTGTTGCGCAATCCAATTGCTACGCAATCCATCATGCGCAGTCCAGAATAACTAAAAGTTAGTTATTTCTCAGAACTCTATAAATAGAGTTTCAAGTCTCCATTCAAGGGGATCAGAGATCAGATCATAGAGAGATCAGACTTTAAAGTTCAGAGAGTCCAGGAGTTCTTGCCCAAGTGCTGCTGCATTCTTCCGAGGTTTTTGCCTTCAATTTCTGAGGCTTTTTTGCCTTCAATTCCAGAGTTGTCTTCAACTTCAGAGGCTATCGTCTTCAGAGTTCACATCGTCCAAGGGATAAAGCAATCGTCATCTAGATTGGATTCCTAAAGTTGTACCATTCCCAGAATTCAAATTGTAATCTTTTACAAAGTTTGTATCAATAAAGTTTCATACTTTTATTTTTGCAAACATTTACAACTTCAGAAATTCTTACTTACTGTAAACAAATTACATTATCATTTCAGTCCCGGCGCAAAGAGCAACAAAGCCGGAGAATGAAGCATGTATATAACCATAGACTAAGCCGAAAAGGCTATGCTGGTTTAAGAGAAGAAATTGTAAGTTTTCTCATTTTGAATTTGAAGTCAGTATTTGAGTTTTATATATCTCATTTTGAATTTTAAGTCAGTATTATGAGTTTTATATAATGACTTTTCTAAATAACAGAAGAAAGACGGTACATATACTGAGGACCAAGTAGACCGCTGTCTATTTTGGAAGCTAGCTCGAAAGAAGCAAAAATGGGATGTAGGCACCAGTTCAACAAAAAGAATACTAGGGGGTGATAATGAAGATGCTGATGAAGGTGATGATCCATCGATAGTTTATGATCCAGTCACACAGGCAATGGAGGATAAAATTGTAAGCAAGTCTTAACTGTATTTCATTTTCATTCTTCTTGCACAACTTCATATTAAGATGGTAACATAAGTTCATTCTTTTTATAGGATGAAGTGAAAAAGAAAATAAGTTCTAGAGAGTTGTTGATTCCTCAAAACATAGATGCTTTTGGATATGCAATGGAGAGGCCCGAGCACAGTGGTCGTGTTACGGCAATGGGGAGATATGTCACCCCAAGATCTTTTTTCAACACTCTTAAAACTCCGACTGGTTGGGAGGAGGAGAAAAAGAAGTTGCTTGATGAGATTGAGAGAAAAAAATATGATAAACAACTTACTTTCACAAGGTCTCTGTGCTACGCCGTTATCCGATACCGGTTCCAACTTTCTAATTCCTCCAATCCCTACCGTGAATGCACCGAGTTATGCCTCCGAAGGTTCGCAGAGGCCAAGGATCATGAACCATGTTTATTTCATCCCCTCTTTCAATTTTAGTGTAAAGTAGACACACACTATCTACTTCAACTTTTCTTTCTATTTGTTTATTTCTAGAAAGTTGGACTTCTCTGTCTACTTGAACTTTATTGTCTACTTGCACTTTTCTGAACACTATCTACTTGAACACATACTATCTACTTGCATTTTTCTTTCTACTTGAACTTTTCTGGAAAGTTGGACTTTTCTGTCTACTTGAATCAGTATCTACTTTTCTGATACCAGTATATACTTTTCTGAAAAGGTTGTAAGTGAAAAATCTCCTCTCTAACCTGATCAAGATATGAATGTCGATGCAACAAAACCTAGTCCGAAGAGTGTCGATGCAACAAAACCTAGTCCGAAGAGTAAAACAAAGGTACTACATGTCAGTTTCTTTATTCTTGAAATCCTAGTAAAATGGAAGTAATAAAGGGACATACAATTTTCTATATGCTTTCTTTTAATAAGGTAGAAGATTGCCAATTGGCTGTGGATTCCGTCGACAATATTGTTGCCAAAGGAACCATTATGGAATACAAGCCCCCCAATGTTATTGTGTCCATCGAATTGGTATTGGACGAGGATGCGTTGCTTCCTATTCCACCTGAAGATATCCCTCTAACTAAGATTAAGGATGCTATTGGATATCACATACTTTGGCCAACCGATTTAGTTCTTCATGGTACTCTAATTAGAGAGGTAGTCAATATTTATTTAGAAGTCTCTTGCATGTATAAATATCATATTATTTAAGTCTTATACATTTTTACTCTGAAATTGTGTTGTATTTTAGGCATCCGAGATGGACAAGGAAGCTCCCAATGAGCAAAGGAAAACGCCAACTAAAGTTAAAACTCCAACAAGAACTTCTACTAGAATTCTAAGGTCATTCAAAAATTCGTCCGGAATGAACTGCTTTGCTAAACTGGTACAACGCATGATCGTTGAAAAAACCACAATTTCGGTACCACTTCCTGGCGAATTATTTAATACCACAATAGTTACAATTCTTTTCGAGGAGGATTTCGAAAATTTTGTTAAAATGCATGCCCTATCATCTAATTGTGTCCAAATATTCATAAGGTAATTGAATACTTTGCTTTTCAAAATTTTGTTGTTACATTAATAAGTTGATCTAAATAATCTGCAAACTACATATATAGGTTGTTGTACATTCGTTTGAAGGAGCTAAACCTTGTCGAGGATGTTTGCTTCACTAATCCGAGACTAGTCTCCGCGTCTGGTTTGAAAGACGTTCTTGGAACGCGAGATGCACGGGCACGACATATTTGTAACCGTTTGATATCTCGAAAAGAAAGTCGACTTGTTTTCTTGCCATACAACCCTAGGTAATACATTTTCTTACTTATTTTTCTTCTACAAGTTTTCACTAACTCGATAACTTGTATATATCTTGGTGCTATATGGTGTTACAGTTTTCATTGGATTTTGGTTGTCGTTGACCTGTCACTAATGAGAGCATATTATTTGGACTCTTTGAGGAGTTACGTCCAAGATGATCTTAAGTACATTGTAACAAGGTATGCATCAATATTTGTACCATATTTTAGGAATTTCACAACTACATTTAAGGTACTAATTAGATGATTCAATAATGACTATTAATATTATCCAATTTAATTTGCATATAGTAGACTTCGGATGTTTCATGCTCAAATGGAAAAGCAAGTTAAAAAGTTTAAATTGAACTGGATAACAATTAAGGTACAATATATTTCTCTCATGTAAATGTAAATGAAAAATAAATACAAGTTTGTAAGGACTTTGCTTAATTTTCTATGATTAGGCGCCACAACAAGCCGGCTCTGTGGAATGTGGGTACTACGTGATGAGATTTATGAAGGAGATCACATCTGATCGAACCTTACTTAATCCAAAGGTGATATTTTTCTGAATAGACATGTATATTTAGAATATAAATATATCATGATAGTAACAATTTCATTTTTTTCTTCCTATTTACAAACGGTACAATCAAAAGGAAGACTACAATTTCGAAGAAATTAATAAAGTTCGTACAGAGTGGATGGAACATGTTTTGCAGTTCCTTAACTAACAAATCGTCGCAGGTAATTTTAGACTATCTACAGTTCCTTAAGCTGTATTTCTAAATTGCAATGATCTGGAAACTATATTGCTCTTTTAGTTTTAAAAGACTGAACTGGTTGCCGCTGGGCAACTTAAGGTGGGGTACCTCGAGGGGCCTAGGGATAAGTCAATGTTTACTAATATTGATGAATGTGTGAGGGATACCCTGTGTGCGAAAATGCATGTAGGGTGTTCCAGCTTAGAATTAGTAAGTTTTCTGTACTGTAGGGTGCAACCCAGTAACAGGTAGGAGGCACTTTGTGATGGGTTCCTATGTGTGTAGGAATTTTTCATGTGTATGTGAGTGGAGTCACCTGTGTGTTCAGTGTTGGTGTCAGTAGGGGGCTATGTGTACACATACTGTGAGTGTGTGTGTACTAGAGAGTGCAGGTTGATCCAATGCTCATATGAAGTGGTGAGCTTGGTCAGTAGTGGCAAGCTGCCACTGTAAGTGTGTGTAGATTGAATCCCCTGTGTGTTATGTGCAAATGGTGAATCTAATACCTGTAAAATTGGGGTTCTGCTTGTGATGTACCCAATTGGGAGAGTGGTGTTCTGTTATCAGTTGGGGATAACTAATACATAGGTGCTAGGGGTGTTGGTCAAACCTGACTGTGTGTGTAGCCTAGGCAGCCAATAGATGTGGTTGTGAGCACAGGTTGGTGCTACATGTGAGTGTCAAGTGAAGCAAGATAAGTAATTCCTGTGTGAGTGTGTGCAGTACCTCATTAGTGTGGTGCCAGTTTAGGTGTGTAGGGATATACCAGTAGACAGAGGGTTAATGCAAGGGTTGTGCAGACCCTGCCTTGGAGATTTGGGTAGTATTGTATTTACTAGTGTGTGTGTGTGTGTCCTACACTTAGGATGCTGCATCAGCGGTGCAAACATCCCTTTGTACAATCTTTCCACATATGGGTGTGCACAGATATAGCAGTGTAGGAAAAACCTGTTAGCAACAATAGAAAATTTCTGGAGGGTCACAAACAAAAGTTTAAGTTTTTGTTGTTAGGTTAGAACTGCTTGTATGTTTCTTGCAAATAGTCACAAACATATTGCACATTTAGTCAAACTATATTGATAATTCTGTAATAGTGAGTTGATACTTTGTGTTCTTGTTCTTTCAGGAACTAGCTGAAAAATGAAGGTGCAGCATGCTGTGAATAGGAGAATGCTGTGGATATGGAGGGATGTGCTCCGATATGGTTTGCTACTTTTTTTGTTTCATTTTGTAGTGTTGGTGGATTATGTTTTGTGGTGACAAGTGATGGATATTTGTGGTTTGGATATTGTTTAAGTGATATGGAAATAACAGATGTGGAATGTGTACCTTATGGTTGGATTATGTTGTGGTTGGACAAGTGAAGAATACTTTATGGATGTGTATTGGAAGTTTTTGTTGTATGAACAATACAATTTGTTAATTTAAAATTTGGGTTTTATAGTAATTTGATGTGTGTTGCTTCTGGATTGATATAATGTGTGGTTGATTAATATTATATAATTCTTGACGAAATTTTGGCATGCTTCTCTTGACGGAACTTTGGATAGCTTCTCTTGACGGTTGTCAGACGTCAACTTTAATTCATATCATGCTGCACAATATAGCCGTTAAATAGTGCTTTCCATGACGGATTTTGTCCGTCAAAACAAAATGCTTTTATTGACGGCTAAAGGCTGTCATCTAGGCAGGAGTCAAGAAAAGTTTTTGTCTATGTTGACGGTTTCTAAAAACTGCTATCTTGACGGCTAAAAGTAATCAAGAAAATTTTCTTAATATGACGACCAAAAACCGTCAAGAAAAGCCATGCCAGCGACCGTCAAGAAAAGGGGGGTCTTTTCTTGACTCCGGCCTAGTTGACGGATCTGCAACCGTCAAGATACCCATTTTTTGACGGTTTTTTCCCGTCAAAAAAGCCTTTATTCTTGTAGTGTCCGATTTATAAAACTGGAAAAAACTAAAAAAATTGCTAACTCTCGGCTCACTGGCAAGAAAGGCAGAAATTTGGCTCTGAAATGCTCTTTGTACTCTCTCTTTGAAGAGGCATATGTCCTCTATTTATAGTCGTTTTGTACTAAAATGACTGTTATGCGCACACAGGTGGAGAATGCACTAATCTCACTGTGGGCGCATAGTGTCCCTTTGGGCGCATAGGACGTAGGCGCATAAAAACTGGACGATCGTAGGTAGATCGTGGGGTTGACGTGGCCGCATGCATCGGTGTACGAATGCTCGTGGGGACTGACGTGGCCGCATGCCTCAGCCCATGACCGAGTCGTAGAGTTGTTCTGTCTTGGGCGCATAGTACAGGACAGTAACTATGCGCCCACCCGTGGAGAAATCATGTGAGTGCATAATACTTTGTTACATGTGGGCACATAATACTTTGTTACATGTGGGCGCATGGCTTCAGGCGCATAGTATGGATATTTCCATGCTTCTACAATGTTAGTTTCAATATTTGCAGATACTTCATTGTACTAGAGCATATTTGCCCTGTTTGTGTTGGACAATGCTATTTTTCGACGGGCAGGAAAATAGAGTAAACGTGAGACTATTAGAGCATATTTGCAGATACTTCGGCATTCCAGCTTTGCGTCTGATATCTAGAACTCCAATTTCTCTCCTAACCAAAGCAGCTTGAATGTTGTAAAGAATTGGAATTGGTTCCGTCTGTGGCTCGTACAAACTTCTCAATCTCTCGGTAGAAAATATTATCGGATAATAACTTTCAATATCATGACTGCAATATTGACAAGCAAAACATACATGTATACATGGTATGTAAGTATGATACCACCTTAAACATGAACACGATCTTTCATCTAACCGTACAACATATGTTCTACTCGATGCACGGTCAATTATTTCAAACAAATAACTATCAATTCGTAATATTTGAAGTTGATGTCTCCCGTTGGTAATAGATGTCATAGTCTTCAACATCTTTCGACAATAACTCGTGTCTAAATTTCTAGCGTGGTTCTATTTTTTTCATGAAGTGTTATAATCTTGGCTCTAACACCATCGAGAAGTGTAGTTATTGGTTTATCACGTAAGCTCTTAATCCAATTGTTAAAACATTCAGCAAAATTAGAAGTGTTAATACCTAATCTAGGACAAGGCGCATATGCTGTAATCCAATATGCAAAATGACGATTTTTATCATTTACACCAACAAGCCAATTGTATATAGTCAAGTTCTCACCTTTAATTATTTCAAACAAATATTGTGCATCTGTTTGATTATATGATCTAGCAAGCGAGTCTAACAATCGATAAAAAAATTTCTTTCACAATAGACTTCATATTCTGCTTTAAATGTTAAATGCAAAAAAGAGAGGAGATTTTGGAAAAATATCTCGCATAATGTGTACTATTCATTTTTGCTTATATAAATGAAATTCTACTCCATTCATTAAAATAACTTTCAAATGATATTCTAACAGCATTTAAAAATTAAGACCAAGAATCAATATTTTCACCTTCAGCAACAGCATAAGCAATAGGATACAATTGATAATTAGGATCATGAGTACAAGAAATAAATAAAATACTTTGATATTTTGATGAAAGAAAAGTGGCATCAGTGCTAATAATAGGTAAACAACCCCTTAAAAATCTATCAATGCACGCCTTGAACCAAATAAACATTCTCTCAAATTTGTTGCTTTTAGAAGTCTTAAGGTGTAACTCCTCTTCCCGAATTTTTCAAAAATAAAATTAAATAAATACTATATTTGTTTAAAGGTTAGTTTTTTTCGAGACTTTGCAAGGGTATTTTGTGATTATTTATATTATTAAAAACTAGCTTAAAATTGAAGTACTATTTGGTTTTAATAAAAATATTTAAATTGATTAGAAGATTTGGTTAGTACTTTTGGGTTTTCAAATTATTGATTTCGAAAATTATTTTGGAAAAGCGTAGATAATTTTAATAATAAAAAGATTTGTTAAAAAGTATTTTGAATAGAATTTATAAAAAGTATTTTCATTAGTGATAGTAGCGAGTATTATCTTCCTGTAGTAATTAATGATTTGATAATTACTTTGTATGTTTAAATCATTTTGATAAATATTAAATATTATTTACATTACTATGTTGATCATTTCATTGATATAGACTTATATTCATCAGATTTAAAAACTACTTGATATTATCAAATATTTATTTAAACTACTATTGATTTTAATTAATTAATGGATAATGAATTAGATTAATTTTGACTTAAAAGATTTATTTGATAATTAGTGATAACCACTGGAATATTATAATGATTTAGATAAACCAAATATAGGTGTCCTTATCTAACTATAAGACCGGGACTTAATATATGTATAGATGTAACTCTCTATCTCGTTCCCCTCTCGGAAAACCTCTTCTACACCTCTTCGTTCTTATGACACCTCCCCGCCAATACAGCCAGTACTCAACCACAACAACCACGTCTCCACCCGAGTTTTCATCTGGCCTTGTCACCACCACCTTGTTCAACTATATCGCTGCCGCGAGTTCAACTCGAACCCGGCGTGGACCTCGCTGCTACCCCTACTGATTCCTCCATGGCCGACCATGGCTGTAGCCATCTCCGTCACCTCTACAACCCCGTTACCATCGTCTCCACCGCCTAGGCCGTCCCGACTTCCCCTTTCCTCTACGGCCATAACCATTCCCCTGTCACAACCACCAACACTGCCATCTCCGGCCACGATCACATCCGTGACCACTACCAACACAGCCAATACACAAATATGCCAAAGTGTCCATGTCTGTATTCATCTATGTAGAAGCATGAAAATATCGATCGCATAGGCGTTATGCAGCCTAGTTGATTCAGGCCGCAGAAGGAAGGCTCCTATGTCAACTCTGCGGACTAGCTGATCCGGGCCGTAGAAGGGAGGCTCCTATGACAACTCTGCGGTCAAGTTAATTCGGGCCGCAGAAGGAAGGCTCCTATGTCAACTCTGCGGACTAGCTGATCCGGGCCGCAAAAGGGAGGCTCCTATGACAACTCTGCGGTCAAGTTGATTCGGGCCGCAGAAGGAAGGCTCCTATGTCAACTCTGCGGACTAGCTGATCCTGGCCGCAGAAGGAAGGTTCCTATGACAACTCTACGGCCAAGTTAATTCGAGTCGCAGAAAGAAGGCCCCTGAGATCCCCATGCGACCAAGATGAAGCAGGGATGTCCTGCGGCCAAGGGAGACTGCGACCTACTTTCGAGCCGCATGAGCCTTATGCGGTCCAAAATTGTCCAAACTCCCCCAATAGATTTTGTGGTAGGACATGTGGCGAATTGAAAAAGTCTTAAACCACCCAGATATGTTACAACAAAAAAATCTCAATGGACACCCAGCTGGCCGCTGATGACCGGGTCTTGGTGCACTATTACGGCCACATGGCTACTTGACCACTTATGCGGCCCAAAATATGCCTCATCCAGAAGCCTCTATAAATAGTAGGGTATCACATCCATGCAAAGGGATGACAATTTTCTCAAGAGCAAAGACTGCGTTTGATAGTCCAAGGAGTAAGGCAGAGTTTCTACACTTCTCCCGAGCCTCCACCATCACCCCCCAGAATCAAAATTAAACCATTGTACTCAGATTGTTTGCTAGGATTTCTTTCTAGGCTCTCTTTTGTACTTGTGAAGTTTGTAATCAAATCCAGTTCCTCTGTAGTTCTTGTTTTGATAATTAATGGCAAACACGATGGCGACTATGCTGGGGACTTCTTTCTCCACCAATGAGAAATTGGTGACACAATCCGACTCATCCAAGCTCGGCTCTACGCAGCAGATGCTTGTTGTTCGCATTGATCAACAAGCATTCGAAGAAATGCTCTCCGAAGGGAGCACCAGCCCAGCACTGAAGCGGACCAACTCAAAAAGAGCCCGCAGAACACGGAGGCCCAAGACCAAGGCCTCTCGCCAGGCTCTGGAAGGAACTCCTTTCGCCACTCAAGATGGTGACCAAAGCTCCCATGCGGTCTTACTTCGAACCGCAGAGGAACCCGTTGTCCCCGAATTTGGCAGAGGACCCCGCTGTCCCTGAATTCGGCAGAGGAAAACACTATGATGCTGGACTATCGGGGGCACAGGGGAAATCCATGCGGTCAAAGAAGAGCCCGCATAAGAGCGGCGGCCGCAGGCAGGAGGCCTATACGGCAGCCAATCCTGGCCGCAGACAGGGTGCCCCATGCGACCCCAACAGAAGCTCCATCTTCGATCGCATCTCATACGGGCCAGACCCTATACGGCCCATAGAGAACATTAAAGATTCCATGTTGGACTCTTCATACTATGCACCTTTGTGTGCTAAATCGAAGAAGTCTGGGGCATTACGGGCTCAACAAGCCCATCCAACTGTCCAATTTGCTGACCGTCAGCGGGTACCGTTAGTCGTTACACGGGCCCCTGATGGAAAGTTGTACAAGATCTTCTATGACCAGCCCTCGACGGCAAACAAACAGGGTAGATCCCAAGAGTCTCCCCACAATAATCTAGAGCAAGTGCTTTTACTAGCCTTAGATCAGGGAGCAAAAATGATACCTACGCACCCGTGTGCCCGGGATACCCTGGCCCACAAAATAGATACAAAGGTAGATCAATCTGCTCTCGACTTGCGAGAGGTTCTCATCCACAAACACAAGAAGAGAGAGGCGACCTTGGCATGCGATGAGCCCTCTCTAGGACATCACTGTACCTAAGTCGTCATCAACTGCTACTGCAACAAGTCGACAGCACCTAAAGATCGGCAGTCCGTCTTCCAACGACTACACCAGCCAGCACCTGTCTGACGACAACTCGGAAAAGAAGTGCAAATTTTGGGAGGTGAGGAATTTTCTTTCGCCTCCTGTAATTCGACTCGAAAGGTTCCTGCCGACAAGGGAGGAAAGTAGACAGGCTCCTCCAGCTCGACAACCTCAGCCAGCACGGCAAGGAAACCCTCATCTGGAGGATTGTCGCCCATGATTATGGGGGTGTCTACTGTAGTGCCCCGTCCCTACATCGTGCCCTATTTCCGTCCATGGGGTACGCGAGAAAGGAACACTGTCGCTATCGATTCGGTCGGGACTGATAGGTCGGAATCGGCCGAGTCGATCGAACGGGAACGGTTGAATTAAGATCCATTCTACGTTATGGAATGGCTTCTTCGGAACCAAGTCCCATATTCAGCGGGTTGTGCCTCGAGGATTGGCTCTGCGGCTGAGTCGGGAGAGTCCTCCCGTTGCTCTAATTTTTATGTCGCACTTGATTTGGCTTTGGCTTTGATTTTCGTGAATGCATTTTTCGTGAATGTTTTCCGAATGGGTTTTCGTGACTTGTATTTTCGAGCTTCGCATTCATATCAAAATTCCTTAAATTACACAGTGTTCTAATCGGTTGCTTATGCGATTGCAGGTGATCGCGTAGGCGACGTCAGCCAATCGGTCGCTCGCTTGAAGCAAGGCTAAGGCGAGTGGCTGACCTCCTTCGCCTCATCCCTCTACTTCAAAACTCAGTATATGAAGTAAAATGAATGCTTGTCATAATAGTATAGAATCAAAGAAATCGTGGCACGATTCTTCACGAAACACTTGTTATCAAACTACTGGTATTCAAAATAGAAAACATGTTTCCTTATGCAAATCTACTTAGCCTATGCAAAGCAATGAATAAATCGATTAACGTTTATCGCAACAATACGGCTAAGTAAGCAAAACGATCATTGGACAACTTGTCGACAAGGTGTAGTTTCCTCGAACGGTTGCTTAGGCCAAGGGACCGATTCTACCCGGGAGGAATGAGAATAACAAGCGCCAGCCCTTCATCGGCGTGGGTTATTCGGGAACTTTCGCACAGGGCTCGCTACCCGTCGCGAAAGGGTCGTCGTCTAACCCGGCTATAGTCCACAATGGCTTGACATTGCCAGTGGCCTTAACACCCTTCCACGGCTTAACAAATGCATGTGACATGGGATAAAAATGATAGTTGCTTAATGTTATACAATTTCATAATGCTTGCCTGAAAACATGTTGACATGCAATTGATCATGATGGTTAGAAAGTTCACGTAAAAGGCTAGCTAACATGTTTATAAAACTTCTTGAATCAAATGCAGAGCTTGGATTTAATTAGCCATTCGCCAGTACATGTGTTCGTACTGATCCTTGCTCTTTGCAGGTCACGCGAACCAGGAAGGACGCGCCAACTAGCTCGATGACGTTCGTGACTTTTGAAGCTTCGGCCGTGCGTCGAAGACTTTTCCTGCGACTCTACTTTTGAAGGCTCTCGACTGTCCAAGGAAGATGACTCAACGTCCCTCCCATCTAGGTCACTGGAGTACTTTGTTGTATATTGAGGGATGTGTGCAATGTATGGAACGGCTAACTCATCGGCACTCTTTGTAATCGAGTCATGTTGTAGCCCTCACGACATGAGTCTTGTACTAGAGTCTGTAAAAGATGTTCATTATCAATAAAGAATCAAGTTCCTTTACTTAATATGTGATTCAATTTGTCTGCGTACTCTCTTAGATCTCGTGTCTCGAATTTTCTTATGACTATGCCTTGTGCGATCGTAAATTAGGTTCGCACGACATCATGCCCGGGGGACGACTATCGATTCGACGGAATCAGGGCGTGACATAATGGTATCAGAGCACGGCTTTACGTCCTTGGCCTCCAGTGTCGAGTTCTAGTCTCCAACCGTTGACCTCGCGTCGATGAGATAAGTTGTTCCATACGCTGAACCCATGACATTTTCTGAAACTAACGAGAGCTGCCTTTCTTTTCCCTGCAGTTACGGGAGCTCAGGCAGAGGATGTGGTGAGCGCTTCCAGCGGCTCGAGTACTTCCAGACCCGAGCATTCCGTCAACCCAACGGGAATGATGCCTACCATAGCCGGACCTTCCGGTGACCCGATGCAACGTATGCTGTAAATGCTTGAAATGCAGCAACGCCAAAACAAGCTCTATCGTCAGCAAGCGGAGGCTCGTCAGACTCAATTTGAGAATTGGTTCGAGGCTCAATTCAAGCCGCAGCAGCAGTAGCTGAATACCCTCCAGCAAATCGTTCAATCGGTCGTAGGCCACAACAACAATTCAACGATGACGCCTGCCGTGACCCAGCCTGCGGTTCGATCCAACGAAGCCGAACCAGAGGCGCTCGTGCTCTCACCTGCGGTACCGAGAAGTTCTAACTTTGACGTGTCAAAAATCACAAAAAGCTGCCGCACTTCCTTCAACGGCACAGAAGATCCCTCGGTGGCGATCGACTGGTTGGAGGAGCTGGAAGATAAGTTCGAGCTTCTGGGTGTCGAGGACTCGAAGAAAGTCGCGTGTGCTCAACTTCTATTTCGAATGAACGTGCACGATTGGTGGGCTGTGCTGAAGCGGGCTATTCAATGTGAAGACGGGACGGCGACGATCTCTTGGGCTACATTCAGAAATACGTTCAAGACCGAATATCTTTCTGCAGCCGTGCGACAGGAAAAATAGAACAAATTTATGCAATTGAGGCAAATGAATATGACAGTACGACAGTATGTGACTGAATTCAACAAACTAGCCAAATTTACTGGAGACTATCTGCCTACTACTGCAAGTCGAGCTCGACGATTCGAAGTGGGCCTACGTTCTACTATCCGTACTCATGTCTCGGTACCTGAGTACAAAACTATGGGCGAGGCACACAACCATGCCCTCCGTCTAGAGTCCGAGTATCCTCCTGCTACTACCGGCGCTGTTCACTTTAATAACAAACGCTATAGTAATGTGGGAGACAACAACGCACATAAGCGTCAAAACCGCGGCAACGGAGGCGGCAATCAGACGAAGGATCGAGTACGAGTTCTGCCACAAGGAGGGGCATATGGCCATCGAGTGCCAATTGAAGAACGGAGCATGTTTCGTGTACGGAAAAACAAATCACGTCGCAAAGAACTGCCCGGAAGCTAGGCCGAACCAACGCCCCCAACAACACCATCCGAACCGAGACCAAGCACCTCGGGCTCCATCGACCGCACAACAGAATGGCCATGACCGTCGCCCCAATGCTCAGGGCCGCATCTACGCCATGACTCGCGACGAAGCGTTCGCATCTGATACAGTCGTGACAGGTATACTGCAATTCAATAATAAACCTGCTCGTGTATTGTTTGATTCAGGTGCCACGCATAGTTTTATATCGACGGACTTTGTCGCCGAGCACTAATTTTTTCTGACACCGCTAGGCCTTGATCTCACTGTTAACATACCATCAGGCATACCACTACTTGCAAATTTAGTCTGCGAAGACGGAATCATCTGTATAGGTGGTCAAAAGATCAGTCTCGATGCGATAGTTCTAGACATAAAGGACTATGACATCATTCTGGGGATGGATTGGCTCGGTTCGTGCAACACAACCATAGACTGTGCTAAAAAGAAGGTCATATTCCGCATACCTGGAGTGCCTGAATTTTGCTACTCGTGTGGTGAGGTGTCGCCGACCTGCATGGAGATCTCTGTGATATCTGTTCGACGGATGCTGCATTCCGGGTGCGAAGGCTATCTAGCTTCCGTTCGAGACATGCGACAGGATGGTACAAACGCGGGTCAGACCGACGTTGTGGCAGAATTCCCCGATGTGTTCCCGGACGAGCTGCCCGGTATGACGCCCGATCGAGAGATTGAGTTCACTATCGATATATTCTCCGATACCCGACCAATCTCGAAAGCCCCGTACAGAATGGCCCCTGTAGAGCTTAAAGAACTCAAGGTACAGTTATAAGAGTTGCTCGACAAGGGATTCATCTGACCCAGTGTCTCGCCATGTGGAGCACCTGTGCTGTTTGTCAAGAAGAAGGATGGCTCTATGCGTCTTTGTATCGACTACCACGAGCTGAATAAAGCCACCGTCCGGAACAAATACCCCCTGCCCCGCATAGACGATCTGTTTGATCAGCTTCAAGGAGCTACGGTGTTCTCTAAAATTGATCTGCGCTCGGGTTACCATCAACTCAAGATCAAGCCGGACGATGTGTCGAAGTCTGCCTTCCGCACTCGATACGGCCGTTACGAGTTCTTGGTAATGCCATTCGGCCTAACGAACGCCCCTGCTGCTTTTATGGATTTGATGAATCGGGTGTTCCGACCATTCCTCGACAAGTTCATAGTAGTCTTCATCGACGACATACTCGTCTACTCGAAGAATAAGCAGCGACACACTGAGTATCTATGGACCGTGCTTCAGACCCTTCGAGAAAATCAGTTGTATGCAAAGCGAAGCAAATGCGAATTTTGGCTGAGTAGCGTCACATTCCTCGGACACATTATTTCAGTTGAAGGCATTGCGGTCGACCCAAAGAAAGTTGAAGCCGCTGTCGATTGGAAGCGGCCAATGTCCGTCGGCGAGATTCGAAGTTTCCTTGGCTTAGCGGGATACTATCGACGCTTCGTGAAAGACTTTGCAAAGATCGCATCGCCCCTGACTCGCCTCACCCAGAAAGGAGTAGGATTTGACTGGTCAGACGACTGTGCAGCTTCATTCCAAGAATTAAACCAACGACTCGTCTCGGCCCCGATACTCGTACTTCCAGAAGGGACTGAGGGTTTCCAAATATTCAGCAACGCATCCAGTCAGGGCTTGGGGTGTGTGCTGATGCAGCGAAATAAGGTGATATCTTTTGCTTTCAGACAGCTAAAGTCGTACGAGAAGAACTACCCTACTCATGACCTGGAGTTAGCGACGATTGTGTTTGCGTTAAAATTGTGGCGTCACTATCTCTATGGCGTGGCGTGTACGATCTATATCGATCACAAGAGCCTCAAGTATCTATTCACGCAGAGGGAATTGAACTTGCGGCAGAGGCGTTGGCTTGAACTGATCAAGGATTACGACTTGACTATCGACTATACGTCGAGAAAGGAAAATGTTGTGGCGGACGCTCTGAGTCGAAAGTACATAGCCTCGCTATCCATCGACCGCAGACTGCTACGCGACCTAGAAAAGATAGGCATCAAACTTCGAGTCCGAATTTGGAATGTGCAGTTGGCAAAGTTGCAGTTAGAGCCGAGTTTGCAAGCAAGGATCAAGACCGCTCAGAAAGACGATTCATACCTGAAGAAGATGCGAGAGCTAATCTCGACGGGTAGGACGACCGACTTTGCGGAAGACGAGACCGGCATGCTTCGATTGAGGGGTAGGCTATGTGTTCCGGATGATTCAGAACTTAGAAAGGAGATATTGTCGGAGGCGCACTACGCGAAGTACACCTTGCATCCCGACAGCACGAAGATGTACAAGGACCTCTGCACAAACTTCTGGTAGCACGGGATGAAAAGAGATGTAGCACTTTTCATGTCATAATGCATGGCCTGTTAGCAGGTAAAAGCTGAGCACCAGAGACCGGGCGGGGAGATACAGAATCTGGCGATTCCGGAATGGAAGTGGCAGCACGTGTGCATGGATTTTATTGTTGGTCTGCCAAAGACGTCGCAGGGAAATGATGCCATCTGGGTCATCGTCGATCGATTAACCAAGTCAGCGCACTTTATTGCCATTAAAGTTACTTGGAGCATTGATCGCCTAGCGCAAATATATCTTGATGAGATAGTACGACTGCACGGAGTTCCAGTATCCATCGTCTCTGATCGAGATTCACGGTTCATGTCACGATTCTGGAGTAGCCTTCAGTCGGCGCTGGGTACCAAGTTGCAGTTCAGCTCAGCTTACCATCCTCAGACCGACAGCTAAACGGAGCGCGTCAATTAGATTCTCGAAGACATGCTACGACTCTGTACAATTAACTTCAAATCAAGCTGGGGCAATCATCTACCTCTGGCCGAATTCGCATACAATAATAGCTATCAATCCAGCATTCAAATGGCACCGTATGAAGCCTTGTACGGACGCAAGTGCCGATCACCCATTTGCTGGGATGAAGTCGGAGAGCGACATATTCTCGGCCCGGAACTGGTGGAACAGACCGTGCAAAAAATTTGGCTCATTCGAGAAAGACTAAAGACTGTGCAGAGTCGTCAGAAAAGCTATACGGACATTCATCGTCGACCCCTCGAGTTTCAAGAAGGCGATCACGTATTTCTCAAAGTGTCGCCCATACGGGGAATTATTCGGTTCGACGCAAAAGAAAAATTGAGTCCGAGATTCGTTGGGCCGTTCGAAATACTCGAATGGGTCGCCCCAGTGGCCTATAAAATTGCCCTACCGTCGGCGCTTGAAGGTGTACACAATATCTTCCACGTCTCTCAACTGCAGAAGTATGTGCACGACCCAAGCCACGTGGTAGATTTTGGCCAGCTGGAGCTAAAGTCTGACTTATCCTACGTTGAAGAGCCAGTTCAAATCTTAGAACGCAAGGATAAGCTGCTGCAAAATCGAGCGATCCCTCTCGTCCGCGTCCTCTGGAGGAACCATTCGGTCGAAGAGTCAACGTGGAAGCTTGAATCGGAAATGAAGGAGAAATTTCCTTCATTGTTCTTGTAGAGGTAGGTTCTATCCTTAAGTTTCAAGGACGAAACTTTTTATTAGTTGGTTATAGTGTAGTGTCCCGTCCCTACATCGTGCCCCGTTTCTGTCCACGGGGTACGCGAGAAAGGAACACTGTCGCTATTGATTTGGTCGGAACCGATAGGTCGGAATTGGCCGAGTCGATCGAACGGGAACGGTTGAATTAAGATCCATTCCACGTTATGGAATGGCTTCTTCGGAACCAAGTCCCATATTCAGCGGGTTGCGCCTCGAGGATTGGCTCTGCGGCTGAGTCGGGAGAGACCTCCCGTTGTTCTGATTTTCATGCCGCACTTGATTTGGCTTTGGCTTTGGTTTTCGTGAATGCATTTTTTGTGAATATTTTCCGAATGGGTTTTCGTGACTTGCATTTTCGAGCTTCGCATTCATATCGAAATTCCTTGAATTATACAGTATTCTAATCGGTTGCTTATGCGATTGCAGGTGATCGCGTAGGCGACGTTAGCGCAGCCAACCGGTCACTCGCTTGAAGCAAGGCTAAGGCGAGTGGCTGACCTCCTTCGCCTCGTCCCTCTACTTCAAAACTCAATATATGAAGTAAAATGAATGCTTGTCATAATAGTGTAGAATCAAAGAAATCGTGGCACAATTCTTCACGAAACACTTGTTATCAAACTACTGGTATTGGAAATAGAAAACATGTTTCCTTATGCAAATCCACTTAGCCTATGCAAAGCAATGAATGAATCGATTAACGTTTATCGCAACGATACGGCTAAGTAAGCAAAACGGTCATTAGACAACTTGTCGACAAGGTATAGTTTCCTCGAACGGTTGCCTAGGCCAAGGGACCGATTTGGCCCGGGAGAAACGAGAATAGCAAGCGCCAGCCCTTCATCGGCATGGGTTATTCAGGAACTTTCTCACAGGGCTCGCTACCCGTCGCGAAAGGGTCACCGTCTAACCCGGCTATAGTCCACAATGGCTTGACATTGTCAGTGGTCTTCACACCCTTCTACGGCTTAACAAATGCACGTGACACGGGATGAAAATGATAGTTGCTTAATGTTATACAATTTTATAATGCTTGCCTGAAAACATGTTGACATGCAATTGATCAGGATGGTTAGAAAGATCACGTAAAAGGCTAGCTAACATGTTTATAAAACTTCTTGAATCAAATGTAAAGCTTGAATTTAATTAGCCATTCGCCAGTACATGTGTTCGTACTGATCCTCGCTCTTTGCAGGTCCCGCGAACCAGGAAGGACGTGCCAACTAGCTCGGCGACGTTCGTGACTTTTGAAGCTTCAGCCGTGCGTCGAAGACTTTTTCTGCGACTCTACTTTTGAAGGCTCTCGACAGTCCAAGGAAGATGACTCAGCGTCCCTCCCATCTAGGTCACTGGAGTACTTTATTGTATATTGAGGGGTGTGTGCAATGTATGGAACGACTATCTCATCGGCAGTCTTTTGTAATCGAGTCATGTTGTAGCCCGCACGGCATGAGTCTTGTACTAGAGTCTGTAAAAGATGTTCATTATCAATAAAGAATCAAGTTTCTTTACTTAATATGTGATTCAATTTGTATCCGTACTCTCTTAGATCTCGTGTCTCAGATTTTCTTATGATTATGCCTTGTGCGATCGCAAATTAGTTTCGTACGGCATCACGTCCAGGGGACGACTATCGATTCGACAGAATCGGGGCGTGACATCTACCTAGGCACCCGTTCAAGAAAGAAGCATCTAACACTCTGGGGTTCATCCTCGATGTCCCTAGGGATGAACGAAGCCGGGGGTAGTAGTCCCCTGAATGTATGCAACAACCTGATATTCCAAGAGGAGCCGCAGGGGGTAGCAATCCACTGGAATTATGCAACAGACTTGGACGTTCCCGAGGGTAACCGCCTTCGCCAAGATGCCGTAGCTTCCTGCGCAGGGGGTAGCACCCCTTCCGAGTCCGAGGATGAGGACATTTCGACGTTTTCCGACGATTTCTCTGTACGAAGCACGTCCTTACGGTCCCCTCTGTCTCTCTCCATGTACGGACATTATTTATGGCAGGAAATAATCACGAAGGGCCTAGTGATCGACAACGTCTAGAAGCGCTTGAAGTGCATGAAGCCATGATCCTAACCTTGGTCAAGTCAGTAGACGAGATTAAGGCTGCCTTGCCGACTCAACCAGCAAGGACACTTGGACAAACAAGTTTGGGCCCCGCAGTCAACGCGGACTCAAACACGACTGCTCCTTCTCTGGGCGATAATCCTCCTGGAATATCCGCTCCCTCAGCTGTAGACGAGGCCAGGGAGGCAAGGAGAGAAGTTCAGAAGCTTCGAGCAATGTTCAATGCCCGAGACTCTGTTAAGGACCTCAGAATACGGCAGCCATATCCCGTTGCATGGAGAGACGTTCCTTTTCCTCCGCGGTACAAACCGTTTTATATCAATTCATATGACGAAAAGACCTCTGCTAGCCGGTACATGACTTATTTTGAGGTCACAACCGACCACTTGTCGCATAATGACGCCATCCTCACACGACTATTTGTCGGAGCATTGGAGGGAATCGCATTCGACTGGTACCGCAACCTCCCGGACAACTGCATCCATTCCTTTGACGGCTTCAAACACATGTTCCTGGAAAGGTTCTACGAAGTAGGGTATGATGTGATAATATCATCTCTCATGGACGTCGTTCAGGAAGAAAGGGAGCTAACGAGAAACTACATCGAGCGGTTTCGCCAAACCTCGATGAGATTACCCCAAGGTAATCCTGAAAGCTCCTTGATTGAAATCTGCCAAAAGAAGTTGCTCCCTGCAATCAGCCTCTAGATGGGCGAAGATCAATTCAGGGATTGGACGACTTTCATCATAATCGCTACAAATACGGAGGCAAAGTTAAAGAAGGCTCGCCATCTGAGATTACACATCCCAGATGGAGAGGACAAGGGCAAACGTCCTGGTAACACCTCCAATAACAACAACAGTGGCGGCACCACCAATAACCAGGACATTAAAGGCAAATAGGCCATGTCGCTGGTACAACCAAAAAGCCTGAACAAAAGCAAGTAGAAGTTTCGAAGCCCAAGGAGATGACATACTCTTTTGAAGATAGCTATGTCAAGCCCATCTTCGACATGCTCCTGAAGGCGGGTAGGATCCGACTCCATGATGTAAAGCACGAGCCTCGAGCAGCAGAGATCGAGGATCCGAAGTATTATCACTTCTACCGCTATGTCCACCACCCCACACAGGAGTACTTCACATTAAAGCGGTACATCCAGAACCTCATCAACTCCAATGCTTTGTCGTTGGTTTTTGAAGAGGTTACCGTGGCTGCAAATATGGTATCCGTTCAGTTCAGCGACTTCCCCTAACGAAAACTCAGGACGGGGTAGTACCCGTTCCTCGGGCAACGATAGAGGTTACTAACCTTCCACCTGTCCAGGATCAAATGACCGGATTGGTGCCTCTCACCACGTCACGAGGAGAGGTCATGTGGGTCCATCCGGTCTTAGTGCCCGAAGTTACCCAAGCGGTGCCATCCTCAACTAGCAAAAGGAAGGGCGGGAAGTCCATGTAGTGCCCTGCTCCCGTTGGGGCGAAGCACTATGTAATAGGCTCGTAGAAAGTCAGACATGGTCGGGAACATAGATGGATAGTCTGACTCAGCGACGAGTTTGGTATACGAAAACTATAGCATTAATTAAATCGATTTGGACGAGTGATAAGAGTACCGTTCCTACTAATAGATTGGCTACTGCTGAAATAAGTCCTAGATGCAGTAGACTGTGTCTTGGCGAATGAACTCTAAAGGGAGCAACGCAACCGATCTGTTGTTGGTTTCCTTGGCTTTCTGAATGAAATGTTGCGTGGGTTTGATAAGTGTGCTTTCGTGTCGATTTCTGAATGCGTCTTTGGGAATTTCAAATGAAGGATTGAAGAAAAGATTCTAATTCAATGCTCGTGCTATTGCAGGAGTTCGTGTAACTAACGCTTGACCGTTGTAAAGCATTCTCCTACTCCCGGTGCAATCTCTCTAGGTGGGTGGTTCTTCGGCCCCTTCTTTTACACTCCTTCCCGCCAACAAAATTCTTAAAGTTCAACGTTCAAATCGATGTTGCTAACTAGGTGTATGCTTTGCCACTAAGATCAAGAACTCGGGATAATATAGCAACTTAGAGAAGCTAACTCCGAATTTATAAGTTTCACACTAAGTAGAGAAAAGATAAAGTTCTAGGAAAAAGATAGAATTTATTTCATGCTCTGCAAAACACAACGAAGAAACGTTGGTTGCGGTATATTATGCCTCGAAGAATTTGGTGCCTACGGGATGCTAGATCAGAACGTACGGCTTCGGGGAAAAGAACCCTTGCACGAGTAGAAATGATTATGTGGTTTAATAATGTCTACGCTATGCAATTTACTTCATATATATTAAACTGTTCATACATTCGCATGGTCATGGACGACTTGTGCACAAGGTAAGTTTCCTCGAGACGGTACCCGCGGCGCTGGGACCGAATCGGCCTAGGAGAAAATTATGGAATCGTGCTTCAGCACGAGGCATTGTGAGACCTCCAGTTAGGCTCGCAACCTGGACTGGTATGGCGCGTCGCAATGCTACGTAATCGTCCTTCATGGTGTCAATATCACCAATGACCGCATATAAGATAGATTGCATGCTCACCTATTGTCTTGTGCAGGTGGTAAGTATTATGTATATTTTATGCAGGAAAGGAGCACGACCATGGTAAGATAAGTGAAATTGGTTATGTTTTTATTGTTTAATATGTGCCTTCGATATGAACTGCAATTCATATAGTTCTAAATAGAAAGATCACTTCGTATGCTAGAATCCTTAATAAGCAGTGTCGGTTTAGACGAGTGGGTTCGTCCCATCCACTAGCAAGTGTGCTAACCCCCAACTCTCTAGGTAACGAGCGCGCTACGGGAGCTCGAGACTAGACTGAAGCTGAAGAACGGGAGGCGGCACGAAGCTCTCCTATTTTGAAGTATTTTGAAGCCCAATTCAGATCGAAGGCATTTTGTTCAAATGTATAAAGGGGCATGAATGTATAGAACGAAAATGATTATTTTATGTCAGCTTGTCGAGAGTTTTCTTTTGTGTTCAAAGATGTAGCCGCAATGGCATATGTAACGTACAAATGACCTTGCACATATTTTTCAAGTTTTATGAATGAAAAGCTAAATTTCTTCCTATTCTATGTCTTTAACTCTCTGCACTATTTAATTTCAACGTGTCGTCTCAAAGGAAAATTTCAAGTGCACATTCTTTCCATGTACAAGTCTAATAAAGACATGTACGGCATCATGTCCCGACTCGTGGGATCGACTCATCTCGAGTCAAGGCGATGACGACCGATTGGGCGAGTCGGGGCGTGACAAGTTGGTATCAGAGCACGGTTCACACCTCGGACCTTCAAAAATACTTTCTTTTAGATACTGTTGCAATTTTTCAAAAACTATGCTTTTCGACATATGCGGCATAAAATAATCGTTCCATATATATAAGCCCGTAGATATTTTGAGAATACTAACAGATTTGCTCAATTTTGTAGGAATGTCGAAGAGAACGGGTGTCCCCGCTGTCAACGCCACATTGATTAGCACGGATAGCACCGAAGATGCGACGCCGAGCGAATCCGCCATGGAGCGATTATTGCGCCTCATGGAAGTCCAACAGCGCCACACGGAGTTGCAGCAGCAACAACTGCAAGAACAGAACCAGACCCAAATCAGTGTCCAACAAAAGCAGATAGAGGCCCTGACCCAGATCATGAGCACCATAGAGACCCAACAGAACTCGACGACCGCCATGTCAGAAGAAGTGCAACCAGCAATGACGAAGCATATGTCTTCCTCCTCCCTGCTCAAGGCGACCAAATTCAAGAAGATGAACCCGCCTGAATTTAACTGCCGAGCAGAGCCTGACGAAGCCATGGGGTGGCTAGTGAAGATTGAGGGTCTGTTCAATCTCCTCAACATCAAGTGGTCCAAGAGAGTCGGGTGTGCAGCCTTGCAGCTAAACTTGAGGGCCTACGACTGGTGGGAGGCAAAAAAATAAGAGCTCCACGAGGCCAACCCCAACGCCAAGATCTCGTGGGAGACGTTCAAACTGACCTTCCTCGAGCAATATATTCCTCGTGCCGTTTGTTGACAGAAGGAAGAAGAATTCATGTCCTTGAAGCAAGGAAACATGTCAGTTGAAGATTACAATACAAAGTTCGCAAAGCTTGTAAAGTTTGTCGGGGCCTTTCTGCCGAACAAGGAGGCATGGTACGAGCGCTTCCAACAAGGCATGAATGACGATTTGTGTTGGGACGTCATGAACTAAAGATGCCAGACTTACAGAAAATCATATAATGTCGCCCTTGATAGCGAGTGGATCTTTGGTCGAGCTTTGCAAAGGACCGGGTCAGGCATTCGTAACTACTTCAAAAAGCGCCCTTACGACGCGGGAGGATCTAGTGTGCCAAAGTGCCAGAACACGTTCGAGTATCGGGGGCCTCACCCGGCGTATGGTGCTATCACTGTGGCAATATGAGACATCTGGCGGTCGATTGCCAAGGGGATGCTTCAAGTGTGGCCAGCTAGGTCACAAGGTAGTAGAGTGTCGAATGGGAAGGGCGAACCAATATCCACCAAGGAACGTCCAGAATCAGAACAAGGCGCCTCCCGTCCATGGCACAAACACAATGCCCGTGAACCCACAAAATAGCTAAGGGGCGCAAGGCCGAGTCTATGCACTAACTCGGGATGAAGCATTCGCGTTCGACACTGTCGTGACAGGTATATTACTCTATAAAAATATGCCTGCTAGAGTACTATTCGATTCGGGTGCTACGTATAATTTTATATCTGTCGACTTTGTAGAAGAGAATAAATTAGCTATGTAACTTTTAGATATGAATCTTAGTGTTAGCACTCCATCGGGAGTAGATATGCCTGCCACTAAAATTTGTAGGGATGGTTACATCTGCATCGGAGGGAAAAATCTATCCTTGGAAGTTATTGTCCTCAACATCAAGGAGTACGATATAATCCTCGACATGGATTAGTTAGGTGCATGCCACGTAACGATCGAGTGCGCGGAGAAGAGAGTTGTGTTTCACTTTTCGGGCAAAACTGAGTTCTCCTATTCGTGCGAAGCAGCGTCAAAGACAACAATGATGATATTTGTAATTTTGGCAAGGCGTATGTTGCATTCTGGTTACAGCGGATACCTAGCATCAGTTCGAGACACAAGAATGGAGATTGCAAGCACGGCCCAGACTGAAGTCGTGGCAGAATTTTCTGATGTGTTCCCAGACGAGTTGCCAGGGATGCCACCGGATCGAGAGATAGAATTCAGCATCGACACCTTTCCGGACACCCGACCGATATCCAAAGCACCCTATCGAATGGCGCCGGCGGAGCTGAAGGAACTGAAAGCACAATTACAAGAGTTGCTAGATCGCAGATATATTCGCCCTAGTGTCTCCCCGTGGGGTGCTCCCGTGTTGTTTGTAATAAAGAAGGATGGATCGATGCGGCTGTGCATAGACTATCGGGAACTTAATAAATCCACGGTACGAAACAAGTACCCATTGCCAAGGATAGACGATTTGTTTGACCAGTTGCAAGGGGCGACGGTATTTTCCAAGATTGATCTTCCTCAGGCTACCATCAATTGAAGATCAAGTCCGAAGACGTGCCGAAGTCCGGCTTCCGAATTCGATATGGTCACTACGAATTTCTAGTCATGCCGTTCGGCTTGACAAATGCTCTTGCCACTTTCATGGATCTGATGAACCGGGTGTTTTGACCTTTCATAGACAAATTTATCGTCGTATTCATCGATGACATTCTCATATATTCAAAGAGCAAGGACGAGCACATGGAGCACTTGAAGACGGTACTACAGACTCTGCATGAATACCAACTTTATGCCAAGTTAAGTAAATACGAGTTCTGGATGAGCAACGTGATGTTCCTTGGGCACGTTGTTTCAGCTGAAGGTGTCATGGTGGACCCAAAGAAAATTGAAGCGATAGTTGAATGGAAGCGACCTACCTCGGCAGGCGACATCCGAAGTTTTTTCGGCTTGGCCGGCTACTACCGAAGATTTATGAAAGATTTGCCAAGATTGCGTCGCCTTTGGCTCGTCTCACCCAGAAGGGAGTCGCATTCGAGTGGAACGACGCATGTGAATCTAGCTTTCAGGAGTTAAAGAAACGGCTCATCTCAGCTCCAATCCTTGTACTTCCGGATGGACCAGAAGGGTTTCAAATATTTAGCGATGTATCGCGAACTGGTTTGGGATGCGTGCTTATGCAAAGGGATAAGGTGATTTTGTTTGCATCGAGACAATTGAAGCAACACGAAAAGAATTACCCTATGCATGATCTTGAGCTAGTGGCGATTGTGTTCGCATTGAAGTTATGGCGGCACTATCTTTATGGTGTGGCTTGCAGCATCTATACGGATCACAAAAGCCTCAAATATATCTTTATCCAACGGGACTTGAACTTACGGCAGCGGCGTTGGCTCGAACTCATCAAAGATTATGATCTGACTATCGAGTACACGCCGGGTAAGGGAAACGTCGTAGCAGATGCTCTGAGTAGAATATTTGCAGGATGCCTGGCTATCAACCGTGACATACAGCGAGACTTGGCAGAAATGGGTATCGAACTCCAAATTTGCTACCGTGGAGCACAATTGGCCCAATTGTATCTTGAGTCGAGCTTGCACAACAAGATAAAGACCGCACAGGAGGACGACCCATTCCTGAAGAAGATGTACGAGCTGATTTCTACAGAAAAGGCGACCCACTTTGTGGTGGACGAGGGCGGAATGACGTGGATGAAAGGGATAATATGCGTGCCGGACTATGCCGAACTTAGAAAAGAGATTCTGATGGAGGCCCACTATACGAAGTACTCGTTGCATCCCAGGAGTACAAATATGTACAAGGACTTGCGCACGACCTTTTGGTGGCACGACATGAAAAAAAAGATGGCAACTTTTATGTCACAGTGCAAGGCCTGTCAACAGGTGAAGGCCGAGCATCAAAGACCAGGTGGGGAGCTACAGAACTTCGACATTCCAGTGTGGAAGTGGAACGACATCTCTATGGATTTTATCATGGGCCTTTCGAAGACGTCATGAGGAAATGATGCGATTTGGGTCATTGTCGATCGATTGACCAAATCCGCTCATTTTATCACTATCAAAGCATCATGGAGCGTCGATCGGTTAGCTCAGATCTATATCAATAAGATTGTCCGACTGCACGGGGTACCTGCCATAATCATTTCGGACAGAGTGGGCGATTCTTATCACGTTTTTGGACGTCTCTAAGCGGCGATGGGCACTAAGCTGAACCTTAGCTCTGCGTACCACCTGTAAATTGATGGCCAGACAAAAAGAGTGAATCAGATTCTGGAAGATATGCTACGTCTGTGTGCGATAGATTTAAAGACTAGTTGGGACACGCACTTGCCGCTCGCGGAGTTTGCATACAACAACAGTTATCAAACGAGCATCCAGATGGCTCCCTACGAGGCACTTTACGGGAGAAAATGCCGATCTCCGATTTGCTGGGACGAAGTCGGGGAGCGACAGGTGCTCGGGCCAGAACTAGTCGAACAAGCCGTTGAGAAGGTCCGTATGATTCAAGATAGGCTCCGTATGGCTCAGAGTTGACAGAATAGTTATGCAGATACTCGTCGATGACCATTAGAGTTCTTGGTTGGGGACCATGTGTTCCTGAAGGTGACGCCGATGCAGGGCGTCATGCGATTCAGGGTAAAGGGCAAACTGAGTCCGAGATTCATAGGGCCCTTCGAGATTCTCGAAAGAGTGGCGACAGTTGCCTACCGGATTGTGCTATCTCCTGCCTTGGCTGAAGTGTACGACGTCTTCCATGTATTCCAACTTTGGAAGTACGTGCATGACCCAAGACATGTGGTTAGCTTCGATCAGTTGGAGTTGCGCGCCGATCTATCATACTCGGAGGAGCCCGTACAAATTTTGTACGAAAAAGAAAAGATCCTGCGTAGCCGATCGATGTCCTTAGTTCACGTACTCTGGCGCAACCATTCAGTTGAGGAGTCGACGTAGGAACTAGAGGCAAAAATGAAGGAGAAGTACACTTCATTTTTCGCTGACGAAGGTCAGACCCTTGTTCTTAAGTTTCGGTACGAAACTTTTTCTTAGTGGTATATTATGTAGTGCCCCTCTCCCGTTGGGGCGAAGCACTATATAATAGGCTCGTGGCAAGTCAGACATGGTCGGGAACATAGATGGCTAGTCTGACTCAACGACGAGTTTGGTATACGAAAACCATGGCATCAATAAAATTGATTTGGATGAGTGGTATGAGTACCGTTCCAACTAATAGATCGGCTACTGCTGAAATAAGTCCTAGATGCAGTAGACTGTGTCTTGGCGAATGAACTCTGAAGGAAGCGATGCAATCGGTCTGCTGTTGGTTTTGTTGGTTTCCTTGGCTTTCTGAATGAATTGTTGCGTGGGTTTGATAAGTGTGCTTTCGCGTCGATTTCTGAATGTGTCATTGGGAATTACAAAGGAAGGATTGAAGGAAGGATTCTAATTCGATGCTTGTGCCATTGCAGGAGTTCGTATAACTGACGCTTGACCATCGCAAAGTGTTCTCCTACTTCCGGCACAATCTCTCTAGGTGGGTGGTTCTTCGACCCCTTCTTTTCTACTCCTTTCCGCCAATATAATTCTTAAAGTTCAACGTTCAAATCGATGATGCTAACTGGGTGTATGCTTTGCCATTAAGATCAAGAACTCGGGATAATATAGCAACTTAGAGAAGCTAACTCCAAATTTATAAGTTTCACACTAAGTAGAGAAAAGATAAAGTTCTAGGAAAGAGATAAAATTTATTTCATGCTCTGTAAAACACAACGAAGAAACCTTGGTTGCGGTATATTACGCCTCGAAGAATTTGGTGCCTACGGGATGCTAGATCAGAACGTATGACTTCGGGAAAAAGAACCATTGCACGAGTAGAAATGATTATGTGGTTTAATAATGTCTACGCTATGCAATTTAATTCATACATATTAAACTGTTCATACATTCACATGGTCATGGATGACTTGTACCCGGGGCGCTGGGACCGAATCGGCCTAGGAGGAAATTATGGAATCGTGCTTCGACGCGAGGCATTGCGAGACCTCCAGTTAGGCTCGTAACCTGGACTGGTAGGGCGCGTCATAATGCTACATAATCGTCCTTCATGGTGTCGATATCACCAATGACCATATATAAGATAGATTGCATGCTCACCTATTATCTTGTGCAGGTGGTAAGTATTATGTATATTTTGTGCAGGAAAGGAGCATTTTGTGTAGGAAAGGAGCACGACCATGGAAGATAAGTGAAATTGGTTATGTTGTTATTGTTTAATATGTGCCTTCGATATGAACTGCAATTCATATAGTTCTAAATAGAAAGATCACTTCGTATGCTAGAATCCTTAATAAGCAGTGTCGGTTTAGACGAGTGGGTTCGTCCCATCCACTAGCAAGTGTGCTAACCCCCAACTCCCCAGGTAACGAGCGCGCTGCGGGAGCTCGAGACTAGACTGAAGCTGAAGAATGGGAGGCGGCACGAAGCTCTCCTATTTTGAAGTATTTTGAAGCCCAATTCAGATCGAAGGCGTTTTGTTCAAATGTATAAAGGGGCATGAATGTATGGAACGACAAGGATTATTTCATGGCAGCTTGTCGAGAGTTTTTTTTTGTGTTCAAAGATGTAGCCGCAACGGCATATGTAATGTACAAATGACCTTGCACATATTTTGCAAGTTTTATGAATGAAAAGCTAAATTTCTTCCCATTCTATGTGTTCAACTCTCTGCACTGTGTAATTTCAACGTGTCGTCTCAAAGGAAAATTTTAAGTACACATTCTTCCCTTGTACAAGTCCAATAAAGACATGCACGACATCACGTCCCGACTCGTAGGATCGACTCATCTCGAGTCAAGGCGATGACGACCGATTGGGCGAGTCGGGGCGTGACAGTCCAGATCCTACCACACAATCTCGGCCGAAGCTGAGGAGGTGGCGGTCGTTGTCATCCGATCTGGCACACAATTCCAGCCCACTCGGGGTAATTCAGTCGAGGACCCTCAGCAGACAACGCAGCCTGCTACTGATGTTTCGGGACCATCTTAGCCTCCACCGGCAGACAAATCCAAGCCAAAGAAAACCCGCCTCGATAGGACGTTCCGTAAGGATGCACCTCAGGGGTTGGAGAGACCTTACAGCTTTGACATATTAGCACAACTGGCTAATACGCTAGTAAAGTTGTCGTTATACGAGCTCCTAAAGCTCTCAAAGGATATTCGCGTCGCATTGAGCGAAGCACTCCAGAATGCTGACGCCTACTTAGCTCAGGTCAAGCCTGCAGGGGAAGACTCGTGAGCAGATCTCCAGGACAGCAATTGTGCAGATGCAATGCCCAACATCGTATTCACCCCATATGACATGTTAATCAAAACCAACTTGCATGATCGCCCTTTGTACTACACTGGATACATAGACGACCTTAAGGTAGATCGAATGCTCATCGATCCTGGCTCGTCAATAAGCATCATCCTGAAAAGCTTGCTTCAACTCCTCGAAATCCCTATGCACCGGCTAGCATCGACCAACACTGTCATTTGCAGTTTTAACTCGAAAAGAAGCTATCCCCTGGGAAAGATCCACTTGAAATGTCAGACCGGCGACCTGAAGACGGAGGTTACCTGCTACGTCATAGACGCAGATACGACCTATAATATTCTCTTGGGGCATCCATGGATACATGACTATATGATCGTGCCGTCCACGCTCCACCAGTGCTTCAAGTATATCAGTAAGCACGGTTCGTAAAGACAGAATTCGTCGACATCCATCCCTTCAAAGGGGTTGAGTCTTACTATTCATCTGAGACTTGTCTACATAATAAATCTAAGCAGCACACAGTTGATATGGGGACACAAAATGAACCGGAGGCCACAACAGGGTCAAAGAAACCTCTAAAAATCTGTCTCCAGGCCCGCAAACCAGGCAAAGTCGCACCCTTGTCGCAACTTTGCATAAGGAAGTGCTTGGTTCCCCCTCTCCAACTGCACATTTGGAACCGATGGTCATCCGACTCCCGAGGTCTAGCCAGGAGCCAAAACCCGTTGTGGAGCCGATGGTGATCCGATTGCCGAAATCCAATCAAAGGCGAACGAAAGATACAAGGTCCTCTGTGAAGCCGATGGTAATTTGATTGCCGACATCCAATCAAAGGCGAACGGAAGATGCAAGGTCCTTTGTCGAGCCGATGGTTATCCGCCTCCCCAAGACGAGTCGACAGCCAAGTGTTGATCCGAGACCCTCAGACAAGCCGATGCCACGAACGGAATCCTTGGTGGTCAAGCTGCCCAGGACATCGACCCAGCCTTTGGTCACGCAGGGGGTAGCTGAAGAGGAGGCTGAACTGGCAAAATATCTGGTTATACATGTTGATATTCCCTCTGCCGATGATGTAATTCCTCTAAACAAAATACCTTATTTTATCAATAAAAGGTTGCCGTTGAACTATCCTGAGCACAATAAGCTTAATCTGATGTATGCTATGGAGCACGGTCTGGACATTAACCTGCACACACAGGTGACAACCGTCTATACCGTGAACCGACTTACTCTCATTAGAGGTGCCTACTTCCTAGTCCCAGGCAAAAGAAAAGGCGATCACACAATCATCTTCGGCCGAAAAGAATGTCCTCAACCTTTCATGCCAGAAGAGTTCGATCTCAAACCCGACACTGGAAGATTGTCGCTCTACCTATATAGTTCCCGAGCCAAGTACTTCATGAAAAGGCATGGGTACGACATGGAGACTACCCCAGGCCTGAACTACGGCAACGACCGACGATCGCCTCTGCAGTTGCCAGTCCCGACTGGAAAACCTCGGAATTATTACAGCAAGTCCAGACACGGTATAGGTTATGTTACACCAGCAACAACGTCCGAGAGCTCCGATGAGGAATGCGAGTGGCATTCTCACTCATCTAAATCACCCACTTACGATTTCGATGATAGCATTGGAGATATATCCAGGCAGACATCGTCTGTCAACATGGCATCCGCTGACATTTAGGATGAAGAAGAAGATCTACCCGAATTCTTTGAATTGGAGCCATGGGTCCAACAGCTGGATGCACAATAGGAGAAGCACTTTGAACAACGAGATCCTTCCACTAAAGATGAGGTCATGCAAGTTGACCTCGGTGACGAATCCTCCCCAAAGCCGATCTTCATCAGCAAAAGCCTGACAAACGACGAGCGGGAGTCGCTGTTACAACTCGTCAGAGAATATATCGACGTCTTTGCCTAGAGCTATGAAGACATGCCAGGGCTAATCCCGAGATCGCGCTTCATAAGCTCAATATTCATCTAGACGCAAAACCAGTCAAACAACAGCAATAGTGATTCCGTCCAGACATCATGAATTCCATCGAAACTGAAGTAAACAAGCTTATAGCTAGCGGCTTCATTCACGAGGAACAATACCCAGACTGGATAGCTTATATAGTACTCGTCATCAAGAAGAATGGAAAGATTCGAATTTGTATCGACTTTCGCAACCTGAATACGGCATGTCCTAAGGATGAATTCCCTCTTCCCATCACAGACATAATGATCGATAATATGTATGGCTTCGAGCGCATGTCCTTTATGGATGGCTTTTCGGGATATAATCAAATCAAAATATTTCCTGATGATGAAAAGCATACATCGTTTCGAACACCGATCGGCGTATATTGTTACATAGTCATGTCCTTCGACCTAAAGAATGCTGGTGCTAGATATCAACGAGCTATGAGTATCATCTTCAGAGACCACTTGCACAAGGCCATGGAGTGTTATGTTGACGACATCGCCGTCAAAAGCCGCTCCAAGGATGACCACTTATACGATTTGAGGACAGTGTTCGACCTCATGCGAGCGTACAATCTGAAGATGAATCCCACCAAATTCTTTTTGGGCGTGTCCAGTAGGAAATTCTTGGGCTTTGTCATTACCTCCCGGGGTCACATAGACCCCGATAAGACAAAAGTAATCCTGGAGATGAGTCAACCGAGGAACCTCCACGAACTCCGAGGCCTTCAAGGAAGACTAGCCTACATCAGGAGGTTTATATCTAACCTCTCAGGACGATGTCAACCATTCACACAACTCATGAAGAAAGGCGTCTCTTTCATATGGAATGAAGAATTTCAACGCACCTTTGATGACATTAAGGAATACTTGTCGAATCTACCAGTTCTGGTAGCCCCGGTCACTAGAAAGCCCTTCCTGCTCTATGTACGGGCAACGGAACACTCCCTCGGCGCTTTATTAGCACAGAACAATGACGTGGGGCAGGAGCAAGTCATTTATTACCTCAGCCGAATAATGGTAGGGACGGAGTATAGGTACACCGCCGTGGAGAAAGAATGCCTTGCTTTGGTGTTCACCATTCAGAAAATACGATACTATGTGACAGGACATACCATCCATGTGGTCTCACGAGGCAACCCCCTCAGGATTCTCATGACTAAGCCAGGTGCACTCAGTTCTCGTTTAGCCACCTGGGCGATACTGTTGTCCCCCTACGACATGGTTTTTGTTCTGTAGAAGGCCGTAAAAGACCTTGGCCGACTTCTTAGTAGCCCATCCATGTCACGACCTGCTCTCGAATAATCGGATACAAGTCGGACACGCCCAGCCTACGTTGGAAGACTCAACGTAGTAAGATGTACCAATCTAGGAAAATCTAACCAGATAAACATGAATATGAACAAACCACAACATCTATAAACGAATCCCAGAATTAGAGTACATGTCTAAAAGTTATTATATTCATCCAGCTAAAATAAAGTCTGACTGTCTCAAGTACAAATAGAATATAAACTGCTAAGGGTAATGCACTAGGCTTTCTCAGCCTCTAAGTCCAGAGCAACTCCAGCTGGCTCTACTGCATCTACAGGCTCTCGGCCATAGTATGTGTCACACAAAGCCTCCATCTCACCTGCAACATATCCTAGTCAGGAGCGGAGCAAAGTACAGTTCTAGGTAATAAACAAAAACATCATGATATGGAAAATAAGTATAGGAGAACATGAATGTGAAATATAGGAAATGAACATAAAAGTATAGGAATGAAAGTACAGAAAGTAAAGTACAGGAATGTAACTATGAACCTGAAGTACAAGACATGACAAGTGCACAATGTTTGAAATACAACTAGCCTATGTGACCAGCTGGGGTAAGTACAGGAATATGTACAGGAGTACATGAATATTGGTACGGCTTAGGATCCGCGTACACGATGCGAGGCCTAAGCTATCTACATGAATATGGTAACCGGGATTTGGTCACATAGCTAGTGTATTTCTCCACCTGACACAAGTAAGTACAAGAACAAGAAATACAGGAGTACAGAATATCGTTTCATGACGTGTTACAAGAAGAGTACAAGATATGTAAATGCACAAGACCATAGAAAAGTATTTGCCTTACTCCAAAAAAGTACGGGTAATCAATGGAACTGGATGTCCTCCTGTTTATTTTGAGTACAAGTTGGTTAATATCTAAATAAGTTCTATAATTAGTTATGTTGTAATTTCCAACTACGTCCAACTATATTTTTTTTATAAGAAATTAATTGGCTAATTCATTCATTTCTATCTAACAATTTTATATGCAACTACCCAAATTATAATCAATGCACTAGCCAAAAATTGAATTAGATATCAGTCCTCACCTTTTTCTAACCTAGTACAAGTTAGTATTTAAAATGATACATCAAGCAACATGCTATCTACTGAACCTACATCTTTCTGTTCAATCATACAACCACAAAGGCAACACAAGACCCAAAATCTCAGGATAAACAAAAGAATTTACACAGGTACATCTAATAGGTGACAGGTATTCACTTACTTACTGATATCAAACACTACAACTACTAAGCATACACATCTAAACTATATTTCCAACTAGCCTAATGTCATGCTCCCCGAGCCAAGCATATTTATATAATATACAAATTATAATAGCTACATATTCAATATAAAGTGAAATTTTCTAACATTTATAACCATAGATTATGAGAACCTTATTCTCTACATTAGGAATACTCCACTGGTCAGGAAGGATTAAACCTCAATCATAACTTCCATAATCAAAAAGCACTCTACTGCTATACTTCATAAGTCCATACATCTATTAGAAGTTGCCCAGTCATTAACATGTCAGTTAGTCTTTACTGGAAGTTTAGACTTCAACCTGACTGATTATTTGAGAGTAAAAATGACATTGAACTAAAATCAAGTTCATGAACTGGTTAAGACCTATCATCCATATTCCTTAGTAAATTCAACACAGTAGGTTGTAACCTACTCTATCAACCAAACTGGTATCCCACTTATCAGTCAACTGAGGGCTAAACAATGTATAGCTATACTGCATACATGAGGACCAAAACAGAGACTGACTCCAAAGCCCTTAATATTGATACCTGAACTAATATCAAGATTAAGAGTAACCTGCTACTATAATTCTCAGATAGCTAGTGTATTCATATTGAATGCACTCCTTCAATCCTATCTGATAGAGTCTAGCCTTCCAGATTCTGAACTTTCAAGTTCTGATACCAACTCTTGGTTATGAAGATAAAACCAAAATTGAAAGAACTAGCCACATGCACATATTTGAATACAAATGTATTTCGATTGAACACACATCTCAATATTCTAAGTTAAACCTTGCTCGACCTCAAGACATCATGACTGAAGGTATTTTAAGCATGAACATATGCAAAAAGAAATTCTGCAATCTCTCTCAATAGAACATTCTCCAGGAAATTCAATAATAGGAATAGCCAAAACTGAACTTATAAAATTAGCAATTCAACTCCATTAATCAGCCTCCCCCCTTATCTCCAATGATTCATAAAACACTGGATTCTAAATTGGCATTATACTAACATTCTAAAATACCTGAAAGAACATGATGTTTCACTAACAGTTATTTATCTACTGGTCCTACAATCTTCAGGATACTCAACACTGTTTTCAAGAACAGAACAGTAATCAACAATTCAATGTTTAAACCAAAATGAAACTCCTATGATTAGTTTAATTCTAGATTCCTGATACAGTCCTATTCCATTGATCAAAATAAACTATATCCTTAACGAAGAGGTTAGAAATTACCTGATAGAAATAAGAATTGATTGCACTATGGTCTCAATGTGACACTCAGCTACTCAATCCGACACAATTTCCTCTGAAACAAAAGATCGAACAGGTGCAAGGAATGAACAGGAAGATCAAAATCTCAAATAACTCATACATTGTACAAGATACCCGGATTTAGATATAAAATTATAGGATCGAATACTCACCCTCATGTCCAGCTCAAGTATTGCAATTTGATGTCGTAATCACACAAATCAGGTCCCCAGGTTCTGTAGGGAAAGAAAAATAAAAATCTTAGAAAAATTCTAGATCCCGATCATAGAGTTCCTCAAGCACAAACAATATAGATCGAAAACTTACAGTCTCGACAAAATCTGGATCGATGTGATGGACTTCAATCAATCAAAGGATCCTAACAGAGCCGTCTGATAAGAGGATCAAAATGATTTCTCATCACTAAATCGAAATGCCAATCGATATGATTTGAAAGAAGGATCGGAGTAGAGTTCAAATTTAAATGAGGAAAATCAGTGATTGGGATGTTCTCACCAATGTCGATGTGGTCTTCAGGAATGTCGGAGAGAAGTTCTTCGTGCACGATCCAGCTACTGAGGAGAGATGCTACAGAAAACTCCTTCGAGAATTTCATCCGCCATGCTAAGCTCCTTCAATTTGAGTTCATAGCCTCTGGTTTTGTAGGAAGAAGAATGGGAGGGAAAGAATGGAAAGAACTCTGCTAACCGAATGACTCTTCTCTCTCTCTCTCTCTGGAAATATATAGGCAGGAAAGAATGTTGCTACTCTTCTAGAAGGAAAAATTGGGCGGGAAAAGGGGAATCAATCTGTTCCCTCTCTGCCATGGTTGGTCAGAGGAAGGGGAAGGTTGTTACAGAGATTCCCTGGGAGAATTCAAATTTAGTAGAGAAAACTAGCAGCTTCAATTGGTTTAGTTAGTGGCTTGTTGGCCCATTAACCCATTTGGAAAGAACCCAAATCACCATTGGGCCTCAAAGTTAATATTTATTAATGAAAAATCTAAGCCTGTAAAACAAACTTTTGGAAAAAAAAATATGCAATTAAAAATCATAGAACTTTATTTACATTATTTATTTTTTTAAAAAGTGAAGTGACAAATATCAAATCTGGGCAGTCTATTACAAAGCTATGTGTGCCATGGCAGTCTATTACAGCAAACTTCTCACTCATCCAGTCGATGCCGAGGACTATATCAAATCCGGGCAATGGCATCACTAGAAGTTGATCCCTAAGCTCCCTCCCAACTATGGTGATAGGGCAATATACCATCTCACTAACTGATACTACCCCTCCTCTCGTCATAATCCGACAGTTCCTCCTAGTGGGCTTAGGTGTGAAGCCATGTCTATGCAGAAACTCATATGATACAAAGCTATGTGTGGCTCCAGAATCAAACAATGTAATGGCAGGAAACGAATGTAAAAGGATATAACCTGTGATCACATCTGGAACTGCCTCATCCTCCTCAACTGCAGCCATGACGTAAGCACGTCCCTGCTGTGGTGGTCCCCTCTGCTGCTGGTGCTGTGCAAAATACTGCTATTGAGTAGGTAAAGCCTGAACTCTCTGTGGTGCAGCTGGTAGAGCTCTGGGTGGTGCAGGTGGTGGTCCTCCAGCTCCTCGAGGTCCTCTGGTCAGTCGAGCTGCAACCTGTGGGCAATCCCTCATCTGATGTGCGTCTGATCCACAGAATAAGCAGAGCATGAGCCTCTTCCGGCACTCGTCGAAGTGGTGTCCCGGCCGGTAACAGAAAGCGCAAGTAGCTGCCTGCTGCTGTCTCTGTAGCTGATGTGCATGGACTCTGGCTGGACGGTGATGCTACTGTGCCGGCTGCTGTGGCCTCGTCTAGATCTGAGTCTGAGTCCTATTCGTCGGTGTCTGGAAGCTGCTGCTGCCGATGTCCCGGTCCCTCTTCAGCTTCGGATCCGCCTCCTTCTCTACAGCCTGAGCAATTTTGAGGATGCTCGCATACGTCGTCGTCTGGCTGATCGCCACTGCATGCCGTAACTCTCTGATGAGGCCCTTCTTGAACCTCCAAGCTCTATCCTTCGGTGCTCTGACTAGGTTCTTCGCGAACCTACTGAGTCGGGTGAACTCTGATGTATACTCCGCCACGGTCATGGTCCCCTGCTGTATCGCCTCAAACTGCATCCGAAGCTCATCTCGCTCCACGTCGGGGAAATTTTTTTCCTTGAACAGAGTTTTGAAATCTGCCCAAAGAACCCGGGGCTCAGCTAACTGGGGGTCCTCCCGGTACCAAGCTCTGGCAAGGTCAAAAATTCGCATGCTCGCAACTTCCACCTTCAGGTCATCTGGGATCCTCGCCATCTTCAGTATCCGCTCTGGATTTTCCAGCCACTCATCTGCATAAACGATCCCCTCGTGACCCCAGAAATCCATCGGGCATAGGTTCTGGTAGTCTCTGGCAGTCCCCGGTCTCGGTGCTGCTGGTGCGGGAGGTGCTACCGGTGCTGGTGCTGCTGGCACTCGGGTCCTAAGTGCATCCACAACTGTCGCTCGGAACTGTGCGGCCTGGTGGTTCTGGGCCTCCATGAACTGCTGGAACATGACCATCACCTGAGTGCCGTCGAACGTCATCGTCGGGGGTAGCAGAAAAAAATAGGAGGCGGTGGCGGAAGCTGCTTTAACGGAACGTCTGGTACAGACTGTCCTGAACTGCCTGCAACTCCAGGCTAATCCGCGGTCTTCCTCGTAGTGACCATCCTGCAGCAAAAAAAAACTTCATGATTGATAAAAACCTAACCTACAAGTAAATATAAATGTTTATATAATATCCATATATACCCGATGTACCCGATTTCCTATTCGGTGATCAAGTTTTCCTAGTTTAAATCAAGTCCCCCAATAGTACACTAATACTTAGGTACTATTAGGATAGACCTGTATGGACCACCACTAAAACATGTCACGACCCGCTCCCGAATAATCGGACACGAGTCGGACACGTCCAGGCTACGTTGGAAGACTCAACGTAGTAAGTTGTACCAATCTAGGGAAATCTAACCAGATAAAAATGAATATGAACAAACCACAGCATCTATAAACGAATCCCAGAATCAGAGTACATGTCTAAAAGTTATTACATTCATCCAGCTAAAATAAAGTCTGATTGTCTCAAGTACAAACAGAATATAAACTGCTAAGGGTAATGCACTAGGCTTCCTCAGCCTCTAAGTCCATAGCAGCTCCAGCTAGCTCTACTGCATCTACAGGCTCTCGGCCATAGTATGTGTCACACAAAGCCTTCATCTCACCTGCAACATATCCTAGTCAGGAATGGAGCAAAGTACAGTTCTAGGTAATGAACAAGAACATTATGATATGAAAAATAAGTACAGGAGAACATGAATGTGAAATACAGGAAATGAACATGAAAGTACTGGAATGAAAGTACAGGAAGTAAAGTACAAGAATGTAACTATGAACCTGAAGTACAAGACATGACAAGTGCACAATGTTTGAAATACAACTAGCCTATGTGACCGGCTGGGGTGAGTACAGGAATATGTACAGGAGTACATGAATATTGGTATGGCTTAGGACCCGCGTGCATGATGCGAGGCCTAAGCTATCTACATGAATATGGTAACCGGGGTTTGGTCACATAGCTAGTGTATTTCTCCACCCGACACAAGTAACTACAAGAACAAGAAATACAGGAGTACATGATATTGTGTCATGACGTGTCATAAGAAGAGTACAAGATATGTAAATGCACAAGATCATAGAAAAGTACTTGCCTTGCTCCGGAAAAGTACGAGTAATCAATGGAACTGGATGTCCTCCTGTTTATTTTGAGTACATGTTGGTTAATATCTAAATAAGTTATATAATTAGTTATCTTGTAATTTCCAACTATGTCGAACTATAATTTTTTTATAAGAAATTAATTGGTTAATTCATTCATTTCTATCTAACAATTTTATATGCAACTACCCAAATTATAATCAACACACTAGCCAAAAATTGAATTAGATATCAGTCCTCACCTTTTTCTAACCTAGTACAAGTTAGTATTTAAAATGATACATCAAGCAACATGCTATCTACTGAACCTACATCTCCCTGTTCAATCATACAACCACAAAGGCAACACAAGACCCAAAATCTCAGGATAAACAAAAGAATTTACACAGGTACATCTAATAGGTGACAGGTATTCACTTACTTACTTATATCAGACACTACAACTACTAAGCATACACATCTGAACTATATTTCCAACTAGCCCAATGTCATGCTCCCCGAGCCAAGCATATCTATATAATATCCAGATTATAATAGCTACAGATTCAATATAAAGAGAAATTTTCTAACATTTATAACCATAGATTATGAGAACCCCATTCTCTGCATTAGGAATATTCCACTGGTCAGGAAGGATTAAACCTCAATCATAACTTCCACAATAAAAAAGCACTCTACTGCTATACTTCATAAGTCCATACATCTATTAGAAGTTGCCCAGTCATTAACATGTCAGTTAGTCTTCACTAGAAGTTTAGACTTCAACCTGACTGATTATTTGAGAGTCAAAATGACATTGAACTAAAATCAAGTTCATAAACTAGTTAAGACCTATCATCCAGACTTATTCCTTAGTAAATTCAACACAGTACGTTGTAACCTACTATATCAACCAAACTGGTATCCCACTTATCAGTCAACTGAGGGCTAAACAATGTATAGCTATACTGCATACATGAGGACTAAAACAGAGACTGACTCCAAAGCCCTTAATATTGATACCTGAACTAATATCAAGATTAAGAGTAACCTGCTACTCTAATTCTCAGATAGCTAGTGTATTCACATTGAATGCACTCCTTCAATCCTATCTGATAGAGTCTAGCCTTCCAGATTCTGAACTTTCAAGTTCTGATACCAACTCTTGGTTATGAAGATAAAACCAAAATTGAAAGAACTAGCCACATGCACAGATTTGAATACAAATGTATTTTGACTGAACATACATCTCAATATTCTAAGTTAAACCTTGCTCGACATCAACACATCATGAGTGAAGGTATTTTAAACATGAACATATGCAAAAGAAATTCTGCAATCTCTCTCAATAGAACATTCTCCAGGAAATTCAATAATAGGAATAGCCAAAACTGAACTTATAAAATTAGCAATTCAACTCCATTAATCAGCCTCCCCCTTATCTCCAATGATCCACAGAACACTGGATTCTAAATTGGCATTATACTAACATTCTAAAATACCTGAAAGAACATGATGTTTCACTAACAGTTATTTATCTACTGGTCCTATAATCTTCAGGATACTCAACACTGTTCTCAGGTATAGAACAGTAATCAACAATTCAATGTTTAAACCAAAATAAAACTCCTATGATTAGTTTAATTCCAGATTCCTGATACAGTCCTATTCTATTGATCAAAATAAACTATATCCTTAACGAAGAGGTTAGAAATTACCTGATAGAAATAAGAATTGATTGCACTAGGGTCTCAATGTGACACTCAGCTACTCAACCCGACACAATTTCCTCTGAAACAAATGATCGAACAGGTGCAAGGAATGAACAGGAAGATCGAAATCTCAAATAACTCATGCATTGTACAAGATACCCGGATTTAGATCTAAAATTATAGGATCAAATACTCACCCTCGTGTCCAGCTCAAGGATTGCAATTTGCTGTCGTGATCACACAAATCAGGTCCCCAGGTTCTGTAGGGAAAGAAAAAATGAAAATCCTAGAAAAATTCCAGATCTCGATCGTAGAGTTCCTCAAGCACGAACAATATAGATCGAAAACTTACAGTCTCGACGAAATCTGGATCGATGTGATGGACTTCAATCAATCAAAGGATCCTAACAGAGCCGTCTGATAAGAGGATCAAAATGATTTCTTATCACTAAATCGAAATGCCAATCGATGTGATTTGAAAGAAGGATCGGAGTAGAGTTCAAATTTAAACGAGGAAAATCAGTGATTAGGATGTTCTCACCAATGTCGATGTGGTCTTCAGCAATGTCGGAGAGAAGTTCTTCGTGCACGATCCAGCTACTGAGGAGAGATGCTACAGAAAACTCCTTCGAGAATTTTATCCGCCATGGCTAAGCTCCTTCAATTTGAGTTCACAGCCTCTGGTTTTGTGGGGAGAAGAATGGGAGGGGAAGAATGGAAAGAACTCTGCTAACCGAATGGCTCTTCTCTCTCTCTCTCTCTCTGGAAATATATAGGCAGGAAGGAATGTTGCTACTCTTCTAGAAGGAAAAATTAGGTGGGAAAAGGGAATCAATCCGTTCCCTCTCTACCATGGTTGGTTAGAGGAAGGGGAAGGTTGGTTAGAGGAAGGGGAAGGTTGTTACAGAGATTCCCTGGGAGAATTCAAATTTAGAAGAGAAAAATAGCAGCTTCAAATGGTTTAGTTAGTGGCCTGTTGGCCCATTAACCCATTTGGAAAGAACCCAAATCTCCATTGGGCCTCAAATTTAATATTTATTAATGAAAAATCTAAGCCTCTAAAATAAACTTCTGGAAAAAAACATGCAATTAAAAATCATAGAACTTTATTTACTTTATTTATTTTTTTGAAAAGTGAAGTGACAATCCAGGCTCAGAAACAACAAAAATTTATGAAAAAATCCCAGACGAAGTCATCAACTCAAACATGACTTCATTTGATGCCGTTTGGCGAACGTTCTTCGACGGTGTTTCAAGAACGGGACCCCAAGGTGATATCCTCGCTGGAGTCGGGATAGTATTAATTTCTCCCTCTAGATTGGTAGTCAATCGGGCATACTCTCTTACAGAGCCCTGTTCAAATAATGTGGCAGAATAAAATGCTCTGGTCATCGGGCTCCGAATCGCAAAAGAAGTAGGAGTCGAATACCTAGAGGCGTATGGCGACTCGCAGTTGATTGTTAATCAAATTCGAGGCTCATACGAGGTCCGCAGCAAGGACCTGATTCCTTATCATCAGACAGCAATTACCATCATTGCAACCTTGGAGGGGTTCTTTATAGAGCATGTTCCTAGGCTCCAAAATATTGAAGCTGACGTCCTAGTAGGCCTCGCCGCTTCTTTGGCAGTTCCAAATCATGCTCATCATCTAGTTGACGTGATAGGCCATGAGCTGGTCTGTCCTAAAAATAATGTTCAACTAGGTACGAGTTACTCCACCCAGATAATCAACGACATACAAGACTGAAGACTCCCGTTCATCGACTTTACAGTCTACAGAATTCTGCCGGAGAATGTGAAAGAAGCAACTTCATTCAGAAGGCGTTCTCTCATATTCTTTTATGATACAAAAACAAAAATGCTATATCGACGACCCTACGACGGACTACTGCTACGCTGCCTATCAAATGCAGAAGCCAAAAGCCCTATGCGAGGCTCATGATGGCGTTTGCGGGGCTCACCAACCTGGCCCGAAGTTGCAGGACCATCTCCGCCGGATGGGCTATTACTGGCCTACAATGGTAGCAGATGCGGTCGATTATGCAAAGAATTATAGGGCCTGTCTGATCCACGCAGACATCATACATCAACCATCTGAATTCTTGTACCCAACTGTGGCCTCTTGGCCATTTGAAGCATAGGGAATGGACATTATCGGCCCAATCATCCTGCCGTCATCCAAGGGACACCGGTTTATACTTGTAATCACCGATTACTTCTCTAAGTGGGCGAAAGCCGTTCCAATTGCAGAGGTAAAGACATAAAATGTGATTAGTTTCGTAAAACATCACATCATCTACCATTTTGGACTGTCCCGGAGGATTATTCACGATAATGGTCCGCAGTTCGCAAGCCATGCTTTCTATCAATTCTGCGACAAATATCGAATTCAGAACGTGGCTTCTACGGCATACAACCCATCGGCTAACGGTCTGGCTGAAGCTTTTAACAAGACCATAATCAAGCTTTTCAAAAAGTTCGTGTCTTCAAACAAGCGCGACTGGAATGAAAGGCTGGGCGAATGCTTATGGGCGTACCGTACTACAATTCGGACGGCTACAAGAAATACATCGTTCTCTCTGGTTTACGGAAGCGAGACAGTTTTCCCATTGCAGACCCAGATCCTCTCACTTCGCGTGGCCCTTACTTACCGGTTGACGTCGGACGATAACTACCGTCGACGACTGTCACGATCCGCTACCCAAATTGTTGGGCCGGGCCGAGTCATGTCCAGCCTACGCTTGAGATAAAGCATAGTAAGCTGTTCTAAAGACAAATAAGATAAGACCAAAGTGTGCTAACAGTTCTATATGTAATAATGAGTCAGAAATGTTCCAAACACAAAAGTAATCCTGTATATAAATAAGTTCCAAGTACAAGTCCAAAATATAAAACTGGATACAGGTCCAGTTACAAAATACGTAGTCTAAAACATGACTACTCTCAGAAGTCCCGAGCAACTATACAAACTAGACGAGTTTTTCCGCAGGTACATCCTTGTAAAGTAAAGCCTGATCCTCGATGGCAACCCCAAAATAAGAATCATAAAGCAACTCCTCCTCGGTAAGTATACCTACAACGTTATCCTGTCAGGACGGGAGCAAGTACTGATTCTAGCAAACTAAATATACGAAACATGAATTGAACAGAAGTGTAGGAATCATGGCATATCATAATCTATCATGGCATCATATGTTTGTTTTAAAGTTTAAAACTGTAGCATGTACGTGATCGGTCAATAGGTAAATAGGATGTACAGTGGTACATATCAATTTTCTGATGTGCACATACGTACACATAACGGCATCGGTGTATATCCATACACAAATGCGGGACCAGAACATACGACAAAGTTACATATAGAATGTAACAATGCTCGGTAAATACATACGGAGAAGGGGGGCATGATCACGTAATCTACTAACAGCTTCTCCCATAATCCCGTTGTTTAAGCATGTGAGAGATATAAGAACTGTCCTAAGCATGGTAGGGACTGAAAATAATATAACATGTGAAGATTTAACTTGCTACCCCAAGGATCAGCATTTAACATGGTTGGATTATAGTTTATTGTTATAGCAGTATGTAAAGTTTGTAGAGGTACTTGCCTTTAGCAAAGCAAGGTAGTGACAGAATTGCTATAGATGCCTGGTGAATCGTCACTGTAGAAATAATACATAAACTTAGTTTTATACTAAGTTAAACACTAAGACACTAGTGGTACGACACGACTTTCTGACTGGGCACCTAGCCAAATGATGACTTTAGCATAGGAGACCCATGTGGGCTGACACAATACCCAAATTAACTTTCTAGGGTCTTTACACTAGTGTGGGGTGAGGTTCAATACTACAATAACTCAAATTAACACAAAACTTTGTAAGTCGTAACTACTCAATAAATAAATCAGACTATACACTGTATTCCAACAATTTTTGAGATAGACAAAAAGCTCAATTTTACATAAGATAAAGTACCAAGATGATCCTTGTTAATTATATAAATTTATACTAATTTTTTTGGAATTTATAAACCCTCATAGATATTTATTAAAAATCAGCAAACATATGTATCCTGAAAATGAGTTCTGTTTTCCTATTTTTATAAAAAGCCAAAAGTACTTATTAAATGCTGGAAAAATTATATTAAATTATCTAAATTAATATAGTATTTAAATACAATTTTTTCCTAGATATTTACAGCAATTAAAATATATATAAAAATTCAAAAACAACAAGTAACAATTTCTAGAAAATAATTAACTAACTATTTAACATTTTGTCCACGTATTCGAAATTGAACCGAAGTCTAGATACGGGACCCAAAGTCATGAATCAAGTCCAATATGACTTGTACAGACTTTGAATTTATTAGACACATTTGGGCCCGAAAACCCATGCTAGGTTTGGACACCAAATGGCCATGATTAATAAAATACAGTAATTCAAATATATATATATATATATATATATATATATATAATATATATATATATATATATATTAAAGTAATTCAAATATATATATATATATATATATATATATATATATATATATATATATATATATATATATATATATATATATATATATATATATATAAAAGTAATTCAAATATATATATATATATATATTAAAGTATTTTGATAATAACATAAAGTGATAAAATATACAAGTCCTAAAATTATATAGTAAAATAACTTATGAGTTATACATAATAATATTTTGCACAAAATTGATTTTGAAAATATATATATATATTTATATACAACAAAACATTTACATATATACATATATATATATATATATATATATATATATATATATATATATATATATATAATATATATATATATATATATATATATATATATATATATTTATATATATATAAATATATATAAATATATTTATATATAAATATATTTATATATATATATATGTATATTTATTATGTGTACATATTCATTATATATATATATATATATATATATATATATATATATATATATATATATATATATATATATATATATATATATAATAAAAAAATAAAATAAAAACCAAAACAAAAAGAAAGAACGAAAGGGGGGCTCGAACTCGGCCTAGGGAACAAGGGGTTTAACATGCTCGGGCTGGCCAGGGGGTCAGCTCGGGTTATGTGATAGGGATAGGGTTTTGTTAGTTATATGATGAATTAGGTTAGCGGGTTTTTAAACCCAATAACAGAATATCAAACCCGTTAACCCTGTTATTTAAAATTCGTGTCCTGACAGTTTAGGATACGGGCACACGAGTCTTGTGTCCAGGGTTAGCACGACACGTAAATGTCGGATCCATGCCCATCACTAGGTTCCTCATGTTCAGGCGAGTCCACACACGTGTACACGAGAACGATACGACACACATAGAGAGTGACACGTACGTGTCCGACGAGCAGTAGCTTTCGGGGGCGTTGCACGGCGGAGGAGACGTCAGGGTGGTAGGAAAAAATGGCGCTGTAGTCGTCTCGGCGAGGCGCGTCGATTGGTGGTGGTTGGAGGCGTCGACATGGCCGGTAGGGGGTGGCGCTCCTAGATCTAGGATTTCGGTGAGTTCGTCGGATAATAATGGGGGGCGGCCGGTGCTGTGGTGGTCGGGAAATGGTCTAGAGTTAGGATTTGGGGTCGGGGTGGTTTTATAGGGTCGAAGGTCGGTCGAATTAGGGCTAGGGTTACGAAAAATTAGGATTTAGGTCGGTTGGCCGGTCGTCGGGCATTGGTGAGGGAGGAGAGAGAAAATCGTGGGGGGGGGGGGGTGACGGGTGATTTGCAGAAATGCCCCCAAAGTTTGGGGTTTAGCAATTAACCTACTGTCTATCGGTTTGCAAATATAATTTGTAAACCGAATTTAAAATAAATCAATAATTTATAAATTGCTATTAAAACAATTCAACAAATTGCAAATTGATATGAAAACAATTCAACAAATTGCAAATTGATATTTTAAGCTACAAAATTCATTTTAAAAATCATTAAAAATTCTAGAAAATTTCAAATAATTATAATAACTTATTTTAGAGATATAAATGCTTCTAAAAATAATATTTTAAAATCTAGGGGCTTACAAATCTTCCCTCCTTAAAAAATTTTGTCCTCGAAATTCACAAGGATAGAAGACTCTACAAACATTCTAACATAGCAAGCAATGCAAACAAATGACTAAGGCTACTATTAAGACTAACTTCTAGGGTATCAAACGGGAACGGGTGGTTCCCTTGCGGCTGTTGGGTCGAACAAGTAAGGATCCTTCTCCCTCATGTCCGACTCTCTCTCCCAAGTAGAATCATCCGGAGAGTGACGGCTCCAAGCTACTCGTACTAAGGGTATAACTTTGTTCTTCATCCTCTTCTCCCTCATGTCCAATATCTCCATTGGCTGCTCAGTAGCACATGGCTGGGGTCTGGAGCGTATCTCCTCAGCTGAGACACATGAAAGACATCGTGAACTCCTGCTAGGTTGGGTGGAAGTACAACCCTGTAAGCTACCTCTCCGATCCTGCCAAGTATCTCGAACGCCCCGATGTATCTGGGGCTCAACTTGTCTCCTCATCCGAACCGGATCGTCCCTCTAGTAGGTGATATCTTCACCAGCACCATATCTCCGTCAGCGAACTCCATCGGTCTGCGACTAGCATCAGCCTAGTGTTTCTGCCTATCCTGGGCGACTCTGAACCTGTCTCTGATCATCCCGACCTTCTCTGCTGCATCCGTGATCATCTCTGGCCCAAGCATAACTCTGTCCCCAACATCATCCCAAAAGAGCGGTGTACGGCATCGTCGTCCATATAGTGCCTCGAAAGGAGACATACCGATGCTGGCTTAGTAGCTGTTGTTGTATGAAAACTCTATCAAGTGTAGATGGCTCTTCCATGATCCGCCAAAGTCCAGCACACAAGTCCTCAGCATGTCCTCTAGCATCTGTATCGTCCTCTCGGACTATCCATCTGTCTGTGGGTGGTATGCTGTACTGAACTTGAGCCGACTGCCCAACTCTTCCTGCAAGCTCCTCCAGTAATGGGACGTAAATCTGCTATCCCGGTCTGATTTGATGCTCATTGTACTCCATGCAAGCGAACTATCTGCTGCATGTATAGCTCCGCCAACTTCTCGGTGGAGAGCCCCACCTTGAAGGGTATGAAGTGCGCACACTTCGTTAGCCTGTCAACGATGACCCAAATGGCATCCTTCCCTCCTTGGGAACGAGGTAGCCCTGAAACAAAGTCCATCATAATGTGTTTCTACTTCCATTCGAGAATGGGTAACGGCTGTAATAGACCAGCTGCCTCTGACGCTCCGCCTTGACCTGCTGGCAAACTAGACATCTCGAAATAAAACGTGATACATCTCTCTTTATCCCGTGCACCAAAGATGTTCCCGTAAATCACGGTACATCTTGTTGGCACCAGGGTGAATAGAATATCGTGATCGATACGCCTCCTGCAAGACTGCCTCTATCAGCTCTTCCTTCGGTACGCATAACCGGCTGCCATGCCTCAAGGATCCATCCTCTGCTACGGTGAAGTCATCTAGCAATCCAGCTAAAGCCTGGGCCCTGAGTCTGCGGAGGCTCTCATCTGTAGACTGTGCCTCCTTGATCTGCTCCATCAAACCTGACTGAATGTCTAGCGCCATCATCTGTATCACTGATCCTGGCCGAACTATCTCGATACAGAGCTTCTCCATATCTTCCCGTAAATGCCGATCTATCATCAGATACCATGCCAACGGACGCCTGCTCAGCACATCCGCCACCACATTTGCCTTTCCGGGGTGATACTGTAAATCGATGTCAAAGTCCTTCATCAACTCCAACCATCGTCTCTGCCTCATGTTCAGATCTTTCTGCGTGAACACATACTTCAAGCTCTTGTGGTCAGTAAAGATTTCCATTCGCTCTCCGTATAAGTAGTGTTTCCACAACTTGAGTGCAAAGATCACCGCAGCTAACTCTAGGTCGTGGGTAGGATAGTTCCGCTCATGAGTCCGTAATTGCCTAGATGCATAAGCAATCACTTTCCCATGCTACTGAAGGACACAACCTAGCCCCTTTCCCGAAGCATCGCTGTATATGGTAAAACCTCCAGACCCTGAAGGTAATGTCAGAACTGGAGCGGTCGTCAGCCTCCTCTCCAGCTCCTTAAATGCTGCCTGGCAGTCCTCTGACCAGATGTACTCTTTGTCCTTCCGTGTCAGTTTCGTCATGGATTCAGCTATCCTAGCAAAGTCTTGGACAAACTTCTTATAATAGCCTGCTAAACCCAAAAAGCTCATGATCTCTGAAACTGACGTCGGAGCCTTCCATGTCTCAACGGCAGCAATCTTCCTGGGATCTACCGAGATCCCCTCTCCAGTAACTATATGACCGAGAAACTCCACTCGGTCTAAAAAGAACTCGCACTTCAAAAATTTGGCATACAACCTCTCCTACCTCAGAATTTCTAAAACTGTCCGCAAGTGCTCTGCGTGCTCCTCCGGCGTCTTCGAGTATATCAGGATGTCGTCGATAAATACTACGACAAACTTATCCAGATACTGGTGAAATGTCTTATTCATCATGTTCATAAAGACAGTTGGCGCATTTGTGAGACCAAATGGCATCACCAAAAAGTCGTATTGCCCGTACTTCGTGTTGAACGCCGTCTTCTAGATGTCTGCAGCCCTGACTTTTACCTGGTGGTAACCGGATCTCAAATCTATCCTGGAAAACACCTTCGCCCCACTCAACTGGTCGAACAAATCATCTATCCTGGACAAAGGATATTTGTTCTTAATGGTGATGGCATTCAACGCCCGGTAGTCAATACATAACCGGACCGTACCATCCTTCTTCGGTACAAAGAGTACTGGTGCTCCCCATGGAGTAGCACTCGATCGAATGAAACCCTTTTTCAACAGGTCATCAATCTGCTTCTTCATCTCTACGGCCTCCTTGGGGTTCACTCTATAGCAAGCCCGGGATACTGGTGATGAACCCGGTACTAAATCTATAGTGAACTCCACATCTCTGTCAGACGAAAGTCCTGGAAGATCCTCTGGGAATACATCCATACACTCCCTAATAATAGGGTGTGGCGGTGCTATCTCCCCAGCTGTCGCACAACAGTTCGGCTCTAGGCTGATCTCCGGCCCTATCCTCCTGACACTGAATGGTGCCGTACCTGGGGGACTGAACAGAATACTACCCTCATGATAGTCTATAGCTGCGTGAGCATAGCTAAGCCAGTCCATCCCCAATATGATATCATACCCGGTGAGTGGCATCACAAAGAATCATCCCCTAAACTCTTCCAGCTATAGTAATAGAGCATCGATAAATAGCTCTAATGGGTACTGGTCCGCCTCCCATCATTACTCTACTCATCTCCTCGGTAGGTGTAGCTACTAAGTGGTGTTTATGCATAAACTCTAATGACAGGAAGCTATGCGATGCACCAGAATCAAACAAGCATAGAGCTAGAAAAGAATATAAATAAATATGATATGTGATGACGTCAGCCAAATAATCTGGCTCCGAAACCTGCTCCGCCTCCGCCTCAAGAGCCAGACTATAAGCCTTCCCCTGGGGTCCCTTCTGCTGCTGCAGATACTGCCTAAATCTCTGTTGTTGAGTCAGAAGCGGCAATCCTCTAGATGGTGGTCCGGCACCTGGTATCCTTGCTACTGGGCAGTCCCGAAGCTGATGGGTGATAGACCCACAAGCTAAACACTGCCCCAACTTCTTCCTATAGATGGAAGCGTCGTGGCCTGGCCTTCTACAGAATGAACACACACCTCCCTTCTGCTGCCGGGGTCCCGGGGCTCTAACTGGCGGGGTTGAGTGTTGTGGTGCGGGAGGACGATAAGTCTGCTGGTACGGCACCAGTGCTCTCGGCTGGAAAGCCTGACGCTTGAAAGGTCCCTCGTGGTGTACAGGAGCTGGCCTCTTACAAGACTGAAGACGCTCCTCTATGCTTCTGGCCAACTCTAGGCTCTGGTAGTAGTCAGTCGTACCGTTTGCCACTATAAGAATGCCAATGTCTGGAATTAGACCATGGCAAAACCTACGCGTCATCTCCTCTGGGTCTGCAACTAGACTAGGAGTGAAATGGCTCAAACGACTAAACTCTGCTGCATATTTGTCAAGAGAAAGGTTCCCCTGCTGGATGTTCTGGAATCGTAGCCCCATGGCTACCCTAGCGGTGGTCGAGAAGAATTTCTTCTTGAACTCGGTCTTAAACTGATCCTAAGTGGCCTTCCCTCTCGCGAATAGCGGCTCATTCCTGAACCAAAATCCTGCTAAGTCTATCAGCAGAAATCCCGCTACCTCGACCTGGAGGTCACCTGGTAACCTAGCTCTAAGGAGCTTTCTCTCTACCGAGTCTAGCCAGTCATCTGCTACTACGATGCCCTCAGTCCCTAAGAACTCCTTAGGGTTCAGACCCATGAAGTCTTTGATTGTCCCCGCTCCCTGCCATGGTTCTACAGATGGTGGGACCACGGTACGCTCCTCAGAATGCTCCATGCTCTGACGGAGTAGGGTGGTCTGCTCCTGATGGGTAGTTAGGAACCCCTGGATTAGAGTAAGCAGTTGGTTCCCGTCGAGAGTGACGGAAGCCTGGGCAGGTATAGTAATAGGTAGTGGTGGGAGTATCGGGTCCTGCTAGGACTGTGATGTGGAAGGTGGTGGAGGCATCTGGGTTGGTGGATTTATGGAGTGGAGGAGTATAGTAAGTGGAGGTGAAGGTGCATCGGTCAACTGGTCAATCGACTGGATGGAAAGTGTGCCATTTTCAGGTGTGGCATACTGGGATGAGCGGATGAGCACCATCTAATAAATAAAAGAACTTATAAGGACTCTTTTAAGTAAACAATCATAAACAAGAAAATCTAATTATAATAGCGAGCACATGATGTGATGTGTTTCCTATGTTGCAATCCTAGTAATCCGCTAGGTGTTCTAAGCGTCATTCCTAGTGTTGTCTAGTTACCTTAAGTTCCTAATTGCAGGCATGCTTGGTACAATGACGTAACCAAACAATTTAGTTAGGACTTGCATGGGCCACCACCACTAAAAACATGTCACGATCCGCTACCCAAATTGTTGGACCGGGCCGAGTCATGTCCAGCCTACGCTTGAGATAAAGCATAGTAAGCTGTTCTAAACAAATAAGATAAGACCAAAGTGTGCTAACAGTTCTATATGTAATAATGAGTCAGAAATGTTCCAAACACAAAAGTCATCCTGTATATAAGTAAGTTCCAAGTACAAGTCCAAATATAAAACTGGATACAGGTCCAGTTACAAAATACTTAGTCTAAAACATGACTACTCTCAGAAGTCCCGAGCAAATATACAAACTCGACGAGTTTTCCCGCAGGTACATCATCGTAAAGTAAAGCCTGATACTCGATGGCAACCCCATAATAAGAATCACAACACAACTCCTCCTCGGTAAGTATATCTACAACGTTATCCTGTCAGGACGGGAGCAAGTACTGATTCTAGCAAACTAAATATACGAAACATGAATTGAACAGAAGTGTAGGAATCATGGCATATCATAATCTATCATGGCATCATATGTTTGGTTTAAAGTTTAAAACTGTAGCATGTACGTGATCGATCAATAGGTAAATAGGATGTACAGTGGTACATATCAATTTTCTGATGTGTACATACGTACACATAACGACATCGGTGTATATCCATACACAAACGCGGGAGCAGAACATACGACAAAGTTACATATAGAATGTAATAATGCTCGATAAATACATACGGAGAAGGGGGCATGATCACGTACTCTACTAACAGTTTCCTCCATAATCTCGTTGTTTAAGCATGTGAGAGATATAAGAACTGTCCTAAGCATGGTAGGGACTGAAAATAATATAATATGTGAAGATTTAACTTGCTACCCCAAGGATCATCATTTAACATGGTTGGATCACAGTATATTGTTATAGCAGTATGTAAAGTTTGCAGAGGTACTTGCCTTTAGCAAAGCAAGATAGTGACAGAAATGCTATAGATGCCTGGTGACTCGTCACTGTAGAAATAATACATAAACTTAGTTTTATACTAAGTTAAACACTAAGACACTAGTGGTGCGACACGACTTTCTGACTGGACACGTAGCCAAATAATGACTTTAGCATAAAAGACCCATGTGGGGTGACACAATACCCAAACTAACTTTCTAGGGCCTTTACACTAGTATGGGGTGAGGTTCAATACTACAATAACTCAATTAACACAAAACTTTGTAAGTCGTAACTACTCAATAAATAAATTAGACTATACACTGTGTTCCAACAATTTTTAAGATAGACAAAAAGCTCAATTTTACATCAAATAAAGTACCAAGATGATTCTTGTTAATTATAGAAATTTATATTAATTTTTCTGGAATTTATAAACCCTCATAGATATTTATTAAAAATCAGCAAACATATGTATCCTGAAAATGAGTTCTGTTTTCCTATTTTTATAAATGCCAAAAGTACTTATTAAATGCTGGAAAAATTATATTAAATTAGCTAAATTAACATAGTATTTAAATACAATTTTCTTAAATTTTTACAGCACTTGAAATATATATAAAAATTCAAAAACAGCAAGTAACAATTTCTGGAAAATAATTAATTAACTATTTAATATTTTGTCCACGTATTCGAAATTGAAACGAAGTCCAGATACGGGACCCAAAGTCATGAATCAAGTCCAATATGACTTGTACAGACTTTGAATGTATTAGACACATTTGGGCCCAAAAATCCATGCTAGGTTTGGACACCAAATGGCCAAGATTAATAAAATACAGTAATTCATATATATATATATATATATATATATATATATATATATATATATATATATATATATATATTAAAGTATTTTGATAATAACATAAAGTGATAAAATATACAAGTCCTAAAATTATATAGTAAAATAACTTGTGAGTTTATACATAATAATATTTTGCACAAAATGGATTTTGAAAATATATATATACATTTATATACAACAAGACATTTACATATATACATAAATATATAGATATTTATATATATATATATAATGAATATGTACACATAATAAATATACATATATACATAAAAAATACTAAATATAATATAATATAATATTATATATATATATATATATTTTATATATATATATATATATATATATATATATATATATATATATATATAGATATATATATATATATATTAAAATAAAAAAGGAATGAGAGGGCTGCTGGGTGCGCCCGCGCTCCTCCAGTGGAGCGGGCTCCGGCTTGGAGCGCCGCCGTACGCCGGAGCCCTCCTGGTGGTTGGCTGGCCTGCGTGGCCGGCCGGTCTCGTCTCCGGGCCTCTCCTCCTTTGGATCTCCCCTTTGGAGCCCCCCCTCCGGGCCTCTTCGGTTACCCGGGTCGCTCCCACCTCCTCCCATCTCCCCCCCGGCGCCCCCGGCGTCGTCATCCCCGACGTGCCCGCTCCAGGCGTCGGCTTCCCGTCCTTCCCCCTCCGGACCGCCCTGCCGCTCCTCCCCCCGTGCAGCCCCCTCCCTCGACAGCGGCCTCCCCTCTCACCGCCCCCATCGTCGCGCCACCTCCCCCCGGCTACGACCGTCCTCCCGACGCCCCCCCTTCCTCAGCCCCTCCGGCCGCCCCTCCAGCCGCCTCGCCTGCGGCCTTCCTCTCGCGCCCCTATTATGAGATGGCCTTGGCCCCCCCTCCCAACCCCCTCGACTGCGGCCTTCTGGCCCCCTCCGGACCACGGCGGCGCTGGCCATCCTGGCCTCCCCTTCTTCCCATCGTGGTGCTTCCCCTCGGCCGCGGCCTCCTGGCCCCCGCCAGTCCCCGGCGGTTTCGATCATTCGTGCGCCGCCCGCTCCCCCCTTAGGGTCGAGCCCTTCCTTCTCGACCACGCCGCCGCTTCGGGTCTCCCGGCGGACGTATTCGCGGTGCTCCCCCACTTGGGACCGGCCCCCTCGTCGGGCTTCCCTCCTCGGCCGTGGCCCCCCAGGGCCTAACCCCCTCCCCCTCAGCGTCTCTCCCAGCGCCGGCACCCTCCTTCTCCTCCTGCGTCTTCCCCGCCGGAGCCCCGCTCCCTCCTTCTCCTTTCTTCTCCCGGGGCCCTCCTTCTCGGCGGTCCAGCCTCCCACTCCTCCTCGTCGGTTCGTTCTGCTCAGCGGGCTGCGCTCCCCCCGGAGTTGACCCACCGGGGTTCGTCCACCCTCCGTCGTTTACCCCTGTCGCCGTGGCCCGCCCTCCGGCCGTCGCGGTTTCACCGGCTCATGTCCCCGCGGCCTCCTCTGGCTGAGCTCGTCGATCCGCCCAGCCTCGTGGGCAGCGCCCCGCTCGAGCTAGACGCCCTCGGGCCTCGCGCCCCTATCGGGCCCCGCGTCCTCTGCGGACTAACCCTCCCCACTTTTCGTACACGTGCTCCCTCGGGACGCGCGGGTGTGCAGGCTTTTGTCAGTTTGTTGTTTTTTTGGGGATGGTTGAATTTTGAATTCCGGTCCCGCGTGTGGGACCCGACCTATGTTTCTCTGTTATTATATATATATATATTTTATATATATATATATATATATATTATATAAAATAATATATATAAATATTATATATATATATATTATTTTTTTTATATATATATATAGATATATAATATATATTATATATATAGATATATATAATATATATAGATATATTATATATATATATAACAGTATATATTATATGACAGTAATAAATTATATATATATATATATATATATAATTATATATAATATATATATATATATATAATAAAACAAATAAAAAATAAAACCAAAACAAAAAGAAAGAACGAAAGGGTGGGCCGAACTCGGCCTGGGGAACAGGGGTGTTAACATGCTCGGGCTGGCCAGAGGGTCAGCTCGGGTTATGTGATAGGGATAGGGGTTTTGTTAGTTATATGATGAATTAGGTTAGTGGGTTAAACCAATAGCAGAATATCAAACCCGTTAACATGTTATTAAAATTCGTGTCTTGACAGTTTAGGACACGGGCACACGAGTTGTGTCCAGGGTTAGCATGAACGTAAATGCCGTGTCCATGCCCATCATAGGTTCCTCGTGTTCAGGCGAGTCCACACACGTGTACACGAGAAACGATACGACACACAGAGAGAGTGACACGAAAGTGTCCGCGAGCAGTAGCTTTCGGGGCGTTGCACGGCGGAGGAGACGTCGGGGTAGTCGGAAAAAAATGGCGCTGTGGTCGTCTCGGCGAGGCGCGTCGTTGGTGGTGGTTGGAGGCGTCGACGTGGCCGGTAGGGGGTGGTGCTCCTAGATCTAGGGTTCGGTGAGTTCGTCGAAGAAGAATGGGGGTCGGCCCGGTGCTGTGGTGGTCGGAAATGGTCTAGAGTAGGGTTTAGGGTCGGGGTGTTTATAGGGTCGAAGGTGGTCGAATTAGGGCTAAGGTTACAGAAAATTAGGGTTTAGGTCGGTTGGCCGTCATCGCTCGTCGAACGTAGGTGAGGGAGGAGAGAGAAATAGTGGGGGGTGACGGGTGATTTGCAGTAAGGCCCCCAAAGTTTGGGGTTTAGAATTAACCCTACTGCCTATCGGTTTGCAAATATAATTGCAAATCGATTTAAAACAAATCAAATTTACAAATGTATTAAAACAATTCAACAAATTACAAATTTATATTAAAAAATTCAACAAATGCAAATTGATATTTTAAGCTACAAAATTTATTTTAAAAATCATTAAAAATCTAGAAAATTTCAAATAATACAATAACTTATTTTAGAGATATAAAATTCTAAAAATAATTTTAAAATCTAGGGGCTTACAACGACTACAGAACTGGAAGCCCTAGACGAGAAAGCGTTTAAGCTCAACAAAGCATCGAGCTCTATCAAGCACGCATCTCTCGAGCCTTCAATAAGAAAGTCAAGCAGAGAACGTTCCAAGTAGGCGATCTCGTCTTGGCCGTTCGCAGACGATGGTCATGACACAAAACTGCCGACAAATTCCAGCCCAAATGGGAGGGCCCATTTGTCATCGAGTCGTATTCTCCAACGGTGCATACCGACTCGTAAAACAAAATGGAGACTTACTTATGATGCCCATAAATGGCAAGTTTTTGAAAAATTACTATGCTTAAAGACATGGTCGTACTTCTTAATTACTAAATCCCTGGGTGACAAGTCATGTATACCAAGTACCTCTGAAACGTACACTCTACAGCTCCGAGGGGATTCATATCGCATCTCCCTGGGTGACAAGTCATGTATACTGGTACCTCTGAACTTCCACTCTAATGCTTCAGCCGCTGGAGTCTGTCAGGTTCTTTTTGTCGCCTCTGAGAAAATTCCTGTTTTTGATTGTCGTATATCACGTCCAATTACCTCTGATATGGATAATCTCCTAACTAATACTGTACCCAATCTGGGATAAAGTTACGGTGTTAAGGCCACAGAACCTATCACGTCTATATTACCTCTGTTAGGTTTGTTTCAAAATCTATTACTCGCACCACAGGTGCACAAAAGGGTAATAGGTCCACCAAAATTGTTCAAATCTATTACTCGCACTACCGGTGCGCAAAGGATAATAGGTCCACAAAAATCATTCAAAATATATTACTCGCCCACCCGGTGCGCAAAAGGGTAATAGGTCCCCAAAAATCGTTCAAATCTATTACCGCACCCACAGGTGCACAAAAAGGGTAATAGGTCCATAAAAGTACCCTAATGGGATGTCCTCTGCCAACCACAAATGCTGTATTAAACCTTCTAATACAAGTACTTCAGATGTCATAAGCAAAGAATGAAGTTAATGTACACTTCAGACGTCATAAGCAAATAATGAGATTAATGTACACTTTTATTCATGGGACAACGTCCCAAAAAAATACAAGAAGGCAGAAAACACCTAACAACTACGTATGCTCATCAGTAACACATAATTCAGTGAGTATCGCCTCAAGCTGCGCCATTGAGCGGTCGATCTTCAGTTGGCTAGACGTTCAGCTTCCTGGATCAGCTTTGCAGCCCATCCTCAAGATATACGCAAGCCTACCAATTATCTACTTTTTTTAGCGTACCCTCCAGAGCAGCAGAGGCACGTGTGACATTGTGGTGTCTTCACAAACCAGTCTCTCTCTCGACGGGTAGCTTGGAGCTCAGTCTCCAGGGGACGCCAGCTTAGCCTGGAGTTGTAGGATCTGCTTATTGGTTTCGACAATCGTGCGGGTCGTCGCCTCCTCCGAGTCAAGCAATCTCCCCCTTACGGCTTAAACTTGTCGTACTTTAGAGACAGTTTTTGAAGGTCTTTCTCTAAAGGGGTGTTGGTCGTCCCGTACGGCCTTCACCTTCTCCAAGGCCTTTAGGAGGAATGCACTCTCCGGTCCACCCAAGGGCATGTCAACTTGCCATATTTTTACAGTTGGGCCAGGCGCTGATCAGCCTCTACCAGTTTATGCTCAAGGAAATCAGCATCCTTCTCTACCTGGAAACGTCCTAACAGTTCAACTTGGCTGCGGGCACAATGACGGGCCACGACAAACGACGTTCCTCTCCGTAAAGCAGCATCGATCCATCAGTAAAAGCTCTCAATTATATCCTTTGACGATTCATGTCACGACTCGCACCCTGTTTAGGGGCACGAGCACGGGGTACGTCCAGCCTACGCTGCAGTATCGATGGTAGAACGCTGTAAAGGTCATCTAGAATATATAGAATCTAAGACACATAAAATAACCTGTCATCTCCGCATGGAGGAATATAACCACAATCAATCACATAATCTAAGTAAGATAAACACGATGATAAAGATAAAGATGAGTAAATAGTCTGAAACAACGCTAGTCGCAATCACAAGTTCAGAAACCAAAACATAAAACAATATCCCAAAATAAATACTAAAAGGCTCAAAGTATCAACTAGAATGTAATCAAGAAAAATCTAAGTAAACTAGGTCACTACTGGCGGGCACCTCTACGAGCACCGGGTCCACAGGCTGGTCTTGGTCGTAGGCTCCATATGCCAAAACCCATAGTCGGTTGGGCAATCTGCATCTAAATTCTCTAAAAAATGGGTTATCCTGTCAGGATATGAGCAAGTACAAACACCAACAGCAGTTCCATGGAATTGACAAAACTCTAAGGACTATCATAATGAAATACAAGATGAAATATCAAGACTGAAAGTAAAACAGTACAAGAGAACATGATATCTGTCATGTGTGAGATATAAGATAAAAATGGAATATAAATAGTGGAAAGTAATCTGAGGTAAGATGTAAACATAAAAAGAAAGTGCCATGAGATATTAGAGCATGTGATCGGCTTGGGTCAAGATCAGACTGTTCCATTTGACTGGCTATGCACATGTAGTATAATAGTATAGGGATCAGACCGACCAAAATGGAAAGATGAACAAGTAGTAAGGTCAGGCTACCCCTACGTGTGAGAGGTAGAGCTATGTATAAGTAATAGACAAGTAGGGTAATGATCACATAACCTCTAATAACTCCCCCATCCCCGATTAGTATAATAATCCAGACATGACAGGTTATGATGGGATTCGAAGAGCAGGGGGCCAGCCCACTCCTAAATCGGTGCTATACAAGTACATGAATAATATCAAACAATGTACTTATTACCAGGTAAACCGGGAATGAGATCTCATGACGAGATTCAAGGTATACTAGTCCGTGTATCCTGTGTCGAGAATCAAGTATAACATACAAATGAATCAGATATAGTAGATATCAAAGCAATAAAAACTATCAGAGGAATGTACTTGCCTGAGGTCCTGAGCTGAGAAAATCGAACTACAAACCACTCAAAAGCCACGAACGGTCAACTCGCACAACAGTTCTCCTAATGCTTAAAACAGACATTACTGGCATTTCAGAATGGTCAAAATAGCTAAAAATGTCTATCCTAAGTCCAATTTTGGATACAGAGGCAAAACCGTAATTTTGGATCAAATGGTGTCCGCCGTTGGACCCACTTTCATCGAAAAATATGCCAGAACCTACAGTCTCTAAAGTTATCAAACTACATGTCGACAGATCCTATTTGACGAGATGAACCCAACCGTATGTCCAAAGTTGGATTCCGATGGGCCGTGTACAAATTCGTCCGTGGATCGGGTCACGGGCCTGCCAAAATAGCGTTCGGTCGACCTTGTCAGAATCAGACCAAACTTGGCATACAGGACCCAAAAAATGATACGGTCCTGTTGGCACAAGTTTCGTCTCGATATGACGAGCGTACACAAAGTAATTGACAAATATGTAAAAGGTTGATACGGTAAATTTTGACGGATACGCATCAAATTCGTCGCGCACGCGCCAATTTGAATTCCGTCAAAGCCCACATGTCCACGAAGTCGTTATGCACCTTTCGATGCTTTGGTTCACGACCACGTCTCCCGGATAGACGGGACGGACGGCGTATCGGGACAATTTTCTAAAATTCAGTTGAAAATCAGTTTTTCTCCAAACTTCACAAACTAATAACTTTCTGTATAGTGCTAAAATTAATTCTACAAAAAGGGTTTTAAACCCTATAGGTTGTCTACAAGTTTCTTCAAATTGATTTTGAAAACTCGCAACACGCTGGTCGCAACTCGGCCACAAAGTTGGGGTTTCGGGACGTTTCTAACGTCCAATAAATCAAGTTTTTTTTGATTTGGAATCATTTTCGTCGCACATGGTACGAATCGGCATGAACTATTTGAAGGAATTAATGGTGTATATGTTAGGATCATACCTGACCAAGTGGTTCGCAAAACAACTGAGCAAGGAAGGAGAATGTTTTCGAAGTGGCACTTCGCTGACAGTTTTCGTGCGTGGGAGAGCTGCTCGTTACGCGTTTCCCGACGATGGACGGTCGCGGGTTGGTCGACGGCGACGTTGGGCGTAGCTGGGTTGGGGATGACGGCTAGGGTTTGGGTTTTGTAAAAAAAATCTCTCTCTCTCTCTCTCTCTCTCTCTCTCTAACGAAATATATAAAGGGGGAAGTTGCGGTTCGGGTTTATAAAGGAACTAAAGAAAAAAGGGGGGTGGGGGCGC
>JANAVB010003398.1:24439205-24491705 GCA_029216955.1 Iris pallida
TGAGCCAGAAGGAGAGAAGGTACACTTTTTGTGTAAAAGGTCAATCCGGTATCCTCTCTATCCCTTCCTTCGCAACCATGTCCGCCATCTGCAGTGAGGAGCAGGCCCTATAGATCCAAACAACCAACAATCAGCTTGACTTGAAGGATATGTAGTTGGGCGAAAAAATCTTCTCATTGGTAAGAATATGACATAGCTTACCAGGGGAAGGAGGCAGAGACTGGGGCTCACTCAGAGTAATTATAGCTCCTCCCGCTACCCCACATCCTCTGTGACCTCAACGCAGTACTCAAGCCATCTACGGCTGCCTCGCTAGCTATTCGCTCCGAAAAGAGATTGTAGTTGTATCGACGCCAGTCTGTTGTGACCCTGCAAATCTCAAGATCAGGTCCCGCAAGGCTGGCACCTTCCCTGACCAGGGTGTCCTTAGTCGGTACCAGAGAGAGAAGTTTGGGGCAACATCGGGTTGCGGAAGGTTCATTCCCTCTGATGCCTGCAAATAGGAACATTCAATAATGTCATAAGAGTAACACTGGGTTGTTCATGAAGAGCTTACCCCGAGTTGGCTTCGGCATCACTGCCCCCTTCTTCGACGACAGGCCCACAGACCTTAATCGACCCGCTTCTTACAAGGGGCCTGTCAGTAATGGAGGGACCATGCCTGTTCCACTTAGCAAGAAGGGTGAGGAGAGGCGAGCGCGCCGCCAGAGGATTTAAGAGAGAGCGGCGGATCATCAGAGTCATTCTTACCTCCGTGCTAGTTGAACCAGAGTCGAAAGCCTTCGCCTTCCCCCTCCTTATCCTCTTGCGAGATTCCCTGTGTCGTTCCTCCAGTTTAGTGCCAGTAATAAAACTGGTATTTGGATCGAAGCCGCTGGGGGCCCATTCATAGATACATGGTGAAGGCACGCCATGTATAAAATACGCCCGAAAGTCTTAACGTCCGGCAGGTAGAAGTTGGCCTGGGGGGATCGCAGAGTAGTAATGCCAGGCCCGAATGCCATCCAGGAAGATACCCTCAAAACCCAGGCAGGGACTGGGGTTGTCCAAAAATAATTGACTATACCCAACTTGCCGTGAGTATCAGATGTGTAAGGCTCTAGGAAAGCGGTATTACGGTTGCGGTATACTAGATGTGAAGGGCAAATATTCTACAACAGCGGAACATCTTCTCAGGCATGATCTGAGAAGCAACATTATCTGATACAGGTGAGCCATTTTTGTCGTAAAAGATGGGACCGACACAAAAAAGAAATATCTGTCCAGCCGTACGAGCGCAGCTCGAAAGTCAGGTACAGTACAAGTCCAAGGCATGTCTCGATACTGATAGATAAAGGCATCGCCACTCGTCGCATTACACTCAGGATCAGGCTGCATCAAAGAGGGGGCACATAGCAGCCATCCCATCAGATAATGGTAAGGCAGCTCAATCCGGTTGAAGGCCTTCGTAGTTTCACAAGTAATGACTTACGTCGTGAAAGTACGAAGACCTCGATGAATGCTGCACACTATAGCTGGGAGGAGAGCTAGCCTACCTCCGAAAACTAGCTTGACTGCAGGAAGGATCAGATTGCGGCTGATTCTCTCAATAGAACTGGAGCCCCCTGAAACCACACAGGTCCTCATCCATATCATTAGGAAGCCGATCAGGATAGCCTTATCTGACAAAAGTTGGGTATCATGATAGAAATAACTGAAGGTGTCGCTCAAGCTTTCAAATCTGTCACCTGCAGCTCTGCTCCGCTTGGTGTCTCGCACCTGAGCATCCACCCCCTTCTGAGTCTGAGGGCTCCGAGGGGCGACCCGGCCTGAGGCTCCAAGGTTGAATAGGTAACTAATCCAAGCCTTGGTATGGGGAAGGTGCCCTTCAGAGCTTTCATCTTTTTCTTGAATATCTGCTGACAGGTGCTATGATGATATAGTACTTCCCTGTATACAGCAAGGAACTCGGGGAACCGCTACTCTAGTTCCTAAATTCTTCATTGGTTGGGTATACTCCTCGTAAACCTCGTCCCCCTAGGGCAACTTGGAAACATCGGGCATCTCGTGGAGAGCGAGCCCCATCTCTCCACCAGGAGGAGTAAAGAAGGTCCCCGTACGACAGTTATACATCTCAAGGAGGGCTATGAACAACATGGGTTCATAGATAAATCGTAACAGGTGCCCATTATGGTGTAGTAGAGGCCGATCCCTGTAGAGTATCCCTATATTCCGTCAGGATCTAGGTCGTCAGGTTGACCCACAGAGGGGAACGATGCACCCAGTTCAGTAGCGACAACTTGCTTGCGTGGTATGACCCTTTGTGAGTAATTCGATTCAAGAAAGTGTCAGCCTCGAAAAATCGGATATTAGGCTTTAGTTCATGGATGAAACTGTCGGTGGCCAGTCCAACAATGGAGCAGCTGATTGTCTTCTTGACCGAGACCACTGTCCGCGTATGTTTATTATAGCGATGTGGCCTACAAAAACTCCCTGTTGATCCTGAGTTAGGGGACCCGACATTTTCTCTCAATAGGTACCATGTTGAACCCTGATAAAGGGAAGTGGCATTCCATCTGGGGTATGTGAATCGCTATCCCAGGAAGAGAAATTCAGTTCTCAGATACCTCTATTATGTGCGGGTCCGAATGGTCAGGGCATCCCCGAACAAAAAATAGGCTTCAAATGAATGCCACCCAGTATCCCAGAGTTTATCATGCCAAGTAAATAGAAATACTACTGGCTCTGGATCTCCTTCAACCTAGCTTCAGATTGACCTATGGTAATTTGAGTCGACACATCCTCGACTATGTGGTTAAATCTGACACCTAGAGCGGCCTGAGCATACCCTATCAAAACCTCCCCCAAAGGAGCCGTAGGCAAAGTCACTGTAAAGGTCAAGAAAGAAAATAGTCATAAGAAAACAAAGGATGGGTTCCTTTTCAACTATACGACCTAATCAGGCAAAGCCTATACGGCCTGGTTAAGAAAAGAGCACATGCGACTCAAATCAGGTGATGTATATGCGGTCTAGTCGGACAGAGCCTATGCGGACTGGTTATAAACAGAGCCCATACGGCTCAAATTGGGGAACACATATGTGGCCTAGTCAAGCAGAGCCTATGTAGCGCAGTTATGGGGAGAGCACACGACTTAAATCAGGTGACGTAATGCGGCCTAGTCAGGCAGAGCCTATGCGGACTAGATATGGAGAGGGCACATGCGGCTCAGTCATATGACACTATGCAGCTTATCTACGCGGTCAGTCACACAGAGCATATGCGGCCCAGCGAGATAGGGAACACATGCCCCATAGAAGCCCGAATGCGCAAAAGGCGTTGAAGCCAAAGCACAGCGGTGATACGTGGTCAGACCCACGCATAAAGCATGCGACATGGCCATTAGAGTTTAAATATTCATCTCCCACCATCCTTACCCTTGATAGGGTCTGTACTGTGGATGGAAGGAGGATGAGTCTGCAGTTCTAGACGAAGAGGCAGGCCCTTCCCTTTGTCAGCAGCGCTTGTGGATTTAGGAGCTTTGGGGGTCATGGCTGACTGGAGAAGACGAAGAGTAGGAAATAGAAAATGAAGAGAGATGAAAGAAAGGGAAAGTTCTTACTGCTATACAGCCTGCATTTATAGGCCATCAAAAAATAAACAGATGGACGCCTCTTCGTTTATCGTACCCATTAAAGATAATGATGATCCTCAAAGATTTTATCCTTCATAACCGTCATGTTGATCTCGAAAAAGATAGCCCCAATCAAAGCTTTAAATGCGGCAGTGACAGCCTGGATAAGATTTTCTGTGGCTCGAAATCCTATGCGTATCTCCATGCTTCTAATTCAAAGTATTTCAAAATTTGTAATTTAAAAACTTTGAAGAAGATCTTATAGAAGCATGAAAATACTGACCGCATAGGCGTTATACGGCCTAGTTGATTCAGGCGCAGAAGGAAGGCTCCTATGTCAACTCTATGGACTAGCTGATCCGGGCCGCAGAAGGGAGGCTCCTATGACAACTCTGTGGTCAAGTTGATTCGGGCCGCAAAAGGAAGGCTCCTATGTCAACTCTGCGGACTAGCTGATCCGGGCCGCAGAAGGAAGGCTCCAATGTTAACTCTGCGGACTAGCCGATCTAGGCTGCAGAAGGGAGGCTCCTATGACAACTCTGCGGTCAAGTTGATTCGGGCCGTAGAAGGAAGGCTCCTATGTCAACTCTACGGACTAGCTGATCCGGGCCACAAAGGAAGGCTCCTATGCGAACTCTGTAGCCAAGTTAATTCGAGTCAGAAAGATGGCCCCTGAGATCACTATGCGGCCAAGATGAAGCAGGGATATCCTGTGGCCAAGGGAGACTGCTGTAATGCCCCGCTCCGTATCGGTGCATTATGATGAGTCGATGACTCGAAGAGTTGTGTTGACCCGATGAAGTATCGATGCGAATCGATGTGAGAGTTACGTTGGCCAAAGGTAAGCTTTGAGTCGGTTGGAATTTATGGATCGAATCGATGCAAAGAATAAGTCCCGTCGAGCAAGTGCTAATGTTAGTTGATCTGGTGTGCAGGCTATGCCTTTACGCTGGGTTACGGATCGTGGTGGGCACGATAGGCCAAATCAACCGAGTAGTTCAAAGGAATGGCTAAGTCCGGGAGTTAGCTATGCAATCGAGTTATGGAAGCGAGACGCTTCAAATCGGCAAAGCGGCAAGGCGTATCGGCTTAAGGTGGGCAGGTTCTTGACTCTCTCCCCCTATTCCTTCACGTCTAATAAATGATATCATTGTATGCGTAATGTGTTATCGAGTAAGCGAGCGTGGCTCGGCGAGTAAGTGTCTAAGTATGCGTTGAACACTAAGTTAGAACATTGAACAATTGAACAATTGGAGCGACGTACATCGAGTGCACGAGTCGCAGTAGGGCAATGATGGTAGAACATTGAAAGATGATAATGAGATGTACATCATGTGCACGGCTCGAGAACATTAAACTCTAGGCGTAGAACATTGATTATGGTGCTGAGCGTGCCTTTGTGTACTTAAGCTACGAAATGACTAAGTAAATACGGAGGCAGGCTATGCGAATAACATTATGTACGGGACACGTGAATACGAGTATGAGATGACTAAGCCGTTGGGCGTCGGCATCAATATGGATGTGTTGGGGCATAACGCCGACGGAGCTCCCATATGAATGGTGGATTAGTTTATGGCACGGAAGCGTTTATGGCACGGGAAACCGTGTTATGTGCGAGACTATATTTATGGAACGCGAGATGGACTGGAATGTATGACTTGTATGCTATGGGCGTATCATGGTCAATGGACGGATTGCCCGTGCACGGGTACGGCTTCCCTCGAACGGTTACGCCGGGGCGCCGGGACCGTTCGGCCTAGGAGGGAATTATGTGTGGTATTTATGGTGCACAAACTCGGACGGGGACCGTCCAGTGCTGTGATAAGCTATGATATCCGTAAGTTTGGGATCCTTCGGATACTGGGCTAGCAACCGTATCGAAGCGATTGTAGGCTTATACATATGAGATGCCAAGTCATTACGGTGCGAAACACCGTGACCTTCATATAGATAGGGCCGGTGGGGATGAGATGAGAGCTGGGTGTAGGCGCAGGGCCTGCCACCCATTATGCATATGTTTACGTTTATGATTGGTCTAAGTTTTTGGTTGTGTCGTCGCGTGAATGATATGACTCTATGTTAAGTTCTAACCCGTGCAGGCTAAGGAATATGGGATGGAGATGAGCACGAACACTATGTTTATATTTCAGATTATGTCTAACTGTATCTGCTGCAGGAATACGATATGGGACACATTTATGATAATGGCTATGTTTAAGTATTGCTATGAAACTGATCCTAAGGCTAAATAGAAAGATCACAAATAATGATGCATGTTCCACTAAAGATTTAGTGTTTGGTTGGGTGCGAGCGGGTCTTGATCAGTGCAAAGCGAGGATGAAAGCACTAATCCCCACTAGTTTATGTGCAGGTCAGGTTATGAGGCTCAGGCGGAGCTTGGCTTGGACGTGCCGAGGCATGGAGTCCTTGGCGTTCAAGAAGAGCTTCTGCATATGCGTTCGGACTTGCGACATGAAGATGTTCGGCCGAAGACTACTTGGTGGCTATAAAGGGGCATAATGTATGGAACCGTGAATCCTTTGTGAGCCAGAGAGATCATGAGGCGTTGTAGCCAATGGCATTATATGTTGGGCTATTCAGAGCCTTTGTAACCTTCAGTTCATAATCAATAAAAGAGATTCTTATGTTTACTTGTTTCCTTCCGCGGCTTATGTTATCAAATTGAGATAGTTCTATGTGAACTGTTATTTGCCTTGTACGAGCACAACTCCAGGCTCGTGCGGCATCACGCCCCAGCGAGGACGATGATTCGGGTAAAATCTAGCGAGAGGACGAGCGATTTCCCCGGTCGGGGCATGACAAGTTGGTATCAGAGCGGTTCCATCCTTTGGACCGTGCGTGAATCTCTTTGACCCTCAGTTGCTCGTTATCGAATCCAGTTGACTTTTTAAGTGTTTTCGCAACCGTATGGCTCATGGATCTGTCCACGCTACATTGGATGTTCCATACAATAAGTCTATATTAAGTTGCGTACGTCTGCCACAAGTATGTCGTGACTATTACGTTATCTCCGGGTGCCGTCGGAGAGAGTGTTGTTGAACGAAGTGCAACGAGTTATGGGATGTTGGTTGCACGAAGTGCAATGATATATGAGTTGTTGGTTGCACGCAGTGCGAGGAGTTATGTGTGTGGGTCGCACGCAGTACGATGAGTTATGTGTTGTTGGTCGCACGCAGTGCGAGGGGATATGTATTGTTGGTTGCACAAGATGCAACGAGTCGATATATGAGGCGGTACATGTTATGTTGTTATGCGAATGGTTATGTGTCGTTGGTTGCACGGAGTGCAGCAAGTCGTGGATCGTTCGTTGCATCAGTGCAACGAGTCGATACGGTATGATAGGCGTAGTATGGCTATACGGATGGATAGCGATATGTTGTGCGAGATTGAGTAAAGACCTTAAGTATCGAGACTAAGTTGTTGCACGAGCTGCAACGAGCGGGATTCGAAGATCGCGGATGCGATAGTACGAGTCAAGTTGGTCGCTAAGTTGAGTAAGGTGAACATGTATGTTGGCCGAATATCGCGTTGAGCTTTGAATAAGCGAATATTGCGGGTGTGATCGAAATGATCGCCATGGTACGGTTAGATCGAATATGTGTCAAACTTGAGCTAACGTTAGAGCTGGGATCGGAAGGATCGCCATACGGGACGGTTAAGTTGAGATAGAAGTCGGACCTATGCAAAGTGTGATGTCGAGTAATGACTCGATTCCGAGTGGTATATGCAATACCAATTATGCGAACAAGTATAGCGAAGTATTGTGTCGATAACGATAGGCTCGATCCTGAGTAGTATATGGGATACCACTTAGCGATATCTATGTTAAGCCGGTTGGCGACTTACGATAGACTTCGTCGAGACGATTATGTTGTTACGATAGGTTTGTCCACAACGGACGAAGTAGTACCGGGACTCGAGTTGGAATGATTGAGAGAAGTCGATGCGAGTATGCTTCGATGAATTGAGTTGAACGATTATGTGTGCGAAGTCATACCTACGGAGGATACGTCGGACGAGGATTCGTTAAGTATAAGTTGAACGATAAGGCCGAGCATATACGAATGAATGTTCCGTTGAGGAAATAGTCGACCCGGTCGAACTTATGTTGAGTTAGTACGGAGACTTCTTTGGAACGAATTGAGTAGGTACGAAGAAATCGTACGAACGAATTTGGGTTAGCGCGATGAGTCGGTAGCACGATTTGAAAGTACGAGTTAGGGATATGAGAATGGATATGTGAATAGAAAATTGTGTTGCGATTATGGTGGTGAGTTATAACGGAATGAATCTTGATGTTTGCAAGACTTGATTCGTACTCGAGTTCGGATAACGGCAATGATTGCAACGGGTTTGAGCTTATGAGAAAGGAAGATGTTCAAGTTATGCATATCGACGATGGTATTGAGACGTATCAAAGACGATATATAATAACTCGGGGATACTCTGATCGAATAAACGAGAATTATATTGAGCATTGTTGTTGGATGAATAAGATGCAAGTTAAGTTGATGTCGATTTTGATGACAATGATAAGAATGCTTCGGAGAATTTGAGAGTGAATGGATGTTGCTTGGATGAAAATAAAAGTGTTGGGATTGCTTCGCGGATCACCACTATGTTGACATTCTTGTCTTGAGCGAGCGCAACACCAGCCTTGCACATGCATCACGTCAAAGTAGAACGATCATTCCGCATGAGCGCTGGTATGGTGATTCATCCAGTGGGGATGATCGAACTTACGAGGCGTGGCAAATTTGATATGGACTTGTGGTTTGATGCGAAGATGAAATTGAGGATTGTGCAATATTGTTGACGGTAATGCATGAGTGATTCGAGTAGTAACGGCGCGCAAGCGCATGAGTCATTCGAGTAGCAACGGCGCATCAGTTGCGCGGGGATAGAGGAATTACGGATTGATATGTCGGATTGGATAAAGTCTCATAGGAATTGTCGGGAATTGATTTGGCTCCGTGATAGGATATAGCATGGTTCGTTGTAACTGTCCCTCGTAGATGATTTTTAATTATCGAGCGTAGTTTCGGGGCAGAAGACCCTAGAAGACTTGACCGCCAAATCAAATGAATGTCGAAGTCCCGTAGGATGACCCTAAAGAAGTCGTCGTAAGAAGAACAAGAAATGAGGCAGTACATGTTGAGGATAAGTCTAAGCGAGTGAGTATCGTGTCTCAAAAGTTAGCGGGTACTAGAATCGATATGGTCAAGAAAAGTTATGTTGGATCGAATAGATGTTGAAGAACGCGCTTAGCGTAATGATACGATAAGACGATTGCAAGGATTTTTGCAATGCGTGAGAGCGACGGATAGTAAAACGACCTAAGAGTGTGTCGTAGATCGGTTGAGTAACGGTTAGGCTATGTAAATTGAGCGCACGATCTATGTTACGAAACGAACTAGTCGGGATTGAATCGAAGTTTGAGTAAAGGATTTGTACCCGGTCGAGAATCGGGGATGAGCGTATCGTAAGACCTTGGGTCGAAAAGATTGTTGCCTTTGAGCATCGTAGACTCAAGTTGACCTCTTGTGTCGGAAGAGCGCGAGCATGATGTCTGGACAAGTTACCTAGCGGGGGTAGCCCCAGACTCGATACGCGGTAGTTCGAGAACGTGGATCGTGTTGAGATAGTTGTGTGCGAGACTTAGTACGGATTATAGGCAAAGAAAATGGAGACATGTGGACTTAGTCCATGTCGTTATGGCCAAGTGTTATGAATGATTGGATAAAAGACTTGAGTTATGCGAGAGATAGGAAACGGTTGGGCGAATAGACATCGTGGGAGCTTGTTGCGATCGGATGCGCAATGACTTGTGCAATGCGAGTGTTAGGTGGCCGGCGAGAAACTTACGAGATCGAAGTTATGGTTGAATTAAGTTATGTGTAAGATGTTGGAAGATGATCGCATGTTATGAGATGATGCATACGAAGAGTATTTTGGGAATATGCGCTAAGATATGACTAAGTCGAATACGGAATGTTTGGTGTTTGAGGATTTAAGTTGAGCTTGTTAGTTGTTCCGATATCCTACAACTGAGCTTGGCTGAAATGCATATATTGGTGGGACGCCTAAAATATGTGTATGATCCAAACTAAGTTGTATGATTCAACGATAGTAGCACGAGATCGTGAAGCGATCTATGAGAGGCACTTGGATTAAGTGTTGGTTTCGGTTCGAGGACGAACCTGATTTTGAGTGGTAATTATGTAATGCCCCGCTCCGCATCGGTGCATTATGATGAGTCGATGACTCGAAGAGTTGCGTTGACCCGATGAAGTATCGATGCGAATCGATGTGAGAGTTACGTTGGCCAAAGGTAAGCTTTGAGTCGGTTGGAATCTATGGATCGAATCGATGCAAAGAATAAGTCCCGTCGAGCAAGTGCTAATGTTAGTTGATCTGGTGTGCAGGCTATGCCTTTACGCTGGGTTACGGATCGTGGTATGGACGCGATAGGCCAAATCAACCGAGTAGTTCAAAGGAATGGCTAAGTCCGGGAGTTAGCTATGCAATCGAGTTATGGAAGCGAGATGCTTCAAATCGGCAAAGCGGCAAGGCGTATCGGCTTAAGGTGGGCAGGTTCTTGACTCTCTCCCTATTCCTTCACGTCTAATAAATGATATTATTGTATGCGTAATGTGTTATCGAGTAAGCGAGCGTGGCTCGGCGAGTAAGTGTCTAAGTATGCGTTGAACACTAAGTTAGAACATTGAACAATTGAACAATTGGAGCGACGTGCATCGAGTGCACGAGTCACAGTAGGGCAATGATGGTAGAACATTGAAGATGATAATGAGATGTGCATCATGTGCACGGCTCCGAGAACATTGAACTCTAGGCGTAGAACATCGATTATGGTGCTGAGCGTGCCTTTGTGCACTTAAGCTACGAAATGACTAAGTAAATACGGAGGCAGGCTATGCGAATAACATTATGTACGGGACGCGTGAATACGAGTATGAGATGACTAAGCCGTTGGGCGTCGTGCATCAATATGGATGTGTTGGGGCATAACGCCGACGGAGCTCCCCATATGAATGGTAGATTATGTTTATGGCATGGGAAACCGTTTATGGTACGGGAAACCGTTTATGTACGAGACTATATTTATGGAACGCGAGATGGACTGGAATGTATGACTTGTATGCTATGGCACGTATTGCATGGTCAATGGACTCGGATTGCCCGTGCACGGGTACGGCTTCCTCGAATAGTTACGTCGGGGCGCCGGGACCGTTCGGCCTAGGAGGGAATTATGTGTGGTATTTATGGTGCACAACACTCGGACGGATTGCGACCGTCCAGTGCTGTGATAAGCTATGATATCCGTAAGTTTGGGATCCTTCGGATACTGGGCTAGCAACCCGTATCGAAGCGATTGTAGGCTTACACATATGAGATGCCAAGTCCATTACGGTGCGAAACACCGTGACCTTCATATAGATAGGGCCGTGGGCTGAGATGAGAGCTGGGTGTAGGCGCAGGGCCTGCCACCCATTATGCATATGTTTACGTTTATGATTGGTCTAAGTTTTTGGTTGGTTGTCGCGTGAATGTATGATCTAGTTAAGTTCTAACCCGTGCAGGCTAAGGAATATGGGATGGAGATGAGCACGAACACTATGTTTATATTTCAGATTATGTCTAACTGTATCTGCTGCAGGAACACGATATGGGACACATTTAGATAAGTGCTATGTTTAAGTATTGCTATGAAACTGATCCTAAGGCTAAATAGAAAGACACAAATAATGATGCATGTTCCACTAAATGATTAGTGTTTGGTTTGGGTGCGAGCGGGTCTTGATCAGTGCGAAGCGAGGATAAAACACTAATCCCCCACTAGTTATGTGCAGGTCAGGTTATTATCGGCTCGGGGCAGAGCTTGGCTTGGACGTGCCGAGGCATGGAGTCCTTGGGCGTTCAAGAAGAGCTTCCTCATATGCGTTCGGACTTGCGACATGGAGAGTTCGGCCGAAGACTACTTGGTGGTATAAAGGGCATAATGTATGGAACCGTGTAATCTTTTGTGAGCCAGAGAGATCATGAGCGTTGTAGCCAATTGGCATATATGTTGGGCTATTCAAAGCCTTTGTAACCTTCAGTTCATAATCAATAAAAGAGATTCTTATGTTTTACTTGTTTTCCTTCCGCTGCTTATGTTATCAAATTGAGATAGTTCTATGTGAACTGTTATCTTGCCTTGCACGAGCATAACTCCAGGCTCGTGCGGCATCACGCCCCAGCGAGGACGATGATTCGGATAAATCTAGCGAGGACGAGCGATTTCCCGGGTCGGGGGTGACAACTGCGACTATTTTTAGCTGCATGAGCCTTATGCGGTCCAAATTCTCCAAACTCCCCTAACAGATTTCGTGGTAGGACACGTGGCGAATTGACAAAGTTTTGAACCACCCAGATATGTTGTAACAAAAAAATCTCAACAGAAACCAGCTGGCCGCTGAAGACCGGGTCTTGGTGCTCTGTTACGGCCACGTGGCTACTTGATCACTTATGCGGCCAAAAATATACCTCATCCAGAAGCCTCTATAAATAGTAGGGTATTACACCATACAAAGGGCTAGTAATTTTCTCAAGAGCAAAGACTGCGTCTGATAGTCCAAGGAGCAAGGCAGAGTTTCTACACTTCTCCCGAGCCTCCACCATTACCCTCCAGAATCAAAATTAAACAATTGTACTTAGATTGTTTCCTAGGATTTCTTTCTAGGCTCTCTTTTGTACTACAAAGTTTGCAATCAAATCCAGTTCCACTGTAGTTCTTGTTTGATAATTAATGGCAAACAATCTCCTTCATCCAGTTCTTTACAATAACCTCTGTGTCCAACACCCCGGACACAGGGCACCAGAAAACAACACAAACAAAAATACCCAGTCCGAATCTTTCCTGACCAGGTTCTCAGTGCTGCCTCGACCCGCTGAGGCCTGCTGCGACCATTGCACGACCTCTCCGTCGATCCCTGCATCCACTGTGCCCGGCCTCGCGCTTTCCGGTCTGCAGTGTCGCACGCCCCCTTGTGGTGAGCCCCTCCGCGTCTGACGCGTCGAAGCCTCCCAGCCATCCATGTGCGCAGGCACCTTCCGCCGGGACGACGCTCCCTCCCAACGCTGCACACTCCCTTGCTCGCTGTCGTGTCCTCCGCCTCTTCCGGTGAGCTCACTCCACCACTCCTCCTCCGAATCATCATCAACCGACCTCAAATCCTGACCTCCTTCGTCGCCTCAACCGCGGCACCTCAAGATCCGGCCATCGTGGTCGATGCCGTTGGCCCAGCCTCCAGAGCGCCACTACCAGGACCGCCATCGCAGGGCGTCGACTCCTCGTGGCGAGCTGCACCCTCAGTCGTGACGGCGCCTCGTCCATCGCATCTCCTCCATGATGCCTCCCCTCTGTCCAACGCGAGCCCGGCCAAGCGCCACCAGAGCGACCACGGCAAACTCTCTCCCGTTGAGCACGAGCTCCATCCCCTTCTGTCTCTCCCTTCTTTTTGGGTTGATTTCATTATATTCTGGTTATTTCATATATTCATTATTTTTAGGATTAGGCAGAGCCCATTGGAGAGATGGGTTGTCTGTCACTATATTTTATATCTAATATAAATGTGGTATACAATATAATTATTGTATTGAGCTTTTGGAATGTGTTTAAAATAAATAGAAGGGTAGTAATACATGGGATTTTGGTTTGGGCCTTAAGCCACACTTAAATATATGAATATATGAAAGTATATTTTAAATTAGTTTTGGGCTCTCAGCCCAGTATCAACAATTGGCAATACTGGCTAGTTGGGTTTAAAAAAAAGGGAGATATAACCATAGGCTTTAATTAATATTTTCAAAATCCATACATACATATATGGTATTTAAAGCTTGGGCTCTCTATAAATATAAATGATTTTGGGACTCGTATCGGTTATGTCAAAATAACATTTAGTTCTAAAATTTTTATAAAGAGTAGATGATAATTATGAGCCCTATTTCATATTTTGGGTAAACCCTAAATATATTATTGCATTATTTGACCTATTTTACATTGTTTGATCTAAAATTATATTTGACAATTATGGGTTTAGCCCTAAAACGAGCACTAGATTTTTAACCGTATTTATCCAAAATTAGTTTTATTATATATATATATATATATATATAGATATATATAATATATATATATATATATATATATATATTTCTTATGTAAGAATTTCTTTTAAGGAAAAATCTTTATTAGACTAGAACTATCTTGACCGTGATAATCGTGCGTCCCTAATTCTTGCCAATCCTGACTTTCTCATATCAACCCAGGCTAAGCAGACTAATTTGGACTCAACGAAATTATCGGTTTCACCAACAAAGGACCTCAGGCAAGTGCACTTTCTGATTGCTTTCGATTCATAGTAGTCTTTCCATTTCATGTTTATGCATACGCCATCTTGCTTGTTGACACACTGTTACACAGATTAGTGTCATGGTCTCTACATACTTTATTTTGTGATTGTCGTGTTTTCGTGTTCGTGACTTGTTCGAGTCCATGAGTACTAGTCGGGCGGAGAAATATCTTAGTAGACATGTGGACTACCCAGAACTATCCCCGTGTCTTCATGGAGATTAGCAGCTGCACACGACACGTACAGGGTGCCTGATTAACCCCTAGTCATTCACATGTCGAAACTGGTATTTCAAAACACATAGATAGTTGTCTTTACTTGTTTTCCTCATTTCTTCACCACTTGCCATGTCATCCTAGTTATAAGTTCTTTTTCTAGCTGATATATCATGTTGTAGAGTTATCTACTTTCTTTCATGATTTGCCATGATATCGGTCTTATTTTCTAGATCATCTCGCATATGTTATTTCATGTCTTGTGAATTCTATTGTGTTTTCGATTTGTCGTCGGTTTGTGTGCTTGTTCCATTCCTGACTGGAAACCAACATTTTTTAGGTTAGCTGTGGCTTCACTTAGCATTGGAAGATACGGGTGTACTAGCAGACAGAAACCTAGAGATTAGATAGATGTGGTATCATTTTTATTAAATGTAAGAACCTTGTATTTTCTCTAAAAATAAATATTGTAAATATTGTAATCAATTAGAAATGTGAATGAGCAATAAACGTTATATATTATGATTTTGAGCATCTTGGCCATGACAGCGTTCTACCGTCGACTGTGCTGCGTAGGCTGGCTTGGACACGTCTCGTATCCGAAAAGCAGGTACGGGGCGTGACAAGTTTTTGTGGTGGCTCATGCAGGCCAGTCTTCGCAATAATTATGCAAACTCGTGGTAGTACCTATGTTAATCGTACTGCTGCGAGCCTGCGACTAGGAAATGCTCATTCACAATTATAATTGAAATAATTTAGGAGAATGATTAAGACTATGGTCCCTTATTAATCTGACTATTGGGTAGATAAGGTTGAAACCTCGGCCATGCGATTAGCCAAGGATTTACTGAATCCTAAACCCTATTCGATAACTTGAGGAATACTCATAGAATGAATTAATGTACTGGTTGATACGTTGGTAGGATCAAGATGGGTAGAATATTCGCCTGGTGAATTAGAAATTTCTAGGATCGAACTCCTAATATCTATTGTTGTGTGATTTCATGTTCCCCCAATAACCTACATACCTTATTACTTATTTATTACATTGACCATAGGCAATGTACACCCCCATATTTTATTCATGATTTTTACAATTTTATTTTTGTTATACATTTTTCTTGATTATTTTATTAGTTTATTTATTATTAGTTTATTAAGTATAATTAATGTATGTAAATATTAAATATTGGTGTGTATGCTTGTGCTATGCTATTAAATATAGTTTACATAAATTTAGAATTTTAGACAGTTTATTTACATTTTGGACTTTTTCTAGGCTAACTATTGCCTTAAAAAGGTTTGCTTATATATATATATATATATATATATATATATATTATATATATATATATATAATATATATATATATAGATATATATCTATATATATATATATATATATAAGCAAATATATATATATATGTTATATATATAAGCAAATATAAATATATAAGCAATATATATGCTTTATATGCTATATGTATGCTTATATATGCTTATATATATATATATATATATATATATATATATATATATATATATTATATATATATATATATATATATAAGCAAATATATATATATATTATATATCTATAATATATATATATATATATTTATATATATATATATATATATATATATATATATATCTATATATAAGCTAATATATATTTGCTTTTATATATATATAATATAATAAAAGCAAATATATATTTGCTTATATATATATATATATATATAATATATATATTATATATATATTATATTATATATATATATATATATTTGCTTAGGTTTGAGTATTGTAGCAATGCTATAGTACTTATATTAAGCCGACCCCTCCATCCCGTGGGCAAGCAACACGGAGACCCGGCCAAGAGAAAACCGAAATCCCCTTAATCCTTCACCAAATAAACTAGGAATTGTTTCATTCGAATCCTGGAAGGATTCTCTTGTGATTCAATCAAATTTGAATCTGAAATCAAATCCAATTATGATAAGTATCAACACTAACTTCCAGCCGAGTATATATCCCGAACGCTCGCGATTTCTCTTGGATAGAACCCCTCGAAAACTATCTCCCACAATTCCGTACAGCATCCTCTGAACCCCGATCACCTCCAGACCCAGGCGACCACTTCTGGTCACCCTCGATGACCGCCGAATCTTGTCGGAGCTCCGCCGCGCCCATTCGTGAAGAAACAGGGTACTCCTGTTTCGAACCACTTCCAGGTACCCGTCTTCCCGTTTCGTCGCCTATACTCAATCATTTTGGCTTTCATAACGTGCTTTAGAAAACCTACATGACCCTCTTGAATTCCTACCAACGGGATTCGAATATAGCAGCACGACACTCCTGCGAAATTGACACAAAGTTGATAGAATTCTGTTCGAAAACACAGAACATACGGATAGCCAAACCCCTATCTTTGAAGGATATTCCCAATCAAAATATACAGGATTCTCGAAAAACCAATTTGTATCAGTCAGAAACAACCTATACAAGAGCAACTACCTTCTTGTAGATTTATTTTCAGTTATATGCAGAAAGTTATTCTTTGTTGAACATCACGAAAACACTATTTTTTAAAACTATCCAAATCTTAGAAATTTTTCCGATACGGCGTGCGCTCCAACAAACTGGGCGACGTGGTCGCGTACTGTACGCATCGAAAGGCACGTATGGATGTTGCTGACGTGTGGAAACTGATGGAACTCGATTTCGCTGCGCGCGTGCGCGACGAAATAAGTATGTATCCGTCGAAATACCCCCGTATCGACGTTTTGCAGACTTGGCCATACTTCATGCACGTTCGTCGGATCGAATCGAAACTTGCGCCATCATGACCGTATCGATTTTTTGGTTCTTTATGCCAAGTTTGGTCCGATTCTGAGAAGGTTGATCGGAGCACCAAATTTGGCGGGCCCGCAACCCAACCCAATGAGTGATTTTGTGCACGACTCATCGGAATCTAAAATTGGACATACCGTTGGGTTCGTGTTCTCAAACCAAATTCGTAGACATGTAATTTGACGACTTTAGAGACCGTAGACATTGGCACGTATTTCGGAGCAAAACGGGTCCAACGACGGACATCGTTTTGACCCGAAATTACGACTTTGCCCCTGTTCCAGAAATTAACTTTTGGATAGGCGTGTCCTAGGTATATTTTTCACCGAGAACATTTTTGATATTTGTTTCAGCATCCGGAGTCATCTGTGACTTGTGAGTTTTGTGTTGACGCTTGCGACAGTTGGAGTTACCCTCCTCGTACCGCAGGCAAGTATACCTTGCCATAGATTCTGATTGTGCTCATTTATTTTTAGTATATTTTATTATTGTATATTTCTTTCTCTTATTTGTCCTTTTGTTATATCGTGCGTCCAAGTCACACTTGGGTGCGGACGACTAGATTTAGTCGTTTTCGTTATTTTATACTTTATTATGCATATCGACCTAGTGTTAGACGACCACCTTATGAGTGTGGAATATTTTCATATCTCCTATGGCCTTGACATATGTGTATTACGAGATGAGTGAGTTCATATAGGACACGGACCTGCGTACTCGACTGGATCGGTACGTATGGGTCGTGCGACGGTTATGAGGTAACTGCTACTAGTGAGTCGAGTTAGAAGCCGTAGCAGTTGTCACCTGGACATGTTGTGGATACATCTTAGACAAAAGCATTGGGGGGAGGAGACAGCTACTAGAGTAGGGCTACATTTACTTTTTATACACATTTGTGGGCCGATAGTGACTCGTATGAGCACTACTTTCTGCCCCTGGCCGATAGCGACTCGGATGAGCACTACTTACTGCCATTCTTTATTTTACTCTGCTGATCCTACAGCCCCTATGTAGAACGTTGTCCTCAAAGTGTATATCACATAGACGGTTAGGAAAACCTGTAGTGTCATAGTGACATATTTTCACATTCAGTTATTTCGGCATGTTTTCTGTATCTTGTTACGTCCCTCTGAGGACCTGGTGATCTCTCCAGGATTAGATATAGCATTTGGTTTCCTAGTATTAAAGTTTTATTTGGATAATATTTTTTCATTTATATTATATTTTATTACTATTAAGTATAGAGTGGTTAGAATTATTGTTAAATAGAGATTTGATTTTGGGATCACACGGGGGCGTGCCTAAGCCTATAGTGAAGTATGATAACATTAGGTCACATATGATTTTTAGAGTCCCTAGATAGTCCCAAATATTTTATTTTACTATTTTAGAATTTTTGGGAATTTTTGGATAATTAAAACATATAGAAATTATTTTTCCATAGATTTTTGGGATTTACTGTGGAGACACATGAAGTGATTTTGAGACCAAACTTTTTATTTATGCTCTAGACACCTAGAAATATTTTCTAAAAATTTCTAGAATTTTTCTGGATTTTTTTGGGATTTATTTGGAGTTAAAATAATTTTTAATAATTTTCTGTAATTAATAATTAATTATACAGTCATCAGCACAGTCAACGACCCCTGGCCCACCTGTCGGCGCTCAAATGATTCAGCCACCGCCTCTCTCCTATATATATATATATATATAATGTTATTAATTTACGAAAATCTAGAAATTCCAGCCGCCTTTTTGAGAGAGAGTTCTAGTAGAGATCTCGACTTCGCGGAGCGATTGCCGTCGATCTAGACGTCCGTTCATGCACCCTTTTTTTAGAAGCGTATTGAGGTTAGATTTCCGAATATCTACTTTATTTTCTGCAATTTTGTGTTCGAATTTCTGGATAATTAATTGAGTGTCGGTTGTCCAAAAATTGACGTGTCGCACGCTTTTCGAGATTCCAAGGGATCCCGAACTTCGATTTGCGATCCGTTTGAAGTTTTGGAAAGCTGACACCGATCTCTACATCATATTTTTTTCAGAAATTCAAAATTTCATCTAATATTTTATTTTATTCGTAGAATTCAGTTTTGGTCAACGATTCATCGATTTGGTTACGGTTAGCCATAATGGCGATAACTTTTGACCAAATCGTGATTTTACGTCACAGTCAATTTCAGTGCACTCGTGGCACTGAAATCTACTATGTTTCACACTTAAACTTTTGAATTCACATATTTGACTAGTTAGTTAATAGTATGTCTCGGTTTGCGTGCCACGGGTCCCGAATTTGGAACAGTGACTTTCCTTGGCCAACTATTTGTGTTTAGATTCTATTTTTAGATTTAAATAGGTTAAAATTGGTTTTTAGTTGGTTTATTCCAGAATTAAAATTGGATTAATTAATTTAACCCATCAGCTACTTTTTAAGGTTTTTACAGTAGGAATTGTATATCTAACTTGCGGTTGTTTGTGCGACGGGGTTCGTGGGATGATGGCATGATTTGATAGCTTCTAGGTCAGAGTTCATCTTGTCTTCAACTTGTGAAATCAATTCGTCCAGGAGTTCAGGCAAGTACTTGTTGACACCTTCATGTGCATTTACTTTATATTATTATTTCACTTATACATGATATTTCTGTGTCTTGACTGTTACACACACGAGATTGAGTGATTGACTATTGTTCATATTTCCTTATCGTTATCGAGACCTTGTTTTTCATGATAGTGAGGTTTGGATATTGGAGGGGTACAATTACTAGGCACGTGGACAAAGTCCAGATTGTATTGTTGGCAACTCTCCCGGTTACGGGGGCGAGCCTTATAACCTCAACGTTCGTCCAAGCCGTCCATATGTAGGAACGTTGTACTTCTCACGACAGGTGCACTACGAGTGCTTATATGAGTCTTTACTTTTCATGCTGTTACTTTCCTTATTAGTTTCTTCCATCCCATGATTTCTTGTTCATATTGTTCATTGTTTCCATTGATCATTATTTTCCATGTTTAGTTTTTATGCTTTATATTGTACTTGTATCATGTTGGTTTAGACTTGTACTTGTTCCAATCCTGACTGGATAACTATTTTTCAGCTTTAGACGACAAGATCTATCCCGAGGTCTACGATGAGTATGTTGGCGACCCTAACGCCACTGGTGTACCCGATTCCAGCACTGATGCGACTTAGCATATTTTTTCCTTATGGATTCGCATTAGTTAGTAGTTATAATTATAGAGTTTAGTTTGTTTTATTTTCTGATATCCGGGTTGTTCTCGAGACTTTTCTGAGTTGTAGTGGATTATTTTATCATTATTATATTGAGACTATTGGATATGATATTTTGGTTAATATTGATGGCTTAGTTGTGGATGATATATATGCGTGTTGTGTGTTGTGGATCATTGTTATCATAGACAACGTACTACCGCTAATGCTGTGGTGTAGGCTGGACTTAGTCACGTACTCGTATTCCGAAAAGTCGGAGCAGGTCGCGACATTAGACGAGCAGGACTATCCCCAGGAGTACGGAGCAGCTTTGGATCCTTCTTACGTCGATGACGAGGCATCTCTCCCTGATATTTAGTTTTCTTTTTATTATCTGAGACTATGTAGTGGACCTCTTTTTATCTTCATCTTTCTGTTTTGAGAAGGTTGGACTCCATTTAGTTGAGACTATTTTTCATAGCTGTTTGGAGTGGGTATGTCCACCCGGCTATCTTTGTTTTCTATTATTATTGAGACTTATTATTCATTCTGTATTTAGCTGTGGATGAGATGTAGTTATTTATATTGTGGCTTATCATGTTATTATTAACAGCTTATGTACAAATATGAGGATACCACATATTGGTGTATTCTTCATATACGTGCAGCTGGCATGCTGACGTACTTAGTCCTATGTATTATGGGACTGGGGCGTTACATGTTTTTATGGTGGCCCATGCAGGTCCCCATAATATTGTTGGGTTACATGACTAGGCCCAACAAGCCTGCATATAGGGATAGGATATAGAATCTCATCCACTTATTAATATCTTCCTTGATCTTTTCTCAACTTTTCGTTTGACTGCTTGATTACATCCAGTTTGATTTTGTTCTAACCAAAACTCAAATTTTTGTGCCAATATAGGATGAATCTTCGTAGTGGTCGATCTACTCCTCTCGCCATTACTGATGGGAACACCACTGCTCAAGAAGGACCAGTGGGTCAGCCACCCATGTCCCCGACCACTCCAGCACCATCCGGACCAACCTTGCAGCCTGTGATGACACCACCCACTACTCAGCTGCAAGCCCCCGGCACCCCAAGTGGGACAGACATGCCCCGAAAACCCTGCAGCTCAAGAAGAGTACCTACCACCTCCTCCACCCTATCCACCTCAGTTTCTACCACATATTCTACCCCCATACCCACCACCATATCCACCACCATATCCATCCCAGTATCCTCCATCGTACCCACCACAGTATCCCCTTCAATATCCTTCATATCCTCCACAGTACGGGCCTCAGGGTGTCCCACAGTTTATGCCCCAGATGCCATATATGCCCCCTCAGCAGCCCATGCCTCAGGCTGGTGGGACTACTACAGACCAGATCCTCTAGGGCTTAGTACAGGCCCAGATGCAGCAGAACGAGACCATCAGGAGGAGTTTGGAGACAACATTGACCCAAGCACCCCAAGCCTCTGTAGTCTCTATCGAGGGATTCCACAACATGAATCCTCCACACTTCAAAGGTACTGAAGACGTCATCGAAATCACCAATTGGCTGGTTAAGACAAAAAATCTCTTGAAGGCTTCAGAGTTATCCGCAGATCTATGGATGATGGCAGTGAAGTTACAGTTGGAAGGAAATACGTACGATTGGTGGGCCGCATAGGAGAGACGGCTAGGAGTTGATCAGACGTAGGAGAAATTTAAAAGGCTGTTCAATAAGAAATTTTCTCCGACACTGCCAAGGATACACTGTATAACCAGTTTTTACACTTGGAGCAGGAGAGTATGACAGTTGATGAGTACGATGTCGAGTTTAGTCAGTTGAGTCGTTTTGCACCAGGATTGGTTACGACGGAGCTGGAGAAAGCCAAAAGATTTTATAGAGGCTTGAGTATAGATTTGTAGAGATACACCAGCTCTGAGTCGAGGGTCTCCCAAGCAGCTGTTCTGGAAGAGGCTAGAACTCAAGAGGCCATAATCATGAAGGCAAACCGACGAGCTACTTCGACCATGGGATCAGCTAAGACACTACAGGGGGCCCAGGGAGACGTCCTCCCTCACACCAGCATCATTAGAGGACAGGGCCATATCAGGCACAGGAGAAGGCCACTTGCCATTTCTGTGGCAAAGTTGGTCATGTTCAGAGAGACTGTTGACGATGACTGGACATTACCTAGCTTGCGGATTGAGTCAGCACCAGGCTAGAGATTGCACATTTCAGAGGACCACTCCACAGAACCAGCAGCAGACTCAGAGGCTAGCGATTACGGCACCAGGAGCACCACAACCACCCTTACCCCTCAGGCAACCCAATTTCAACAGGCTAGAGCACAAGCAGGTAATCAGAGGGTTGGGAAGGCTTTTGCAATAGCTGCCGAGGAGGCAGAACCAGAGGTGGACGTCATAGCAGGTATGGTTTTAGTTGCATCATTTCTTGCCATCACCTTATTTGACACTGGAGCCACCTGTCACGACCCGCTCCCGAATAATCGGACACGAGTCGGACACGCCCAGCCTTCGTCGATAGACACGACGAAGTAAGTTGTACCAAGCTAGGGAAATCTAACCAGAAACAAATATGCACGATCACAGCATCTAAAAACATTCCCAGAAGATCACCATAATCCATAAATCCAAATATCATAAAGATACCAGAGTCAACAAGAATGAAATATACTATGAACTCTAAAAACAATATCTAGAAATAAAGCTAAACAATCTAAACATGAAGCCTCTAGCTAAGTCATATCTCCATCCTGCTCAGCTAAGATCCCGGGCTCTGGCCCATAAGGTAGAACAATATCCTGCAAGTACACCTGCAACATATCCTAGTCAGGAGCGAAGCTAAGTATATCCAAGGAAATGAACATGAACATCATGGTATGAAAATGAATACAGAAAAATATAAAGTACAAGAAATGAGAACATGACATGAAAACCTGAACATGAATACTGAAAAGTAAATACAGGGAATCCAGGGAACATGAAATAAAACCTGAACATGAACTATACAATGAACCTGATGTGTGCAATATATCAAAATACATCCAGAATGTGTGATCGGCTTGGATAGATTTAGGGAACATGAAATGGTATGGCTTCGGTCCCGCGTGCACGATACGGGGCCTAAGCTATTCACATGAATAGTAACTCGGATTTGATCACACATCTGTAGTATTTCCCTCCCAAACACAAGTAAACTCAGGAAACAAGATACAAGACAATCCCGTGAAATATCGTGTCAACAAGGAGATACAAGCATGAATATAAGACATGAAGTAATGGACAAGTCTGAGGAGTATACTTGCCTTGCTCTGGGTGATCGAGAATGGGTAGTAAAGCTGTATGTCCACCTGTTTTAAAATGATTTTACAAGTTGGTTAATTTATAATCATTATCTATCTAAATACTTTTATTTTCAATCGTAACTCTTTCCTCTAATTACCATATTCTAATAGAAATAGTTTAACAAATCTTTATAAGATACGCCATATGACTGAGTATAACGGAATAGGGTTACTAGATAGATATATCTACTTAGCCATTTGTTTCCAAATTATCTCATAAATAGTTTAATTGAGCTAAGCCTATATATATATAATATATATATATATATATATATATATATATATATATATATATATATATATATATATATATATATATATATATATATATATATGCATAATTTGATAGAACGAATACTAAGATGACTTTTCATAATGGAATCATATATATAGATTTATAACAAAATAAACCATACAATGGTCTGAGTAAAGTTTAGTTGCTAAACATTTTATCAGAATATAAGTTAAAATACCATTCAAGTATAACATATTAGAAACAATCTACTCTTATTAGAAACAATCTACTCTTGGACTGTCCTAGCCCAACCCATGAACACCTTGAGCCAAGCCACAACCTAACTTCAGATTTTCTCATTGGCCTATATCTCCAATTTTCTGGTGTTGGCCGGGTACACTAACCATAGCAACTTCAACACAACAAATTTTAAGCTGAGGGCAGTTTGATCCATCAACCAAGTGCATAAGTCAAGTCCTGCAATACTGGGCTTATCCCAACAAACTAAAGCTCAATCACCTACTGCTGTTTAAAATAAAAGAACAAAATATACCATACGACAATCCACAACTAAACCCAGATCACTCATACTTGGCCTGTACTGCCTACCCACATAATTACTTCTTCTCGTTTACTGACCTACAAGCAACAGAACTCAAGTTAACAACCAACTGACATTGAAGCGTCAGTTGATCAAGACAACTGCTACCATTTCTCGCGTTAGAACCATTCAAACGCTGATGCCCCATCAACACTACTGCACCTATCTACCACTTCACACTCATAAAGTCAAAATCCCACATAACAGAGACACTCGAATGGAATACAACTAAAGTTGACAGCCTGCATAAGCAAACCCCAGTCTCCCACAAAATTTATCCAACTAAGGTTTAGCAGGACCTTCAATGGTCATGATCTCCCTCTCCAAGTTCGAATATTCAAAGAAGTAAAATATACAAAACAACTTAAATAAGAAAATTACAACCCAATTGAAATTCAATCAATATAAGAATTTGCTCTGTTTATCCCTACTCCTGTCAATCCCTCTACATGAATCAAAGCTAAACACAAAAGCAATGGATCATGCGCGGAAACCGGACACGAACTCATGCACCACCCAGGACACGGATGCGACCCGAACACGAACACAGATGGCACACACACACGCGAACATGACACTTCCTGACCCGATCCTGACTTGCCCAAACACCCCGTTAAGTCCAGCTTCACCACACTACATTATTCAAAGTTAAGAAGGGGAAAATTTTACCTGAGAAGAAGATCAGATGAAAACACAATCCTAAGGAGCGGACACGGCCTCATGTGTCAGACACTGACGATTTTGTGTCCAAAATTGCTCGATACGCCTTCAGAGGAAAAATATACAAATACCTGGTGTGCAAGGAGGAAACAATTTCAAAGTATGCAATTGATCTAAAGTAAATTAAGAACCAAACCAAAATCAAATCAAGAAGGACTCATCGATCATTCACCTGATCGATCGACTTGATCAATCGGATCAATCGGATCAATCGGATCAAACTGGTCAAATCGGAAACAAAGAAAAGAGGAGATCAATGAGAACTCACCCCATCGTCACTATCGTCGGCCGGGTGCACACCAAGGGAGAATGAAGAAGTAATCGAAAGGATCCACCACCCGCTGCAGCTTCTCTGTCGCTTGTCGACCAGATCGCTTGATCGTTGACGGCGAGTTTGTGGTGGAGAACGCCGATGAAGGTCATTGTTCGTCGTCTAGGAGAATGCCCTGCTCTCTACCGATCGAAGGGGTCCGCGGTGTTGCGGTCATCTGGAACACTCGCCGTTCGCCGAAAGTGAGATGCTGGTCTAGCCGCTGCGGTGGTGAAGCATTAGTATCATCGAAAGAGAAGAAGAACTGCCGTCGTGGCCGATGGTGCACCATCGGGAGTGGGGAGCGCCGCTTGGAGTAGGGCTCTGTGTCACGACCCGCATCCGTTTTTCGGACGCGAGCTCGTGAGAAAGCCAGCTACGTATCAAGCGGACTCCAGCCCGACTCGAATACGTAAACGCTGTCAAGGCTATGGTATACTGCCAAATTATGGCAATGCAATCTATATCTCAATCCACAATAAGAATATGAAACATAAATGAACAATTATGGGTCATGGTCTGCAGTCCACTATCATATTGTCTGATTAGACTCCAAGAATAATATGAGTCTATAAAATAAGCAGAATATGTCATGGTACGGAATATAAAGCACGAGAGAATAATAAAGAAATATCACAAGCAAATACTTGTATCGTGCATCGCAATCCTCTACCATCCCGCTCTGCTAACTAACTCAATGTAATCGCTAAACCTAAAGAGATCATCAGGTCCTCAGGGGACATAGCAAGATACATAAAAACATGTCTATCTAACAGTTCTATCATGCATAGAAATATAAACATGATATAAACAGAAAATGAGACGGAACAGACAAGTGGCTACTGACAAGTGACTATGGACACAGATACAGGAACTACTACGCATAAATGAACTGCTGGAAGAACAAGTAAATAAAAGATCAATGGAATACCAAACCCTCGCCCCGAGTGGACTCGCAGGTTTGAACTAATCACTAACCCTCATCCCGAGTGTGGACTCGCAGGTTAGTTCACGACAATCACCCTCGCCCCGAGTGTGGACTCGCAGGTGCAAACAGATCAAGACAATCACCCTCGTCCCGAGTGTGGACTCGCAGGTGCAAACGGTCAACCCTCGCCCCGTGTGTGGACTCGCAGGTTGCAAGAAATCGATACCAGGAAATAGTAGTTCAGTTACACATACTCATAGACACGACTCAGTCAAGGTACAGGTGACGACTCGTACAACTTAGTCATGACACACATAAGGACAACTCTAGCATGAACTATAATAGGGACAAGTCCGGTATAACTACACCATTAAGTCATGAAAGGTGGTAATATACAAGTAAGACAAATAAGCTGATATACGTGGTATGAAAAAAGCATATAAACCAATCAACTAGAGAATTGAATAATGACGTATAAAATGAAAGACTATAAGCATGTAAATGAACTGTAGAGAGAGACAAGGTATCTTGCCTGAATATGTCCAATCCATTCACCGAGGTCGAAGTTATACATATCGGTCCCCAGTCTAAAAATAACCCAAAGGGCTCATTAATTTTTATTATTATTCATTTAATAAATTTGGTTATATATATATATATATATATATATATATATATATATATATATATATATATATATATATATATATATATATAACTACTAACAAACTCCTAGTTAACTTTTTAAATAATATAATAATCTTAAACAAAACATATATTAATAATATAATGACTAACTATTAATTATTTTTTTAACCCAATATATAATTATAGTTGTAAAAGTAGTTTGTAGATGTGTTTATTGGTGTTATATTACAATATAGGAAAGTGGAGGTTTTTATTGGAAAATTACCTAAAGTTTTAAAGCAACCAGAGGTGAACCAGAGTCGTCTCCTTCCTTTCTTTCTTCATCTTAATTCTTTTTGTTGCCACCAACACTTTTGTTCTTTCCACTCATAGTCTATGCTACTTCTTCCTTTCTTCTTCCTGGTTCCAAGTAGGTCATAGGGGAGGGGTCATGGCAAAGTTGATGCCAGGGAGGTAAACTGCACCACGTAGTTACAAGGGATGGGCCGGCTTCGTGGAGTACTCGATGAACGGTTTGAAAGGCTGGGATTCGATACTGGTCACCTCGGCGGACAATGGCGCGCAGGATCTATATGCAGGGTCCCCGATAGAATCGTCGGTTGGTTCTTAGTACGACAACAAACAAAGGGGCTCGCCGCTGCCGTGCCCTTATCGATGGGATGATATCTCAACGAGGCGCGAAATGGGGTTGCTCTTACAGCAGTGCGAAGCAGACGGTGAAGAAGGGCATTGGGATGTTGGTTAGGGCTTTGTAGAGGAACTTATGGAAGATGCCTTATGGCAGCGGCGTTGATCATGAGCGGCTCACGTCGTCGGCGAGGAAGGGGAGGCGTCTTCGGTCGCACTGATCGCGACAGAGGCTCGAAGAGTTTTGGTCGACCGACTGGAAGAAGATGGCTCCGCTTGCGTGCCTACGGCGGACGACAAGCAGTGCCGACACCGAGGTTCCTGATGGGCAGAGAAACGGCTTCCTTTTGTGGTGCTGACTCATAGTTCGGCGGATCAGCGCTCGACTTCGACGAAGTGGTTGTTGGTTGATAATGAGTGAAAGAAGGTGATGGGGATGTGGACGAGTAGGCTTGCCAACTATGTGGCGGCGGCTAGGGTTTAAGATGTGGGAGAGACTGAGAAAATAGTGTAATATATATACAGGGAAAGATAGCTGAAGAGGGACTTGCCAGCCGGATGAGTCGTCGAAGAGCATACACGTGCTTGCGTGTACAGTGTACGTGCGGTTAGGATGAACGGATGGTGAGGGTTTAGTGGTCGCACCTAGTGGCTTTTGCAGCAGCTACAGAGCCATGCATCCAAAGCCAGCAAGAAATTTTTATGCTTGAGCTCACGTTAGCATGGATTTGCTCACATAGGCTCACGTTAGCAAGGAATTGCTAGCATTAACTCACGTTAGCAAGGAATTGTTGGAATGTTCATATATTATATTTGTTACCAATAAATAAGTACATTATTTTAGTAAGTGGATTGAGTCATGCAGAATGTATAGCTTAAGGAATTTAGTTAATGAATGAATTAAGGAAGGCATCAAGGAATAAAAAAAGAAAAATAAACAACAGCAAGAAGAAGTAATTAGATGTAGCTTTGGGGAAGAAAATTTTAATTAGCAGACTAGGACACTTCCTTAGTCTAACCATCACCAAAATATATACTAGCCTAATATATATATATATATATATATATATATATATATATATATATATATATATATATATATATATATATATATATAACTTGTAAACATGAAATCTAATTCTAATAATAATAAATAATATAAACTAAAAAAAATATTTTCGAGATTTTCGGGAAGAGGGGTTACACTTCGCACCGCTGACTCGTTCGCCGGAGGATGGAGCTCCCGTCGCTGCCATCGCCGGAGCGATTTAGGGTTAGGGTTTCTCCATCGGATTTGGGGAAGGAAAGAAGCTGCTCTCGATTTTTTTCTTTTCTTGGGAGAGATGAGTTCTCTCTCTCCCACAGTAGGTTTAAATAGTTAATTGAGAGGAAAATGAGATATTTGCACTTAGGCCTGCTACAATTTAAGATTTACAAAAAAAAGTTTGTTTAAAGAGGTTAGAGAAGTTGTTAGAAAAAATTAGGGACCACTCTAGTTAGTTATATCCAAATAGGGAATTAACACCCATGCCAACTGTTTCAAATTCTTCTCCCCAAATAGTTAATCTTAATAATAAAATTATTAAATAAAAATTTATTTTAATCAATCAACTTAATTTAGAGAAACTTTAAAATTCCAAAAAAATGGAAAGGTAGGGTTACACCACCCATTCATTCATAGCTACTAGCTTTGCCACTAGACACAGTATATCTATGTCATCCTTACCTAAAGATATTAGAATCCTCACTAGAGGAGGAGTTATACCTGTTGGCGGTGTTTGTAGAGATTGTTCTGTAGTGATAAGTGGTAGAGAGATGAAGGCACGACTTCTTGTATTTTCTATGCCGACATTTGACATGGTTCTCGGAATGGACTGGTTGAGCCAGAATTTCGCTCTCATAGACTGCCATAAGGGCAGTATTGTCTTTAGACCACCGAATGCCACGGAGTTCGAGTTCACTAAGGAAGAAGCCTTGAGCAGCGATGCACCTGCATTGGGGACTCATATGATGATGCAGGACACCCCTCAGCACCCTGTTATCGCCAAGTTCGAGGATGTGTTCTCCGAAGACTGTCACCTGACCGAGACATTGAGTTTTCTATTGAGCTTATTCCCGGAGCCGAGCCTATTTCGTCTCGAGTATATCGACTAACACCCAAGGAGTTGATAGAGATGAAGACACAGATTGACGACTTATTGGAGAAAGGCTTTATTCGTGCCAGTGCGTCACCATGGGGAGCACCCGTTCTTTTTGTGCCTAAGAAAGACGGGACAGTGCGCATGTTCATCGAAGAGCTTTGAATGCAGTAACGGTGAAGAATAAGTACCCCTTGTCGCGCATAGACGATCTATTTGACCAGCTGAGTGGGTCCAAGGTATTCTCGAAGATCGACTTGCGATCAGGCTATCACCAACTGGAGGTTCGAAAGGAAGATATTCCGAAGACGGCGTTTCGATCAAGGTATTGACACTACGAGTTCTTGGTCATGCCTTTCGGTTTGACCAACGCTCCTGCAGTCTTCATGAACTTAATGAACAAGATCTTTCATCAGTGCTTGGACAAATTTTGTAGTCGTCTTCATAGATGATATCTTGATTTACTTAAAGAGCCAAGAGGAGCATGAGCAGCATCTACGGAAAGTTTTGGGAATCTTGAGGAATGAGCAACTTTTTGCAAAGCTTAGCAAGTGTGATTTTTTCTCAAGGAGGTTTTATTTCTTAGACACATTATTACTGGAGATGGCATATCGGTAGATCCTGAAAAGATCACAGCAGTCAAGGCATGGCCTGCTCCTACATCGGCTTCTGAGGTGAGAAGTTTTCTTGGACTTGCGGGATATAACCGAAGGTTCGTAGAAGATTTCTCTTGAATAGCGGGGCCAATGACTCGACTAACTTACAAGGATCAGGAGTTTGTATGGACAGATGAGTGTCAAGCCGCTTTCGACGAGTTAAAGAAGAGTTTGACCACTACACCCATCTTGACACTACCATCAGGACTGGAAGAATTTGTGATATACAGTGATGCATCCGGAAAGGGATTAGGATGCGTATTAATGCAGCATGGTCATGTAGTAGCATATGCATCGAGACAATTGAGGGTGCACGAGAAGAATTATCCAACCCACGATCTAGAGCTCACAGCGGTTATCTTTGCTTTGAAGCTATGGAGACACTACTTGTACGACGAGAAGGTTGATATTTATACTGATCATAAGAGCCTCAAGTACGTGTTCACACTGAAGAGTTGAATATGCGACAGCGACGTTTATTGGAGTTGATGAAGGATTACGAGATTGAGCTACATTATCATCCGGGCAAGGCTAATGTCGTGACTCGAGGTTTACCTCACACTTTTGGAGGAGTATGCAGGACAGTTTGGGTACGCGTTTAAAGTTTAGTACGTCGTACCACCCGCAGACAGACGGCCAGTCAGAGCGTACGATCCAGACACTAGAGGATATGTTGAGAACGTGTATGCTTGACTTTGGCGGATTATGGGAAGAACACCTTCATCTTGTAGAATTTTTCTACAATAATAGCTATCAAGCGAGCATTCAGATGGCTTCGTTTGAAGCATTGTATGGTAGGAAGTGTCGATCTCCTGTCTGTTGGAGCGATATCGAAGAGCGACAGATATTGGGTCTCGAGTTGGTTTTGAGCACTGTGGAGAAGGTTAAGATGATACAGGACCACCTGCGAGCGGTACAGGATCGACAGAAGCAATGGGCATACAACCGTCGTCGACCTTTGGAGTTCAAGAAAGGCTACCATGTTTTTTTGAAGATATCCCTCACTAGAGGCACGATTCGATTCGGAGGACGTGGCAAGTTGAGTCCAATATACATCGGCCCTTTCGATGTCTTAGAACATGTTGGAGAAGTTACTTATAGATTGGCCTTGCCACTGTCGCTAGAAGGAGTACATGACGTATTCCACGTGTCTCAGCTGAGGAGGTACGTGGCAGACAACAATCATGTGTTTGATCATTTCGAGATCACAGTTGGACCGAGTTTGTCGTACGAAGAGCAACCGGTAGGTATCCTCGATCGCCGAGTGAAGGTTTGCGAAATCAATCTATACCATTGGTTCGAGTGGCATGGAAGCATCACTCGTTAGGGGAGTCTACTTGGGAGCACGAGGACGACATTAGGAGTCGCTACCCGTATTTGTTCGAAGACGAAGGTACGTTTTGCAAGCTAGTCCCCATTTAGGTCGCATTGCATTGCATACCCCGGCTTTAGTTTTAATTTCAAGGACAAAATTTTCTTTAAGTTGGGTGGGATGTAAACCCCCATATTTTATTCATGATTTTTACAATTTTATTATTTTGTTATACATTTTGCTTAATTATTTTATTAATTTATTTAGTATAATTAATGTATGTAAATATTAAATATTGGTGTGTATGCTTGTGCTATGCTATTAAATATAGTTTACATAAAATTTAGAATTTTAGATAGTTTATTTATATTTTGGAATTATTTTAGGCTAACTATTGCCTTAAAAAGGTTTGCTTATATATATATATATATATATATATATATATATATATATATATATATATATATATATATATATATATATATATATATATATATATTAAAAAAGGTTTGAGTATTGTAGCAATGCTACAGTACTTATATTAAGTCGACCCCTCCATCCCGTGGGCAAGCAACACGGAGATCCGACCAAGAGAAAACCGAAATCCCCTTAATCCTTCACCAAATAAACTAGGAATTGTTTTATTCGAATCCTGGAAGGATTCTCTAGTGATTCAAATCAAATTTGAATCTGAAATCAAATCCAATTATGATAAGTATCAACATTAACTTCCAGCCGAGTATATATCCCGAACGCTCGCGATTTCTCTTCGATAGAACCCCTCGAAAATCATCTCCAACAATTCCGCACCGCATCCTCTGAACCCCGATCACCTCCAGACCCAGGCGACCACTTCTGATCACCCTCGACGACCGCCGAATCTTGCCGGAGCTCCGCCGTGCCGCGCCCATTCGTGAAGAAACAGGGTACCCCTGTTTCAAACCACTTCCAGGTACCCGTCTTCCCGTATCTATTTCGTCGCCTATACTCAATCATTTTGCCTTTCGTAAGGTGCTTTAGAAAACCTACATAACCCTCTCGAATTTCCACCAAGGGGATTCGAATATTGCAGCACGACACTCCTGTGAAATTGACACAAAGTTGATAGAATTCTGTTCGGAAACACAGAACATGCGGATAGCCAAACCCATATCTTTGAAGGATATTCCCGATCAAAATATACAGGATTCACGAAAACCAATTTGTATCAGTCAGAAACAACCTATACAAGAGGAACTCCCTTCTTATAGATTTATTTTTCAGTTAATATGTAGAAATTTATTCCTTGTTGAACATCACGAAAATACTGTTTTTTAAAACTATCCAAATCTTAGAAATTTTTTCGATACGGCGTGCGTCCCGACAAACCGGGCGACATGGTCGTGCACTGTATGCATCGAAAGGCGCATATGGATGTTGCTGACGTGTGTGAACTGATGGAATTCAATTTTGCTGCACATGCGCGACGAAATCAGTATGTATCCGTCGAGATACCCCCGTATCGACGTTTTGCAGACTTGATCATAACTTCGTGTACGTTCGTCGGATCGACACGAAACTTGCGCCATCAGGATCGTATCAATTTTTTGATCATGTATGCCAAGTTTGGTCCGATTCTGAGAAGGTTGATCGGAGCACCAAATTTGGTGGGCCCTCAACCCAACCCAATGGACGATTTTGTGCACGACTCATCGGAATCCAAAATTGGACATACCATTGGGTTTGTATCCTCAATCTAAATTCGTAGACATGTAGCTTGATGACTTTAGAGACCGTAGACATTGGCACGTATTTTGGAGCAAAACGGGTCCAACGGCGGATATCGTTTTGACCCGAAATTATGACTTTGCCCCTGTTCCAGAAATTAACTTTTGGACAGGCGTTTCCTAGGTATATCTTTTTTACCGAAAACATTTTTGATGTTTGTTTCAGCATCCGGAGTCATCTGTGACTTGTGAGTTTTGTGTTGACGCTTGCGACAGTTGGAGTTGCCCTCCTCGCTCCGCAGGCAAGTATACCTTGCCAGAGATTCTGATTGTGGTCATTTATTTTCAGTATATTTTATTATTGCATATTTCTTTCTCTTATTTTTTATTTTGTTTATATCGTGCGTCCAAGTCATACTTGGGTGCGAAGACTAGATTTAGTCGTTTTTGTTATTTTATACTTTATTATGCATATCGACCTAGTGTTATACGACCACCTCATGAGTGTGGGATATTTTCATATCTCATATAGCCTTGACACATGTGTATCACGAGATGAGTGAGCTCATATAGGACACGGACCTGCGTACTCGACTGGCCATCGGTACGTATGGGTCGTGCGACGGTTAGGAGATAACTGCTACTAGTGAGTCGAGTTAGAAGCCGTAGCAGTTGTCACCTGGACAGGTTGTGGATACATCTTGGACAGAAGCATTGGGGGGAGGGGACAGCTACTAGCGTAGGGGCTACATTTACTTTTTACACACATTTGTGTGCCGATAGTGACTCGTATGAGCACTACTTTCTGCCCCTGGCCGATAGCGACTTGGATGAGCGCTACTTACGGCCATTCTTTATTTTACTCTGCTAATCCTATAGTCCATAGTAGAACGTTGTCCTCAAAGTGCATATCACATAGACGGTTAGGAAAACCTATTGTGTCATAGTAGCATATTTTCACATTCAGTTATTTCGGCATGATCTGTATCTTGTTACGTCCCTCTGAGGACCTGGTGATCTCTCCAGGATTAGACGAGCTAGACTATCCCCAGGAGTACATAACAGCTTTGGATCCTTCTTACGTCGATGATGAGGCATCTCCTCCTGATACTTAGTTTTCTTTTAATTATCTGAGACTATGTAGTGGACCTCTTTTTATCTTTATATTTCTGTTTGAGGAGGTTGGACTCCATTTAGTTGAGACTATTTTTCATAGCTGTTTGGAGTGGGTATGTCCACCCAGCTATCTCTTGATTTCTATTATTATTGAGACTTATTATTCATTCTGTTTTGAGCTGTAGATGAGATGTAGTTATTTATATTGTGGCTTATCATGTTATATTATTAACAACTTATGTACAAATATGTGGATACCACATGTTGGTGTATTCTTCATATACCTGAAACTAGCATGCTGACGTACTTAGTCCTATGTATTATGGGATTGGAGCGTTACAGGTTATTATTTCATTAAACAGAGTATATTTTGTTCCCTTGGACCTAACTCGATTATCCATACATTCACTCATTACGAGTTTGTTTTCAAGATATGTATATATGTATGTATTTTTTCCCACAATCTTTGAATATTAGAGAGAGATAAATTAAAGTTTATATTTCTATTGTCTTCATCATTTTCTTCATAATCTTTATCATTTTTACCTCTCCTAAACATCAGCATATCGTAAGTTTCTATCGCTTATACTTCCTTCAACCTATATATATATATATATATATATATATATATATATATATATATATATATATATATATATATAGTTTATATATATATATATATATATATATATATATATATATATATATATAGTTTAAAATAATTTCTCACTCAAATGTCTATATGTTACTCTCGAGTTAGTTGTACCTCAATTATTTTCTCTCCAAGAATTGATATTTATACTTGGAAGACAGATACCTACATTTTTCCTATCTTGACCATTTGTGTAAGATATTTTCTGCTTTCTCTAACATCGTCAAACCATACAGACCATACCACTTATTTAATTTCTAATTTCCATGATAATCCATTCCTTTAAAATTCAACATGATCCATATCTCTATTCCGAGTCGGCTTTGTTGAAACTCAAGATATATACATACACACACACACACACACACACACACACACACACACACACACACACACACACACACACACACACACACACACACACACACACACACACACACACACACACACATATATATATATATATATATATATATATATGTTTTCCCTCGATCTTGAATATTAGACGACTATAAATTAAAGCTTACGTTTCCCTTGTCTTCGATCATTCACTCCCTAACCAATTGGTTGATTTTCAAAAGTTGATACCTTCACTTCAAGGACAAATATGTATACTTTCTTTATAATGACCAATTGTTTAAAGAATTTTAAAGGCTCTTTGAAATTTTAGGGATATAGTTGGAAGTATGATCAATGATGTACAATGGCAAGACAAAAGCGCACTGTCGCCATTTACTTGAATTATCGAGACTGTGGGTTCACTGCAGCCAGCAGCGCACTGGCGTGGCATGAACCCTAAGTGGAAATAGTTTCAAGTATACATAAGCTACCGAACGTTACAAAATACTATGTCTTGTTGTCCTATCTTGAGCTTCAAGTTAGTATGTTAATATTAAACAAAGCTAACAAGATATTCGATGTCGTATCCTTATTGGAGTCACGAAACCAAGGGTTTATTGCAGCTAGTTGTACACTGGCGGGACATAAATTCTTAGTAAAGTGACCCCGGATGTGCTTACGATTTTCGAATACCATGGAGGCTACGTTCTTTATTGGCATGTGACTATTAAGTTTTCAAATTAATTTGTGCCTTATTTCTAGTTACAATCTTCTCAATAAACTAGTTGTTCTTTTCCTCCATATCTTCCTATTTTTGAATCGTCATCTTTTAAACTTAATTTGATTTTCTTTTACTAGATTCATAATCACACCTAGATTATGATTCTATGATCATGCTTACACAATCGATCGTGTTAGAACGATTCCAATTTGGATCATCCTTAAAGACCTTTTGGTCACGACTAGACTATTCGATTCTATTTCGATCGTGCCAATTCGCATCCTATCCTAGAATTCGATTCTATAATCGTGCCTAAATAATTTTGTTTAACTAATTATTCGTACCAAGACGAGTTCGATTTTGATCGATCCTAAACAATTTTGATCATGACTAAATTATAGTCGTGCCTATATCTCAACTTAATTATAGCTAAGGTTTATATCTTCATACCAACTATGGTTATGACTAATTTGATCATGAATCATATCACCCCTTGATTATATCATTTGTCGTTTTATTCGTACCAATTGAAATTTTTCTTCTTGATTATTCTCCGTAGTCGTGCCTAATCGTTCCTTTTAAATTCCTAGGAGAAAGTTTTTCTAAGGTGGGTATAATCATAAGCCACTTTCCGTTTTCTTGCAATTTTTCTATTTATTTTAAGTAATTTTCCAAATTAAGAAGTAATTTTCATTTTATTTCTATTATAGATATTTTTGAAAAGAAACGAGATTTGCAAAATTTTAGAAGGGATTTTATTCTAGGATTATTTGAATTACTACTTTTATCAAGTATTATATTAAATTTAAATTATTACTATATTATTTTAGAAGATATTGTATTTGTGAAAATATACAGATATAAATATTTGAAATACTCTTAACAACATCTTGACAATTGATTTTATTATAAGGATTGTTTAAAGTAATAGGTATTATTTTAGATAATATTTTATGATTGATTTTAAGCACAATTGGGTCAACTCCCTAGTTCCCGAAATCCCTCTTTCAGAATTTTCAAAAAAAAAAAAATCGGGGTCGAAGGTAGTTTTCGTCAATATATTGTTTATGATTATTACTTTTTAACAAACTTGTTTCAAAAAAAAAATTTGAGAGCATTTTAGAGCCTTTAGAGTTTCAAGACTTGTTCGTCCTCCTTTCAAATATTACGATTAATATTTTCTTATCCTAACATTTTTCTATCTTTTCACCGATCCACCAAGTCCTTCTAACTTAGTAGTCCTTAAAAATTCAAGGACGAATTTATTTCTAAGGTGGGTAGATTTGTAACTCCTCTTTTCGGATTTTCAAAAATAAAAATAAATAAATACTATATTTGTGTAAAGGTTATTTTTTCGAGACTTTGCAAGGGTATTTTGTGATTATTTATAATATTAAAAACTAGCTTAAAATTGAAGTACTGTTTGGTTTTAACAAAAAAATATTTAAATTGATTAGAAGATTTGGTTAGTACTTTTGGGTTTTCAAATTATTGATTTCGAAAATTGTTTTGGAAAACATAGATAATTTTAATAATAAAAATATTTTTTAAAAAGTATTTTGAATAGAATTTATAAAAAGTATTTTCATTAGTGATGGTAGCGAGTATTATCTTCCTGTAGTAATTAATGATTTGATAATTACTTTGTATGTTTAAATCATTTTGATAAATATTAAATATTATTTACATTACTATCTTGATCATTTCATTGATATATACTTATATTCATAAGATTTAAAAACTACTTGATATTATCAAATATTTATTTAAACTAGTATTGATTTTAATTAATTAATGGATAATGAATTAGATTAATTTTGACTTAAAATATTTATTTGATAATTAGTGATAACCATTGGAATATTATAATAATTTAGATAAACCGAATTTAGGCGTCCTTATCTAACTATAAGACTGGGACTTAATATATGTATAGATGTAACTCTATATCTCGTTCCCCTCTCGGAAAACCTCTTCTACACCTCTTCGTTCTCACGACACCTCCCTGCCAATACCACCAGTACTCAACCAAGACAACCACGTCTCCACCCGAGTCGTCATCTGGCGTTGTTCCACCACCTTGTTCAACTACGTCGCTATCGCGAGTTCAACTCGAACCCGGCATGGACCTCGCTGCCACCCCCATCGATTCCTCCATGGCCAACCATGGCCGTAGCCATCTCCGTCACCTCTGTAACCCTGTCACCATCGTCTCCACCGCCTGGGCCGCCCCGACTTCCCCTTTCCTCCACAACCATAACCATTTCCCTGTTACAACCACCATCACTGCCATCTCCGGTCACGATCATATCTATGACCACTACCAACACAGCCAATACACAAATGTGCCAAAGTGTCCGTGTCTACATTCATCTCCTTCATCCAGTTCCTTACAATAACTCTGTGTCCAACACCCCGGACACAGGACACTAGAAACAACAAAACAAAAATACCTAGCCCGAACCTACCCTGACCAGGCTCTAAGTGCTGCCTCGACCCGTTGAGGCCCATCGTGACCATTGTACGACCTCTCCATCGATCCCTGCATCCACCGTGCCCGGCCTTACGCTTTCTGGTTTGCAGCGCCGCACGACCCCCTCGTGGTGAGCCCTTCCGCATCCGGCGCGTCAAAGCCTCCCGGCCATCCACGCGCGCGGGCACCTTCCACCAGGACGACGCTCCCTCCCACCGTCGCACACTTCCTCGCTCGCTGTCACGTCCTTCCGTCTCTTCCGGTGAGCTCACTCCACCGCTCCTTCCCCGAATCATCATCAACTGACCTCAAATCTAGACCTCCTTCGTCGCCTCTACCATGTCACGCCCCACTTCTAAATGTATGGGATTAGGGCCTAACCTGGCCAGCTGATACGACCTATAGTGAGCTACCCAATTTAATGGACTCACTTAGGCATACTACGCTGTAAAAGAAACTAACCAAACACAGGCAAATATCTAAATCTCATCCATAAATGACATAGAAAGGAAGTACTAAATATATACACAGAGTAGTCTGAAAGTTCAAATACAACTGAAAGGAAATACAAGTATGGTAGAAACAATCCCATAGTACATCAAAATGAAAGTACATGAATGGAAGATAACTAGCTAAGAGTATCAGCTAACTAGATATGAAACTCTCAGCCCAAGTAGCAGCATACCGAGGTCAAGGGAACTCCTCGGGGTAGACCTCGTAGTCCTCGGCAAAGTCTCCCGCCTGAGCTCCGGCACCGTAAACCGTCGAGTATGTGTGCTCGTCGGGATCTGGAAAAGAACCAGATCCTCAGAGGACATAGCAAGATACAATAGGGATATGCCATAAAGTAAATACTGATCTAAACATAAGAGGGAGCGCTAACCAATCTAAGTGAATGCATATAAAGACAACTTTGGAATGCATGGGTAGGTAAAAATAATTCCGTCGAAGCACGGGCCGACGTTGGATCACGAGCCAAAGGATTTGCGTCGGAACACGGGCCAAGCATCGGATCACGAGCCGATTAGCACAATACTAGCGTACCTCCCGACCGAACCTAGCGCACAGCTAATGGCCGCTGCCGGATATACCCACTAGTAAGGGCCCATGCCCATAACCGGGCCCCCACTGAGGCTAACATAAAATAATGTAAATGTCTGTCCCATACGCCTACTGGTTGTCTTTTCCGCCCCGTGATGTATAAGTCATATCGGTGACCCAACATCTACTCTCTATAAAGAGTCATCTATCTAGGACTATTGCTACCCTATATGTGCCGTCACACGAGCCACTCGCACTGATGGCCAGTCGAGAGCGACAGCGCATGCTATGATCTGATCTCACTCAGTGTCGTGTCGTAACACGTGTCATGGTCAAGGGAGTTGTAACAACAACTCCGCAACTAAGGGTATGTCGTCTAGAACTAGGCCAAGTGGGTAGCCCTAAGTGTCGATGCCAACATCGACCATGCCCGGGTACTACCAAAATACGTCATAATGGCGACAAAATTAGCGACTCCAAATAAATACGTCGCTAAGTTTTGTGCTTTTAGCGACGTTTTATATATACGTCACTGAACGTCACTATCAGCGACGTTTGAGCGACAGTTAGTGACAGAAATTATGTTTTGGACAACTGATGTCGCATTCTAGTCGCAAAACGTCACTGTTTTCTTATTCAGCGACGTTTCGCGATGCCACTTTTACGACGTCGTCAGGTTTTAATAAATAGCGATGGTTAGCGACGTCTTTAACTGACGTCGCTAAAACATTTCATATAGGGTTCTGGCCCGATCGATTTTTTAATCTTTTTTACCCAAAATTTTCTAATCTCCCTTACCTTGCCTGCGGCGACCCCCTGTCCGACGACCCCATTCCTCCGACGACTCACTCCCTCCGACGACCGTCTCCTCCGCCGCTGCTCCAGCCCCGGCGATCCCGACCCAACCCCAACACTGTGTCGGTAAACCCTAACCCTATCTCCCTTTTTCTGATGCGACACAAACATGACCCTTTGACACACACGTGGATACTTTGACACACACTCTGACACTTTGATATTTTGACACTTTGACAACACGTGGACACTTTGACACTATTAGGCCTCGTTTGGTTCACGGAAAGGAAATGTATTCCTTTGTATTTTCCATAGGAATCAGAAAGTAGGATTCCTGTCACATTTCCTTTCCGTTGTTTGGTTGGTGTAAGAAAGGGAAGCAAAAATATAACAATGGAAAAATATAACAATGGTAAAATAGGAAAGGGAAAGGGAATAACAATGGTAAAAATATAACAATGGTAAAATATAACAATGGTAAAATGGTAAAATAGGCCTCGTTTGCCTCCCTACTTCCTCGTTTGGTTCACCAATCGGAAAGTAGGATTCATGTCACATTTCCTTTCCGTTGTTTGGTTGGTGTAGAAAAGGGAAGCAAAAATATAACAATGGTGAAATAAGCATTAATGGTAAAATAAGCAATAACACATGGTTACTTTTGTAATAAATATTGGAAAATAAGGAGGGAAAATGAATCACATGGGTTATGAGTGGAACCATATTCCCTCTAATTTTCCCTTTGTGAGGAAATTGATTCTCAAGTTTGTGGTTACCAAACAAAGGAAAGGAACAACTTTCCTTTCCTAATTCCTTAAATCGGTGAACCAAACGAGGCCTTAGGATAATGTGTATAGATGAGGACTAGGACAATAAGTATAGGTAACTTCAAGATAGGAATTGTTTTACCTATGAGTAGGTAATGGCTTTACCTAGAGTGACTAGGTAATATATAGGTTTAGGAAGCCTATAGGTGTAATGGGTTGACACATGGGTATGGGAGATACCTATGTTGTAGTGTATGGGATATTGAGTTTGGGTATTGGTTTTTACTAGAGTTAAGGATAGGCTAGTGTATAGGTAATTAGGTAAATAGGCCATAGTAATGGTTTTACCTATGTGAATAGGATATTGGTAGGGCAAATACATAGGGTATTAGCCTAGTATAGACTAGAATACCTTGGTAAGGCAACGTATGGCCCTAAAAACCTAGGTGTGACCTAGTTTGACCAAGTTTGGCAAGGTATTGACCCAGTTGTCCTAGTGTGACCTAGAAATGACTTGGAGACCTAGAATTGACCTAGTATATCATGTTTATGATTCCAAAACACCAGTTGACATTAATATTCTATATTTAGGTCTTCGAGGTACCGTATCGGATATTGTTGACATTTCACACTACCAAAATAAGTCAAGTCAACGACGAAATAAGTCAATCCTAGAGTGTATAGAGTGAGCCTCCCTACTTCCTTCCTTTTCATTCGGGTCATTCAGTCGACTATTCCGTATCATAGGATATCTACCTCAACCTCACCCTAGAGAAGTGTGAAAATATTAATGTTAACCAAGGTTCACAGTAAAGAGAGGGAAAGAAACTACATAGGATACATCATATCTATTACCACTTGTTGTATCATGATTACTTTTACAAGTGTTTAAACGATGTGCATGTATCTATCTTACAGAATTATCCTCAAATGGATATGGAGCTGAATTACTATCTGCGAAATCGTTCGTGGATGTACAACCGTCATCCTGATGATATGTGCGGTGTACGGGATAAATTCGTAGAGGGTGTACACCAGTTCCTGCAGTTTGCCAAGGCGTTCCCTCAGTACATGGATGGTACCAAAATTAAGTATCCATGTGTGAGATGTCGCAACTTGAAATATCATCCAGAAGTAGATGTCACGTATCATTTATACTTGAAGGGTTTCACATCGAATTACTATCAGTGGAGCGAGCACGGAGAACTTGTATCTTTAGCATCGGAGTACGAGCCTTATGTGGATGTCCACAACAACGCTCTTTACGACGATGGGTTGGTGAACATGGTTTTTGATGCGGCCAGGCCTAGTTTCGATCTGGATGATCATGATGCACCTGAGGAGGCACCGAACCCCAATGCTGCAAAGTTCATGGAGTTGCTGGAGAATGCAAGGACTCCATTATATCCTGGTTGTGAGGATCATTCACCGTTGGAGGTGGTTACAAGATTGTTGAGCATCAAGTCCGATTTTAACATGTCGCAAGATTGCTACAACCGTCTTATGGAGTTGCTTATAGAAATATTGCCTGAGGGTGCGAAGTTGCCTAAATACTTCTACCGGTCTAAGAGGATGGTTAGATCGCTCTGGATGGGATACAAAAAAATCGATGTCTGTCGCAACGGGTGCATGTTGTACTACAAAGACGACAAGGATGAAGACGCCTGCAGATTTTGTGGTGTCGATCGCTACAAGGCATGTGGTAGAGAAAAGTCTGTCGGTGCCAGGAAGCCTACCTCTTCGATGCACTACTTGCCGTTGACGCCGCGGTTGCAGCGGTTGTTTATGATGAAGGAAACTGTAGAAAACATGAGTTGGCATAAGCGGGAACATATCGAAGGAGTGTTGGATCACCCATCTGATGGAGAAGCATGGAAGCACTTTGATCGAGAGTATCCAGATTTTGCTTCTGATCCGCGTAATGTCAGATTGGGTCTCTGCTCCGACGGTTTTACCCCATTCGGACTTTCGGGATCCCAGTATTCGTGTTGGCCTATGATCGTCACCCCGTACAATATATCGCCTTGGATGTGCATGAAGACTCCGTATATGTTCCTCACCGTTATTATCCCAGGTCCGAACAATCCGAAAAGGAACATCGATGTGTATTTACAGCCGTTGATTGATGAACCCAAAGATTCACATGTATTGTCTTGGTTAGTGAATTAGAGATTTCATGAATCAGTAGAACCTGAGAAATCAATCTCAGATATTAGAGGGGAGAGCCTGTTTTCAATAGTTTTGTATGCACTAGTGGGGAAAACTTCTCAAGTAGGAATATTTAGCATGCATCCTAAATCTTGATGCCAACTTTCTTTTTAAATATAGGATATAGTAAGGATTACCATATAGTGATTTGAGAGTAATTTTAGTGTACTAATTTGATAAAGGAAATAAATAGTTTAACTTGAATTTTTAGTATATTCCAATTGTATTAAAATACTTGATAGGTAATCTAGAATTTAGTTAGGCATGTTAGAATTGCAAGATACAATTTAGAGATTGTGTAATATTAACCGACTTGTATCAAATATTACTCAGGAGGACATCTAGCCCCGATCTTCACCCGTACTTCCTGGAGCAAGGCAAGTACATTCTATGGTTTTGATCAGTACATTTTCTTGTTCTTTATTGCTGACACACTGCGACACGTTCATGATCTTTTCTGGCTTGTTCTTTCATGATCTTACTTGTATCTTGGGGTAGGGAAATACTCTAGATATGTGACCAAACCCGGATACTTATTCATGATCTTTAGCTTAGGCCTCGCACAGTGCACGCGGGTCCTAAGTCGTACCATATATGATCTTTCAGGATCTTTCATGCTCTTTCATGGTCTTACCCAAGCCGGTCACATATCATAGAAGTATTTCAAATTTATAACACACATGTTCAGGATTTTGTTCTTACATTAGTTTCCTATGATCCTGATCTTGATTTTAGCTATAGTCGTGATCTTTCCTGCATCTTTATATAGTCGTGATCTTTCATGTATCTTTGTAGCAGTAGTTCATGTTCTTCATGTTCTTTACATACCTTGTTCTTATCCTGTTCTTTCAGCATTTATTTCCCATACCATGATGTTATTGTTCATTACCTAGAACTGTACTTTGCTCCGCTCCTGAATAGGATATGTTGCAGGTATGCTTGCAGGATATGGTTCTACTCTATGGGCCAGAGCCCAAGATTTAGCTGAGCAGGATGAGGCTTAGCTTGAGGTTTCAGGTTTAGACTGTTAGCTTTACTCTTAGATATTGTCTTTAGAATTCATGTACATTTCATTCTTGATGACTCGTACATTTACATACATAGAATTGTGGATTATGGTGATCATTCTGGGATACGTTCTTAGATGCTGTGATTATATATTTTTATGTTTATCTAGTAGATTTCCCTAGTTTGGTACAACTTACTTTGTTGTGTCTCACGATAAAGGCTGGACGTGTCCGACTCGTAATGTAAGTATTACAATATGTTATCTTAATTTAATACTTCGTGTCAATTTTAATATAACTTAGTAAATATGATATAAATAAATATTCATGTAGTTAGTAATAATAAGTACATTAATTAGAAATTAGAAATTATAGAGTACTATCCATACTTTCTAGGCCGAGTATCAGAGGTTGCGGGAACGTACGGCTGCTAGTGCACCTAATGCAGGAGAGGCCGGTACTTCCTCGCAGCCCACTCAAGCTCCGTCGGCAGACGAGCTGTGGATGACCGCCGCTGGTGGACTCCGTAGGGGTACGTACTACGGTACGGGATCCTATGGCACCCTAGTTGTGACCCAGTCCTCTAGGGCATCTCCTGCTAGTGTGCATGGTCCACAGCCATCCCAGGAGTTTGCCCGAGTCCACCAGATGATGGAGTCTCTCTGTGACGACCTGCTACGATAGATCGAGGAGCAGTCTCAGCACCCTACGGACGATCCTGTGCTGCTAGCACGATTGGATGCACTCGATCGCGATATTATAGAGCTCATGGAGACGACCGAGAGGACAGAGCGCAGCGTTGTAGGGTTAGAGCACACGGTGACGGAGCTATAGACAGGACAGGTGACCATGGCCGAGAGGCTGAGAATGGCGCAGGATTCGATGGTCCAGAGCAGTGATAGAATGTTATCTATCATGGATTCATACCACCAGCGACTTACAGCGTTGGAGCGTGCTGGTCCTCCGGGTGCGCCTTCATCGTCGTCGACTTCGCCGCCTCCACCGCCTTCTTCTTCGACACCGACTCCACCGACGTTACTGTCTGCTCCATCGGTATCGATTTCACTTGAGGAGTATGAGTTGTTCTTATCCCTTCGTCGCGGTGGTGCCCCTCCTGCACCAGATCCCTAGTAGTCCTAGTTAGGACTGTTTGTTTGTGTTTGTTTGATCATTTATTTGTGACTTGGATATTTGTTGGTTGTGTAGACTTGGATGTTTGGATCCTATTCTATTTGTTGGTTGTGTGTAGACTTTGGTTATTTGGTTGTAGACTTTGTTATTTGGTGTAGACTTGGTTATTTGGATCTTATTCTATTTGTTGGATCCTATTCTATTTGTTGGATCTCATTCTATTTGTTGCCTGCTATATTGTGTTATACTATTGTTTATGTTATTATTCGTTTCAATTGGACGTTAATGTGCTTCTGTGGTTTACGTTTAGAAGTCAATCTAGGCCAAAGTCAACTCTTGGTCAACTTTGGTCAACTCTAGAAGTCAAACTAGGTCAACTATGGTCAAACTAGGTCCAACAAGTATAAATTAGGTCAAACAAGTCATTCTAGGTCTAAACAAGTCTAGTTTATGTTAACTAGGTTTAACAATCGTTCTAAGTCCTAACAAGTCTACATTAGTCTAATCAAGGCTAAACTAGCCTATGCTAGTATATCAAGTCCATACAACCTATACAATACAAAGTCAAAACCAACATCACAACCTATTATTGCATCTAGGCCTACACATGGAAATCATATATCACATACATATATATATACATATAGGCTACCTATATGTATACCACACATACATATATATAATATATATATATATATATAATGGTACACACACATAATATAATATATAGGATACCTACATATATACATAATATACTTAGATGCATATTACATACACATACATATTTATATATATTACATTATATATATATATATATATATATATATATATATATATATATATATATATATATATATATATATATATATATATAGGAAGATAGAAAGATAGAGAGTTAGAAAGAGTGAGGTAAAGGGAGAGTGCCAAGTGTGTGATAGAGAGTGAGTGTGTGTGTAGGAGTGACTGAAACCTGTGTATGTAGGGACTGAAACCTGTGTACAGTGAGGAAAAACAGTGTGTGTGTGATTGTGTGTCATTCACATGGGTGTGTGTGTATATGGCCTGTGTTCAGCAAAACAGGGAACCAAATGTTGCAGGAACCATGTGTGTTATTGAGTATTCATTCCTGTTGGTTATGGCTCAATCATTCAAATACTCAAATCTGGAATGTGGACTGTCAAGTCCTAATACCCAAGTAAAACCCAAACTGGAAATGAGGGGACTGTGCAGACCAAATCTCAGGTTTACATATTCCAGATTTTGAAAAACAGTCTAATATTGGTTATGGTTATCTTTTTAAACTGCAGGAAGAAAAGGACATTCTGTATTTTATTTTTTTATTTTTTTGCAGATTTAGCAATGTTTACCGACGTTTACCGACGTCCACCGACGTACGTTTGCGTCGGTAAACGTCGGTAAATCTGCAAAATTTTCCAGGGTACCGACGTTTACCGACGTCCTTATACGTCGGAGAACGTCAGTAAACGTCGGTGAACGTCAGTAATAATTCCAGGAATTACCGACATTTAGTAACATTTTAAACGATGGTACACGTCGGTAAATTCTCAGGATTTTACCGACGTGTAGCGACTTTAAACACGTCGTTAACCCACCGACGATACGACAATAAACGTCGGTAAATTTCTAGAATTTTACCGACGTGTAGCGACTTTAAACACGTCACTAATCCATCGACGACACGACGGTAGACATCGGTAATATACCGACGTATATATACGTTGGTAAACGTCGGTACTTGCGACGTTTGGCGACGTTTTAAAGATCAGCGACTAACGTTTCTGCGACAAGTCCAAAACATCGGTAATTGCGTCGGTAAATATTGTTAGTAGCGTAATTTGTCGTTTTAGCGACGTCTTTGGGCGTCGCTAAAATGACTTAATTTGGTAGTGGGGGTAATCCCGGACTCTATTAATCAGATCTACGCTAACAAGAGTATAATGATGTAAATGTAAAGACAGTAGTACAAGGCAAGGTATACTTGCCTTCAATCCCGCAATATGAAAATAATGCTTCGGTCCCTCCTGCCTCAATCACGCCGTCCAAAGGACCTACAATCACACAACCAAGGCTCACAATATGCTAGATGAACATCCAAGACCATACATCTATCCACACACAAAGTAGAAAGTACGTTATTCATACGGGATACCACATTCAAATACTAAGTTACATTTACCTAAGAAAGTGCACATACAACTCTTCCTACATGTTAGGGACATACACCTACAAGAATAGGGGCATAACCACAAGTTGCTCACGAGAAGTACATATGTACAAGCATAGAAATTATCTATATACAAATCATATTTTATATATATAATACACAAGTATCCCTAGAGCATATATATATATATATATATATACAAGTATAGGAATTTATGTACGTAAGTCCTATATATTTGAAATGATACGTGTGTACATGAGTGTACATAGGGCTTATACATACAAAGTACAATCACCGTAGATAATGAGAACAAGTGGGTGTAGATATGTATATATATACGTGTAGAGAAAATATATACATATATATGTACATAGAGACAAAGTATCTATTTTTATTTATATAAAATACATACATATATTTGAAAGAGTTTATATATGTACATATATACATAATGAGGCTAAGAGTATATATATATATATATATATATATATATATATATATATATATATATATATATATATATATATATATATATGAAAAAATGTCTCTGCTTCTTCTTCCTGAGTTTCCTTTCCTTCCCCGCCTGGGAAGCCCCTAGGGCTTCCCTTTTCCGGCTCTCCTCCGGTGGTTTGTGTCTGCCGATGACCCATCCTTGGCCGGCCGGCTGCGTGGAGTTGATCAGTCAACTCTACCCCCCTTTTCACCCTCATCCTGCACTCCCCCTCTACTTCCCTTCCGCTCTCCAGCCTCCCAGTCTAGAATCCATCCCCCCGGCGTCCGCCCCTCCAGCCGCCCCCCTAGCCCTCTGCTTCTCCCCCTCCCGGGCCCCTTCCCGCCTCCCCCTCCTCCAGTTCGGTTTCTAGCTACCCTCCGCCATCTCGCGTTCTCTACACCCCTCACCCGTGCCTGCATTCGCGGCTCCTGCATCCGTTTGGGCTGGTCGACCAGCATCCGTGTTCGCCCGCAGCTCCCATCCTCTTCACCAGCTCCCCACCGCACACTTGTCCATTCCCGCTCCAGTTCGAAATTCAAACGGAGCAGTCTTCTCCTCGGGGGGGTCGCCCACCTACGGTACAGGCTCTGGAGGACTTCCCTACTGGCATCACGTGGACGGTTCAGTCAACCAACACCACGTGGTGGGCCACCCTCATTTATTTTCTGCTGAGCATAATCTTCCAACGCCCATATTTTCTCTCGGTGGAGCCCACTCCCCTATGGTTTTTACGTGCTAGGCCTAACCGCTCATCCCTTTGGTGGGACCCCCCTTTCATTGAGTTTTACGCGCCTGCCTCTCTGTTTTACGTGCTTGCCTTTCAGTTCGCGTATCCAGTGGATGGCGCCTCTCCCTTTCCTTACGCGTACTCTTGGACCTCTGTAGCCGCCGCCCCCCGCGCGTCCTCCTTTATGTAGTATTCCTCCGAGGCCCCGCTGAGCGGGCCGATTTCCCCCTCCGTCCCTCTTGAGGTCCCCGCCGGCTGCCCTGAGGGCCCCACTCCGTCGTCTCTCGCCGACTCCGTCGCGTTCGAGGCCCCCGCGTCCCTACCAGGCTCCAGCTCGATCACCCCTCCCCTCATCCCCCCCCTCTGTGGCCCCCCTCGGCTTCCAGCTCGTTGTCCTTCGGTCAGGTGCCTCCCCCTCCCCCCGTAGTTTCGGCGAGTCATCTCGCCTCTGGTGGCGCGGGAAGAGGTAGCCCTTCCCAGGCGGCCCCGGAGGCCCATCCTCTCCTGGGCGTAGTTAGATCGTTTGAGGCGCCACCCCTTGTGCTCGGTGAGACCTCTGGATCCTTGGGCCCTTCTTCTCGCCCCGGGTAGTCTCCTTTCCAGGCTGCTCTTCTGCCCCCCTACGGGGAGATTCAAGATCCTCCCTCGTCTGGTACAACTAGATTTCCTACGCCGCCAAGTTGTGCCCGGACTTAGCGTCAGCTAAAGGTCTCTTTTTTCGGACGTCCCTCTCCCGGACATTGAGTACTCCCAGGAGTCCACAGTGCCTTTGGTTCCGTTTCTAAAGCGGAACTATCATCTCTTTCATCCTCTTTTCCCCACACTTTTATCCTCAAATTTTCGAACGGCTGCCCCAAACTCTCCAAGGTGCAGGAGACGATTGTCAGTTGGAGACTCCCAGCGGAATACCGCGTGGCCCCCCTCGACCCTAGACATATTCTTCTCCACCTATCATCCGATGGCGACCACAGGAACATATGGTCCAAGGGAACATACAGAATAGATTCCCACCAGATGAAGATCATCAAGTGGTCAGCGGACTTTAGCACCAAAGAAGACTCAGTGCAGGTCGCCGCCTGGGTCACACTGCCTAATCTACTTCTCATCTTCTTTGTCACAGCTGCACTTAGGCATATAGCCAACTCCTTCGAAACATATATAGCCACAGCGCCTGAGACCAGCAACCTCACCAAGGCTCACTATGCCAAAATTTGTGTGGAACTCGGACCTCAACAACGAGCCGCCCAATTTCATCTCTATCGAGCTGGATAACCAAACCCACACCCAACAAATTCTCTATGACAACCATATCATGTTCTGCAACCACTGTCATTTAAGAGATCACCTCCCTAAGTACTGCTACCGTCTTCACCCGGAACTAAAAAAGAAAACTCTCCGAAACGACGTCCAACCATCAGAGGGAAGGACTCCCAAGCCACCCCTCCTACCTCTTCCGAACTCACATACTTGATTTGAATCCAGCGACGGAAAGTCAGAGAAGAGTGAATCCCCCCGCAAAGCCTTGATCCCCTTCAACACCCAAGCCATAACTCTCTCCAAACAATTCGACGTTCTCGATTCGGGAGAAGCAAAATCGGAGATCGAATCCCCCCAAGTCGACCGTGCTCCCATCGAGTCGCCCACCAACCCAGAGGATGTAGAGGCGACCACGGCCACCGTTGACCCAGATCAACAACAAACCAACGAAGGCGCGGTGGAAGAAGACCTAGCAATTCTAGGACCAGACCCAGTGCAGAGAGGACTACAGGTCCTAGCCGCAGGCTATCCTCTACAGTAGACTATTCTCCGGATAGGGAATGTCAATAACTCTATAGTGATTCCTCCCGAGAATTCGATCCTGGACTCCGCAAGGGAATCAATAAGCCCTCCCCCGAACCCACAAGAGCAATCTATTAGCGAGCCCACCACCTCGTCAAAGATAGGAGCACCAGTCACTGAGGCCAAGGTCAAACAAGGTGTAGCAGAAATCTCAACAATCCAAACTAGATCTGCTGCCAAGCGGATCAAAAAACCCACCCATAACATCCTTAATGCTTAACATCCTCTCCTGGAATGTCCGCGGCCTGGCGAACAAACCCACAATAAGGAGAATAATTACTCTTCAAAAAATCCATAAGATCGACATCCTCATTTTTCTCGAACCCAAAATTCTCCCCAAAAGATTAAAATCTATCCAGTTGCAACTCGGCCTTCCCACGGCCGTAGCAGGCAGATACGACATTTGGATCCTCTGCACGGAGGACGTCAACTTAGGAGTCATCCAGGTCTCCGGGCAGGCCCTCTCCTGCTGGTTTGAATACCCCATGATCCCGGAGCACGCCATCATCTCAGCGGTCCATGGCAGCTGCGATATCGCAGAGAAAAAATACCTCTGGAACGACCTACTTGACATCAACCCCCACTACAGCAACACACCATGGCTCTGTATTGGGGACTTTAACGCGGTTAATTGCAGAGAAAAGAAAATCGGTGGTCGCCCCCCTCCCATGTCGGTCATGCAAGATTTCAACAACTTTATCTCCAATGCTCATCTAGAACCCCTTCAGTTCACAGGCAACGTCTTTACCTGGTGCAACAAGCAGGAGGGTGACCGTCGACAATACTCTCGGCTGGACAGAGCCCTTACGAACACCTTCTGGAATGGAATGGGGTTCACTAGCAACCTGTCCCACCTCAATTCCTCTGAATCTGACCATGCCCCTCTGCTGGTTGAAATTAAAAACAATACCAATACATTCAAAAAAACTTCCAATTCCTCGACTTCTGGACCGAGCACCCACAATTTCTAGGCATCGTGATGAAAGCGTGGAACCATGAGGACTCCCCCAACCTCCTCTCTAGAGTGAGCAACAAGCTGAAAGCTACGAGAAGAGCTCTGTCCTATTGGAGCAAACAATCCTATGGGGACATATTTCAAGCCGTTTGGGTTACAGAGGATGACGTCATCCGTGTCGAAGCCAAGTTCGCCACGGACCGCTCCTTAGAGGCCATAAAAGTACTGAACCTCACCAAGGCTATGCTCAAATTCAGGCTCAAAGTGGAGACTGATTTCTGGAAGCAGAAAGCGAGGTTGAAATGGGACAGCGAGGGGGATAAAAACTCAAAATATTTTTATAACTGCGTCAACGGCCGCAGACAGAAACTTTCGATTCACAATACCACCGACGACAACGGGAACATCATCACTGACCAAAAGGGTATTCAAGCAGCAGCCACAGATTTCTATTCCAAACTATTCTCCAAAGAGACATTT
>JANAVB010003398.1:24496705-24559205 GCA_029216955.1 Iris pallida
AGGTAGGGAGATCCACTGGAGCTACTCCGGTATCTGGTAATACAAAACCAGCTGGGTCAGATCCCAGAAAGAGCAAGTGACACAAAGGAGGCTTCACTTAGGAACTAAAACCAGCAATTAGCACAAAACATAATAATATAATAAAACTGGAGATATGGTCAATTTTGATGATATACGATAAGATAACCATAGGACTATTCAGATAACCATGTTACAACCCTTAAACCAAACAATGACCGGGGTTGTAACCCTTCATCTGAACAGAACTTGGCTTCCCACCATTTATCGATAAAGTAAGGCACAAGCATTCAGGTCATGTAACAATCTGGTACAGGATCAGGACAAGACTAGACTATTTTAGACTCCATCCAATCAGATCATGGCTAAGTAATGAGTACGGTTTGATACTTTAACTAACTAGGGTTATCACAGGCCTAGTCACTAACAAAATGCAATGAGATGTTCCAACAACCACAAGTCATGCAGACCATCCAGGCTATTCGGACGCAAATTAGGGGTTGAATACATGTGGGTACATTGTCCAAAGAACACATGTACCCTTAAGTAGCTTGAAGGGTGCAACACATGACAGTGTGCTGGAAATGTGTCTTACTCGATGGCAGGCTACAGATCCCATGATGGGGCACCCAGATAACGGGATTGCCTGTAGCTGGAAAATCTCTTTATGACTACTGGATTAATCTAGTTATTAGCCTTAATCAGTTTAAGTAGGTACCCATGACCGTGGTCCTCAGGGGTCCCTGCCCGAGACATGATTCAAGACCATACTGGTTTACTTGTACAAACACAATCGTCTATGGTGTCCAGGCCATTTATTCTTGTCATGTCATGCTAGTCGTCGTAACAGCCTTCAATAGTTCCCACCATGCTTGCTTGTCATATTATGTCATGTCATGTTTACTTCATACCATGACGTGTATAATTATCATTTCAAACATATTAAATAATTCATGATTATCAAGTTCATGATAAAAGGCGTAAGGATATACAAGGGCAAAGGCATACGCCATAGGGACTCAAGTCTCTACGCACGAACCTCTACGCTAGGCTAAGGGGCCTCAAGTGTAAAGTGGCTTTAAGCTAACAAGAGCAAGGCGAGATAGCTCTACGCGAGCAAGGGTGCATGCGGGTGGGGTTTTACGCGAGCCAGGGCTTTACGCTAGCAAGCCGTAGGCAAGCGAGGCTCTACGCGAGTGAAACTCTACGCGAACAAGCTCTAGGACACACTCGAGCAAGACCCTACGCACGCGAGAGTCTGCTCGAGCCAGAGTATACGTGAGCACGATTCTACGCGATCACAATTTTACGTGAGCGGGAGGGCCCCGAGCGTAAAATTCGAATGAACTCGGCGTAGAATGGAGTACGCTGGCACGCAAATGCGTGTGCGTAAAAGGCTGAATAATACGCTGTCACGTAAAACGTAGGCATAAAGGCTATACACTACGCTAACACGTTAGAACGTGTGCGTAAAACTTTATCTTCTCCCCATGGCCAAGACAAGCAGGCGTAAAAGCTCACGAACTCAAGCACGCCCCATCTCGGTCAAGTCTCGATGAAATCCAACCATTCCAGAGCCAAACTTGCGTAAAATCCTACTACATGGAACTCTCTATTTCGAAAACAACCAAGTTTTAGAAGATCAAAACCACGAAGATCAAAAATGCTAAAACTTAGATCTACATGAAATGAGCTATGGAATTCGAAAATGCTAAATACTAAAGTGACTTAAAATCTCATGAGGAAGACAATAGAACAACAAAATCTGAGTTCCTCCCTGAAGCAAGTTGTACTTGCCTAAGTCTCTCTTTGGTCGGTGGAGAGAGTTAATGGAGGAAGGAGAAGAGTAAATAAAGAGAGAGAATGAGTTGGTGGGTTAATAAATGGAGGGGATGGTGGTAGGTAGGGGTTGGTCCACATGCAAAATCCGAACCAAGCCGAACCAAGCAACCGAAATGCCAAAATAAACCATGAAATGAGACATACAATATGAGTCAAAATACGTACACGTATACCAAACTATGTAATACGAACTACGGGTGTTACAACTCTACCCACCTTAAAAGAATTCCGTCCTCAGAATGTAATTAAGAGGCTAGAGAGGCAAGGACAAGCTATACTAATCACAGACAAGCTATACTAAGCAGTCTACCATGCAATCATTCATTCAAGCAAGGAATCGAGAGTATAAGAAATAAGAAGGATATTATACCTTACGAGTTAAACAGGTCGGGATATCACGATCGGATATCATCCTCACGCTTCCACGTTGACTCATCCAAAGAGTGATGACCCCAAGCAACAAGGACTAACTTGATAGTCTTGTTCTTGAGTATCTTCTCTCTTCGGTCCAATATGGACACGGGTCTTTCCTCATAGGAAAGGTTGGTACCAACAACCAATTCCGAATGATCAAGGACGTGACTAGGATTCAAGATATACCGTCGCAATTGGGATACATGAAAGATATCATGCACCTCACGTAACGACGACGGAAGAGCGAAATGATATGACACATCTCCTACTCGCTCTAGAATCTCAAACGGTCCTATGTACCTAGGACTAAGCTTTTCCCGTACGCCAAAACGAATAACGCCACGGTTAGGCAAGATCCTCAGGAATACATCGTCGCCGACAGAAAACTCAAGGGAACGTCGATGAGAATCGGCCCAATGACGATGGCGATCTTGTGCAACTCAAAGATGATATCTGACTTGTCTGACCACCTCAATAGTCTGCATCACCATCTCTGGTCCAAGCATTTGCCTCTCGCCTATATCATCCCAAGCTAAAGGAGATCTGTACTTCCTGCCGTACAAGGCTTCAAAGGGCGTCATCTGGATACTGGCCTGGAAACTGTTGTTATAGGAGAACTTCACGAGATACAGGTGATCTTCCCATGAACCACCGAAGTCGGGTGTACAAGATCTCAACATATCTTCCAAGGTTCATATGGTACGCTATGACTGACCATCTGTCTGCGGATGATAAGCTAAGCTGAACTGGAGGTGAGTTCCCAAACTCTCTTGTAGACTACACCAAAAGTGCGAGGTAAATCTTGAATCCTTGTCCGAGGTGATACTGGCTAGTACACCGTAAAATCTGACGATCTGCCTGAGGTACATCTCTACTAGCTGAGCCGTCGACTGACCAACTCTGAACGGAAGAAAGTAAGCCACCTTCGTAAGTCTGTCAACTATAACCCAGATAGCATCTCTTCCAGCGGGGGATCTAGGTAATTCCGTCATGAAATCCATGGTTATATGCTCCCACTTCCATTCTGGAGTCGACAAGGACTGAAGAAGTCCAGCCGGTCTCTGATGTTCAGCTTTAACTTGTTGACAAACTAAACACCGAGAGACAAACCGGGCTATCTTCCTCTTTATACCATTCCACCAAAAATGCTGCCGGATATCTCGGTACATTTTTGTACCACCTGGATGAATTGAATACTGAGAACTGTGAGCCTCTGTCAGGATTTCCTGTCTGATATTACCACTAGGTACACAAAGATGCCTCCCATGTCGAAGTATACCGTCCTCATGGATATATAATTTCGGTCTTCGCCCTGCTACACATTCTGCCCTAAGCCGTTGAAGCTTAGAATCTGCTGACTGAGCTAACTTGATCCTCTCAACTATACTAGACTGAACCTGCATACTGGCCATCAACGCCACAATGATAGAAAGAACAATTTCTATACCCATCTTCTGAAGAACTGCTAATAATTCTGGTTGTGCTGTTAGAAAATAAACTCTGGATCTTCTGCTCAATGCATCTGCTACTACGTTGGCCTTCCCAGGATGATACTGCAGGTTGATGTCATAATCCACAAGTAGCTCTAGCCATCTCCTCTGACGTATGTTGAGATCCTTCTGAGTGAATACATACTTCAGGCTCTTGTGGTCGGTGAAAATCTCTACCCTATCTCCATACAAGTAATGCCTCCACAACTTAAGTGCAAACACTACTGATGCTAACTCCAAGTCATGGGTTGGGTAATTCTTCTCATGATCACGAAGTTGACATGACGCATAAACTATTACCTTCCTATGCTACATCAAAACACATCCTAAACCTCTGCCAGAAGCATCACAATATACTGAAAATTCTCCAGTCCCATCTGGAAGCGTGAGAATGGGTGCCGTCATCAAGCCTCGCTTCAACTTCTTAAAAGATTCCTGACATTCTGCTGTCCAAGCAAACTGCACATCCTTGCGGGTCAAGTGGGTCATAGGTGCTGAAATCCTTGTAAAGTCTGAAATAAATCGTCGGTAGTAGCCGGCCAAGCCAAGAAAACTACGAACTTCTGCAATTGTGCTGGGTACTGGCCACGTCTCAATAGCCACGATCTTCTGGGGATCCACTTCTACTCCACCTCTGGTGATGATATGACCCAAGTGTAAAATGCGATCGAGCCAGAACTCACATTTACTGAACTTGGCGTACAACTGGTGCTCCTTGAGAATCTGAAGAACTATATGGAGATGTTGCTCATGCTTCGCCTCACTCTTGCTATAGACCAGGATGTCATCTATAAACACAATTACGAACTGATCCAAGTATGGCATGAAAATACGATTCATGAGGTCCATGAATACAACTGGCGCATTAGTTGCTCCAAATGGCATAACAAGGAACTCCCAATGCCCATATATCGATCTGAATGCTGTCTTCGGGATGTCCTGCTCTCTGACTCTGATCTGGTGGTATCCTGACCGCAAATTAATCTTCGAAAATACGGACACCCCTTTGAGTTGATCAAACAAGTCATCTATCCTCGGAAGAGGATATCTGTTCTTGATTGTCACTGAGTTCAAGGTACGATAGTCAACACATAGTCTGGACGTACCATCATTCTTTTTTACAAGAAGCATCGGGGCTCCCCAAGGCGATCCACTAGCACGAATGAATCCCTTGGTTCTAAGTTCTTCAATCATCTTATACAAGATCTCCAATTCTGAAGGTGCCATCCAGTAGACTCTCTCTGACACTGGTGCTGACCTGGGAATTAAATCAATGGTGAACTTAATCTCCCTCTCTGGTGGCATACCTGGAAGCTCCTCGGGAAAAACATCGAGAAACTCTTCTACAATTCTGGGAAACTGAACTGCTACTGCCACTGCCATCCGCAACACTGGAGGTGAAGATTCTCCTCTGCCTCGGAAGAATGAAAACTTTGGCTCACCAGGAATACTAAAAATAATCTTATCGATATGGCAATCTATTCTAGCATACTGGTCCCTCAACCAATCCATCTCTAAGACCACATCATAATCGGCCATCAGGAATTCTATCAACCTAGCGGGAAACTCTCTATCGCTAACTACGATCTGACACGAGAAAAACACTCTATCTACTCCCACAAGACCATTACCAGTAAGTATATTGAGCCTTACTGATAAAGACTCGGGTTCCAGTCCTATCCGTGTCGTGAATCGTGCAGACATAAATGAATACGATGCACCAGAATCAAATAATACTGATGCTGGAAAGGAGTTGACGAGAATAGTACCTGCCACTACCTCACCTGATGCTAACTCCTCCTCCACGGTTAAAGCCATCACTTGACCGTGCCCTCGGGGTGCTGGTCCCCTCTGTTGGAAACCTCTCTGGCGGTTCTGGGTCTGAACTTGGACTTGTGCATGCTGCTGGGGGTTCTGCTGCTGAAATGCTTGAGCCTGAGGCGGCAAGGGCCTCAGAAATGGGTACTGCTGCTGCTGCTGGACTGGTACTGGGGCTGGTCCCCTAACCGATGGACTAGAAAAGGTCAAAGAAGAGGAACTCCTCCTATTCGGGCAGTTCCCAACCCTGTGGTCTGGTGCACCACAAACCAAGTACAAACCCTGTGCTCTGTGACATTCTGATACCACGTGTCCTGGCTTCCCACAATGAGTGCAACCCATTGCGGAAGACTGCTTCTGCTGCAGCTGGGGATACGCCAGGGTCGAATACTGAACCGACGTAACAGAAGCCGCCCGCCTCGGAGCTCCAATGGTCAAAGCCCGAGCGGTCGGGGCTGGTGCTGAAGACTGGTTCATCTGGCCGTGAGACCTCTTCTGACTCCCGGTCCGATCTACAATCCTCTGGGAGATATACTCATGCCTCCTTGCTACTCTCAATATTGCATCAAAAGTCTGATGCTCAAACTGCTCTATTGCCAGTAAAATCTCCAGGTGGAGTTCCTGCTGGAACCGCTGAGCTCTGTCGAACTCGGTCGCCACCAAGGTGGGAGTAAACCGACTAAGTCTGGAAAACTCGGCCGTATACCCATCGACCGTCCTGCCTATCTGCTTCAAATTAGTGAACCTCGTCTGTAGGTCGTACCGAGCTACAGCGTCAAAATACTTGGTCCGAAATCGTCTGTAGGCAAGCGAGGCTCTACGCGAGTGAAACTCTACACGAGCAAGCTCTACGCGAGGACACACTCGAGCAAGACTCTACGCACGCGAGAGTCTGCTCGAGCCAGAGTCTACGTGAGCACGATTCTACGCGAGCACAATTTTACGCGAGCGGGAGGGCCCCGAGCGTAAAATTCGAATGAACTCAGCATAGAACGGAGTACGCTGGCACGCAAATGCGTGTGCGTAAAGGCTGAATAATACAATGTCACGTAAAATGTGGGCGTAAAGGCTATACACTACACTAACACGTTAGAATGTGTGCGTAAAACTTTATCTTCTCCCCATGGCCAAGACAAGCAGGCGTAAAAGCTCATGAACTCAAGCAAGCCCCATCTCGGTCAAGTCTCGATAAAATTCAACCATTCCAGAGCCAAACTTGCGTGAAATCGAAATTCCTACTACATGGAACTCTCTATTTAAAAAACAACCAAGTTTTAGAAGATCAAAACCACGAAAATCAAAAATGCTAAAACTTAGATCTACATGAAATGAGCCATGGAATTCAAAAATGCTAAATACTAAAGTGACTTAGAATCTAATGAGGAAGACAATGGAACAACAAAATCTGAGTTCCTCCCTGAAACAAGTTGCACTTGCCTAAGTCTCTCTCTGGTCGGTGGAGAGAGTTAATGGAGAAAGGAGAAGAGTAAATAAAGAGAGAGAATAAGTTGGTGGATTAATAAATGAAGGGGATGGTGGTAGGTAGGGGTTGGTCCACATGCTAAAACCGAACCAAGCCGAACCAAGCAACCGAAATGCCAAAATAAACCATGAAATAAGACATACAATATGAGTCAAAATACGTACACGTATACCAAACTACGTAATACGAACTACGGGTGTTACAGATTTATAGGGTGTTGTGTGTGTATGTATGATGTAGGAAAGATGTCATGGTGCTTGGGTTGAGTCCCGATGGGTCAGGTTGAGTCACAATTGGGTTTAATTGGGTCCCGATAATTAAATGACTTAAATTAGCCATTTATAATCATTGGTAAATAAATAGTACACGGGGACTTAATTGGATGGGACATAAGTGGCACGTGTGTAGTAGGCTTAAAATGGTCCGTGTCCATAACTTGGGTCGACCAGTTTGGGTCAAAATTGTGTCTCCAGTACAAGTTGGAATTAAATGTGACTCGGTGGGGTAAATCGGGATTGGGTCAATTGTCCGAAAAGTTGTACGATAAAAATGAAGCATAAGAGAGTGTGTTTGAGTGGGACACGAAGGTCATGGGTGTAGAGCGTATCGAGTAGATCGTGCATGACAAGTTGGTCTAGAGAAAATGACTAGCCTGTGCTCCTAATTTAAAAGTCACGATAATGTGTCGATAATAATCGAAAATAAAAGTAGAAAATTATTAATTACTTAGAAAATCATTTATAAATAAAATTCCAGAGGGCTTATAAATTGCGACACCTCGAGATCCGGCCATCGTGGTCGATGCCGTTGGCCCGGCCTCCAGAGCGCCACTACCAGGACCACCGGTACAGGGCGCCGACTCCTCGTGGCGAGCTGCACCCTCAGTCACGACTGGTGCTTCGTCCAGTATCGCGTTTCCTCTATGATGCCTCCCCTCCGTCCGACGCGAGCCCGACCAAGTGCCACCAGGGCGACCACGACAAACCCCTCTCTCCCGGTGAGCACGAGCTCCGTCCCCTTCTGTCTCTCTCTTTTCTTTTGGGTTGATTTCATTATATTCTGGTTGTTTCATATATTTACTTGTTTATTTGGGATTGGGCAGAGCCCATTGGAGAGATGGGTTGTCTGTCATTATATTTTATATCTAATATAAATGTGGTATACAGTATAATTATTGTATTGAGCTTTTGGGATGTGTTTAAAATAAATATAAGGGTAATAATACATAGGATTTTGGTTTGGGCCTTAAGCCACACTTAAATATATGAATATATGAAAGTATATTTTAAATTAATTTTGGGCTCTCAGCCCAGTATCTACAATTGGCCATACTGGCTAGTTGGATTTAAAGAAAAAGGGGAATATAACCATAGGCTTTAATTAATATTTTTAAAATCCATACATACATATATGGTATTTAAAGCTTGGGCTCTCTATAAATATAAATGATTTTGGGACTCGTATCGGTTATATCTAAATAACATTTAGTTCTAAAATTTTTATAAAGAGTAGATAATAATTATGAGCCCTATTTCATATTTGGGTAAACCCTAAATATATTATTGCATTATTTAACCTATTTTACATTGTTTGATCTAAAAGTATATTTTGACAATTATGGGTTTAGCCCTAAAACGAGCACTAGATTTTTAACCGTATTTATCCAAAATTAGTTTTTATTATTATTATATATATATATATATATATATATATATATATATATATATATATATATATATATATATATCTTATGTAAGAATTTCTTTTAAAGAAAAATCTTTATTGGACTAGATCAATCTTGACCGTGATAATCGTGCGTCCCTAATTCTTGCCAATCCTGACTTTCTCATATCAACCTAGGCTAAGAAGACTAATCTGGACTCAACGGAATTATCGGTTTCACCAACAAAGGACCCCAGACAAGTGCACTTTCTGATTGCTTTCGATTCATAATAGTCTTTCCATTTCATGTTTATGTATATGCTCTCTTGCTTATTGACACATTGTTACACAGATTAGTGTTATGGATCTCTACATATTTTATTTCATGATTGTCGTGTTTCCATGTTTCGTGACTTGTTCGAGTCTATGAGTACTAGTCGGAAGGAAAAATATCTTAATAGACATGTGGACTACCCAGAACTATCCTCCGTTTCTTTCGTGGAGAATAGCAGCTGCACACGACACGTACAGGGTTCCTGATTTACCCTCTAGCCATTCACATGTCGAAACTGGTATTTCAAAACATATAGATAGTTGTCTTTACTTGTTTTTCTCATTTTCTTCACCATTTGCCATGTCATCATAGTTACATGTTCTTTTTCTAGCTGATATATCATGTTGTAGAGTTATCTACTTTCTTTCGTGATTTGTCATGATATCAGTCTTATTTTCTAGATCATCTCACATATGTTATTTTCATGTCTTGTGAATTCTATTGTGTTTTCGATTTGTCGTCGGTTTGTGTGCTTATTCCATTTCTGACTGAAAACCAATATTTTTTAGGTTAGCTGTGGCTTCACTTAGCATTGGGAGATACATGTGTACTAGCAGTAGGGGTGAGCAAATACCGACCGCTACCAAAAAAACCGACCGAATACCGATTAAAGATATCCTGAAAAACCGAACCGAAATTACGTACCGATACCGAATTATCGAATCGATTAAAATATGGTATAATGGTAGTGGTAACGGTTTGAATGTAATACCATACCAAAAATATCGAACCGATTATATATATATATATATATATATATATATATATATATATATATATATATATATATATATATATACATTTTTTCCGTTAGAATGTTGTTCGTGATTAATTTTATATTACTCTTTTTCATTTTTATCTTTGTTTTAGTTGAAAATTAGTTTGTTAGAACTTAGAATGGATTTTGGTGGACTTGAAGTTATGTTAAGAATGCTAAGAATTGAGTTTTAGTCTTTTGAGCTCATATTTTTGTGTTTTCATATAATTTTGAAATGAATTTTAGTGTACTTAAACTTATACTAAGAATTAAACTTAGTGATCGTGTTTAATCTTTTAAGCTCTTTTTTAGGTGTTTGCGACTTGTTACATATTATTCTAATAAATTTGATTAATTGCTTGCTTGGTAAAGGCTTGGCTTTGAAATTTAATGCTTCCAAAAAAAGTAAAAAAAAATTCTCTAGGTTAAGAGGTTCATATTAAGTGTGTTGATTGATCAAATGTTAAATGGTAAAATATCAATACCAAACAAAAATCGACCGAATACCGATTTAACCGAAACCGAAAAAACCGATTCTAAATGGTACGATATTGGTATTGATTTTTTAAATACCGATTTAAAAAATATCAAAAAATCTAATCAAATACCGACCGATTATACCGACGCTCACCCCTAACTAGCAGGCAGAAACCTAGAGATTAGATAGATGTGGTATCATTTTCATTAAATGTAAGAACCTTGTATTTTTTCTAAAAATAAATGTTGTAAATATTGTAATCGATTTAGAAATGTGAATGAGCAATAAACATTATTATTATAATTTTGAGCATCTTGGTCGTGATAGCGTTCTACCGCCGACTCTGCGGCGTAGGCTGGCTTGGACACGTCTCGTATCCGAAAAGTGGGTGCGGGTCGTGACATAAGAAAATATCTACTACCTGGATTCGACTCCATAATTCTAAAATCATATTCCTCAAGGTCGGCATATGCCTCAACATAACTACCATTTATTTCACGTAATGCCATCTTCCGGGCTCTTCACAATTTGTGACGCACTATATGACTGATTATCTCTAATTAAATCAACTATTCTTGTCTTAACCCATGCAGCGGTAGCTAGTCGACGACGTCCTGTCGCAAGTCCAGTTAAACAAAAATGACGACTTTTTAGTGTACTAACTTTAACTATTTATCATTTTTCTATGGATTTGGCATATACTCTCGCGTGATAATTCTGTTGATCACAAGTATATATAATTTCATGGAAATTATTCATAGCACTAGCTGAACAACTAAAATAATGCTGAATTGCTAAACTACTTACAAAACTTCTAAATTTTGAACGATTGTCGAATGTTTGTCCTACAAATAATTCAGAAGTGTTAGAATTATCAATAGCATCATCATCATCTATCTTATAACCTGTATTTTCAATTAAATTGTCACTATTTTTATTGTCCTCCTCCTCATCATCATCATGATCATCATCATCATCATCATCATCATCATGTTCATCTAGTAAGGGAGCAATTGTTTGAGAAGAAGAACTAGCACCCGTTTTAACATGCTGGTAATTAGAAATAAATTTATCATTAGTTCTATTAGCAAAGGATGATACTTGAGTAACGTATAAAATAATATACGGTGATTGCGAATTAATCTCAAGAATAAAATTACATGCTTCTTCACCATCTATCAATAACATGTGGAACCAAAAACAGACTTTAATATAAATTGGTAACTAATAGAAAAATGTTCAGAAATTAAATTGTGTAAATTTTGTAAAGTAATATGGCGATAAATTGTAAAAAATTGGGTGTCACCTCATTCCTAAGATAACCCATTTACTCTACCTCTATGTGAGCATACTATTTTAATATTATGACCCATAAGAAAGAAGAAATAGTTTGCGAATGTTTAGCTATTGGAGAGTCGCGTTGCAAGGAGCGGGAGCTTGTAAGATGGAGAGATTAGCTTCCGTGCTATGAGTTGAAGCTTCCAAGCTTCAGAGAATAGCTTCTCTGAGAGATGGAGAAAGTAAATGTGTTGTTGTGGAGAGAGAGAGAGAGAGAGAGAGGGGTAAAACTTACCAATAAATAGAAAAAAAAAAAGACGTTGAAATGTAGCCGTTGGGATATAGAGTTAAAAAATATAGTCGTTGGAATGGGGGGTCTTCATGACATTCTCTTCTCTCCCACACTCCCCCCCCTCCCCCGCCCCCCGCCCCCGCGCGCCCCCCCCCCCCCCCCCCCCCCCCAGCGCGCCATCATATTTGGCGCCCCTCCCACCTTCTGCCCCCGTGCGCCATCGGACTTGGCGCCTCCCGCAGCGCCGCCCCCCCTCCCCCGCGCGCCAACTCAATTGGCTCACCCCTTTCTCACTCTGCCCTACCTAACAGCACGCCATGCGAATTGTCGTTTCGCTACTCGAATTGTAATTTTTTTAAACTTCTCACTTTTTTTTACAATTTAGCTAAAATTCTTTACTGTATATGAAAATTTGTGTAAAAAAAATTGACAATATTCTAGATATAATAACCCTCAAATATTTTTTAAAAAAACATCACCACAAACCAATTCCAAATACATGTCACTCTATATGCGTGGGATTCGATTCCGGTGTTTAGCTCACAAATGCACGCATACTAACACTATGCACACATCCTAACACGTCACTGACACGTAGTCCCGAAATACTATATAATTATATATTAAATATAAAATAATTTACTGGATCCACGTGTCGTGTGATCCCTAACGCTTTGATCAATCTTAGGTTCCATCGACCCAAAAGCCCCCTCACCCCTAAATACACTTTATACGGGGGCTCATGCGCAAAATACCCATCTATAAAAGCCACACCCATCCCCACAAAGTTCTCTCTCCTTCCAAGCAAATCCAAGAAAAGCCAGGGGCCTCCCTGCAAAAAAAAAAAAAAAAATGCTTCCCTACTCGACCATCGGCGAGGCGGAGGCGGCGCTCGGCCGGGGGCTGACCGGAGCGGAGTCCATCTGGCTCCGTTACTCCGCCGGGATCCCGGACTACCTCCTCTTTTGCCACAACATCCTCTTCCTTTTCGTTGTTTTCACTCTCGTCGCCCTCCCGCTGGCCCTGGCGGAGCTCCGGTGGCCGGCCCTCGTGGACCGGTACAAGATCCAGCCCAAGGTCCGGCACCCGCCGGAGTCGTTCCTCAGCTGCTACGTCGGTGTTATGAAGATCTTCTTGTTCGTCGTCGGGCCGCTGCAGCTCGTCTCCTATCCCTCCGTCAAGGTTAGGGTTAGGGTTTCTTTGGCTTCTAGTTGGTGGAATTAGTTGAAAAATGTAGTCTTTTTAACTGGGGCCGTTATTTTTTATGAAAGTTTTTTTTTAAATTTCTTCAGCATTTTTTTATACTGGAAACTTGTTTTCGAGGTTAAGTTTAGGGTTTCCTTGGGTTCTAATGGGGGCAATTAGTTGAAAAATGTAGTCTTTTTGATTGGGAATGCTCTGATTTTATTAAATAGATTTCTTCGCATTCTAGGTAGTGGAATTATTTGAAAATTTTATCGGGAAACTTTTTCCAAGATTTCGGTTAGGGTTTTTTGTGTTCTAGTTGGGGGATTCAGTCGAAAAATGTAGACTTTTTTTTTATATTGAAATCTGCTAGTTTTATTGGAAAAATGTTAACGTGGATTCTCATTTGTAAAAATTATTTAAACTTGTTAGGTTAGGGTTTCAATAATTGTTTTTTGGGGGTTAGGGGGTTGGGGGGGCCCACGGGTCGTGAACTTCTTTTCTCGGAGAAGAAACAATGACGGTATCTGAAGAATAAGCATCGGCTAACTCTGTGCCAGCAGCCGTGGTAAGACAGGATGCAAGCGTTATTCGGAATGATTGGGCGTAAAGCGTCTGTAGGTGGCTTTTCAAGTCCGCCGTCAAATCCCAGGGCTCAACCCTGGACAGGCTGGCACGCACAAAAGTTTGCGCCCCACCGAGACGGATTTGCATAACTCTCCACGGATCGGGGTTATGCGGGAAGCTTCCAGAACATTCTAGAAGATGGCGGAAGTCTCTAGAAGATAGTGGATCTCTCCGGAAGGTCCAAGATCGTTCTAGGAGGCCCAAGAAGCTTCTGGATGGTCCGAGAAGTTTTCTTTTATGTTCTTAGGAAATAATACTGGAATATGCCGTTCCAGTTATGGTAGGAAGAATAATCCCTGGAATATTCTTTCCAGAAGTTTCCTTGTAAAGCTCTATGAGCCATTATAAATAAGGGGGGAGGCTTCATTTGTTCCTCACCACCCAAAGTTGTAGTCTTTTCTAGTATAGTGAAGTTTTAATCTTCCACTCTCTCTCTCTTGTGCTCCACAATATTCTCAATATCGTCTTAGCGATCTAGCTAAGCGTTGGGGAAAGGCTTGCACGACTCTTCGAGGAGGAAGATAGTGCGCCACACGGGTCGAAGTGTAGCAAAAACACTAAGTCCGTGACAAGTGGTATCAGAGCGAAGGTTGGTTGGTGCCATGTCGACATCCGAGAAAGTCCAGGAGGGACCTACTTCGCCTAAGGAAGGGCACGCCAAGACGCACAAGAGGGACAAGAGCAAGGAGTCTGCGGTGGAGCGTAGCCTTGCCGGTCTTGCCGAACGTGTTGAGGACTTGGAGACGGGTTCGAGGGACATAGAGATGCGCATGGGCTCCGTGGAGCAAAGTAACACGAGGCTAGAAAGTTACTTCGATGGGCTGGAGAGTGATATCACTTCGCCCATGGCAATCTTTCGGAAGCAATTCCAAGAGATCCGATCCGCACTTGAGGAGGAGCTCAAGGGACATTGTGCGGAGATTGAGGACTTGCGTAGGAAGGTCCAAGGCTACGAGGAGATAAAGACCGTGGTCGAGAGTTGCGGAGAACTCAAGACCAAAGTTGCCATCTTGGAGAAGGCCGTTGCGAACGGTGGACCTTTGAGTAGGGAGGCACCAAGGCGAAGGAAGATCCCTGAGCCAAAATCCTTCAGCGGGGTGCGTGATGCCAAAGAAGTTGAGAACTTCTTGTGGAACGTGGAGCGATACTTCAAGGCGTTGCACATCAACGATGACGTCGAGAAGGTGGATATTGCTCCACTCTACTTCACAGACGATGTAATGCTGTGGTGGCGTCGAAGGTGCACGGAAGCCGAGAAGGGTTTGTATTCGATAGAGACTTGGGAGGATCTCAAGAAGGAGATCAAGTCTCAGTTCTATCCAGAGAATGTGGAGTTTGCAGCGAGACGGAGCTTGCGGCAACTCAGGCATACCGGGACGATCAAGGAGTACGTCGCGGAGTTTCCACGCTTGATGCTCGCAATATCTAGCATGGGCGAGGAGGATCGTTTGTTTTACTTCCTCGATGGACTCAAACCTTGGACGGCTCAAGAATTGCAACGACAGAGGGTGCAAGACTTGAACACCGTCGTGGCAGCAACTGAGCGGCTCGTCGAGTACATATGGGACGACAACGATGCCGAGGCCAAGCCAAAGTCCACCAAGGAGAATGGTGGGGGAGAGCAGGAGAGCTCTCCTAAGGAGGGTCCGTCTGAGCGGAAGAAGCACGAGAAGGCCCAACCCGAGCGAGTTGTTTCGTGCTTCATATGCGGAGAGAAGTACTTTGCTTGGGATTGTCCGATGAGGAGCATGCATGTGAATGTCGTCCAAAGCGAGGAGGTGGAGGACGAAGAGTGCAAAGTGGAAGCGCACATAGGAGCGTTACGCTAACTCAACGCCGTGAAGACCAAGTCTGCCCTGTCGAGGACTCCGAACAGGGAGCTCATGTACGTTGATGTGAGGATCAATGGCATGAGCACACGGGCGTTGGTTGACACGGGCGCCACTCATAACTTCATCACGGGCGCGGAGGTCCGTCGCTTGGGTCTAGCCTTGGAGGAAGATTCGGTCATGATGAAGGCGGTCAATGCGGAGGCACGTCCCGTGCAGGGGGTAGCCAAGGGGGTCCGCATAGCGGTGGAAAATTGGTCGGGTGTTGCCAATTTCACCGTTACGTCGCTGGATGACTTCAAGATGATACTGGACATGGATTTCCTTATCGCGGCTAAGGCGATTCCGATGCCACATTTGGGAGTTGTCGGTTTTATGGAGGAAGGCTCATCGTGCATGGTGAAAGGTGTACGAGTCAAGCCTTCGAAGGGGAAAGCTATCTCCGCTATTCAGCTCAAGGGAGGTGGCAAAAGGGAGACGGCATACCTAGCGGTGCTCGAGAGGAAGGAACGCTTCGAGGAGGAAGGCCTTTCGTGCGAGACCAAGGGTGTTGCAAAGGGGCGTTCCGAGGAGCCACTTCCGCGAGGGGGGTGGATCGTGCTACCAGGCTGGGCTCGAAGGCAGAGAAGCATGTCGCAAGCTGCGCGGAGGCAGAAGCGATGAGGCGGAGTAACTCGCGCAAGGAGTTGCTCAAGGCTCGTGTGGAAAATTCGGGTCGATAGGCTTGCAAGGGGACTCGCATGCGCGGAGGTGTGCAGAACCAGGTGCAGCCACAAGACAAGGGGATCGGCGACTCGATCGTCCGTACGAGATTCGTCATGTGCCGAGGAGTGCACGGACCGAGGCCAGAGTTGGTGCGGCGAACCAGTCTGCTTTCGAACTTGAGGAGAAGATGGACAAATGGAAGCGCCGCACGAGTCGCACAAAGAAGGGACGACGAGCAGCGACCATGCCTACGAGGGTGGACGTCGTTCCGAGACTTGCTGCACCCGTCGACGAGGGCGTCGACGAAACATGTGGGGGAGAATGTCACGCACAAAAGTTTGCGCCCCACCGAGACGGATTTGCATAACTCTCCACGGACCGGGGTTATACGGTAAGCTTCCAGAACATTCTAGAAGATGGCGGAAGTCTCTAGAAGATAGTGAATCTTTCCGGAAGGCCCAAGATCGTTCTAGGAGGCACAAGAAGCTTCTGGATGGCCCGAGAAGTTTCCTTTTATGTTCTTAGGGAATAATACTGGAATATGTCGTTCCAGTTGTGGTAGGAAAATCAAAAACACTAAGTCCATGACAAGGCGGTGGAAACTACCAAGCTGGAGTACGGTAGGGGCAGAGGAAATTTTCGGTGGAGCGGTGAAATGCGTAGAGATCGGAAAGAACACCAACGGCGAAAGCACTCTGCTGGGCCGACACTGACATTGAGAGACGAAAGCTAGGGGAGCAAATGGGATTAGATACCCCAGGTATCCCATAGGTACAACGTTTGAATCAATAGAGAACATTTTCTTCTGTATGAATCGATATTATTACATTCCAATTCCTTCCCTATACCTCCCAAGGAAAATCCCGAATTGGCTCCAAAATTGATAGGTTAGTGTGAGCTTATCCATGAGGTTATGCACTCTTCAAATAGGAATCCATTTTCTGAATGATCCTGGCTTTCGTGCTTTGGTGAGTCGTCCGAGATCCTTTCGATGACCTATGTTGTGTTGAAGGGATATCTATATGATCCGATCGATTGCGTATGGCCCGCGGTAGCAGCGGAATCGGGGAAAGTATACAGAAAAGACAGTTCTTTTCTATTAAAAATAGAATAGTCTATTTCTACAAAATGGTAAAGGGGCCCGTTGGGTTGGGGGGGGGGGGGGGGGGGGGGGGGGGGGGGGGGGGGGGGGGGAGGTCAATTGAAAAATGTCATCTCCTACTCTTTTAGGTTTACTGGTCTTTTGTTGGAAATTTGTTAATTTTATGGGGGACTTCGGTTCTTAGTATTCTAAATTAGGAGAATCAGTTGAAAGTTCTAGTTTTCCCCCTTGAAAGCTCCCTTTTTTGGAAATCACTAGCACTGGAGATTGTTTACTGCTTTGAAAATAGTTCATTTTCTTGAATTTCTCTCTTTCTTCTCTCCTTTTTTGGAGTTGATTTGGGTTTATTATTTGGCTAAAAATGGGGGCTTTAGCCTTTCGTGTTTGCTCTAGCTAGGGAAATCAGTTGAAAATTAACTCTTTTGTTAGAAATATGTTAATTTGTACACGGATTTATTCAAAACTTATTATTATTTCCTTGAAATCGTTGTTTTGACGGCTATAAATCATCTCTTTTTTATTCATAGCCTTTTGTGCTTAGGTTTCTTTGGATTATATTTGTGCGAGTTGAAAGTTTGCCTCTTTTTTCGTGCTAATTTCAGTTTTTTTGGTTCCAAAATTGTTGTGTAGTATCATTTACAGATTCTTTTCGTTTTCTTGAAATTTTGCTCCTTTTTCAGGGAATTTATTGGAGTTCTTTTTTTTTTGGTCTAAGAATATTGTCTTTATTTAGGAACTTAGTTTGTTAAAAATTGTTTGCTTTCATGGCAGATGGTAAGGGTTTATCTTGTCTGGACTTTGTTTATTCGATTGAAATATTCAGTTTTATATTTTTCGAAATGTTTGGTTCTTTGGGGTTTCATGATTATTGTTCTATTTTTGGCAGTTAGTCGGAATACGGACTGGACTGCCTCTGCCGTCGCTGTGCGAGGTGGTAGCGCAATTAGCGGTGTATTTCTTGGTCGAGGACTATGGGAATTATTGGATTCACAGGTGGTTGCATGGTAAATGGGGCTATGAGAAGATCCATAAGGTCCATCATGAATATACGGCACCCATCGGGTTTGCAGCACCATATGCACACTGGGCGGAAGTTCTTATTCTTGGGATTCCATCGTTTGTGGGACCGGCACTCGTGCCCGGGCATATGATCACGTTCTGGTTATGGATTGTTCTTCGACAGGTTGAAGCAATTGACACTCACAGTGGGTACGTTAAGTCGCTTTAAAATAGTTGTTGCTTTCCTGCGTTCATGACTTTAATGCATTCATCCTTGTCTTAAGATACATGTGGTAAAGTGGTTTTATGTCAATTTGTTAGGGTTCTTTTGAGTTTAGAGGATATGGAAACGAAATATTAGTCTATTACTAAATTTGTTAGCATTTAATACCTTTCCGATATACTTAGCATTTACATTTAAATGCACTAGTTTTGAACTATTGAGAGCTGCACTTGGTATGAGGGTAGGGCTTAGCGCTTGCATCTCGGAGGATGTGGTTTGAGTAGCTGAAATTGCCTCTCCACATTTCGTGGCTATGGATGCTATATCTTGACCCTCACCAGACGGTGCTGATCCTTGCATCAGCAAAAGCGTTGTGACATTGAGATGCCCTTTTTTCTTACTAGTTGGATTATTGAGGGTCTTTTATAAGTTCATGAGCAAGGATAAATTACTTGTTTTGTTTCCTCACTAGATCCAAGACCCTAGAATAAGTTATCGTATTACTTGCCGATTAATCGGATTACTCGGTGCACGATTATTTTTAAACAGACAAATAAATTTTTTTACATATAAACATAACGTCAAATATATATATGTCAAGTAATACTATTTAACAATAACAATTATGAGAAGATAGTCACAAACATAATTCAAAATATGAAAACCGATGACTAGCATGAGTAAATAACAAGAGAATAATTTGACAACAAAGAATTGCCCATAAAAAGATAGAAATAAGTCTCCTCTATATGGGAAATAGGGTTTTTTTTTTTTTTTTCCCTTTTCCCTCTCCTCTCTTCTTAGGGCCTGCTTGAAAGGGGAAGAGAGAAAATGAATGTATCTTACATGACTAAAAGAGCGGGCCGGGTTTTGGTTCTTAAACATTCACCAATTCACCATGGTTTTAATAATCCAATAAACTAGTAATCGTGCCGGTTAATAAAAACCTGCCCGATAACTCATTTTCTACCTTGTCCAATTAATAAGACCGAACAGTATATATCCAATACAGGCTTGGACCGAGTTTGATTAATCGGACGAGTAATCCGATTTTTGTAATGCTTTTCATGATGGTTTACTGAAATACCATCAGTTTATTTGTCTCTGTTCTAGTTATACTATACTAGCATAAGGTAAAGTACTGTGTTTATCTATTGAATTGAGAGCTCATGATGGAAATTGGAATTCCCTGTGCATTACTAAGTAAGATAATTCGTTGATTCATTTCCATGACATTATCATTAAGGCAGGTGAAGTGTATACATTATGTTGCTTGGGTGTATAGAATTGCTGAAATGAGAGGCGATAAGTGTGTAGTTTATTGTATTTTTCTTGTGGCCTAAGATGCACGAAGTGAATTGTCAATCTGTTAGTTGATATAGTCACACACAAATGTTTTTTTCCTTCCCTTTTTTCCATCCGTGTCGATCACTTTTCATGATGGTTTACTGAAATACCACTAGTTTATTTCTCTCTGTTCTAGTTATACTAGCATAAGGTAAAGTATTGTGTTTATCTATTGAATTGAGGGCTCATGATGGGAATTGGAATTCCCTTGCATTACTAAGGTAATGTCATTGATTCGTTTCCAGGACATTATCATTTGGGCAGGTGAAGTGTATACATTATGCTGCTTGGGTGTATAGAATTGCTGAAATGAGAGGTGATAGGTGTGCAGTTTAGAATAAATTATTGTATTTTTCTCGTGGCCTAAGATGCAAAGTGAATTGTCAATCTGTTGATATTGCCACACACAAATTTTTTTTTTTTTTTCCATCCCTTTGCCACCTGTAGGCTAGTTAACACGGTGGAAATTTATGTTTTGCATAGTGCACTTTTCTAATAGATTGAATCATCATCGGTATCATTTAATCCTTCCAATTATGATGGGTTTTAGAGGTGGAGCACAAGTTGATGTCAAGTAGGAGTGACAAAAGAAATTACCAAGTTTTTGTGATGGTAATGTCACTCTTCGAGTTAGTGGAGAATTCCTGGCCCAAGTCAATGATGAATATGAGCGGTCCTTCTGTATGCAGATAGCATTTAGTTTAAGCTCAGTAAACAAGAGTGACCCTCTAGGTTTCTTTATATTATCATAGAGCGTGGATAAAGAGGTAACTTCTCTTTAGGGGATCACCATTTTTTTATGTGGATCTGAGCTGTAGACAGCCAAAAAAAGGATTACCCTCACATTGAACCCACTCCAACTAAAGATTGTAAATACATAATGTATTAATCACGGAAACTCTGTTGTTAGGTGGTAGAACACACTAGGTAAAGGATATTGACACTGCTTGAACCCACTGCTCCTGGTCTCTACACTATCCTTCATATCCACTCGATCATGTCTGTATCTCCTTTTCCAACGATCTCCTTGATTAGTGGAAGCACCAATATAACATGATTGGATTTTGATGAGACCTGGACTCAGACTGTGCAATTGCACCATTGTTGTCGCAATACATAAGTATTTTATTTGTTTACACCCATGTAACTAGGCATTCCAGTGGGAATATGAGGTCTACTAATAATTATCTTAGAAACCTATGTTCTCAGATCCATTAAGCGATCCTAGAAGGGTCATGAAATAGGTCCAATAATCGATAGGGGCATTAAATTTTTTTGGTCTCGACCTATTGTAAACAAATAATGCATATAATGGCAATAGTAGAAGAGTATAAAATTAACCACACACACAAGAACATGCTGTTCAGATACTTTGCCTTTTATTCAGTCCTGAGCAACACCGCTCGAGAGTCCACTCCTCTAAGGCGCTGACCATACCTCCAACCTTATAAGCAATCTCCAGCATAGAGAGCCTGTCCTCTTCCCATACAAGTGTATGCCATCAACCGTCCTCTTGCAGTGCAGAAAAAGTTGCAATGAGAGATCTTTCACCACTGATTAGAGTTTTTCTCGTAAGAAGATACTCAATACAACTTAGTGTGTGTAATGATATTGGAACAGTTAAGTGTGAAATTGCATTTCTTATGCGACTTTTGCAAGCGTTGGGCTCTCTTGGGTGTTCTTGGTATTGTGGAATAGCTTTTGTTTTTTATTTGTTTTATTTTGAAGGTTTTAATATATATAGAGGATGTGAAAGCCCATCTTTACGATCCAAAAAACTGTCAGAAGAAGGTGAATATGTACAACTGGTCGACTGACCATCAACGAGCAACTGGCTCTGGACATCTAGTGAAAGCCGCCAACTAGACCTTTGGTGTTCCTAGCTTGGTGGATGGTTATTTACTTAATTTAGGTACTCGGTTGCCCAATTGGCTTTAGATGGATGCTCAAGTTGTTTGGTGAGCATTTATACACACACCAACTAAGAGGATTTGCCCAGTCAAGGCTATCTATCACTCTATCCGGTCTGTGAAGTATTGACTGATTTGTTTTCATTTTTTTAGCAGTTTGTTTAGTTGGTTTGTCAGTATCGAATCCTAACAATATTTTATAGTTTAACTTATGCCGCTTCTTTATAGTTTTACTTGATTTAGACAGTTACAGCCTTACAGGGTTTTACTTAAATCCAATAATAACAGATATATGGGTTAGGAAATGAGATTACGGTCTTGATTGGTAGGAAGAAACATTGTTTTCTCTGGAACGTTCGATGTCTGAACTATTCAGGTCCCGAAACAAAGCACCCAGACCATAGGACCAATGGAAATTTATTCCATAGAAATAGTTCTGTCATGTCATGCCTTTATCTTTTCATGAAGGACATATTATACATCTAGGAATCAGATAACAGTCATGTTTGGTTATGCCCTAACTGCTAGAGTTTAATAACTATAGCCGTAGCCGTTCCTCACATCTCAACCATGAAAAATCATACCATAATACTAATGGTGCTTTCGTGTATTATAAAAGGATCTTGTATATATCACCCTTTCTTTTAGTCTCACATTACTATAGCTAATGTATGTGGCAAGGCAACATCCCTCACCACTATATATATTATACACCCATCTACCTCGGTGAGTAATATCCCATTACGCTCCCATAATCTGTGTTTTCCTCCCACATGGTATCAAAACATCTCAGTATCCTGAAAAAAACCCTCTTGTGCATGATCCAAAAGTGGGATATGAGATTCCCTAGTGGTTTCCCATTCCCAAATTCATGTTCACCAAGCAGGCAAGCACTGTTAAGTTTACAACTTCTCCAAGTTCCACTTCATGGAATTCCAATTCACAGTAAACAAACAGGGCCCATTATGGTTATTCTGCTTGGGTGAAAAATATTGATTTCTCTTATAGTTTTTCCCAAAATGCATTAACCTCAAATTAGGGAGCCTTCAACTCTTCAAGCCTTCAAGGGCATGCTTGAAACACCTGGATAAGTGGAATCACGATGCAATGTACAGCTAGTAACTATGGCTCCCTCCTGTAACTCTGTAGGATGATTCTATTTCCTTGCAAGGAACAGCTAGTAACTATGGCTCCCTCCTGTAACTCTGTAGGATGATTCTATTTCCTTGCAAGGAACATCTTGTAACTATGGCTCCCTCCTGTAATTCTGTAGGATGATTCTATTTCCTTGCAAGGAACATTTGTAACTACGGCTCCCTCCTGTAACTCTGATGATTCTATTTCCTTGCAGTGAGTGGAAGGCATCAGGTTTATATCCTCTGATATATCTATTTTTTATCTCGATATATTGTATTTAGATAATATTTCTTTTTCCTTGATATATACAGAAATGATGCTTAAGGTTGGGCCATCCTCCTGATACTCATACTGTATTTTGTTGCATTTCCTTTGGGAGAAAAAAAACATATTTATGAAGATGCGCTGCTCTCTTTCTAGCAGAAGCCAGCAACTTTGCTGACTAAAAGTAGCTTTTCTAATTCAAGCTTTGTACTTAACAAAATGTTGTTTTGAACACTGGTCTTAAAAAAGGTATGACTTGCCCCTAAGTCCCACAAAATACATCCCCTTCTATGGAGGCGCCGAGTACCATGACTATCATCATTATGTTGGCGGGCAAAGTCAGAGCAACTTTGCTTCCATCTTTACCTACTGCGACTACATCTACGGAACGGATAAGGTTTATTGATGTCTCCCTATTACTTCTGTGGCTATGTTTAAGTGAAGGAAACTCGATATACTAATGTTATTGTTCTTTTTATGTATTTTGCTATCTCAGGGATATAGATACCAGAAGGCATATCTTGCTAAGGTATTTCTTTTCGGTCTCCTATCAGATTTCAGTTATATGTATTTTCGATACAAATACAAATATCTAGATCACATATAGATATTAATACACGTCTAAGTTCATCATAAATAAAAGAAAATGCTCTACTTCTTTAAGACCTGGAAAATACAGTAAAGAATTATAGGTCCTAAGTAATGTTTAGAATTCCAAGCACTATGAGCTCTAGAAACACGAAAAACCAACATTGAGAATTCACATAAAGAGAAGACCTCATGAAAGTTTTGAGATATAGTTCGTTTATATTCCATTCTGTTTCAATCTTGAACAGTTGAAGGAGCATGGCGACGAAAATGGACAATTGAACAATCGGAAGTCTGAGTGAACAGATTGGAGGACCCTATGATGCTTTCATCACTGCTTTGGTTTAACAGGTGGACTCTTGCTCCTTGGCTGTCATGACCCCTACATTTCATCAGATGTAGGTCTTTGTTTCTTCTATTAATTCATGGCTAGTGGCAGTTGAGATGTCTAATGGAGGGTGATCTTGCATGTGCTTTGGCCCCTAGACATTAGAATCAGTGTTGTTTCTTGTTGTATTTATTTGTTACTAATGTTGGTTTTATTGGCCAGAGTTACCAGTCCCCAACTGAAGAATGCTTCTGATCAATCAAAGACCTGAGAATATTCTTTGAGCATCTGCTGGCTCTTTATCAGTCTAATTTCACAAGGCATTCTTCTTGTTATTCTCTTTCTTTTTGTTGCCAACTCATTTGCTACACACACTCAATTAAATCTCCAAGTCAAGCAACCTATTCTTCTCTTTTCTTTGTTTTCCTACTTTATAGCAAGAAAAAGATCAAGCAATCCAATTCAAAATAATAATAATAATAATAATAATAATAATAATAATAATAATAATAATAATCAAGCAAACGAAATAATTAAGTTGCTGAAAAAGAAGAAGCAAACCATAGCAACACTCTGAAAAATTGAAAGTGACCCCCTTCTATTTTTTTTTGTGATGTCCGGCGTATAACACTAAGATTTTGTGCATTCTGTATTGTATTCTATTTGGGCCATTTGTCCCACACCTTTTGATTCCGAGATCATCCATCTAGTCAATGACGTTTTATCTCTCTCCTCACTGGCCACATCAGCTAGCCTAGTTTGGTGAAAGTGATACATGTTGTGATCCAAATTTTGCTTCGACTACTACTACAAAATGAAGATTGTATCTATCACGTATCTGTCATCCACACGTTAGAAACAAATTCTGCCAATTCGTGAACTATGCCGTAGCCACTGTAAAGTACAAACCTTTGTAACCAACTTACAGACATTTAATCAAAAGATAAAAATATTCTTTTAATATAGGTGTAATTTTTAAAAAAAAAAATCTACTTGTGGGAGGGTAAATTGTTTTTATTTTTTGGGAAACAAATTTAAAGCCGGTCAAAGTTCCTAAAAATAAGAAAGAACATGATAAATAAAATGAAAACATGGCGTTTAATAACACACTAGAAAAAAGAAGAAGCACACAGTTGTATTGTTTTCTACTATTTCTTTCTGTTAATATTATTTAACACATTCTAATTGGTTAATAAAAATATTTGATAATTTTATACTTAAATTTAAAAAGTTTAAAAAAATTTAGTACTATTAAATAATGATCAATTTAGATATCTAATTATCTAGTATTTGTTATTATTATGATGTACTTTTTCACTGTTTCACATATTTCATATATTTAGACATTCAAACATTAAAAGTATGATTTGATCATTTCTGCGTACAAAATATCATCTATTCAAATATTGAAAGTCGACTTTCAGACAAGAACAAACATGAAACGAATACACATGCAAAATACTTTTACATTTTGTGTATGTATTTTTTTTACTTTCTTCCCACTTCGGCCATCCAAATAGCCCCCAAGTGCAATAAAAATTAGGTACGAAGACTAAAGTTGTCTGTAATATAGGACTAGCTAGAGTGTTTTTATGGCCTCTCTATACTTTTACAAAATAGACAAACAAAAATGTGATTGCTTCACATTTTATTTTCTCCATACAAATTTGGCCAAGAACGTGGGAGCATTTGATGTCTACCATTTGAATAAAGTGTTTTCTATTTCAAATGGAAACCAAAGTAACTGTAAGTGTACGTGATAATTTGTGTATAAAGCTATAAATAAATATACTATTTTTTTAGGTTTTTTTTTTGGGCCGGCGAGCAACGTCTATGCCCTCTAGGGGGGATTCAATCGTCCCATCCCTACGGGATCTTCTCTCGGTGTACCCAACGGACTACACCCCCAAGGACAATAAAAAAAAGAGTATTTGTTAGGCTATTTTATGGTTAACTAAATAAAGTAGTTGAAGGAGTGAAATATTAAACAAGAAAAGGATGGGAAGAAACATCAATTGCCAAAAGAAACATTGCTTCCTATAGGTCATTATTCTTTGGGATATTTTAGCAAATGTTCCAAATACAAATAAAATTAGCATATACCACTAAAAATATTTACACAAACAGCTACATAAATGTTTTCTTCTTCGCTGAAGCCTTCTCCAGCTTCCCTTGGGTCCACCTCCTCAGCATCTCCAGTGCAGCCTTCGGCTGATCCATCGGAACCATATGACCCGCGTCGTGGACCTGTCGCACGCAAGAAACGTCAGTCAGAGTCGTAGAATTGTTGGGGTTTTATTCAAAATTGGTCACTAGTGACTCTGGTGTTAAATCAACAACATAAATTTTCTAAAAAAAATTTATTGGTCCAAAGAAAGTCTAAGGAAATAGACCGAGAGGAAAAAGAAGTTTCCAAAAATTTAAGTCCTCATATATTCTTAATTTCTGTCAAGCGGTCTGATGAAAAATGAAACATGTTTGAATTTTTCCAGACCGACTAGCAGAATGCTTTCAAATTTTTTAAACTTTCTCTCTTCGAATATTTCTGTAAAGTTCCTTCCGGTCAATGTCTTTTCATATCTTCTACTGTATAACGAGATTTCAAAACGGCTCAAAAGTGAGCCGTCTAAGCCGTATGTATATCATGGTCCATTTTATTTTTTCAAAAAAAAATTATGAAAAATATTGTTGAAAAAAGTTTAAATTTGTTATATATATTCAACATGAGAAATCGAATTCAATCAAACAAGAAGAATACCTTCGACCTTAATCACATGAGTTAGAAAAAATATTTGACTATAATTAAATAATATTCTTATTATACGTTATTATACGTATAAAATAAGTGCATTTACCTTGAGAAAAGTGAGAGGTCCGTGGCTTTTCATAACTCCTGCTTCAGCACCGTCCACCATGAATGGAGTTTCCGGCGACGACGCAAAGTCCTTACTGCCCGACCATTCCATTGCGTGCACCCATCTCGAGTTCCCTGACAGCAACAAAACTTTGTCAAAAACAAACTTTTATAGCTTGCATGACCAGAGGGATGTCACGCTAATCGATTACGCACAGAGTTACTACCGTCAGGTTTGCAACCGGTCATAATATACCGTCTTTTGGTATTAAAAAAAAAAAAAAAAAAAAACTCGAAACACATAAAAAGAGAGACTATTTCGTAACTAAATATTCTGAAATTTTACATATTTGTAAGCTGGTAAAATAAACTTTTAAAATGGATGTAAGTTGCTACTCTTACGACATAGTCATAACAACGATATTCTTCATATTTTTCATCTCCCAATGGTACCTTATCTTACTAGCATATGTTAGCAAGTTAAAAACCGATGAGTTGCTAATTTAAAATATTTTATAATTTGGGGCAAGGATTGTTCGATTTTGGACCGACAACTCAACTGAATAAGGAATTCGATTCAGTTTGAAAAAAAAATATGTTCGGTTTCGAAATACTCAAATTTTTTTATCCAGTTTCGATTTCAGTTCTAGATTTAGATTCTCGTTCAAAATTGAAAATCGAATAAAACCCTGTACAATTATTAAATAACTTCAATTTTGTACGTATTTTATAATTAAAAATATATTTTTTTTTTTGTCTGTTTTGAAAAAATAATTTTATATATATGCTTTGAAGTCAAATTTTGGTAATTTAACAACTAACCTAACAACAAATTTTGACAGTGGCCACGGACTTGTGCGCTGATGACCGGACACCAAAAAGGAAAAAAAAAAAAGAATATATCTACTATATAATAGGAAAACTTAGATGGTGAAACTTTTGAATTTCGAAAATACCCTTACATACTTATACTAATTAAAAATAGTTCATTAATTTTAATAAGGACAACTTAGTAATTAGGAAGACTATCATTTAGTCTTCCTAAAGAGTCTTCCTAAACTAATTAAGAAATGTTAAAATACGTACAAGGCACGTGCACATATGCTAGTATATATATAGGAAAACTTAGATGGTGAAACTTTTGAATTCCGAAAATATCCTTACATACTTGTATTAATTAAAAATAGTTCATTAATTTTAATAAGGACAACTTAGTAATTAGGAAGACTACCTTTTGATCTTCCTAAGACTACCCTTTGGTCTTCCTAAACTAATTAAAAAAATGTTAAAATACGTGCAAGGTACGTGCACATATGCTAGTATATATATATATATATATAGGGTTATTTACACTAACTACCCCTATGTTTTTGATTTATAACACGGGGTACCCCTACTTTTAAACTATTTACACTGACCACCCCTACTTTTTTGGTTTATTACATGGGGTACCCTTACTTTAAGATAAAAATAAAAAATTATAACACTAACTACCCCTATTTTTATTTTATTTTTCTAAAGGGAGGGGTGGTCAGTGTAATTTTTTGAAATCAGGGGTACCCCTTGTTATAAACCAAAAACATAGGGGTGGTTGGTGTAAATAACCCATATATATATATATATATATATATATATATATAACATAATTTAACTACAATTCCAAAAATTTGGGTCCGGTTTATTGGGAAAAAATAGTCAAACTAAATAAGTTGAATGGATTATTGGTTGGATTCGATTTCGGTTTGGCTAATTTCGATTATGAATTTTTAGAATTTTCATTTATAAAGTTTTGACTATTTCGATATATAGTTGAAATCAGTGGCAGATTTACATTGGTGGCACTGGTGGACGGGGCCTCCAGTGAATTATTTTTTAAATATATTATTATACTTCAAAACTTTTTTTTAAGGAGTTGTATTCGAAGAACTTATAATTGTGTCCCCAGTGAATTATAATCCTGGATCCGCTAGTGGTTGAAATCGAATAAACTAGGTGAAGGCTTACCTAGCCAATTGCAAATAAGATCGTACTCCCCTGCATAGACGAGAACCCTGATGCCGTCCTGGAGGAGTTCAGGGATGCCGACTTCCAAGTTCCTCATCCAGTCCGTGAGCATGGCCCGGTACACGCCGGGGCTGCACGACACGAACTCGACGTCGCCGACGCCGAGCGCGTCCCTGACCCGCTTCTGGTTCAGCAGCTCCTCCAAGTTCGAGAAGTCATAGCACAGCGGCCCCTCGCACTGCTTCCTGATGTCGTAGTGCTGAAAATTAAAAATCGACCAGGACAAAGTTAGCAGGCCTCAGTTTGGTTCGCGGAAAGTAAATCAATTCTTGTTAACTTTTTTTTTTCCCATTGTGTTCATTTTCTTTAGAAATAAATACATCAACCCCCCCTATGTTTCATGAGTATTACAGAGACTATCCTTATTTGAAACTAATTACACTCACCACCCCTCTCCTTTAGAAATTTTATAAAACATAGGGATAGTTAGTGTTATATTTTTATAGAAAATAGAAACTATAGGGGTGGTCCGCGTAATTAGTTTCATAGTAGGGGTAGTTTCTGTAATAAGTGTAAAACATAGGGATAAAGTAATTTGTCCTTTTCTTTAAGGGTCTGCTTGGCAATTGTAGCGGTAGCGGATACGAGGTATTTTTAGAGTACCAGTTATGAGCGGCTATGACGGATCCGATTTTTGGTGGTTTTTAAGTAGTGGCTTTTAAACCAGTCCAATTCACTAACGAGCGATTCTGAAATTTTTTTACACGAATAAATTAAATAGGAAAGGATATCAGTAATTATAATTATATATATTTTTGTGAGGATATAAATGGAATAAAAAAGTAGAGCCGATCAAAACCCGCTGATTTTGAGTGTTTATAAAGCCACCCAAAAATGCATTACACCGATTCTGGGGGGTTTTTGAGCCGACCAAAATTAGTGCCTCAAAAATATTAACAAGCAGAGGTTTTCATAAACGGTCGGTTCAAAAACACTCCAAAACCGGTGAAAATACCGTTACCAAGTAGACCCTAAAAGAAATGAGTAAAAGGTACTGGTTCTGTGAACCAAACATTTTTTTATTCAGAAAATTGCATATACACCAACGTAATTGATCAAAATTGCTATGAGAGCATAGATATTTTCGAAATTATATTAAAGGACATAAAATGTCCTTTTAAAGGACGTCTTGAAATTTTGTGTCGGAAACGTCCTCTAAAAGAACGTTTCTATACCAATCATCACATTAATAGCGTTTACATGTTCGCTCTCCTCACAAAACTGTTTTAATTTGGAATTAAATTAAATGCGCAAAAAATGTTCTTTTTTCTGTGCATTTTTAAATTGTGGTTGACCGTGTGTCTGGTTGATTTGGGTGGTTGAATGGTGAATAAATGAGAGGATTAAATGAATTAGTTGGGTGAATTACATGGTACGGATTATATAAGTGATAGGGGATGGGATTAAATTCTTTTATATCAGTATAGAAAGAGGAAGGAAGTAATGGCTGAGAAGTAGGTGAAATATAATGACAAAATTAATATATGTCATAAAAACACACTTTTTAAGGGCGTATGTGAAGCAAGTTGGATAAAAATAGGGGTGACGATTTTGTCCTGGTGCCATCTACCCTAGTCGGATACCTTGTACCCTCAGGTGTCCACGGGTATCCTCTATCCTAGGAGGACAAGTCCTACCCTTACCCTCTTGGAATTAGGGTAGGGTAAGGGTTTTATCTTGTTACCCTAGTGCACTTATCCGAGTACCAAACCTGATTACCCACACTTCCACTGCCATAGTATTACTACTACATACTTGTAGTTTTTTGTAATTAGTTAGTACTTAGGATTAGGAGAACTACATGGTGCTTGATCCTAAGGAGTCAGGTCTAGTCCCTTCCTTGGATATGTAGGCAGCTCAGGTTCCACTATATAACTGGGTTCAGCGCCTTTAGTAAAAAAAATATTTTCCATGTTATTTCTTATTAAGTTGTTATGATTTTTAAATGTTGTAAAAATCTTAAGTAACAAGGTGATTACTAGCAAAAATAATAATTTTCAAAGTTAAAAAAACTGAAATGGCAAGGGCAATACCTTTACCCTGACCCTCAGCTACCCTGTGAGGGTAAAGCGCAAGGACGGATAATGGGTATTGATTTTTTGGAAGAGGGCTACCCTACCCTACCCTCATGACTCCCCTAGGGTATCAAAAAAATGTCAATACCTATCCTATCCTACCCTCTTCCTGTCCTTATCCTACCCTATCCATCGCCACCCCTAGATGAAAATCACCGAAACGCCTTTTTTTAAGGGCGTTTTGGAGCTTCTTCGCAAATATCGAACTTTCGTATAGCTACTATAGTGCTCTACATGTAATTCTCTGTTCTCTTTAAGAGAAATGAGTAAAACGTCCTGATTCCGCGAAGCCTAACATGGCCCACAAGAAGAATTTGTTGTGTGCTTGCTTACATTTATATTTCCGGCTATGTGCATGATGGAGTTGAATATAGAGTTGCAAACGGAGTACGCATCCAAGCAAGAATCTGTTCCTGATGTGCCTGAGAATGAAAATCCATGTCAAACTCCATGAGATCTTAAGCTATAATACTGATACACTGTGCTGAGTGTGTTTGAAATGACACCAATATGACACGATACGACACTACGTATCTTGAATTGAACATATATAAAGCATAGTTTGTGGTATCGGCCGATATCGATATAGTTTGGTATGTCCATATCCGATACCGACCAATATCGATATTGACCGAAACCGACATCGTAAATATCTTTTTCAGTCCATTCGATAAAGGAAATTGAAGAAAAAAAAAAGACCAATCAACAATGATAAAAAAAAAAAAAAAAAGAATAGTAAAGTTGTAAAAGTATGCAAATAAAAAAATTATCTATCTCAGTTAAACCACTCAGACAACACTGACTACTATTTTATTTAACTACAAAATCCTAAATATACAAGATCTAAGCTATACTACTGGTAAACTGTGCAGAGCATGTTTGAAAGGACACGAACATGACACAAAATGACACGACACGACATATCTTGAATTCGAAAATATACAAAGCATAGTTTGTAGTACGATCGATATCTATACGGTTTTGGTATGTCCCGATCCGATACTGACATCGGAGGTCTTTTTTCACTTAATTTGGCAAAAAAATTGAATGAAAAAGATGAATCAACAATAATGTAAAAGAGCATAGCAAGGTTGTAAAAGCATGTAAAAAAACAAATTATATATTGCAGTTAAACCAATCAACAACAGTAACTACTATTTCATTTAATTCCAAAACTAATAAAAAAAACACAAAAAGTACTTAAAATTAGTCTAAATATATAAAATATTTTTTTCTTTCTAAAATTTAAATTATTATTTGTTTTTCGATACCACAAAATTTGATACTCTGATGTGAAACTATTAATATTGCGGGTACCGACGATCGGGTAGGATATCGATTCCGATACTGCAAACCTCGATAGAAAGAGTGGTAAATTTACCGCAACGCTTGATAGCGGCTTCGCAAGGTGGGATCATCTTGTTGATCGTGCTATGATCGGCGTCTTCGATGATTCCCATGGCGAGGGCATAATCCGTGTATGCTTCGTACTGGATTGCAGGGTCAGTGAGTCCATTGCCGACGGCAAATCCCTACAGAAACACCCATTTGTCAATATTGAGGTCATCTTTTGTATCATATATTGAGGCTATATCTATTAACTATTTTTAAAATTATAGCGTTCTATGGTGTATTTTTTTCTTACGAGAAATTAATTTTTTTTAATGATCTAGCCTGACGTGGTTTTAGTGATCTAATCTGAACGGTAGAAAAAAGTACGATCCATCGACTATATAATTTTGAAAAGTCTAGAATATGCTTAATAGCGGAGATATTTTTCTAGACGAGGTTGATCAGAGAGAGAAGGGTTGCACAACCTTCAAGTTTATGTGTATGCCTTCTTTCGCTTTGTTCCCTTTGTGAACCCTACTTGCGAATGCAGGAACGTAGTGGCCGGCGTACGATTCTCCGGTGATGTACAAGTCGTTCTCGGCATACTCTGGGTGCTCGGCGAAGAAGGCCTACAAAATTTTCGGGAAAAAAAAAATATATCCAGAAAGTGTCATACACAGTATTAAAGTTTATTGAAATTGTGCATACATCACAAAGTTTCAACAAATTGCTAAAAATGAACAAAAACGACCTTTCGTTGATTGTTTTTCTTGAAACCAATCAATCGATAAAAATGTCCAACCAATGGCCTTTTTTTTACCATTTTTTAATTTTTCATATACATATATACTAGCATATGTGCACGTGCCTTGCACGTATTTTAACATTCTTTTAATTAACTTAGAAAGACCAAAGGGTAGTCTACGTAATTACAAAGTTATCCTTATTAAAATTAATGAACCATTTTAAATTAGTATAGACATGCAAGGGTATTTTTGGAATTCAAAAGTTTCACCATCAAGTTTTTCTATTATATAGTAGAATAGATATGTATCATATGTATATGTACATCAGAATACACGGAATTTATGGTTAGTGCGAAAAAAAAAATCTCTTATGATAGGACCTTTGTTTGAAAAATATTCTACCATAGGACATTTTAGTTCTTGTTTTGTAATTCACAAAACTTTATCTTTTCAGTTCAATTTTACAAATTTTTTGATAATGTTTATGAAAATTTTCACATTTTTTTTTTTGAAGTGGGTGTTACTGGCAAGTCACAGTTCTAATGTTTTGTATCTTATATATCAACATTAAATATATGAATGATTATGTACCATTTATAGTTGTGTAACCAACGAGATTGCAAGGGCACAGTGGATGTGATTTCTTAATAACCAACACACTGATCTCAAAAGAAACACAATGATTACTTATTAAATGGTGGGTGTGATTGCAATTTTGAGGTCACCCACACTGTGATTTTGAAATCGCCATTCAAGATGATGCTAAAAGTGCTTGATGATTATATATCAATTCAGAATAAGAACTTATAATATAAGAATAGATGTAACACGTAAATTTTACTAAAATTAAAAGTGTACTAAATTAGAAAATTAAGAAATCAACTATTTTTCATGGCCAAAATTGAAAAATTAAGAACTTATGGGTTCCCCTAGCTAATTTAATTAGTTTTTCATGACGGTCGATATTAGCATTATATAATCAATTCGACTACTCGAATAAGAATTCAGAATAAGAACTAATTTGTGGTTATATGATATTTCTTACCTGAAGAAAATCATAGAGATCGCCGCTGACGCCGGTCTCATCGTGACGAAGGTCACTCTTATCGGAACTGTAACTAAACCCAGTTCCAGTGGGCTGGTCTACATATATAAGGTTCGATGCCTGCAGAAAAAAAAAATCAATGATTTTTTTTTTAAACTTGTCTGTAACTTGTGTCAATATGGTCGGCTACAAAATTCGTGTAAGTTTCTCGTTCAATCGGACATATTGCGTAAAGGAATGGATTTGAAGATCGAGTTTGACGCAGAAGTTCATAAAGGACCGTACCTGATCCCAACCAAAGTTATTCCAGACGAGCGAGAGGTTATCGGCGATGTTGAAAGGGCCGTTCTCGTAGAAAACCGCCAGCTCGCTGCTACAACCCGGCCCTCCGGTCAGCCAGATCACGACGGGGTCCTTCTTGCTATGCCTCGACTCGAAGAAGAAGTAGAACATCCTACGTAGAGCGATATCACATTTAGTACAAAACACAATAATGACACACAACATTAGATCATGTACTTACGAAAAGAAAAATACTATCTGGCCCGCAAGAGGGTCAGACCACACGTCAGCTAGCGCTCCCCCATTGCCCTCCCCTATAGATATGGGTTCCATGTCGATTGATTTGCCAACGAGGGGGGGCACCAACTGGCGGCGGGCCAGCCCGCAAGCGGGCCAGCCCGCAAGCGGGCCAAGCAATATGGTTGTTAGGAAAATTGGGTAGGCTTTCGATATAACGACTATAAGGTAGGTAGGGACATGCTAGCAAAAATAATATTACTTCCTTCGGACGCCTCACACCGCATACTTCATTCTCAATCAACAAAGCGTCACTCATAAACTTATTTGTACATGATTTAGTTACAGTCCCTCACACATGAAATGAGTAAATACTCATTTTGGTTGAGACCAGTATAATTTTTTTCTAAAAAATTCATGACCCAAGACCTTATTGTTGTTTGCAATGCTGCATAAGATATGACAACTTAATATCTTACTCGTCATATTTTGTTTATTGGTACTTATGTTACACATGTACTATTCAGACACGACGCATATTTTGGTGTGTCCTCCACCTTACCTGGCGTCTTTGGCGTGGGGAAGACGATAATAACCGGCATGGTGGCCGAGATCCTCTACCGGGACGCCATCGGCAAGCGAGAAGCTCCTCTCGACGATCCTCTTCTTCCCTCCGGCCAGCTCGCCAGCGTATCGGGATTCGGGAGTGGCATCCTTGGGGAGGAGATTGAGGGCGCGGATGAGCCTCTCCGCGTCTGCCAAAGGGATCAAGCTGGCAGTCTCCGAGAGGCGTAGATCACCGTCTCCTTCGATAATCAAGTTCGCGTAGGAGGAGGAGGAGGAGAGGAGGAGGAGGAGAAGCAATGAGAGGTTGTTTGCCATTTTTTTGAGTTTGGAGGGAAAGGTAGGCAACTTGGTGGGAGTACTTATAGTGTTTGGTGGGGGGTTAGGACTTTGGGGGGTGGAGTGTAGGGTTGTGCAAAGGGATGCGTAGAAGGCAATATTACAAGTAAAGATATTATTGTTGGTACTTACAAATGAATTTGTTAGGTTCAACTTTGGATGCTTGTAACCTAATTTTGTTTGTACATGTTGCATTGTCATGTAAACATAAAGATGATTACGAGGATATCTCGGTGTACACTGTAAGCACCGATAATTACAATTGAATTTTTTTGTACAAACTTACAAGTAAAGATATCGGTGCTTACAAATGAATTTGTTAGCTGTAACTTGAATGCTTGTAGCTTTTGTCTTTGCATTGTGATATGTACAACTTGTAGTACAACTTAATGCGGCAGTTTGGGTTCCTTGTTATTTCTTGCAACATATGTTGTGGTCCTTTCGGATACAACAATCTTATTATGGTTTGTTCTAAAGAACAAACTCTTTGACTTGTGATGGTTTGCAAAGGAGGGGCCTTTATTTTTGTAATCAGAAACTCTTCCAAATCTGAGAGGGGGAATGCGGTTTAAATCGTGTCACGTGTCCTCTCCTATTGGTTCAAACCCAACCTATAGACGTACAGCCCCACTGCTAACGTCAGGCTCAAATTCCGACCAATGACGGGTGGGGTGGGGGAGAACACTTGGCACTGCGGTCCCTCTAGGTCTGTGTAGACAAGTATTGGACATTTGGTTGTTGGAGCAATATTTTTTTTTTTTGAATCTCTTGAGAACCAGAATTCAAGTCTCATTTGTCACGTCCCGATTCCGTAGAATCGATAATCGTCCCCCGGACGTGATGCTGTGCGAACCTAAGTTGCGATCGCACAAGGCATAGTCATAAGGTTATCCGAAACACAACAACAAGAGAGTGAGCAGAGTAAATTGAACACATTGTATACAAGAAAACTTATGCTTTATTGATAATGAACATCATATTACAGACTCGATACAAAGATACCGCACGGGCTTAAAAATTGACTCCATTACAAGATGAACGTCGATGAGATAGCAATTTCATACATCACACGCCTTTATACAACCAAAATATGTAGACATCTTGAACAGGGGAGAGTTGAGACTGTTAGCCCAATGATTATATCATGTTTTTGAATATGGCTAATCAATTAAGTTTAACATATTGACGTCACTAATATTCATGTAATCACTATTATGTTGCCACTTAAACTTAGCATTGTCCTAAATGTTCATTATGTTGAATATTGCTATGCTTGTATCATATTATTTTGTTCGTCTAACATGTTCTTGTAGACATGCAATAAGCATGATCAAGCTTTGTCAGATCAGGACATATGCAATGGAGAATTATTATTAATGGACCAAAGACGGCATTATACAAGGAGATTTCCAGATCTGTTTATCTTTGGACGACTGTCGTCAAGAAAAAATGCGTCTTCAAGTATGCTCAAATATAAGAAGAAAGGCGTCATCAAAGGGCTATTGGTTTTCCTATTTTATCAATATATTTTTCATATTTATTGAGTCTAGAAATACGATGTACACTGCATCGTACTGGCAAATAGGCTACCCAAGAAACGTTTTCAAAATATACTTTCATTTTGAAAACAAGCCCACTTAAAAAAGCCCAAACTACTTCCTAACTGCTTGATCTTTTCAAAAAGCCCAAAACCAATTTACAAAATCCCTGACAGAACTCTAATAGAATTTGGCCCGAGTTCGGCCAAAGTTCGGTTAGTGGACGTTGGATTTTGAACTTGGTCTCCCTGCAGTTACGGATCTTGCCGAGATTTTTCATAGAGTTTTGCCCGAATTCTGTCCGAATTCTGACATAATTCTGCCTTTGGAAAAACTATAAATGAGAAAGATTTCGATCATTTCAATTCACCAATTCACTTTCATATCTCTTCTCTATAAGCCTACTACTTCTTCTAAAGGGTTATGAGCTTTCATTTTCAAATCCCAAGCCAGTTACAATCCTCTAGTCGATTTGCCAGTGCGGTACGGTCTAGAAGTTTCAGAGTGATTGTAATCAGAGGCTTGATTGAAAAAAGACACTTCACAATTGAAGTTGGTCGAGTACTTCGGATCAAAGCTCGCGTTGTAGAAGTTGCAAGAACTTCGAATGAAAACTTGTGGTGATTTTCCATAGTGGATTCAACTAGAAGCTAGAGTTCTTCCGACTGGACTAGTCCTCACAAGAGAAAAACCAGTATAAATCCTTGTGTTTGCGTTTGCTCTCTGCTCTCCACTTTTCATTTACTTACTTGTGATATATTATCTGTGATCTTGCTACTAATATTTTTAATTAGCTAAATTCTGTTGTCTACTCTATTCACCCCCCTCTAGAGTATTGCACTTTATAATTTATTCCTACAGTTGGTATCAGAGCATGTTATACCGGTAAAGCAAAGTAACACTGCTGCCATTATATTCTTATTTATTACAGCTGTTACATAGATCACAGTATCACATATGACAAATATGTACTTCACAACTGAAGAGCAATTCACAAATAGACTCCCACTATTTGATGGAACAAACTATAGTTATTGGAAGACACGAATGAGCTTCTACCTGAAGTCTCTAGATTTTGACTTATGGTCAATTGTTGTCAATGGCTACCAAAAGCCTACTATCACTTCTATTCTCACATCATCTATAATCAATAAGCCTTATTATAGTTACACGGAAGAAGAAAAGAAGTTAGCTAGCCTTGATGCAAAATGTATGCATATATTTTATTGTGCTGCAGACATAAATGTATTCAATCTTATTAATACTTGTAAACATCTCATAAAATTTGAAAAGTTCTTGAAGCTAATTATGAGTGCAGGTATAAAAGCAAAGCTGGCAACTCCAGAAAGAAGGATAGTCTTCATAATGATGCAAATATGTGTATGATAGAATTGGGATTTAAGGTACAACACAATCCCTTATATGAAGAAGAACTTGTATGTGACAACTGCAAAAAAATAGGCCACATCCAAGAAGATTGTACGACTACTAGAAAGGAGAGTCACTACAAACAATCAATTGAAGGAAGATCATCGTCTCACAAGTACACTAGCACGAGCATATGGTGTAAAAGCGAAACAAGCGATTCCAAAGAAAAAGAGAGACCTCGTCAAGCTACAAATATATGCTCAATGGCATTATCCAACGAGGTACATGTCACGCCCCGATCCTGCTAGGGTCATCCGTCTTGTCTGGATCCCTGCGGGATCGATCGTCCTCGCTAAGGCGTGATGCCGTGCAAGCCTAAGTTATGCTTGTACAAGGTTATGTACCTGCACAAAATAACTAGTCAAGCAAAAACACACGCACGTACCCATTTATTGCAGAAAACCAAATATTGGACACAGAAATTTGAAATGGAAATACTTCTTTTATTGATAAACTTGATAGGAATACAAGTACAAAACTTTGCAACTCAGATTTGCCTTATCTTGGCTACATAATTCTCTTTGAAACTCTCATTTGACAATAGTCGCAATGCCCATATATCATATCCCTTTATTACATGCTGGAAATGAAAGACACCTTTAAATGGAAAGAAAACTGAAAACTTGACTGGAAAAAAAATGAAGCTTCGAGGCAGTCTGCATCTCTACTGGGCTAGACGAGCTTTAGTGCCTCCTTGAAATCCTCCTGTCTCCTTTTGCTTTCTGAAAAGGATGCCCACAACGTGGGTCAGCACACATCATGTACTGGCGAGCGGCTCTTCGTCGAAACTCATAAATATCTGCACTAATTTAATATGTGAAGCTACATATTTACTAGTGATCTTTCTACTTGTCTAGGTTCTTTTTAACAATTCATAAGGAACATGAAAGTAGAAATATTCATAACCAACTTACCCATCGCTGTCACGACCCGCACCCACCGTAAGGGTACGAGTACGTAACAGCGCCCAGCCTACGCCGCAGTGTCGACGGTAGAACGCTGTCCTAGGTCTCATGCATCTAACAGTATAATGCTAAGCAGTTTATACTCCCCGAATGGGAGTGACATAGCAGAATGTAAACTCAATCACATCTAAGGTAGAGCATAATGGAAGATAGATAAAGCATGAAATCCAAAAGAGATACAGCAGATAGAAGTCTAAGTGTCTAAGATACACTAACCCAGAAATACATCTCAAAGCTCAAATACAGTAATCCATAAATACAACTCAAGACAACTGAAAATAAGCTATAAGCAAAACCCTAGCTATCTATACAACCTCTACTGAGTCTCCTCTAGGCTAGCAGGCAACCTCCAGGCTATCTGTAAAATTTATCAACAGGTCCAGTCAGGACAGGAGCGAGCACAATATATCTCAATAGTTCATAGCAGGTTAGAAAATATAATCATGCAGTAAAGTAAGATACAGGTACTGAAGGAAATACAGTATGTAAACAGAGAGAGAGAGAGAGAGAACTGTAATAGAAATATCTACTATACAATAGAGAACTAACAGTGGCTAGTGAGTCAGAGTACAATATAGACATATAAATGGCATAGAAGATTCTGATGAGACACTATGGAAAGATTCTGATGAGATACTACTTGGGTATTATTCGCATGTCTACTTCTACTCCCCCGTACCCCCAATCAATACACAAGGATCCAACCAAGTTATGTTATGATTCCATGCAAAGGCCCCCGAAGGGTGATACATGGATGTCCCATAAATGGGGATTCTAGGAGATTCTAGGATACCCAGTAAATGGGATAAGGATTCAAGGAGACTCTGTGATAAGAGTATATGTCACAAGTGATCAATGAACCAACGAAGCATAGTGATACGCCATGTAAGTGAAACGCACAGAACATGTAGTACCCGATGCTCCCTAAGGATAACATCTCAAGAAGGGATCCATATAGTACTAATCCGTGTGACCAATGTGACAGTAACAAGTAAAGTAATTTAAAGCAGAAAAATAATTCTAAGCAGGATATGAAATGATCAGAGAATGTACTCGCCTGGTATCCTGAATGTCCGAAGAGAATATACTGTCCGAGGAGTGGTGTCTGTCTCCTATAGAACAGTACAAGTCATAACAAGTCTAAAATAAGGAAATAGACTGCTACAATGCATCTACATAAAGTTTGGGGTCAATCTAGGCTAAAGTCAACCTTTGGTCAACTCTAGTCAACTAGACTAGTCAAACTAGGTCAACTAGGTCAAACCTAAACCGAACAAGTCTATACTAGTCTAACTAGTCTATTCTAGGCCTAATCAAGACTAAACAAGTCTAACTAAACTCTCACTAGACAAACAGACACACCATAGGCTAAGAGCCCTAGGCTATAGGCTATATCATGCCTAAGCCAAACCACAAACACATATACACATAACAATATATATATATATCTAATATATTGTAGTACACTCATAACATATAGGCTACCTATATGTACATCCCACATATATATATGCATCACTATTCACATATTCATATACATAGATATATATAGGAAAGCTATATATATAGGCACATATATATATATATATATATATATATATATATATATATATATATATATATATAAAGAGAGGTAAAAGAGTAAGTGAGTATATGTGTGTTTGGCATGTGTGTGAAAGGATATGTGTTAATGTTCTAAAATTTAGTGATAGGTAGGTGTATGTGACATGAGATACATGATGTCAAAGGGTGTATGAATGCATGTGTGTAAAAGGTTATAGGTTAACTCAGTTTATAGAAATACATACATTCATACTTACCTTGTATACATACATATCATGTATATTATATTTACATGATACATACATGTATACTTGTATTATATTATACTTACATTCATGCATATTAGATACTTGTATTTATATTAACATACTGCAAACATTCATTTCATTCATGCATCTATGCATTACCTACATGTTTTATACATATGCATACATTGTATATTCATATCATTTCATACATTAACATAGAGACATACAAACATGCACGCATCATATATTTCATACCTTGCATTACCTTACATATCATGTTATATATTATCATTCATTCCTTTCATATATTACATTATCTTTAAGTTGAATACATCATATATGGATACAATACATTATCTTGCATGCTTGCATTCATATATTACATTCTATATTACCTATATACATGTATTTCCTCCATTCATTCATGCTTGCATCATATACTCTACATTACCATACATGTTATCATTATATATTGCATTACAATATTTATACATTATGCATTCATATCTATCATTACATATATATCTTGCATTCATATCTAGCATTCATTATATACTTTCATGCATACGTTGTATATCATTCTTTCATTCATGCATTGCTTATATGCATTATATTAATTGCATTCCTACATACTTGCATTCAACCATATATATACATTAATGTAAAGAGAATATATATCATATATATATCATTTCATTTATCTAACATATCATGCATTACATACTCTATATTCATTTAATATCCATACTACATAGGCTCATAGGTTACACAAAATGCATATATCGTATAGTCACTCTTCTACTTAAAACCAATACTGTACCAATTGGGCATTCACTAAATTCTAGGATTAAAGTATGTCATAGCCCTTTGTGTTAGCTTTCCGAAACTTTAAACGGATCGTATTTTCGTGTCCGGAAGCTCCCGAAATCGCAAAAATACCGAAACACGTTCGTTTTTCGTACAGCTGACACTTAAATAATTCTACAGAAAGTTACAGAAAGAATTTGGCTTATTAAAATATATATTTAGAAAGCTAACTTCGATACGGTTCTTTTAAAAAAACGGAAGATAAATCGGAGTTCTAAGCTAAAAGTTATGACATTTCTAAGTTGCTTTGGTTAATAAAAACGTTGATAAAAATTATGACGGATTTGACAAAAGAACACATATAGGCCAAAATACTTGGATACAAACATAGGTATCCAAATGAAACTCATTCTAACCATCCTAACTAAGATCAATGCACTATCTAACCATTATAAAACTGAATTTAAATATCTATTTAAACTATTATCATACATACATACACATGGGGTGTCCTAATTTGGGATCTATCAAGTAGGACACAAGACACATATCTAAAATCCTCAAGAGAGCTCCAAATGGCCTCAAATTTGAATCTAAATGGGACACATGCATGAGGATAGATCCTACGGATTCAAAACTAATTTATATGCAAAGAAAATCGATTTAGAGGATGGGTTTTACCTATTGGGAGTGGAATCCCAATAAAATCCTTTAGGACACGGCTCCGATACGAAGATCCCTCAAAGTGGACACTCCTCCTTGCACTCCTCTTCCAATCCTTGGTAGCACCCTTCCCTTGGAGAATGGGGATGATTGAGGAAAGGTTTGGTGAAGGAATGATTTGATTTGGAGATCAAATCAATGGGAAGGCTCTCTAAAATTAGGTAAGAACGAAAGGAAAATAAAAGAGGCAAGATTGTAATGAATGAAATGAATCATTCTCTCCTAAAGGTGGCTGCCATAAAGAGTCCATTAGGGCTAATGAAAAATATCCTAATTGCCCCTCTCTAGTCTCATATGGTTAAGTCTAGACTAGGTTCAAGTTTGGGGTCAAAATGATCTAGTTTTGAGTCTCTAACTTAACCATTCTAACATGATAAAAATTAGTTTAATTAACTAACTTAATGTTGGGTCTTGTGAGCCATGCTTAAATTAATATTGGGTCCCTTCTAGAGTTCAAGCTACCCGGGTCACAATACAAGTCGGAACGAGACAAAACTCAAACCCGACTAAACAAATCCAATAAAAACAATATTAAAAATATAAAATTTTCCCAAAATATTAAAATATAAAAAATGACCAAAATTATAATACATCAATTTAAATATTATTAAAATAATCTAAAATTCACCAATTAATCAAAATCCTAAATAATTCAAAAGTCACGAAATGACCAAAATACCCTTAGCCTAAAAAATTGTAAATAGTTATTCTAATCACATGGTTAGGTCCCCATGGTCATGGTTAGTCTCTACGCTTAGCAAAACTAGGGATTAACTAGTTAACCATCAAAATCACAATTCAATATTTTAAATAGTTTTAAATTGATTAAAAAATTACCAAAAATCACAACATGAGTTAAATCTTATTATCGATTAATCAAAATTATAAAATTTTAAAATTACCCTCATTTGGAAAACTGGCTGTTACAATCGCCGACAGTCATCCCTGCACAAAATAGGTTAGCACAATTTGCATATGAATATAAGAAGCATACTTTACCATCATCGTTCATTGTTAGGTTTTGTATTAAGGATTTGTTCACATGCATGTCCTAACTACATGGTGGTCCATGGGCCCGTCCCACATGATTAGCCGCTGTGACTCAATGGTTCAGCTCGTCACTAAGGACACAATATTTTCGAGGTGTAGCATTTACTCCGGGGTGCTATTACAATCTCTCCTAGGCCGATCGATCCTGGGTGCCCCTAGTAACGTCGAGAGACTATTACCTTGTTAACAAGTTGTCGAGACCAATGTATGACTTGTTATTTCTATCAGATAAAACCTAACTGTGCAACAGATAGCGACCAGTTCAATACTAGCCTTAATCGTTCGGTCATTCATTAGCATTCAGTTCTCATTCGGTCATTCGATAACATTCAGATAGCATTCGGCCATTCGATAGCATTCAATAGCATTTCAATTCCTTTGCAGTCATTCGTTAGCATTCATTCTTATTCTTATCTTTTGTGTTTTGGTATCGTTGATCAGAGGGACGCAACAAAGAGTGGACTAGAGATCATTTTTATTAGGGCGTACAAATAAATGCAAGCCCGGTTAAAGCAACTCATCGAGATGAATCTTAGTCGAGAGAAGGAGGGACTTCACGCGCCGTTCAGTTCACGCGTCCTACATTGGCACCCACAGTTGATTAGCATACTTTGTCTCTTTCTCTCAAGATTTAAAATGAATGCGAAATGCGATGAAAGCGAACAATGAAAACCAATCATAAAAAACCAACACAAAAATGCATTCATCAAAACCAAGCAGCGAAAGAAAACATCCAACAAAACTCTTGGATTCATTTCAATAGAAGCCAATCCATCAATTGGAAAGGTTCATTGCATTTCATCCGTGATCAATCGATACTGACAAAGGTTTTCCCAATCACTCAGTTCAAGACTAAGTCAGCAAGCCGTAGGTAGTACATAGTGGACCGTGAGGAGCGGGATACTACATAATAACCCACTGAGAAAAAGTTGTCCTCAAAACTTAAGAAACAAACTCACCTCCACTATTGTTGCATTCTGGATCAAGCAACGTGGAGAGATTATAGATGCGCGCTGTCGCGGTTTTGGCATTCCATAATTGCTGATTGTGCGGATGGTCTCAAAGCAGCGGTGGGCCTGGCAGCTGCCCACGCTCTTCAGTGTCGTTACGATTTTGAGCCGCTCTATTCTTTTTCGGGTAATTCTTGACAGTATGGTTCGGACTTCCACAGCTGAAGCATGATCTGTTTGCGAAACGACAGACTTCTTTGGTGTGCCCGTGGTGACCGCAGTAGGTACACTCAGTTCTCCTGTGCTGATCATTGTTGGTCTTATTTTCTCCTTCAATTTTTTTCCCCATCATGGTACCTCTTGGCGGGCTGGTTTCGACTGTACTGCATTTTATTAGACGCCTTCTTCAGGCAAAACTGTTCTACCTGTAGCGTCGCCTCAAAGGACTGAAATTACGACCCGCATTCTCGATTCAGCATACTTAACTGGATGTCGTCATTCAGACCTCCAACGAATCGATTTATGCGAGTCTGCTCTGTGGGTAGCATCACAACAGCAAAATTTACCAGCTTAGCAAATTCAGACTCATAGTCCTCCACGGACATATCTCCCTGTTTCAGTGTGATGAAGTCATCCTCCATCTTCTTGCTCATGGCTGGAGGCAGATATTGATCCAGAAATGCCTTCTTGAACGAGGCCCATGAGATCTTCCCATTTCTAGCCGTTACGAGCAGTGCCGACTTCTTCGTCTTCCACCAATCCTTTGCCCACAGCCGTAGAAGCAGAACGACACAAACTACCTTCTTGCTACTCAAAACTCCTATAAACGCGAACAGACTCTCCATTTTATCAATCCAGTCCATCACCTTATCGGATGATGTCCTGCCTTCAAATTCTGGAGGTTTCGCGTCTAAGAAGTCCTTTGGCCTAAAGGAAGTGTGCTTTTGCGCCGGCTGGGGTTTATCGCCATCCACGAGCTCGATCTCAGGTGTTTCCGTTGGTTTAGTCGCTGCGGTGGTATTTCGATTTGCCGGTAGCACCGTTACAAGTTGGGTCAAGGATTCCAACTGTTTCTGTTGTTTCTCAATTTGGGCCTATTACATTTGGCCACGTTCCTCATTGTCTTGCCTTTATAGTTCCAACAATGTCATGATCCGTTCCATCGGATCGATTGAGACAGCTGGTCGAGGAGGGGCCATCTCTCTACAAAAGAGTATAACTTCTGTCAGTCTCATAAAATATTATGGACTTATTGTATGGGGCATTGGTTTTCATAACTCAAAATCGGGACTCTTTTGAAAGCCATCAAAATACTTTATATACTTTTTCGAAAATGATATTTGCAAGAGGCCAAGGACGTAAAGCCATGCTCTGATACCACTTTGTCACGCCCCGATCCCGCTAGGATCGTCCGTCTTGCCTGGATCCCTGTGGGATCGATCGTCCTCGCTAAGACGTGATGTCGTACAAGCCTAAGTTGCGCTTGCACAAGGCCATGTACCTGCACAAAACAACTAGTCAAGCAAAAACACACGCACGCACCCATTTATTGCAGAAAACCAAATATTGGACACAGAGATTAGAAATAGAAATACTTCTTTTATTAATAAACTTGATAGGAATACAAGTACAAAAATTTGCAACTCAGATTTGCCTTATCTTGGCTACATAATTCTCTTTGAAACTCTCATTTAAAAATAGTCGTAATGCCCATACATCATATCCCTTTATTACATACTGGAAATGAAAGACACCTTCAAATGGAAAGAAAATTGGAAACTTGACTGGAAAGAAAATGAAGCTTCGAGGCAGTCCGTAACTCTACTGGGCTAGACGAGCTTTAGTGCCTCCTTGAAATCCCCCTGTCTCCTTTTGCTTTTTGAAAAGGATGTCCACAACGTGGGTCAGCACACATCATGTACTGGCGAGCGGCTCTTCGCCGAAACTCACAAATATCTGCACTAATTCAATATGTGAAGCTACATATTTACTAGTGATCTTTCTACTTGTCTAGATTCGTTTTAACAATTCATAAGGAACATGAAAGTAGAAATATTCATAACCAACTTACCCATCGTCGACAGTCATCCCTGCACAAAACAGGTTAGCATAATTTGTATATGAATATAAGAAGCATACTTACCATCATCGTTCATTGTTAGGTTTTGCATTAAGGATTTGTTCACATGCTTGTCCTAACTACATGGTGGTCCATAGGCCCGTGCCCCATGATTAGCCGCTGTGACTCAATGGTTCAGCTCGTCACTAAGGACACAACATTTCCGAGGTGTAGCATTTATCCCGGGATGCTATTACAATCTCTTCTAGGACGATCAATCCCGGGTGCCCCCAGTATCGTCGAGAGACTATTACCTTGTTAACAAGTTGTCCGAGACCAATGCATGACTTGTTCTTTCTATCAGATAAAACCTAACTGTGCAACAGATAGCGACCAGTTCAATAGTAGCCTTAATCGTTCGGTCATTCATTAGCATTCAGTTCTCATTCGGTCATTCGATAACATTCAGATAGCATTCGGTCATTCGATAGCATTCAATAGCATTTCAATTCCTTTGCAGTCATTCGTTACCATTTATTCTTATTCTTATCTTTTGTTGTTTTGGTATCGTTGATCAGAGGGACGCAACAAAGAGTGGACTAGAGATCATTTTTATTAGGGCATACAAATAAATGCAAGCCCGGTTAAAGCAACTCACCGAGATGAATCTTAGTCGAGAGAAAGAGGAACTTCACGCGCCGTTCAGTTCACGCGTCCTACATTGGCACCAACAGTTGATTAGCATACTTCGTCTCTTTCTCTCAAGATTTGGAATGAATGCGAAATACGATGAAAGCGAACAATGAAAACCAATCATCGAAAATCAACACGAAAATGCATTCATCAAAACCAAGTAGCAAAAAAAAAACATCCAACAAAACTCTTGGATTTATTTCAATAGAAGCCAATCCATCAATTGTAAAGGTTCATTACATTTCATCCGTGATCAATCGATACCGACAAAGGTTTCCCCAAATACTCAGTTCAAGACTGAGTCAGCAAGCCGTAGGTATTACATAGTGGACCGCAAGGGGCGGGACACTACAGTACAAGACAACTCTATTCTGGAAGAGAATGAATTCTCTTATGATGAGTTATCTAATGCTTTCAGTGATCTATTGATAGAACACACGAAAGTATTAGATAAGTATAAGCAAGCTAGAAAGGATATTCAATCCTATAAGCGTGAGAATGAAAAGCTTACTTGCTTATTAAATGATGCTAGAAATAGTTCTCCTTCTAATAATTCTACTGAGATTTCCACACTTGAGTTTAGATTGCATGAGGCACTTGATTGCATTGAGAAAAGCACTCAAAAAAATGCTAAACTTAAGGAGAAATTAGAATAAAAAAAGAAGAAGTATTCTATTCCTTCATGTAGAATTGATGCTCTTAATGTTAAGTATGATGAGATCTGTGCTAACTCTAAAAAGTTAGAGATTATACTGGAAAAGCAGGCAGTACAACCTACGACCCAGTCTAACACAAGACACTTAGCACATCACAAAGTCACACACGTCAGATCTTTTACAAAGGAAGCAAGCAAAGCTAAAGCTTCACACAACCATGCTTTCTATTACAAGCATCCACACGCATCATGTCAGCCCACTCCACGTTCTCATACTGCTGCACATAGCACTATTAATACTTTCTGTCATTATTGTGGTTTGAATGGACACGTTTCTAATCGTTGTCAGATTAGAAAACTAGTTGATATAAACTTGTGCAAATGGGTTTCCAAAGCTAACAAGTGTGGATCCAAGTATTGGATACCAAAGTTTTCACCTAATATTATAGGTGAAGCTTCTCGTATCAAATAGAACCATGGAACATGTTGGTGATTGCAAAGCTACAAAGGTCATCTTCCATGCAATTGCACCAACAGAAGTGTGGTCACTAGAACCACTTCGGTAACATGCTTCCTAAATAGTTTTTAATATCTAGCATGTTCTGACTGATATCTTGCTATTAGCTTTTATTGATATCTTTTAAATAGTCTATTATTTGAATCAATGTGAGACATAATCCTAGTTTGACTAGCTGTTTAGCTTAAATGATTAGTTCACACTATATAGTATTTTATTTTCTATTAGTGTGACACATTTATCTATGTATGCTCTTTATTTTAGTTTTATCCTTGAAGCATGCATACCACTCTAGTCCATAGGAGTTTTTTTTTTGGTTAATATGCTTTTGACTCTTCGTCTTTAATATTTTTTAATGGTCACTTCTTATCGATTTGTCTTTAACATGTTATATTTACTTTGATCGGTATTTTGTAAGTATGTATGTTTAATTCAAGTCTTCTATTTACTTGAAAAGTATGTACATATACCTTTATGTTAACCTTGTGCTTTCATAATATATTCACTATTGATTCTCATATTTTATTTTGATTAACTTCTTATGAATCAGTTACATCTTTGTCTGACATATGAGTTAAGTTCAAGTTCTATATTATTTTAAAAAGTAGTTTCAAACTTGTGCTTGTCTCATACTTTAGCTATTGATTACTTTGAACAAATTTATGTTCTTCTCTTTATTAGCTTCTTTCTCAAAGCCTCTTTTAATGATGTTTTTTTTTTGGCTTTTTGGTTGACATTTTGGATACATGACTCTTATTTAAATTATTTTTTCTTGATCTTGATAAACCATTATTTGGGTATTTACTTCTTTTATATTTAGGGATTCTGGATTTCGATATTGTTCGATTATACTGTATATATTTCTTTGAATCTAAGTTCTTAAGAGTAGAGGTCATTTTGGGAACAAGCCGAAAGGGTCATTCTGTCATACAGGTGTAAATAGCCTAAAGCGACACGGTGTACTAGTCTTCGGACTACCGCTAGCTAGAAATCGGCCCCTACAGCTAACTCGAAGTGATCAATATTTATAGACTTAAGATTTATTAAGGTCTACTTGCAACTAGTATCTAGTTCTGGATCCAGTACTGAACCCAGTCCCCTAAGTTCCAGAATACATCAGCGTATCTAGGTCCTACATTTTGATTTACAAATGTTTTATATTTTATTGTTATCCAATGATTTTGTAGCATATGTGAATAAATGTAATTTATACATCTTATATCGTATGCTACATTGTTCTAAGATTTTTCTTAAGTCCATAGAATATAATTGATTGCATATTGCACAAATTCATCTTAAATTCTCGGTTATTAAAGAAGAGATTTGTTTTGGGTACAAGCCTACAAAGGGTCTATCTGTCACCACGGCTACGGCCAAAGCGAAGCGGTACTTAAGTGTTCCCGAAGCGGTACTTAATTATTCCCCGGTGAACCTCTGTTAGCTGGGACAGTACCCCTACAGCTAACCCCAAGATTGATCAATACTTTATAAACTAAAGATTTATTGAGATCTAGTTACAATTGTTATCTGATGAATTTTGGATTTTGGATTTTAGCTTTGATGGATAATATTATTTAATGATTTAATTTTACAAAAGGTAACATACATTGATCTCCATAGGTTAATGTTTTTCATCTTTTGATATACTCATTTTTCTGTCACACTATGACTTGATGATCTTGTGACTACTCATTGAATATTATGGTATTGTGATTTCGTCTTTAGCTTGTGTAATATTCATGATACTCGTTTTATTAAGCTTTATTATTCTCTTCTTATTCAAGTTACTAACTGCCTATAGCAGTAATTCTTTGCGGGAGAGAAGTCAGGCATATTGAATCTTTCTCTCAAAGCGTTTCTTCTCTTTAACCCTACGGTTATCTGATTGACACCGTGCAACGGCTTTAAAAGGAAAGAAATAAACTTTGATAAGAAGACCTAATATTTTTGACTTAGTTTTCTACTTCTGAAAATATGTCTCTGAAATTCTTAAAATTTATCTATACTATTATTTTTGGATAAAACCATGTGAAGGTGGATTAGTTAATTATTTCAAGTCAATTATCCCCTTGACATGCCATATATCTAGAATACACTTTTCTTTGGACATTTATCTAGTTATGTTTATTTGTTCAAATGGATTTATTTATGATTTATGGATTCTTTTATTGAAATTGTTTCTGTGATTCAAATTGCCAGCTTTCAGTCTGAGGACTAAATGGACGCATTCGAACATTTATTAAGATATTTTTTCATAATAAATTCCACATTTTTGAAAAGTCTTTTTGATTTCTTTTTGATTTATTGAATTTGTCCGGTACTCAAATGTTATTATTAAAGACAGTTTTCAAAATCTTTTAATGTCTTGAAATATTTCTTATATATATATATATTGGAGATATATTTTGTTTGTTCATCTTTAAGCATTTATTTATTGGATATTTCTTTTTGCCTAAAGATGATATTTGTTTTTGGAACTTTATATGCATTTGATCAAAGGAAAGAAAGATCCATATCTTGGATATTCCTTAGATTTTGTTATTATTTATTTTATCTATTTTTTCGAGTTTCTAAAAGTTATCTTGCCAAATATATATATTTAATTATCCTTATTTGATTGAGTTTAAATTACTTTTGACATTTCTTATTGAGATTTTATCTCAAAGTTCATGATTATATATATTTAGACTGGTCATACTTTGCGGGAGAGAATTCAAGTCGACTGAATTTCTCCTTCTCAAGTATTTTGTCTTCATTACCTTCATGTTTATCTAATAGATATATATCATGCTAAGGTAATTAAATTCAAATGCATGAATTTTGGTATAGATTTTGCATAGATTCTAGTATATTTATGTTGATTTCTTTTCGATGATTATACTCTTTATTGATGTGATTCACTAATTTGTATGGGCAAATTATGAATCATAATTTTTTGTGATCATTGTTAAAAGTCTCATTATATTCTTAATTTTTTTGGTATATACTAGATCTGTGAATTTCTCATGAATTATTTATGACCAATGATTGATTTCTACTATATTGATATCTATTTTTTTTATTAAAATTCTTTATTGGTCAATTTCAAAACTATAGTTTTATTTATTCATCATATTGTGTTTTGAATGTCATTTTTGGATTTCTAGTTGGTAAACTATGTATTGATTGATTTCAATGTTTTTAAGTTCAACCAACTATTTTTGACAAAATTTTCTACTTTAGTTATGCAATTTTCTAAACTTGTCATTACACTATTCTCCTAATCCTTGATCATGATTATTTTTTGCCTTCCTCCTTTACTTATGCTTGAGTTCGTTTTATCTCTTACTACGGGGGAGCTTATTTTTTTGATCATGTCAAAGGGGGAGAAATAAGTTTAAGTTAGCACATAATATTCTAGTATATGTGTATATTAGTGATACATGCATCCACTGTATATATCTTAAACTTAACCGATCTGCCAAAATCAAAAAGGAAAAGATTGTTAGCCCAATGATTATATCATGTTTTTGAATATAGCTAATCAATTAAGTTTAACATATTGACGTCACTAATATTCATGTAATCACTATCATGTTGCTACTTAAAATATGTAACATATTTTAGTGATCTTTCTAGCCATCATAGTCAGTTTCATACATGCAGTTTGACGCAACGAAAACAGGATAAATTATGCTAGAACTTACCCAAGGTAGAGCGTGCCGTGCAACATAAAGCTTACCATCACCTTCCCTGTTAGTTTGATAACAATTCATATCAAGTGTGTGATATGGAGGTCACTGGCATTAACTAGCCAACCTGGACATTGCCTTGTTAGACGGGGTCCTTTCAACGCAAGTAGTGAGCTCCGTTCAAGTCCCCGAATTACCCGTTGCTTAACCCAGCTCGGCGATATCGTGTTTCCTTCTAGGCCGAAGCGGTCCCGTGGCCCCGGGTTACCATTTGAGGAAACAATCGTCCTTGTGCACAAGTTGTCCATGATCGTACTAAGTTATTAAGTTATTCAAGGCACGTTTTATGGTATCGTTGCGACAATTATATATAATCGATTCATTTCTTTGGTTTGCAGATCATGAAATAATTTTCTCTTTTCTAGAACCTTATCTTTTCTCTGGTGTGAAACTTATATTTTCAGAGTAAATCACTCTAAATTGATACAGTTATCCTGAGTTCTTGATTTGAAACCAGAGGGTCAAAGTGAAGGAGGTCAGCTACTCACCTTAGTCTTTGCTTCAGGCGAGAGACTGATTGACCGCGCTTAGACGTCGCCTACGCGATTTCCTGAAATAGCTTAAGCAACTGATTAGAATACTGTATTATTCAAGGGTTCGATATGTACATGCGAGTTCTAAAACGCAGGCCATAAAAACCATCGAAAAGATTCACAAAAACGCATTCAGAAAACTAAAGCAAGTGCGGCATGAAAAGAAGAGCAACAGAAGGTCTCTCCCGACTCAGCCGCTGAGTCTATCCTCGAGGTGCAACTCGCTGAATATGAGACTTGATTCCGAAGAAGCATTTTCATAACGAAAAAGGATCTTAATTCAATTGTTCTCGTTCGACTAATCCCGACCAATCGGTTTCGACCGAATCGATAGCATATAATGTTTCTTTCTCGTGCACCCCGTAGATGGATAACAGGGCACGATGTAGGGACAGAATACTACACCATAACCAACTAAGAAAAAGTTTCATTCTCGAAACTTAAGAATAGAACCTACCTCTAGGAAAGTAATGAAAAAATCTTTTTCTTTATCTCCGACTCCAGTTCCCAGGTCGTCTCTTCGACCAAGTGATTTTTCAGAGCACGCGGACGAGAGGGATTGTACGAATTCGAAGCAGTTTATCCTTGTACTCCAAGATTTGCACATGTTCTTCTACATACGATAAGTCTGTCTGCAGATTCAGCAATCTACCATATGGCTCGGATCGTACACATACTTTCGCAATTGAGAGACGTGGAAGACATCATGCACATCCGACAATGCTGGCGGCAATGCAATCTGGTAAGCAACTGGGGTGACTCGCTTCAATATCTCGAAAGGACCGACAAATCTTGGACTCAACTTTCCTTTAGCTCCAAATCTCGTAACTCAATGCATAGGTGTGACTTTCAGAAGCACATGATCGCCCTCCAAGAATTCAAGGGCTCGTCGGTGAGTGTCGGCGTAGCTTTTCTGCCGACTTTGTGCTATCTTCATTCTCTTCTATATTAACTTAACGTTTTGTATGTAGGAACGAAATCATAAAGCAAATACTCTAGAGGGGGTGAATAGAGTAGGCAGCAGAATATTGCTAATTAAAAAACTTGTTAGCAGTTAGATCACAGATATAATAATAATCACAAAATAAATGACAATAATAAAAGATGATCAGAAGGCAAACGCAAACACCGAGATTTATACTGGTTTTCCTCTTGTGAGGACTAGTCCAGTCGGAAGAACTCTAGCTTCCAGTTGAATCCACTATTGGAAAATCTCGTAAGTTTTCATACGAAGTCCTTGCAACTTCTACAGACGCGAGCTTTGATACGAAGAACTCGACCAACTTCAATTGTGAAGAGTTGTATCTTCAATCAAGCCTCTGATTACAATCGCTCTGAAACTTCTAGACCGTACCGTACTGGCAAATTGACTAGAGGATTGTAACTGGCTTGGGATTTGAAAATAGAAGCTTCTTAGAACTCTTTGGAAGAAATGTAAGCTTTAGAAGAGAAGAGATTGAAAGTGAATTGGTTATTTGAAATGATCGAAATCTTTCTCTATTTATAGTTTTTTCAAAGGCAGAACTCTGACAGAATTCGGAAAGAACTCTTTGTAACAAACCGCAACTGAAGGGAGACCAAGTTCAAAATCAAACGTTCATATAACATTCAACTTGGCCGAACTCTGGCCGAGTTCTGCTAGGGTTCTGCCAGTTGATTTTTGTGAAAATTAATTTTGCCTTTTTGAAAAGTCCTTCAGAAGCTTTTTGTAAAAAGGATGTTTTTCAAAAACATAGGTCATTTTTAAAAGGATAGAATGATTTTGAAAAACGATTTCGGACAGCCTATTTGCCAGTACGACTTGGTGTGAAATGTATTCTTAGACTCAATAAAATGAAAAATTATATTGCTTTGAAGGAAATACATTCTGAATGGCAAACAGCTTCGGTCTTGAACATAGTAGAAATCTATCATTGAACAGTGTCCAAAACGTCGTTTGTAAACATTTGAATTGACTTGCATTTATATCGAGACAGAGTTTGATCAATTATTAAAATCAGGTTTGACCATGACCAATGGGCCAACAATCTCCCCCATTTTGATAATTGACAAATGTTGCCGATATAACATCTTAGTTTGGATCAATTCAAAAATGTAAATGTTCATAACCTGTATTCAGAAAGATGTTAGATCTTATTTCTCCCCGCTGTCACTTAGCAAAATAATTGCAAAAAAGAAAGCTCCCCCGCAATAATTGCATAACTAACAAGCAGTGAAGAAACACAATTAAAAATATATAAGAACATTCATCACAGGCATGGTATAAACATTGACAGAAAAATAAGATAAAAAAATATTGTATAAAATAACACAGGCATGGTATTTCTCACAGGCAGGTAATATGAAGCATAAAGGAAGATAATGCTAGAATAAAGCTGAAACAAATAAAGTGCTGAATAATAAACTAATGTGAGTCAAATGTCAAACTGAGGCATAAAAACATATGTCTATGTAAGTCACAAATCATAACTAAAATAAAGAGTACTGATAATTCTTGGAATGTCGGAGTATTTCCAAGTAAACATAAGACAACATAGACAGTCTCAAACAGTAACATCTCAGAAATTATCATCCTTATCATCATCTCATCATCGGCTGCAGCGCTAGCATGTCCAGATGGACCAGCTCCAGAAGTGCCAGCTCCAGAAGTATGAGGAGTGGCACCAGAAGTACGATACCAATCGTAAGCGTTCCCTAGCTGGAACAGAGAGTGGACTGCCTCATCATAAATGCGGTAGCCAGAAACAGAAGGATCTCGAGGTAGAGAGCTAGCAGAGTGACCCGTCTGTACAAATCTCAGATCGGCGAAAGAGTTGGCAATAGCCTGGAACCGAGTCACGTCACGGAACTCATGTTCCATGGAAGTATCGACATAGAATGACTGCAGATCTGATAGATGCTGATAAATACCCTCAAAAGTCATAGGGTAAGACTGAGGAGGACCAGGTGCTGTGGGAGTAGGTGCAGGAGGAGCATGTGCAGTAGATGGAGGAACAGTGGTAATGCCACGACAAGAGAGTTTGAGGAACTTGGGCTCAGGGTCCAGAGCACAAGTGTATAAGTCAATATCGAATCTCTGAAAGATGCGTGGGATGATCATCGCATAAGAGAGGTTGCGGTCTCTTCCGCGATATCGACCCATCATCTGAATAATAGTCTTAGGGGCAGAAAAAGGAATCCCCTTAAGAATGTGATATATGACAGAGAGTTCAAGTGCAGTGACATCATCTTTTGAAGTAGATTTTGGAAGTAGAGTGGAATAGATGATGCGATATAATTCGTAGTTAAACAAGTTCAAGTTATTGGCCTTGAACTTTCCAGGACGAGCACGTACGGGCGCACAAAGCTCATTCTTGAAACTAACGAGAGTTGTACCATCGGGGAAATCGAAATTAGTGATGTCATCGAGCGGGGCACCTTCGTTTGGATTACCAAAGATTTCCGCTAACGTTTCATCAGTAAACTCGATGTCTATCCCTTCGACACATGTTCTCGCGATAAAAGTGTCTAACATGAAATTACAATAAAATATTCTAATGACATTAGTAGCTATAGGGAATTGTCACGAATCCAAATTTTGGACAAAGATCTCCACGTGGATTGGAAGAAAGAAGGTGGAGAAGAACTAGGGTTTTAGGGGCACGGCTGCTGCTGTTTAATTTGATGAGGTTTGGAAGAATGAAGAAGAGAGGGCCTCAGGTTCTGACTGGTACATATATATACCCAGCCGAACTCAGGCCGAATTCGCCAAGGGTTGCCTGGCTATATATGAATATATAAAAAATTGTGGGGCCACATCTTTTTCATCAATTCATTTCAAATGTTTAATTCAGAATTTAGTAATTTTAAATTTCAAAAATAATATAATTAATATTATTTTATAAATTAATATTCTTTACTCAGCATCTGTCTCAGATCAGCTGTAGGAGTACTGTCCCAGCTAACGGAGGTTCACCGGGGAACTCTTAAATACCGCTTCGCTTCGACCGTAGTCGTGGTGACAGACAGACTCTTTTTAGGCTTATCTCGAAAACAGTTATTGAGTATTGAATAAATAATTAATAAAATAAAATTAATTAATATTATTGACATCTTAAATTCCTAATTCTCGACGTAAATAATAGAAACGATCTTCCGCTAGAGGTTTTGTGAGTATGTCAGCTAAATGATTCTGTGTGTCTATGTATACAAGGTCTATATCTCCATTTTGTTGATGATCTCTAAGAAAGTGATGTCTAATCTCGATATGTTTAGTACGAGAGTGACATACTGGATTTTTAGTCAAATTAATAGAACTAGTGTTGTCGCAGAAAATGGGTATGTGCATAAAATACAATCCATAGTCTTCTAAAGTTTGCTTCATCCACAAAATTTGTGTACAACAACGGCCTGCGGTGATATACTCAGCCTCGGTTATTGATAATGCAATAGAATTTTGCTTCTTACTAAACCAAGAGACTAGAGCTTTTTCTAGAAAATGACATGTGCCTCTAGTGCTTTTTCTATCTACTTTGCATCCGACAAAATTAGCATCAGAATAAGTGGTTAGGTCAAATGACGTAGTTTTGGGATACCATAAGCCGACAGAAGAAGTGCCTTTAAGGTATCGGAAGATATGCTTAACTGCGCACAGATGTGATTCCTTAGGATTAGCTTGAAAACGTGCACATAAGCAAACACTAAACGTAATGTCTGGTCGACTAGCAGTTAAATACAGTAACCTACTGATCATACCTCGATACTTACGTATGTCGACGGGTTTGCCTTGTTCATCAATATCAAGCTTGGTTGAAGTCGCCATTGGAGTGCTAAGTGGATTGACTGCTTCCATGTCGAACTTCTTTAATAGATCATTTGTGTACTTTGCTTGATTTATGAACGTCCCATTGTTGGTTTGTTTGATTTGTAGTCCGAGAAAGAATTTCAGCTCTTCTATCATGCTCATCTCAAACTCATTCTGCATACACTTTGAAAATTCTTGACAAAGAGATTCATCAGTAGATCCAAAAATAATATCATCTACATAGACTTGAATCAAAAGAATGGTGTTATTCAAAGATTTTATAAACAATGTAGTATCAACCTTTCCCTTTGAAAACCCGTTATCAAGTAGAAAAGAGCTTAGACGATCATACCAAGCACGAGGGGCTTGTTTCAAACCGTATAAGACTTTCTTCAACTTGAAAACATATTCAGGAAATTTGAAATCAGTAAAACCGGGAGGTTGAGCTACATAAAATTCTTTTTTTATAAAACTATTTAAAAATGCACTTTTGACATCCATTTGAAATAACTTAAAATTATGAAAATATGCAAATGCACATAACATGCGAATGAATTCTAATCTCGCAACTAGGGCATAAGTCTTATCGTAGTCGATACCTTCTTCTTGATTGTATCCTTGAGCTACGAGTCGAGCCTTATTACGAGTCATTAAACCATTCTCGTTCAATTTGTTTCAGAATACCCATCGGGTGCCAATGACCGGATGATCAATGGACTTGGAAACAAGTTCCCAAACTTGATTCTGTTCGAATTGGTTTAATTCCTCTTGCATAGCATCTAACCAAAAATTATCACTACATGCTTCTTTAATATTTTTGGGTTCAAACTGCGAAACAAAAGCAACACAAGAAGCTATATCTTTATTAGAGGAACGAGTACTTACACCCTTGGTAATCTCACCAATTACCAAGTCCTTTGGATGATCAGCCAAGAATCTTATCTCTTTTGGTGTAGTCTCAGGATTGCTAGTTCCAGCTTCTTTGCTTGAAGGTTCATCTGATGCTTGATGTGATGGTTCTGTATCTCTGTGTGAAGGTTTTGTAGTAGCTGTACTTGGTGTGATTATGTCTTCATTGTCATCATCGTCTAAGTGTTGATTTAGCTCATCAAACTTGATATTGATTGATTCTTCGATGATCATGATTCTTTTGTTGAAGACTCTGTATCCTTTGCTTTTTGCTGCATAACCTAAAAATATACCTTCATCGGCCTTTTCATCAAATTTACTCAAATTGTCTTTAGTATTAAGAATAAAACATTTACAACCAAAAATCTTGAAATATGAAACATTTGGTCTTCTATCAAACCATAGTTCATAGGGAGTCTTCTTCGATATAGGTCGAATTAGAACCCTATTGAGAATATAGCATGCTGTATTTACAACTTCAGCCCAAAAGTATCTAGGTAGACTAAACTGTTTAACATTACTCTAGTCATTTCAGATAGATTTTTGTTCTTACGTTCCATAACTCCATTTTGTTGCGGAGTCCTAGGGCAAGAGAATTCATGCAAATAACCGTGTGTGTCACAAAATTGTTTGAATTCTGCATTCTCAAATTCGTCGCCATGATCACTACAAATGCGAGTAATCATGAACCCTTTTTCATTCTGTACTTTCTTGCAAAAGATGACAAATTCTTATAATGCATCGTTCTTGCGTGTAAAAAAATAAACTCATATATATCTAGAGAAATCATCTATAATGACAAATACATATAACTTACCACCTAGACTAGCAATTCTACTGGATCCAAATAAGTCCATATGCAACAGTTGTAAAGGTCTAGTGGTACTTACAGCGTTCTTGGATTTAAATGCGGATTTGGTAGCTTTGTTCTTTTCACATTCACTACATACCGTATCCTTTTTGAAATAAATGTTTGGTAAGCTGCGTACCAACTTCTTTGTAGATAGTCTTGAAATTGTATCCATGTTTGCATGGTCGAGTCTCATATGCCATAATTGACTCTCGATGCTTTTGGCCATCAAACATCTACCTGCTTTGTTAGCATCTTCCAACAAATAAAAAACATATATGTTGTCTTCCCTAATACCGTCAAATATAGTACTACCAGTTGAACTATCAACTATAGTACATTTGACTTTGATAAAGTTAATGCCATAACCGTGATCAGCTAAATGGCTTATGCTGAGCATATTATGTTTTAACTCGGTAACTAGACACACATCTTTAATCAATGGATATGGAGCCTTACCAATGTCACCGATACCGATTATGTACCCACTTAAATTATTACCGAAGGAGACATATCTTTCTTTATTCTTCTTCGATAGTATTGCGAATAGTGAAGCGTCACCGGTCATGTATCGTGAACAACCGCTGTCGAGAATCTATTTGCTCCTAGCATGTGAAGGGCGTCCCACCTACAAAACAATTTACAAATGAAACTCTTGGTACCCATTTCTTGTAGGGTCCTGACTGGTTAGTTTTTGGTATCCATGCATAAACATTTAAATCTACTAACTTTCTGATTCTACATGCAGAAGATATATGACCAATGAGGTCACAATAATGACATTTAGCATGTTAAAAGTTAAAAGTAGTGTGAGGTGCATGATTGATAGGTTTTGATTTTCTAGTATAGAAGAATGCATGCCTATTAGTCTTTTTGGGCATAGTTTTGGTATGGTTTGGTCTGACAGTGTTGGGCGTGTTCCGATGATTCGGTAATTGACACGTGTTAGAATAGGAAGCAGCAACTTCAGGCCGTTTTCCTAAACTAATTTCTAACTTTTTGGAAGTGTCATATAATCTAGAATAGTCAGATGTGAGTGATTCTAATCTGATCTGTGCTCACTGGAGACTCTTTCTCTCCTTAGATAGGTCTTCCTTTAACTGGATGATAATTTGGTCTTTTTCTTCGGATAGCTTAACAGTCTCGTATAACAACAACTTAATAGAAGAAAGCTCACCAGACTCATTTGAAGAGTCATTATTTCTAACCTGATCTAGTTGGTCGGTAAGTCTTCCTAGTTCACCTTTGTACTCTTTGAGTACCTTCTTAGAGGTTTCATATTTACTATGCAGTTTCCTGCAATCATTTAGCAGGTCACTGAAAGCCTCTCCTAGTTGCTCGAAGGTGAAATCATCATAAGGATAAAATAGAGGATTAGTGATTACCTGATCGCAAGCCATCAATCATACATTTGCAGCGTCATCTGATTGTTCGTCTTCTGAGTCGTTGGCTTCGCTTTCATGCCATATGCTTGTGTTGGCGTACTTTCTTGATATAGATCTCTTCTGGTAGCCTTTGTCATATTTGCTGCTTTTCTTTGATGATGATGCTGTTGGACAATCTTTCTTCATATGTCCTTTCTTCTTGTATCCGTAGAAAATAAGATCTTTCTCGTTGTTGTTATTGCTGTCTTTTATTCTCCTGTTAAATCTCATGAACTTCTTGAATTTTCTTACCAAAAGAGCTTGATCTTTAGAGTCGAAGTCGCTGTCATCAGAGTCGTGTTCGACAGTTCTTCTATGTTGAGCCTTGAGAGCGATCAACTTCTCTGACTTCTCCTTTGGTGTAGCATCTTCAAAGTCTTGAAGTTCTAACTCGTGAGTGAGTAGCTTACCCATGAGTATTTCCAGAGACATTATTGAGAGGTCGTTTCCTTCAATAATTGCTGTAGCCTTTGGAATCCAGTTCTTTGTGAGGACTCGTAGAAGTTTACGAATCTTCTCATGGTTACTGTAATCCTTGCCTAGTGAAGACAAAGGATTTACAATATCCAAGAATCTTGTAAACATCTGAGTGACTGATTCACTTGGCTTCATTTTGAACGCCTCGTACTCCTGAGTAAGTCTGCCGATCTTTGACTCCTTGACTTGTGTTGTTCCTTCGTGGGTTACTTCGAGAAGTTTCCACATTTCGTTTGATGTTATGTAGGTAGACACCTTGTTGAATTCAGTTCTGTCTAAAGCACAAAATAGAGTATTAATAGCACGTGCGTCAAGACTGGCCTTTTTTTCATCCTCTGTATATTTGTCATGGGGTTTTTCAACTAAAACACCATCAACATTAATACCATAGAGCTTTTTATAGCCATCAATAACTACAGACCATAAGTCAAAATTAAGAGATTTTAGAAAAAACTCATACGTGTTTTCCAATAAGTATAATTTGTGTCGTCAAACAGTGGAGTTCTGTTTGTGGCTTGGCCTTCACTTGTGAATTTTACAGTTGCCATGTGTAATACTGTGATCTATATAACAATTGAATATAGCTGTAATTTTATCTTATTTTACCTGTATAACTCGCTCTGATACCAATTGTAGGAATGAAATCGTAAAGCAGAATACTCTAGAGGGGGGGGGGTGAATAGAGTAGGCAGCAGAATATTGCTAATTAAAAAACTTGTTAGCAGTTAGATCACAGATATAATAATAATCACAAAATAAATGACAGTAATAAAAGGTGATCAGAAGGCAAACGCAAATACCGAGATTTATACTGGTTTTCCTCTTATGAGGACTAGTCCAGTCGGAAGAACTCTAGCTTCCAGTTGAATCCACTATTGGAAAATCCTGCAAGTTTTCATACGAAGTCCTTGCAACTTCTACAGACGCAAGCTTTGATACGAAGAACTCG